>CM051243.1:142443604-143135539 GCA_027917425.1 Gastrophryne carolinensis | reverse complement strand
ACTGCATGGCATATTTCAGGTGAGGGCGCACCAGTGCCTTGTAAAGAGACAATATTACATCTCTGTCTCATGATTCCATGCATCTTTTACTTCATGATAATATCTTTGTTGCCTTAAAAGCCTCTGTTGTTATTTAGTCTGTGGTCTACCACTACCCCTAGATCCTTCTCAAATAATGACTCATATTTTTACTCCTCCAGAGCACATATGTGGCCTTCAGGATATTAGACACCAGGTGCATCACTTTACACTTCTCTATAGTGAACTTCATTTGCCAAGTGGATGCCCAGACACTCAAAGTGTCCAAGTCAGCCTGAAGCTTGTGAACATCTTCAATAGACTGCACTGTGCTACATATCTTGGTGTCATCTGCAAAAATAGAGATTGTGCTCTTAATACCATCTTCTATATCATTTATAAACAAATTGAATAATAGAGGGCACAGCACTGAACCCTGGGGTACACTGCCTACAACCAGGGACCATTCAGAATAGGTATCATTAACTACAACTGCGCACGATCCTTCAGCCAGTTTTCAATCAATTTTCTCACAAACTGTATTTTTTAACCTTGAAGACCTACATTTCCCAAATAAGCGTTTATGAGGGACAGTGTCCAGAAAAACTATCTACAGCCACCTCTATCCAGGCTTTTACACACCTCCTCATAGAAGCCAATTAGGTTACTCTGGCAGCCTTTGTCCTTAAAAAACTGTGCTGGCTGGCTGGCTGAAGATTATGCATAGTTACATAATCCTGTGTGTAGAAGTCACTCAAGCAATTTTACCACAATGGATATTAAAGCAGAACAAAACCCGGCATTTTCATTTTTCTGGGTTTTGTTCTGTGCCCCCCAGGGAACTCACATCGGGATGCCCCACTGTGTGGAACCCCCACCATAGCCACATTCAGACCTGCACTAACGGTGCCTGCGCATGCCCCCGTCCAATCAGAGCCACCCGCTAAAATGATGCAATTCAGCAAGTGACTCTGATTAGAGTGAATAGGGAGCAAGAGCTCTCGCTCGTCACAGTAAACAAATTACGTTAGTTCAGAAGTTGGCTCTGATTGGATGACAGCCCGCGCATGCGCTGTTGAACCAGGGAAAGGCGAGTGTTTACTCCCACCCTGGCTGGTTTCACACAGCAGCACAGCACATCCCAATTCAAGATTCCCTAGGGGAAAACCAACGGCCGGCTGGTGGGTTTTGTTCCCCATAAGCTTACAGTGTAGCGTAGTGTAGGAATCTGTTTTGGTAGGTGTTGGGGCAATAGCAAGTGGCTAAATTAACCTTAAATAAAAAGAGAGTGGTACTCTTGACTGTAGAATTCAGGCCCTTAAAATGTTAAAAAAATAATTTCAACAAGAGATATATTTATAAATATTATCATTTGAATGTCAGTATGGAGGTTCAGGGGTAGTTGAAGGATTGAGGAAGTAAAAGGGGAATGATATAGATAAGCAAAGAAGAGGGCAAGAGGCTAGAAGAGGAAAGTGGGAAAGAAGGAAATGAAAGCAGAAACTAAGACCTTAGATCTGCTGAAGAAGTACATAAACAACAGCAATGAAACAGTATAAGCGAAACAATGACAAAAATATGTGGGAACAAAGAATGTACATACATTTTTCCTCTTCGGGGTGATATCCTATTAGATAGAAAAAGGTCTATTGTGGATGTGAGGTAGATCTGAGTGGACTCTGGACTTACTGCATGCCATTCAGACAGAGTAAACAATATGTATCTTCTAAAATGTTACAATTCTTTCAGCTGTGCAGCAGATCAATGAGTCATCATAGCTGATGGCTTTCTACTAGAAATAAAGGAGGATTGCCCTGAAATGTGAGCCAGTATTGACTGTGGGATTGGCTATTTCATAAGCATTTTTCATCAAATGTCAATGTGTCAAGATGGTCACTCCCATGCAGTTATGCAACATAGAATCTGCCTGCTATTCCATAACATCTGCATGAAGTTAAGCCCTCTCAAATAGTTTATGTCACTAATTAATAAAGTGCGGCTTTAGGGGAGCAATTTCTTTTTTTGGCTTTTGGTCTGCTTTAAGATCCTAGAGTTACATAGAGATAATAAAGCCTTAGTTGTAATTAAAGTAAGTTTAAACTAACTGCTAAGTATTTAATAGAAAAGCAAAACAAGAAGACAGGGGATAATCTCATAGCCTGTGGGCTGGATCAGGATGCAAGCACCAGGATTGAGGAGACCAAGTCCACTTGGAATAGCATAGCATAAGATATATATAAAGTGACTACATCATAAACAGCTGGCAAGAGCAACTTGTTAATATTTAAACAGAGCAAGTCAGAACTAAGGGTATCATATGGCCACCTTTCTCCTCAAGTTCCGCCCAACCAGCTATTTGGCATGTAGTGAATGGGCTGTGAGCACGCTCACGGAGCCATGGGATGCCACTTTGTGTCTGCTGCAGCAAAGACAGGCACAGAATGACACAAAGCAACATCCCCTGGCTCCATGCGGGCACCTGCTGCCCATTCACTTGAATGGAATGGGTGGCTGGGACGCGCACTCATGGACATGGGGGATGCCGATTTGTGTCTTTTTGTGCAGCGGCCTCATAGAAACAGCAGTGTGCTGTTGAGCCATGGCTTAAGCAAGGTTTTGGTTTTGGTTTTTTTGTAACCCCCCGTCCTGCCTTAGTGTGAGGAGAGGGTTGCAGGGCGTTGATTTTTACAGGACTTTGAATTTAAAGCCTTAAACGGCTTGATTTCTGTTAATAAAAATTATATAAAGCATGTTTGATGTTAAATTGTTATTGTTCATTGCTCAAAGGATGGGGAAGGTTTTGAGCTCTTATGTGGCCCCTAGCTCCATTTGCACCTAAACCTCTAGAAGGATGGGACCACCGCAAGTGTCATCTTCTCTGGGTTCTGGGAACTGAGACCGGGGGATTCAGTCAGTCTGGGATGTCAAAGAAAGGACAGTCCAGAAATGAAAAGTCTGCTGTCAATTTCAAAGCAATTCAAATTGTTCTTTATGAACATTTGTATAGGGTGACCCCACCGGTATGTTGCACCTGTTTCATGTATCTTGTTAAGTAATGATTTTAATAGCCGTCTTATCTGCAATGTTCTTCTGGATACATGTGGAAAAATTTGTCGCCCCATCAAAACGTTTCTTTGCAGAGAGAATTACTGTGTTTTCTCAATTCCAGATGACCAGAAAGTCAAGAGATTCAACTGAGTCCTGAATATCTGATCTATATTCTTTTGAATGTGTTCTATATTCTCTAGATAAATTATTCTAAGTCCATTTTGGATATGAGAGATTTAACCTTAGCTCTGATGAGATCTATTCCTATTGTAGCATATCTTTGTGGAAGTAAATGGCCTGCGATGAGGTGGTCTGAAGTGGTGGAGGACTGTTGGAGATCAGTTCTAAGATGATGCTCACCAATACCTATGACCATCTGGCGCAGGTCTCCTCAATGTCCTCACTGCCAGCAGCCAAACTGCTGTCACATGACCAGGATGCATCCTTACCTGTGAATGTCAGGACAGCATTTAATGTCTGCCAATGACCTGCTGGCTTAGGAGAAGTACAGAGTGCTCCATGTGCCAGGGAGGGAAGGGTCTGATTGTCCTCTCCTTGTGCCACTATGTTGTTAGCTTCCTCTTCTGTGAGAAGGACCATCATCTTTGACATAATAGTTATGGGGCCATTTTTTGGACAAGTAGGAACTTATTTTTCTGTTTGAAAAAGGTGGTGAATGTCTCTGACCATTAATATTTTAGCCATGTTATTGTGAGAGATTTCTGTTGTCAAACCAAGGGAAGGTGATTTAGATGTTGTAGTCGGGAGAGCTCAGCAAAACTTGTCCTCATCCTTTCATGTCCAGCTATACCCCAGCAACAATTATCCAGGTTCAAAGACACTGCCGGAGAAGGCACATGCCCCCCTGCTACCCCCTAGCTATGCCCCTGTGTGTACCTAAGCTTTTAATCTACATTTTTTTACACCAAAGCAAAAGAACCATTCCTTTAAATACTAACCTGCTGGCATGACATTGCTGTCAGTGTCCATGGCCCCGGCCAATCCCTCAAGTGTGGCCGGGTGTATGAGGCCCAGAACCAGCTCCTCTGCTGCGGTGAACTGCAGTTTTGAGGGGTAGCCACTGATCTCCTCCCAGTTTTGTGTCTTTCTCACTTTGCTGGTGGCTTTAGAATTACAACCATATAACTATAGTGATCAGAAACTCCACTTGCCAAAGCCATAGTTTGGGGCTCAGTAAAGCGCCCACTCAAGCTCCCACGCCGCAGGTTTCTGGCTAATGATGTTCTTGCTGGCTCATCCTGGGTCGGTGGCATAGTCGGTGACATTCTTGCCTGACTTTCAGCTGACGAATAGCAAGATCTTTCGCTATGAAAGTATTGTGCTGGACTTCCTTGGGGGCTGGGTGTCATAGGCTGGCTGGCGAAAGAAGTTGCAGCCATTGAGCTGCCCGCTGACTCAGGGCTCTCAACATTGTAATGCTCAAATTGGCCTCGAGCAGGAGAGGGTGTTGTTTGGGGGGCTATGGATTCTTGCCCTAGTCTTCCCCTTGCCCTTAATACTAGTGCTCCCTATGGTTCTGGATGTTGTTGGACGGGGAGAATTATGCCTGGAGGAAGCTTCCTTGGCCTTCCGGGATGTGCCAGATTTTGATGATGCTGGAGTCTGGCCCAATGGATCCTTCCTTTGGCAAGTGGATGTCCTCGTAGGCTACGAGTGGCCACTGGTTTTGTTGGACCTAGTTGCAGGCCTGCCACTATGTTGCCTTAAAGTTGCTTCCTGGCATACGCCGCGGCGAGCATGCCGTTCATGGGGATTGGGGGTCTGGCGGCTACCTCTCTTTGCATGCATATTGATATCTGTAAAGACACTCAGCTGTGTGTACAGGTACTCTTTAAATAGTTATGACTGTGTATGACATTGACGTCGTGTGTAAGGCCGTGCGCATCCCGGAAACCACTGGGGCGCAACACATTTACCTGCGAGCAACAGGAGACATTTATGTTAGTAAGTGTTTGTGCAAGCGTTTATTTGCACGCGAAATGCATGCATATGCGATTAGGCAGCACTGGCAACAAAAAGTGGGGAACAAATTTGTTCATAGACGCGCCAAGCAAAGGTTAGTGCGCACATGTGCGCAACTCTAAAATGGCGTGTAGAAGGATAGCTAAAGCCTTGAAATATTAGGGGTAATGATAATTATGAAGCTGCTATCATTAGCATTGTGATTTGTATGATCTTTTAATTAATGACATCTGTTTTTCTTTCACCTTTTAGATGATGCTCACCAATACCTATGACCATCTGGCGAGCAGCTTTGAAAAGAAGACCTTGGCACTAGAAATAGTGGCCAAAATAGAGGAGGATATTAAGCTCACCTTCACCTATACCCAGATAATTCAGCACTGGTCAGATCTGAAACGCAGGAAGAGGCCCCAGGTGAGGAGATTTTTTTGTAAATTAATTTCCCAAGTAAGTACATTACTATTAGAAATACACTGCCCTTAGGCAGGCCTGTGTTTATGAATGCTATTCTCTTCTCGTGAGGGAATACAAGTATAGAATTCGACCCACCCAGAGGCGAGCAGTCCGGCCAGTACTGAAGACATCTGGGCATAGTGAAGATGGTAGCAGTCCCGTGCCAAGGGCATCAGCTGCTCGCCAGCCAACCGGGACAGATGCCGGACCAGCACCACTCCGGTATGATTGTCACACAGAAGCACACACAGGTACATACACTGTAAACACACACTAATTTCTTAAAAAGCAGACCGCACAACCACCAATGTAAAATGTAAATTAGCCTTTAATTAATACATGACCAGATATTAATTACACATAACATAACCACATACACTACAATTTAAAAAAACATGTAAGACAACTGTCGAGACCAGGGTAAATTAGACTTATTCATAAGCATATATCCTAATGAAGTGGATTTTGTAATCTTCCACGCAACGCGTCGGAGCACAAGTCACCTGCCGTGACGGGGCTACAGGCTTGAGATGATACGGTGATATTACATTGAATCTTTTGCCCATGCTCCAACTATTGCTCCAGTTATTCTATAGCTTTGCACTATAATCCTAGCACTGCTTGCACTTTATGGATTATGTATTAAGTATTGTCATTATTGTTCTTGCTTTTTAAATAGTATCACGTGTGTTTGGCTATTGAAACCTCATTAATTTCCTTTATTAACTTTTGCAGTCTGTATATTATACATTTTTGTCACATATGCACTTTATACTTACATTATAAGGTATTAAGATATCACATGGTTATTTGGGTATATTAGTAACCACCATTTACTTCTAGTTAGGAGGTAGGGCACTGTGCAATATATATGCTTATGAATTAGTCTGATTTACCCTGGTCTCAACAGTTGTCTTATATGTTTTTTAAATTGTAGTGTATGTGGTTATGTTATGTGTAATTAATATCTGGTCATGTATTAATTAAAGGCTAATATACATTTTACATTGGTGGTTGTGCGGTCTGCTTTTTGGGACCTATGGGCCAATCTGGTGGCCCTCTATATCTTGGTTGTAGCTTTTGACACTATTGTGTCTATAGGTCCCTTTAAGACCAGCACACTTTCTCTTAATTGTGGCTTTGCTGAATCCCAGGTGTTTTTTCACACACTCATTTCTTGCTTATATACATTTAGATGCTGATGTTGCGGGTAAAGAGGCTGGAGTGGAGAGGCCACAAGGCCAAGCACCTGAGGTGCAAGGAGAAGGTGGGTGATGTCACACACACATTCTAATTGAAATGTCTTCATTAACAAATATGACATTATAACTAACCATATTTTTGCTTTCTCAACAGCAAAGAATCCATTTTCTAACCGATACTGTACATAGGCTGGTGGGCGACATAGAGGAGCTGGCAGCTTCAATGGGGACCACCGAGGAACAGTATCCTGGGAGCCTGCCCCTTTTTTGTAAAAAGTTTATATTGCTTTATTTTATATTTAAAAATAAAAATTTTAGTAAAATACCCATTTTAACTAAAAAAAAAAAAAATGCCCAGAAGACCCCAGTGTTTGAAAGCAATAATGCAAGAAGCCAGGAGGCAAGGACCATGTTAGTAAAAACACAGCCCACAAAAAGGAACTCTCTCAACAAAATCACCATAACAAGGCAAAAGAGAACAACGATAACAAGGGTGGGATGAAGCAAGCCGTGCTGTACACCGTAAAAACAATTCTACAGGTGAATAATCACAGAATTGTATTTTTCCAGGTGTACAGCATGGCTTGCTTCATTTCTATTCTTTACATGTGGGACATCTAACAGCAGTGTCCAAAATAGGGCGGGATCCCCAAAACGGAAAGCATGTAGTTCATTTCACTACCGCACCTTTCGGCCAAAAGCAGCATCAGCTGATGCCAAAACATCAACCTTGTAAAACTTACTAAAGGTATGACTGAAGAGCAGGTAGCGGCCTTACAAACTTGTTCAACAGAGGCCTAGTGCTGAAAAGCCCAGGAAGCACCAATAGCTCTAGTAGAGTGAGCGGTAACAAGAAAAGGGGGATCCTTCCCCTTGGCAGAGTAAGCTTGCACAACCGCCTGTCTAATCCACCTACTAAGAGTGGACTTAGCCGGAGACAAAACCTTCCTAACACCTTCAGAGAGGACAAAAAGAGAAGGATTCAGTTGCAACCAGGCAGTACTTAATGGCTCTGACCACATCCAAGGAACGAAGCGCCCTTTCCTTAGAGTTAGACGGATCCGGACACAGAGAAGGTAAAATAACCTCCTTATTAAGATGAAAGGGAGACACGACCTTAGGTAAAAAATCAGGTTTAAACACCTTTTCCTTATGCCGCTCAAAGTAAGGGGGCTTCATACAAAGTGCAGCCAGTTCTGAAACCCGGCGTACCGAGGTGAGTGGGCCTCCTGCAGCCCCCACTGGCCCTGGAATTTCAGCATTGGGGATGCAGAAAGGACTTGCCCAAGGACAGATTTCTGGGGTCCAACCACCACCAGAGGGACTGTCTGGCCAGGGGGGGACAGTGAAAATTCCTGTTCCAGAGACTCCAGCGTCCGGTCAACCGGTCAACAGATTCAATTGAAGAGGTCTCATGAGGAACTGAGCGAAGGGCACTGCCTCGAGGCATGACACCATTAGGCCCACCAGTTTCATCCCCAGACGGATCGATGGATGCTGATAAGACAGTAAGGCGCAGACCTGCGTCTGGAGGCCCGCCACCTTCTGCTGGGGCAGGAATACCTTAACCTGAGATTTGTCCAACATCATGCCCAGAAAGGGCCTCACCAATGAGGGAGTGATAGAAGACTTGGGGTAAATGATTACCCATCCGAAATACTCGAGAGTGGATACCACCGTCCGGGTGTCGCTCTCTGCCTGCTGAAGGGACTGAGCAGCAATCAGCAAATCGTACAGATCCTCAGGATAGCCATGATGCCCGCCAGCACCTTGGTGAACACACGGGGGGCTGAGGATATTCCGAACGGCAGTGCCACAAACTAGTAATGCTGATCCTTCGACGCAAACCTCAGGAACTTCTGATGTCCCAGAAAAATCGGGATGTGCAGAAAAGCATCCTTGATGTCCACTGTCACACATGAAGTCGCCAGACTGAAGCGAGCTCACTGTGGACCGTAAGGTCTCCATGCGGAAATGTCTGACTCTGACAAACTTGTTGAGACCCTTCAGATCCAGGATAGGTCTCAGCGTTCCGTCCTTCTTGGGCATCGTGAACAGATTGGAGTAGAACCTTCGACCCCGTTCCTGGCGAGGCACGGGACAAATCACACCTAATAGCAGAAGGCGTTGAACGGCCATTCTTAGGCCCTGTGCCTTCAATGTGTTCTGGGAAATCCACGACCGAAGAAATATTGAGGGCTGCCAAACTGCCAGCTCTATTTTGTACCAGGAGGAAACCACCTCCTGAATCCACCGATCCGAGACGTGCCGTCTCCAGATGTGAGCAAAAAGCAGAAGCCGTCCCCCCACCCAGGTGGGTGAGGGCATCCCCTCATGCCTGAGAGGGCTTGGCAGAGGGTATGGATTTAGCTCCCTAGGAGGGATTGGGTCGGCCGCGAGACCTACCTCGTCCACAGGAATATCTGCGGCCACTAGAAAGTGAAGCCGAATAACCTGAGCCCCAGGAAGGGGATACTAGTGAGCGACAAAGCGCAACAAGCAGGGCTGAAGCCCTGTCGCCAAGCAGGATACTATCGTCCATGGCCGAGACTACAAAAGCAATAAAATCCACACAGGCTTTGAGGTCTTTATACTTCTCCGCCCGCTTGCGAGACTTCGCAAAATCAACAAGGCGTCTCACCTTCTTCCTGATGGTCAAAGAGATAATGGCCGCGGCACAGACAGGGCGAAGCCCAGCACCCACAAGGGTGAACGCATGACAAGCTAGCTGATCCATGTGCCTGTCAGCAGGTCGTGCAAGGAAGCGGTATCGGGGGACGGCATAACCGTAGTGTTGGATAACCCCGACACAGGGGCATCCACAGCAGGGGGACGGGACCAGAGGCAGATCAGCTCCTCAGGGAAGGGATACCACCTGTCCTGTCCCTTAGGCAACGATGGCAATTTGTTAGTTCTTTACATTCCTTAAAAACCATATTGGAAAAGTGGGCCTGCTCCGGAAGACAAGCCTCTGTCTCGCAGGCCGAAAACACTCTGCTTCCTCTTAGCCGCTGTAGGAGGGACAATATGCAAAGTCTCAAACACAGAAGACAGCAACTTTTCCGTGTCGTCAGGGAGCCACATAACCTCATCAGAGGATGAACCAGGCTCGCTGTCATAGCCGACCGACCGATCCCCTGAGGAAGTGGAGTCCTTCAACTCTCCCTCCTCCATGGAGTCCCGTCCTCCAAAAGGATCATCATCATCGTCAGCAAAATCCGAGTAACCTGGCTCGATGCGCCGCTTCTTACTCGTGGCCTTCTCAATAGCTGTGCGAGATAACTCTCTCCAAGCTGGCCACCCCGTGTGTCAAATCGGCTTGGGACCCCCTGCTGGTTCCCCCTCGCTTAGGGCTGAATGCAGCAGTGGGGGCGTTGGCGAGGCCGCAGCTAAAAGAGGTATAGGGGCAGGGACGCCCGCCCTAACATGTTCCAAAAGTACACTCCCAGCGCAAGTGACACAAACCGTGCCCGGAGGGGAAGGTACCGTACATGGGGCAGAGCTTAACCCGCCCAGATGGGGCCCCTAGCTCATTATCCCCAGAAGCCTCCATTATGGTGAAAAAATACAGGCCCAAACCTAAGTAACCCCCAATTTTGTCCCTCTTTTTAGTAATCCCTCTTTAAGGGGAGAGGGTGCGGAGGGAGGGGGGTGTAGGAGACCGGGAGGAACCACAATCCTCAGCTGGAAATGGGAGGGGGGCCCACCTAGAAGACACAAGCGGAAGTATTCATGAGCATCCCACAGCACATGCACATAAAAAATGCCACAGATGAAAGAGGAAAACATGGGCCTGACCAGCGAGGAGTCCGGAAGGCAGGCACCAGAAAAAAACACAGGCAGTGAGTGGTGAAATTGATACCCGTCAGCCCATGGGGACCCTCGGCAGGGTCCACAATTGACAAAAAGAACAGCACAGAAAATGGCGCCCGAGCGGAAATTCCAGGGGCGGGCCACGCAGCAATGACGCAAAACGCGCCTCCACGCGGCCCCACTCCCTGCTGCAGGCGCGAACAGGGGCGCCACGCAGCGCCTAAAATGGCACCGAGAGTGCAGGAGGGGGGGGCAGCCCACAGAGGAGCCCCCCCCGGAGGCGGAGCCCGCACCACATGCCGAGGCCTCGCCTCAAATGCCGCTCCCGCTCCCCTTCACAGCTTCAAGATGGAGGGGGAAGAGGAAGAGGTGAGGGAACGAGGAAAGGTGAGTATCCACACAGCTGGCAGCAACAACAAAGTCTGAGGTAAAAATGAAGTAAAAGTGAAGTAAAAGGCACAACATAGGACAATAAAGCATGTGGGCACAGATAAGGGCATAACCCCGGGCAATTTTCCACACAGCTGCCAAGAACAACAAAGTCTGAGGTAAAAATTAAGTAAAAGTGAAGTAAAAAACACAACACATGACAAAGCATGTGGGCACAGATAAGGGCATAACCCCTGGGCAATATAGGTGGTCCCCCCCCCCCCCCCCATAGGCTCAACATCACCTATGGCCTGCTACCCTTTATGTAGGGTCTGCGGCCCAGAGCATAGCTCTGCCGAACACCTGACCCGCAGCCATGGTCATGGGAGGCAAGAAGGGTGCCGGAACAGGTGGGAATAGGGCTTGCAGCGGCCAACAGGCTAGTAATGCCCCGCTTATCTGCGAAGTCCATGGAGAGAAAGAGACCACCTTCGCAGCTAGACTGCAGGAGAAGACTAGGGTCTTCTAGGTAATTCTGGCCCATATATGGGGCGGGAGGGGCCACAAGTCTTCCTGCAGTCGACTGTGCCACCTGCGGTGGATTACCCACATATAAAGAATATAAATGAAGCAAGCCTTGCTGTACACCTATACATACGGAAAAAAAGTGGAAATTACACATTACGAGACAAAAACAGGAAGATTTTGATAAGGCTCTGAATCAACCCTTATGTCCTGGAGTGCACCTCTAAACCTGGGGAAGTTTAGTGAATTTGCCGGCCAAGTCAGAAAATGTTTTTTACGGTTTATGTTGAATACAACTATATTGTGTTTACTGTGATCGAGATTTTATTGGACTATTACAGTCCCTACCAGGCCATCATCATCAATACCAGATCAAATCACCCACTGTAGGTGCCTCCACCAACTGGCTCGTAAAAAGATCTTGCAGCAAGCTCAGGAATTATCTCCCCTTGCAGTTGAAGCAGATCCAAGTCTTCTGTCAATACCTGGGTAGTTGAAGTCACCTATTATCACCACTGTAGCTGCCAGTGCAGTTGACCCTCTATTTCTTCAGTTACGTTGGGGGGGGGGTTTATAGATTACACCAAGATGTATTTTAACATTGTTTTCATTGCCCTGCACTTCTACCCACATGGATTCTACATCTTCAACATCCTCAGCTAGTATCCCCTCATTAATATACACTTTGAAATCTTGTTTTACATAGAGACGCAGTCCACCCCTTTCCTATTTGCTCTGTCTTTCGGAAAGAGGGTAAACTCTTGAAGATTAACAGCCCAATTATAAGTGGAGTCCAGACATGTGTTAGCCACACCAGTAACATCAATGTTTTCTTCTATGATCAGGGCCTCAAGCTCACCCACTTTACTTGGCTATTTGTGAACATGCATTTCAACTTGCCATCCAGTTTAACACATTCAGCTTTAGTGTCATTAATTCTTGCAGTGTTGTATTTCATTTGAAAATGTCATAAAGCGCTCTTTTCAGTTTGGGGGGGGGGGGGGTCTCCTGGGCAGAAACAGTGGTCTACCACTTATGTATTGTATATGTATTATGTATTTATCTACTATCATTGTAATCAGAAGGAATGGGGCTTTCACACACAATATTCTTAAAAAAAAAATTAAAAGAAAATCTATATTTTATTTTGAAACCCAAATATATTCATAAAACACTGAAAAATGCATGTGAAAGGCCAACTATGCTGAAAAAAAAAGATTTATAATTTTCCTGGAAATCCCTGCACAACAAGCCTAGTAAGCTTTAGGTGTGTACTTGTAACGGTTATTTTTCTTGAAAGACTGCAAGGTGCATATAGTAGTATATTATTTGAAAAACGTAAAAAGCTGTTTCAGTTTAGGGGGGTGTCCTGGGCAGGTAAGGGTGTCTAGCGATATGTATGTGGTACCATTATAACTGGTAGGAATTGGGCTTTTACATGATTTTCTCGAAAAACTTGCAATTTTAGAAAACACTACTAACAATAGATTTCATGTTAAATCCCAAACGCCTGGAAAAATAATACATTATTTTCCTGGGAAAACCCTTGACAATCCTTAATTCACTTCAAAGGAGAGGGGCATGCCATAGTTCCTGTGATGAGGGGATGGAGCGCACCATAGTCCCCTCTGCATATGTTGTCACAGAGTCGATTCCAGCAGAAAAAAAAATGTCTGGCAACAGAGGGTGACAACAGGTAGTCTGGCGGTAAAAGGTTTTAAGTTGATTTTACCTGAATATTAAACATGCCCCCCTTGGAGGTCTCAAGATATAGATATCATAGATTTGATTTGTGTAATCTTTCTTTATAACTAAGATCCTTCATTCCCCTGATTAGTTTGGTAGCTCTCCTCTGCACCCTTGTCATAATCAGGGCATCGTTTCTTTGAAATGGTGCCCAGAATTGGACAGCATATTTCTGTATTTACAAAAGAAACCCAGCATAATCCACATTAAAGAAACATAGTATTGCCACACTCCTTGATCAATGCTACAGGGCCGAAACATCAGAACTTATGCCAACAATCACAAGTGAAGGCACAGTGGGAGAGTTAAAGGAAAAAAATGTAAACATATTGGAGAAGGAATTTTCTAAATCTGCAGGAAGATGCACTCCTGGTGACGTGAAGGTCCTCTACTTCAGTATCTCATATGACCTGAGATTTTGGGCTGTTTCTAGTTTCCTCCGTGAACTCAGCATCCACCGACAAGATCATAATTCTTTCCTCCTAAAGCTTCTCCAATTCATCCATTCCCACATCATTATCTTCCAGCAGGTACTTTACCACCAGGTGCATGGGACTGCAATGGGGACAAGCTGTACCCCATCGTACACAAACCTATACCTGGGCTGGTGGGAGAGGAAAGTGTTGGGAGAGAATGACTGGTCAATGTACCTGTGACACACCATTGCATGGCACAAATACATTGAAACAGCTAATCTATATTCCATAATAGACATGAGATTGCCTTTCTTAATCTTATAATAATTAATCATCATGGACAATAGATTAACAATAATTGTAAGCCATTGACAGCAAACATGTTGACGGCCTCAAGCTCTCATCCAGTGGCTCTGTCTGTCTTTTGCTGCTGATGGAATATGGTCAAGTTTACTCCAGAGGGCTATAGTAAAAAAAATACTTCGACAAGCCTACAAACAGCACAACAGAACAACAACACAATAGCCTCCTCAATGGAAAAAAAAGATAGGTCCTTTGTTCAAAACCCTTAATTTATAGTATACATAAGGAGGCATAATGAAATCAGAAAAGTACTCCAGACCAACTGGAATATTCTTCTTAATAACCTGGCTCTATACAATGTAATCTCTGATACACCTAGGATAACATTTAGGAAATCCCGTAGTAATCCTCCAGGGAATGTTGGTACAATTTCCAAGTGGAGAGATGGCCTACAACTAAATGTTCCCTGCATGTGCAGGGAGAAATTCATCTCGGTCCCAAACAGCATGAAGGAAAAGCAAAATGGTAGTTGGCACTTCCCACACAATTGCAAAGTTTAACGATGTCCATTAAGTCCATATACAAAAGAGTTCGTATGAAATGTGAAACTCCCCAGATCGCCCACCAAAACGCACTTTTCCCTGTCCTATGGCGCACGTGCGGCCTCTCGTCCAAACAGACGAGTTGATGCCAATTTGACGTCAGCGCATTCGAGCTAAGACTTGGCTGCAGCCGAGTCTAGCCAAGCACACCAGCGGCTGCATACCCCCTACCCTCTAACAGGGAGTGCCATTTACGAATGCCTGGCACGGCTGTTTGCCCTGCTAGAGGCACAGCAGGCAGCAGCCACTGCTTGCGCATGTGGCAATGGATCAGGGAAAGGGCGAGGTTACTAGACGACCTCTGGATGCACTGGGGGGGGGGGGGGGGGGAGTAAGCCTGCCCTGGGAGTCTCAGACTCCAGGGTGGGTTCTGGACCACTTTAATGCAGCAAAATCGCTAATTCCTAGGTACTGGAGGGTCTGCTTGCCACCTACCCTTAAAGATGGGATCATACGCATACATTGAACTGCAGCAAATAATCAGTCTACGAACTCGCACTTAGACCCCCTCCAGTCAGGATTTTTCTCAAGTTGTTCTACTGAAACTGCCCTGACAAAACTGCCATATACAAAGGCACTACTCCATTTTCATTCTTCTTGACTATTCCTCTACTTTAGACACTGCCAGCCATGCTCTGCTTCTTTATACTCGCTTCTATTGGAATTTGACGTTTGTTGGCTCGACTATATTTCGACCAATCATTTAGCAAACTCTGCTGAACTCATCCACTTCTTGCTTCTACAGTGTCCCCCTGTCAGTCCCTCCACTGGCTGCCTGTTTCTTCAAAAGAATTCCATTTAAAGTTTTAAGCTCTCCAACCAGACACCTTCCTACATTCAATCTCTAATCTAGCGATACCAACCAAAATGCAACCTTGGCTCTGGTTCTGACATTATCCTGTCCTCCTCCTTGGTCACCTCCTCTCATTCAGTGCCTCACCACTTCGCTGGAATGAACATCCCTGCACACAACCCAAAAGGTGTTTTAAAGATGTCCTAATCTCTTCAGACAAGCACATAGCCTGGGATAAGCCACTTCTGTAGCCTGCACAGGGAGCATGCCGCCAAACTCATACCCTACCACTTGTAACCTTTCCTCTCCTTGTATTATTGCAAGCTTATAACCTAGACCAGGTGTACTCAACTGGCGGACTGCAGTCCGAATTTGGACCCCGAGCATCAATTGTCTGGACTGCAAAGAAGGCGCCGTAGGTACAGCGTGGCCCAGCCTTGGGGTCCCCGCTAGCGCCGCCGAGCAGCCTGATCCTCTGTGCAGATTGGTATTGTAACCAGTAGGGGTGTAATGACGGGGGAGGGTCCAGGGAGGTGGAGGAGACGCACGCTGCCTGTCTTCTGTCGAGCCGAGCCGCCATCAGATGTCACCTGTAATGGGGCTATCACTGCCTTGCGATCTGTGCTTCCTGACTGGCTGTCTCACTTCCTCCCAGCATGTATGTTTCCCCGAACACTGTTCCCCTTCCGTCTTCCAGCTCCCACTGCCTTCCCCAATGTGGTAACATCTGAATGCTCCTGCTGCCCTCTCCATGACCCCTCTGAGAGAAGTGACGCCGACATCCTTTGTATACCTGCAATACTCTCTTGATCTGCTCTGTGACACCCTTTGTATATCCGGTTAGCTTTGTCTGTCTGGCTACTCACTCATTCACTGCTTCCCTGCCCTCTGTGTCTCCCTATCTGTAACTCCCTGGACTTTGTCACCTGTCTGTTTCCATTTCTCCATGAGTTCTTTTTATCTCCATCTGGTTGCACACTTTCTCTGACTCGTTATCTGCCTCTGCCCTCCCTTCTCTTTCTGTACTTTCTTCTTTGCCTCACTGCTAGTAATAATCCTCTTGCCTCTTTTTGTGTCACTTCTATACTGGGGGGGGGGGGGGGGGGCGTGCATCAGTGGCACAGAGAGCTTCGTTTTGTTCCTTTTAATTTCACTTTTATTACTGATCATATTTAGCTAGCCCTGGCATCTAAAAGACACCAGGGCTGGCTGTTGCTCTTTTGCAGGTCATTTTGATTGCCCTGCTGTGTGAAACCCCAGGTTCACCACTAATTCTTACCTGACAGGAGGTCCAATGATGCATGCTCAGGCTCACCACCAAATAGCTTGGCTGTATCTTCATTCATGTTTCCTAGCTGCATTTGCATATGAGCAGCTAGGAAACATAAGTGAAGAAAAAACCATGCATGTGCCATTGGGCTGCCGGTCAGGTAAGAATTACCAGCAAATCCAGGGGTTACACATGGTAGGGCATCCTAAATCAGGGTATTCAAAAGATGAATAGCCAGCCCTGCCGTCTTTTAGACACCAACTCACCAACCCCTCTTATTCCCAGCTCTGCCCCATCCATCCCTCAAAACCTGCTTTCCCTTTTCTCTCTTAATGGCCAATAGAGATAATGCCAATCTCCCAGATTAATAATTTGTGTGGGTTGGAATGGCCAGAATAAAGAAAACCACCCGAGCCTAGCTAGGTTTTGCCAAAACCTACATCAAGCCTGCCAAAAGCATGTTGGTAATTGTGTTATGGACAAAAGGGTTTGCCTTGGTCTCATCAGACCATAATTCAAGAAGTGTCCCTTTCAAAGCTCAAACCTGGGTCCAACTGAAAATTTGTTGGTTGAACTGATAGGGGCAGTACAGAAGCAAAGGAGTGTGGAAAAGATTTGCGAAGTCTAGATGTGCCATGCTGATAAGACTCCTACCCCAAAGGACCGACTACCATCATTTTTGATGGTCACTCAAAGGGCCTGTAAGCCAAGGGCAATAATAGGACAGCAAGTAGCCCACCTCAAGCCTGTCCCAAGTGCCCCTCCGTTTCACAAAGTGCCAGGTAGAAGCTGTAACAGGGCTCCAAAATGTGCCCTCCTTTCAATCGCATTCCTCCAGGACCAATCAAAGAACTTAAAGCTGCAACACAACATGTCCTTTATAGCTCAGACTTGACCCAGACCCACCTATGTAACTATTTAATGTGAGATGCTTTGAAATGGCTTGATATACACTGTTACCAAGGTGGATAAGGAACAGATGAAATTAGTGTTTGCCTGGACAGGGGCTTTAAAAAATACAAATTAAGCAATATAATTAGTTTAAAAAGAGGCCCATATTTAAGCCACTCCATCATGCTTTTTTATTTTTATTTTTTTCCCTTTAATTTGATTTGTATACATCATAGGTGGCACTGAATGGTTGAGAACGCTTGAAAAGGATTATTCTTGGTCTGACTAACAGGGGATGTAAACTTTATATCTGTTGTAGATAGTACAATACCATAAATAATTCATATCATACACATTAAGTAAAAAAAAAGCACACAAAGTTGTAATGTAAAATTTACTGGTGTGCAACAAAAATAGTTACTTCCTACAAAAATAGATTGCATTGCAATAAAATCACCAGAAAGGACAACACTCCAATAAATCCAAGGCACCCAATATTAGGGTAGTTTACACTACAATATACAGTATAAAAACACATTCATAAAATATTTCAATTAAATGAAAATACCTTAAAATATTTTAAACATCATTAAAATTTTTGGCCATCTCCTTACATAAAAAGAATATAATGGCATATAAAGGAATTTAATGATTGACTTTCACAATTTCCCTTGTAAAGGGTGAAGCTAAAATGGATGTTCAATGGCAGCAAATATTCTTAAGTCTGGAGAAGAAAAACACAGGAACTCATCCTCACCAGTTTCAGACCTATTTACAATCGATATTTACAATGCTGGTGCATGGTCTTAAGGAAGCTCATTCTACTTTACAGGAACAATTAAGTAAAATCATTACACCTTACATACACATAGGACACATTACACACTATACATACAATTAGACTAACAAGATATTAATTACAACTACAGTGTAATTTGGGCAATCTGTTTTGGTTCAGAGGAAGATGATTCGAAGTCCAGTGGGCAGCTGAAAAAAAACAAAGAAAATTTCCCTTAAAAATTATACAAAGCAATATTTCTGTTTAAACAGAAGTTGTACCATATTTTAGGAACCCCTAAAATCACCAGTCTACATGTAACCCTTCTACATCCTGCCACCCTCCCTGGTGCTGAGGCAAAACACAAAGTTACTAAAAAAAAAATAAACTCCTTCCCTGGCTTGGAATCCAGTTTTATCAACGGTGCACTGGCAGCAGCTGCACAGAGAGAACCTGTAAAAATACAACTCTGAAGTACTCACCTGTAGAGTTGATATACGCATACAGCACGTACTGCTCCAGATATAGTAATAACATGTGGGTAATCCTCCGCCTCGGGCGCCGTGCACTGCAGACATGTAGAAAACAAGCTCCTCCCGGCCCTACATATACCGAAGGACCTCCCACAAATCCCCAGCATTGAAAAGCAGTGAGAAGAGAAGCCGGGAGAAACAAACCACCCAGAAAACTGGCAATAATATCAAATGATAACAATCACCATACAGGGGATCCAGAACAAGTGAAACCAGGGTGGGGTGGAGCAGGACGTGCTGTATGCGTATAATATCAACTCTACAGGTGAGTACTTCACAGAGTTGTATTATTCTAAGCATACAGCACGTCCTGCTCCAGATATAGTAATAACATGTGGGACATCCAATAGCAGTGTCCATAAGTAGGGTGGGATCCCCATGAGAAGGGCACAGCCAACAGTAAAGTGCTGTCACCCGCAACCATGCTACCAAGAGCAACGAGAGCAGTGCTCTAACCTCAACCTTTGAACCTTGTAAAGGGAGAACTGAACCCAAGCAGCGGACTAGCCAGCTTGCTCGCCAGAACTTAGTGCTAAGAGGCCCAAGCCAAGCACAAGTAGTAAAGGAACAAAAAAAAAAAATAGAGAAGGAGAATCTTCTCGTGACAGAATAGGCCAGAAGAAAAAGCCTAACCATGCTACTGCAAGAGAGCAGCCATGGCAACCTCAGAACTCTCCCCAACAGGGAATACGGACAACAATACTCGGCAGAAGCCGAAAGCGTACTCTAGGCTCAGAAGGTCAAAACCAACCGAGTAAGACCAATCCAAAGGTCACCTCACCCGTGGAGGTAATCAGATCCGGTACTTCAAGAAGGGGACACCAAAAGGCCCCAAAGGCAAAATCCCTACAGGGACCAAGACCATTCAGGAAGATCTCTGACACCTGTAGAGAGATACAGATCCCTCTATCTCATAGCAAACATTCCAGATCCTTCGGTCTCTGGACTATTGGCTTAAGGAGAATAAAAAACATCGCCTGAAGCCCAGAACGGCGTAAGGCGGCACTCTCACCTCATGGTGTACAGATATAGAACGATGTGTATATATATATATATATATATTGACTAGAACCGCCCACAGAGCCATCCTTTATGGGACACTTCTGACTGGTACAACCGCCCAGAAGAGTGATATGATGGAAGGAACGGGTCAGACAAGAACCTGAATGAGACCCAAGGGAACCCTTAGCAGGGCATCGGTATAAGTAATCCCCCCAAAGGGGAACCAGGAATCTCCCAAGGAATGCACCTGAGCAACCCCTAATGAATGCTCAACACAGAAGATTGGATCATACTTCTGCAATAGACGAACAGGGCGAGCCCTGAAACCTTCACAGAACTAAGTTGGGGGCCAACACCAACAATGCTGTTAGAACCCTAGACCCCGGGAACAGAGAACGTCCAACAAGGGAGAGAGCTTAGGCCCAGCAAGGCAATATGGGTACACATACCCTAACACAGAGTGGCAGAAGGAGGAAGATGAAGAGGAGGAGCTAGGTCCTAGCTCTCCAAGAGAACAAGACACCCAGAGATGTGTCATCTCCAACAGGGTAAAGAACAAGACCGGCCTAATGCCAAGTAGAGCCTGAAGATAGGGGGAATAGAAGGAGCCTGACTATGCAAAATAGACCTCATGAGAGAGCATACAGGCCCACTGTCCTCAGCAGAAGCCTCTGCGGACCACACCCCACTGGGCCAGCCAGGCCCCCAGCATAGCGGTTCTCCTCGCCGTCAGCGATCTTGCGCAAACCCCCGCCTAGCAGGGTGAAGAAATTAAGACAGTACAGGTATAATGTCTAGCCAGAACTACTAACCTAAACGTAAAGGTTAGACTAATCTGGGCCAATAAGAAAGGGTAGAACCCTGTGATAGTGACGGAGTCCAACAGGTCCATACCAGTATGAACTCAATGGAATATAGAACCTCCTGCCATAGGAGGGCATCCATCGGGCCTAATATCTATAAAAACGCAAGGAATGATAATTCCCACATAGATCAGAATCGGAGCTTCCCTGGAAATAGAGTTAGTCCCAGGACTTACACAGGGAACAAGGGACAGGCCACTGTCCTACCAGACCAAGAGTCCCCAAATGGGCAGTTCCCGAAAGGGAGTAGCCCAGCAAGATAGAACCCACCGAGAGCTCGTTGTGACAACAAAAACAATAGGTAATTGGACCCTTTAAGGTCCCCACCCAGGAACCGCAGGGGATTTAAGAAGGAACAAGCCCCCCCCCCCGTCATCCTGCAAGATTTGGTACCATGGTGACCACCCACAGGGAGAAACCAGAAGGTAGGGGATGATCCCTGACGGATCCCTTGAAGAAATCCGCGGAAGAGTAACTGCCTCCACACGAAGGAAGGAACACAGACCTAGATCCAGGGTGCTGAACCCCTATCCAGGACTAACACCTAAAGTGCCTCAGAGCCCAAGGGCATAGAGAATAAGGGATAACAGTTGAGCAGCCACCAACAGCCACGCCTGGTGCAATTCTGCCTGGGGATAATAACGTGACAGGAAGGAAGGCCAGAGACCTTGACCCAGAAAATCCCTTATAGTCAAGAAGAGGGCACTAGCTGGAACCGAATCCAGATGCAATCCTGGGAAACTGGAGGCTGGAACAGAGTAGGACCTGAGTCAACTAAGGTCCATCCAAATGACTCCCTCTTGTGAGTAAGAAGGAGGACCTGAGAGGTCCCTTGGTAGCTGCCACCTGGTTTCATGTGAGACATCACACCCCTCCTGAGCCTAGCAGGCACATGAAACACAACAAAGGGACCCAGCCACCGCCACAAATGGCGGCTATAACCGCCAATACCCAGCTGTAGTGGGCTCAGTGTCCAGAAGACACCTTGGAGTCATAATAAACATCTCAGCCCTCCACGGGCGGCTAGAGCACCCCTGGAATATAGGGCACCGACGGCCCATTCAGAGGCACCAAGCCTGAATGCCTATGGATACAGATGCCAAACCCCCGAAGGGTTAGAATGATAGACTCCCTTATCCTTAAGGGGAATGAGGAGCCACTGGCGTAGAGGCCCCAGTCTCTATATGTTAAGGGCGTTCTGGAAAGGAAGCCAGACCTAACAGGCCAAGGAAAGCCTGCACCCATACCTGAAGAAAAACAGGGGACCGGAGTCCTCCTGACCCACTGAGGGAAGGACCACCCAGCAAACACTGTCCCGTGTCCGGAGGAACTACCTCCTAAAGCCACCAGAACTAGGCAGGATGCCTCCTGATAGGAGTAAGGTGCCGTGGCCATTCCCTCACCCAGGCGGGTGAGGGCGTCCCATCATGCTTGAGGGGTTTCAATGAATGATACGGGCTTGGCCCGGCCAGAAGGCCCCGGGCATTGAATGTCACTCCTGGGACAGGATACCGAACCAGACCCCGCAAGGGGCATCCCCGGTTCCTGTTTAACACTATGATATGGAGGTGGAGGGGTATCCCTGCTCCGAGGGGACCGGGACGGCCGCCCTTGATTGGGTGAATTGTCCTGTTTTCCAAATAGGTCCAGACAGGCCCTGAACAGGCGATGCCCTCTAAAGGGGAGCCCCGTCAGAGTTCATTTAGCGTCATTGTCTGCCCCCCACTGTCGTAGCCAGAGCAGGCGACGTATAGCTATCACTTGGGCAGAGGTCCTCACACACATTTTGATGGTGTCATCCAGAGCTAAAAGGATAAATATAACAAAAATATCACAGCTGGAGAGTGCGTTAAACACCTCCCAGGGTAAATCTTCAGGCTGATGCTCAAGCATCTTTCTTATGAGGGTCCTAGCGGCCACTGCAGTGATGGCTGCGGCACAGACAGGACGTAGCACCGTTCCTGCACAAGCAAAGGTGTGGGAAGCCAGCCTATCAATGCGCCGGTCCTTGGCGTCCCGCTGGGTGCTGTAAGCCGGAGCTGTAAAGAAGGGGGGGTTAGGAACCCCAATAATCGGTGCGTCTACCACTGGAGACGAAGACCAAATATCAACCATCTCGGGAGGAAAAGGGTATTTCCAAACCCAATCCTCTGGGGCCCCTTGAAGCTTAGCAGGGTATTCCCATTCCATAAGTACAAGAGCATGGAAGTGAGCCTGCTCGAGAAATTCCAAGCGCGCAGGCGCTGTATGGAAGCGCTCTCCTCTCTGCCTGGGGACCGCACCAGGGGGCGAAATGGACAGGGCCTTAAAAATCCTGAGCAACATACCACCAATGTCAAGCTGGTCCCAGTCATCCTGACCAGCATCATCCTGACACCTCGGCCTCTCATCAGAGGAACCCAGGTCAGAGAACAGATCTCCATCTTCAGACAGAGCACTAGCACGCGGAGAAGAGGACTCCTCCGAGCCCATAGCACAGGCCGAAGCCGGGGGAGTCCAGGGCCGTTGTCTGCCAGGACCCACACGGCCGGACAACCCTTCGACAATCTGGTCAAGCGTGGGTCGTCTAGGAGAGATGTCTATTTGTAACTCCCCGCTTGTACATGACTCAACAGGAGTGAGATTTAGGCACCGGAGCCGCTCGCAGGTCCAGCGTCTGCTCGGCACATGGCGCGCAGACCCGTGCCCCGTCAGCCTCAGCATGGGGGAGACCACACGCTACACACAGCCGGTAGGCATCTGGGAAAGAGAACAGCCTCGGGCCGCCAGCAATAGGCCCACCAGCCGCAAGGTGAATGTAATGAGATTACACAGAGGGCAAGGCCCCTTCCCTACCAAGGCACCCAAATCAGAAGGGAAGGTTGAACCTGGACCCATCGAAATGCCACCCCGTAGGGAAAGTATGAATCAGATTACACCAAGTAATAGATGTGCCTAAGCACCAATCCAAAAGACTCCAAGAGAGCCCCAAATCAAAGTAGAAACTAGTGCGCACAGCACCGGTGAATGAGCATGAAAGCGCTCCCGTACTCGCCTTGGCGAGACATCTGGGAACAGGGGAGGGACCCCAGACAAGACCCTAATCTAAAGAATGGTCCTGTAACACCGGCTGGAAAAAAGGAGTAGGCGGCCAGAGGGAACAAGGGAAAAGGATCCTTGCATGCATCCCGAGGTTCACTTGACAAGGGCGTCTGCAGCCCCACAGATGGATACCAAGTAGGCAAAGCCCGTGGACCTAGATGCCCGGTCTAAACCGCCGGACCTGGGCAGACTGCGTCATCCCGGGGGAAGAGCAGAGTGAATGCAATTATCAGCCAAGGCCAACCTAAAAGAAGGCCCAGACCCTCCAGGCCAGACTCAACCTGTGTCCAAACACTAAAGGATACAACGGGGACTAGAATACCCCTGGCTAATTTTGAAGGGAACTGCCCAAAACACTCCATTCTTTCAGAAACCATGTCCAGGAAGGCCATCACCTGCCATCGCCCGAACGAAGCATGGCATCATGCCATAAGAGCCAAGTGCTGTGGCAGTTCTCTCGCCCTCAGGTCCTCGGCATCCCGAAGGGTGCAAGAGGGGGAAGCCGCCATGAAGGGAGGGTTAACAACCCCAATAATTGGAATATCCACCTCTGGAGGAACTGACCATCGTTCAACCAAATCTTGGGGAAAGGGGTACTTCCAGTCCCAAACGCCCGGGACCCCCGTGAGTTTACAAGGGGATTCCCATTCTTTAGATATAAGATACTGGAAATTATCCTGATCCAAGAATTCCAGGCGCGGCGTCGCCGTGTGGAAACTCTCCCTCTTGGGCTTGGGAGGCTCTCCCGGAGGAGAGATAGACAGCACTTCAAAAATCTTAATGAGTAACTCATCAGTTTCACACAGGCCCCAGGACTCCGGGCCAGAACCGTCGCGGTTCCAAGACAACTCATCTGAAGAACTGGACCCTGAGAACAGATCACCGTCCTCGGACTGATCCAGATCCTGCATAGCAGCAGGTTCTTCGGTTTCAGTGGAAGACCTATAGCTAGGTTGCGTCAGGGATCATTTCTTCCCAGCGCCCGAGCGCTCTGCCAAGCCTGACATAATATGCTCCGCGGTGGGAAGCTTGCGCGGCACTACTTGCTGGTCATCCCCGCTCGAGTGCGACTCATCAGGAGTGAGATTCAAGTCCGGGAAGACAGGTGTATTGAAGCGAGGTGCAGGTACAGGCAAGCCTGATTGCAGGGCCAGCGCTTGTTCAGCACATGGTCCGCAGACCAGTGCTCTGTCAGCGTCAGCGTGGGGTTGTCTACACATGGTACACAGCCGGTCTTGTCCCCGCGGGACCCAGGACACCAAATTCTGAGATGCCTCCATATGGTGATTAATCTAGGTAATATGCCGGAAGGGATTTATGCCGTAAGCAAACCTGGATGCCCCAAACCCGCTGGGAATGTGGGAGATTCTAATATAACCCCGTGAGATATATATATATCAGGCCGGGAGAAGCCACTGGAAGCTTGGCGTCTGAAAGACATAAGGGGAAAAGAGGGTGTCAGGGCCATGCGCAACACAAAAAGAAAATTAAACGAACGCCCGTGAGGGCACTTACATCAACCAAGGGAGGAGGATCGTGACCACGCGCGCGCGGGAGACCGACAAAATGGCGCCAGCGAACCTTGAAGGGTGGGCCAGAGCTATAGGTGACGCGGAACGCGCCAAACCAGACCACGCCCACCCCGGAGAGCGCGAAGCTCCGCGGAACGAGACAGGAAAAGAACAGAAATAACGCCATGGCGTCGCGAGACGAAGCCGCCTTACGCACCAAGTCACATATTTTAAAGGCGCAGCGGGCAACGTAAAAACAAAGTTTAAAGCGCGGCTCTGACCCCCGGAAACCGATAGGGCTAAGGCAAGGCGTGTGATATGGCAAGATTAGGCCAGCGTACACAACCCCCCCCTCTTTCTCCCCCCACTAACGGGGGGAACTAAGGAAGAAGGTGACCCAGCACTCGGGGTTCACCGCTACATGAGGCGTGGAGCAAGGAGCGGGAGGGGCATCCATTATGAGGCTCACCATT
The DNA here is from genome assembly GCA_027917425.1 of Gastrophryne carolinensis. Classification (NCBI taxonomy): domain Eukaryota; kingdom Metazoa; phylum Chordata; class Amphibia; order Anura; family Microhylidae; genus Gastrophryne; species Gastrophryne carolinensis. Next base: position 143,109,866 of record CM051243.1, on the reverse strand, counting down.
AGCCTAAACCGCCTACCCCATGGATGGGGATTGCGGTGGAGCATGGCTCCGTAAGCACACTAGGTGCTGCCTACCTTCACCCGACCAACGCAGCCCAGGCTGGGAGGCATGTTACTCACAAAGAGGATGGGTGGAAATAGTCCCGCAGGGCCTCGGGCTGTCAAGCCCCGCTCGCCTGCGAGAGCGTGATACTTCATGTCTTCGCAGTTTCAGCACTGCAGAGGAATCTGGGGATTTGTGGGAGGTCCTTCGGTATATGTAGGGCCGGGAGGAGCTTGTTTTCTTCATGATTCTGCAGTGCACGGCGCTGAAGGCGGAGGTATACCCACATGTAAGGACTATGTCTGGAGCAGGGCGTGCTGTCTGCTTAGAATAAGAAAGCCTTCACCATAGGCTCAAATGTAGGCCCTTGTAAGGCTGAGGATGTGAGTAGCCCATTGCATAAAAGTTTTAATCAGAGAATTAGTCGCCAAAGGACGCTTGAAGAAAATCGAGGGAGCAGAAACATGCCCCTTGAGGCTGCTGAGCTGCAAGTCATCACCCAAGCCCTTCTGCAGTAAATCCAGAATACTTTGGCACTGATAGTCATTAGCTTCACACCAGGACATGAAGGTCCACAAAATCTTCAAAAGGGGGAGACTTGCGAGCCCAAATAACTGCAGCTAAAAACTCTGCTCAGCTGGGATCTTGGTGTCGGTGGTCAGGCAGTTAAAGCCAACACGTGTAAATTGGAATTATGAAAGAATGTCTGGTGGAGCTGGCAGATGCCACAACTGACCTACTGCTAGCCTTTCTACATCCGCGAACATCATTCTTCTTGGCCAGTGTTGCATAGACTAAAAGACTTCCTAGGAAGGGCACCACTCCCCATCACCCCAGATCTATGGCTGATGAGGAAGTCGGATCTGGGTGGAGATGTATCGAATGGAAGCAGTCCTTCGCCCAGCCTGCTCCGGGTGCCACCTTGGTGGTTAATGTATGCAACAGCAGCCAAATTTTTAGACTGCACCTGGGCTGGACGACCCTGCAGGAGACAGGTCCAGTGGAGAAATGAGCAAGGTCGCCCTCAGCTCTATCACAATGAGGAAATTGATTCTCCTGTTCAGTGGCCCTGGGAGAGATCCCCCAGAACTATGCCCCAGCCAGAGAATGATATCAGTCATAAAAATGGTCAACTACACTGGAAGAAACGATTGACCCACCAGATTCTCGTCCAACCAGTTCAAAATCGTTTTAGTTGAAGGGGTCTGATGTGCAACTGGGAAAGGGGAACTGACTCCATGGAGGCCATTAGACTCAACAGGTGCATGCCCCAGCAAACGGTTGGCCGCTTGAAGAATCTGAACCTCAGCCTGAAGAGCACGACATTTCTCCTCTAGGAGAAAAGCCTTGCTATGTTCTATGTCCATAGTCAAGCCCGGGTAAGAGGGCATTCTGGATAGAACAATGCGATGCTTGGGATATCCGATGACCCAGATGAAATGTTTCAAAGTGGACAGGGTAGTTTGTTATCGCTACTTCCTGGAGGGTGCCCACATGAGAAGGCCATCCAAGTAGAGACAATTCAGATACCCTGATGATGCATCAGGTCCATGAGAACTGTTGCAAACACTGGGGGGGGGGGGGGGGGGGGGGAGGGTTTGACAAGAAATAGAATTATGAAAGTCTCTTGTCTGGAGTGGGATGATGCAGCCTGGACAGTGGTTGTGGGGGTGCCATGGAAGGGTTAATGCTGGGGGGGGAGTGGTTGGACATTCGGCCAGAGGTCAGGTAGCCAACGTGAGGGGAAGCCATTTTAAAACAGGCAGGGCCTTTAAGATGTTGTAAAACCCATTCCTGCCTTTTGGTGGTGGTAGGGGGAGTTACTACCTCAATTGCCCAGATGTGTGTGGCCGGCAAGGCGGATACATAGCAAACAGTGTACCAAAAGTGATATCACCACCAAGTGCGGGAGGTAGAAGTGCCAAAAAGGTGTGCCTTGGCCATCAAAGTGAGTAAACACTGGAAATTAAAATTTATAGGAAATAGAGGTCAAAGAGAAAGTGGGGAGGGTAATTGTGGACTGGGGCCTAAATTTACCATAATGGATTACTAATGCCTAGACATACATCTACAGGTACATACAGAAAAGGGAGAAGGTAACAACGTTGTGCAGTTATAACAACAAAGTAAATATGGGCCAGACCTATTATGTAAGAGCTCTGGTAATCGTAGACTGATAACATGGATATATAATCACCTAAACCAGACCAACACCCGTTATTACATTAACGGGTGTTGGTCCGGCTCTTTGCTGCTAGAAAGTAGCTAGAGGGGGCATCGAGAACGCTGGAGCCCCCTCGCACCTAAATGCACAGGCAACGTAGAATACTCACCTTTCTAACGAGCCAGCCACGGGAAAGGAATCCCACGATTGGCAGGCGGCAGGTCATGTGGGCAGGTCCTGCTGGCGGCCGGCACAGAGAACGCGACTACAGCCCATATGACTGGCCAGCGGCCAATCATGTAATAATTGCCTGTAACATTTAAGATCTTTCTGGGAAAACAGAGGGAGTGTATTAGTGAAGGATATTTACTGTGGAAGTGAATTAAACCCCGTTTTCATTTATACATTTTACGGTGTGTGTTGGCTAATTTCTTATACAATCAACTATATGTGCTAGGCATTTAAAGGAATATTGCTTTTTAGGACATTACATTGAATGTGTGAGGAGAGCCTCATCAATCATTGGTTTGTATCAGATTGAAATTGTGTATTACTTGGTGTCATTTTGCCAAAAAGGATAATGTATGCCTATGAGGGGAGATAATAAGTGGGGGATAAATCCCTCAAGTAGGAGTGGCACTTCAGTGGTGTTTTTTGTTGGTCTATATAGTACCTCCTTCCATTTTTTTGGTATGGCTAGAGATGAAATCGGTAAAAAAAAAAACTGATCAAGTACAAACCCCAGATATTTCTTATTTCCCTGAAAAATGTTGATAGCAAGTCCCCCTGTTTCAATTCTGCCACTGCAGAATGCAGGAACTCCAGGTGGAATTTCCTCAGTCACACAAAACGATAGAGGTGCCTGAGGTCTGCTATCAGTCAGACCAATGCGTCCCTCTCGGAAATTACAAATAAATTGGAGTAGAACCCCAGGCCCTTATCTGCAGCTGTTACTGGGGCAATCACTCCCGACTCCCCAAGTTTGTCCACACACCTAAGCAAGGTGCAAGTTTGTCCACACACCTAAGCTCTGAAGAACGGTCCTGTCTGGCTCCTATTAACTTGTAGACTGTGGTAACCACCTCCTGAATCCAAGACTCTTTGTTGGATTTTGTGCAAACAACTACAAAAGCCATCCCCTGCGTCCCGTCATGGCTGGGCAGATTTGGCTGAAGGCTTAGGGCCCTGTGGCCAGGACTCAGACTCCTCTTTTTGCCTAATTTGTTGCAGGACACCTCCCCCCCCCCCGGCTGTCTATATCCTGTCTAACCAACATATCATCTGTAGGGGGCGAAAGGATAAACATTTGCGGTCGGAGCTCCTCTGTTGGCGCTTCTGAGGAAGTCTTGTGGACTTACCACTCGTGATCTGCTTTACCAAGTGTTCAAAAAAAAAAAAGACGGATAATGTCAAACGGAATCTCTGCCAAATGTCTCTTTATAGCCCGACCTACTTGCTAGTGGCCTAACCACACAGCTTGGCGAATCCCAATGATAACAGCCAGGGCCAGTGCCATCATGCACCCAGAAGTGTCCATAGCCTCAAGCGTATAGCATAAGAGATCATAAGAGATGCATCAAGTGGTTGTTAAACGCCAGTACGGAGGAATCATCTCCCTGCCATTCAACCTACTTCTTCTGACGCATGAGCCACTTCTTACCAGTCACACGGAAAACAACTGATCCCTAGGGCTGAGCTGTCCAAAATGGGTAGCCAAGAGCATGCCTAGCCAGGCCAGAGATAGGGTCATACACGTTTAGAGGGGCTAGACCACTGCTTCTCTAATTCTTTCGTTAATGGATACCGGGTATCCAAGCTCTTAGGAGTCCCAGGTAATCCGGCCTAACATCCTCTTCCTTTTCCAAAATTACAATGATGTCAATGCTTAGGAAAAGTAAGATGCTGTTTCTCCTTCGCGTGCTTGTATTTCCCATCAGCCCCCTTCTACGACTCAGGGACTGCCCCCCTTAACATGAAAAGCCAAAATAACCATTACAATCAGATCATCAACCTTGTCCCTGACTGTGTCAGATGTGGAGCAGGTATCAGACTCTGTCACTGGAGTCCCCCCTCAGAACAAGATCCGTCAGAGCCCCCTGGGCGCAGAGAGCCGATGGCCGAGCGCAGAGTTTCCATGCAAAAGTGCCTGTTCTTGACAAACTTGTTGAGGATTTTTAAATCCAGAATGGGCCTGACTGACCCATCCTTCTTGGGTACTGTGAAAAGGTTGGAAGAGAACCCCTTGCCCCTGTCTCTTAAGGGGACCTTGCAAATGACCCCTAGATCCATGAGACCCTGCACGGCCAGCATCAAGACCTTAGCTGAAGCAAGGTCCTGTGGGATCCGTGACCCAATGAATCTGGTGGGGGGCCGCACAGCAAACTCTATCTTGTAGCTGGAGGACACTACCTCCTGAATCCACCTGTCTGAGACGTGGCGCCTCCAGACATGCTCGAAGTGCTGCAGTCGTCCCCCCACCCTGACGGGCGAGGGCGCCCCATTATGCCTGAGGGGTCTTGGGAGGGGCTTTGGGCTTGGACCCCCAGGAGGAACCAGGACGAAGTCCTCTGTTCCTGTGCCAGGAATCTGCACGGGACCCAGCGAAGGACACCCCTTGACCCTGCTTTGCCCCTCGGTAGGGGATTGAAAGGGGGCCCTGACCCCGAAAGGGCCGAGACTGCCGCCTGCGCTGGGGTAACTTACCTCCTTTGGCGAAGAGGTCTAGGCGGTCCCCAAACAGGCGCAGCCCCTTAAATGGAAGCCCAGTAAGGGCTTTCTTAGCAGCATTGTCAGCAGCCCACTGGCGCAACCAAACCACGCGGCGTATAGCTACCGCCAGGGCAGAAGATCTGGCACACATCCTAATAGCATCATCCGATGCAGACAGGATAAAGTTCACAAACACATCACAGTTAGTGCGTTAATAGTATCAGGTGGCAACTCATCTGGGCCATCGAGTGCATTCCTGACCATGGTCCTGAGCGCCACAGCCGTAATGGCTAAGGCACAAACCGGGCACAGGGCCGCCCCCCCAAATGCAAAGGCATGGCATGCCAATTGATCAATACGCCGGTCCTCAGAATCCCGCAGCGTAGTAGTGTCAGGGGAGTGCATAACAGAGGTGTTGGACAGCCCTAGAATAGGAGCATCGACCTCGGGGGGGCGATGACCAGCATGTAACCATGTCAGCAGGAAAGGGATACTTCCTATCCAAACTCTTAGGGATCCCGGGAAGTCTACTGGGATGTTCCCATTCTTTAAGCACGAGGTTATTGAAATGGGTTTGCTCGGGAAATTCCAGACGAGCCTTAGCAGTATGAAAAAGCTCACCCCTTTGCTTGGGAGCCGCAACAGGGGGAGAAATGGACAAAACCTCAAAAATCTGAACCAGTAGCCTGTCTGTATCATCCAGGGTCCAGTGCTCGGAACCAGACTCATCATGACCCCTTGACTTCTCGTCGGATGACCCTGAGGCTGAGAACAGCTCCCCTTCGTCTGAGGCGGTATGGCCATATAGATGCACAGACTCATCAGATTCTGTAGGGAAGAGAGCAGAGTCAGGGGTTAAATGCGGCTTCTTAGCGGTGGCCTTACGCGCTAATGAATTAGCAAGCAATTTTTCAACACTGGCCAATCTAGTAGCCATATCAGGATGAGAATCCCCACTTGTATTGGGGGTTAGACTCAGGCTTGGGGGAGTAGGCGAAGTGAGGCGAGGTGCAGGCCCAGCCACAGAAGAGGCGGGAAGTACCGATAGCGCCTGCTGTGCACAAGGAACACAGACCCGTGCATTGTCACCGCTGATAGGTAAGACCCCACAAGCTACACACAGCCGGGCTTGTCCCGAAGGAACCCTGGTCACATTATCCTGAGATGCCTCCATATGGTGATTAATAGGCACAATAGCCCAGTAGGGATTGACGCTGTAAGCTACCCTGGATGCCCCAATAACCCGCTGGGAAGTGGGAGTAAATTTAATAGGCCCAACTGGGAGCTACAACGGGCCGGGAGAAGCCACCGGATTCCACGGTCTGAAAGACACAAAGAGAACAAAGATGTCAGAGCCATGCGCAAGAAAAAAGAACCCTGAAAATCGCCCGCGGGGGCACTTACAGACCAAGGGAGGAGGGGGGACCGTCACCACGCGCGCGACTAGCAGCAAAATGGCGCCAAGCGAACCTCGAAGGGCGGGCCAGAGCGGGCCGTGAGTGCGCCAAGCCAGGACCCCACCCCCTCGAAGAGCGCGAAGCTCTAAACTGTGGTCAAATAGACAGCGAGTGTATGTCAAACTTAGACTGATTACATCGAGGGGTTACCTCAGAAAAACCACTATGAAGCCACTGGAGACGTCGCAGCGTCTGGGGGCGGTGCCACTGCCCGGCGCAGCACATCCCATAAGGAAAAAAAAAGCCGCGGCGGCGGCCGATACCCGATAAAAAAGGCGCACAGCGCGGCTCTGACACCCAGTCACCAGTCAAGGGCAATATTAATGCCATAAGCGTGTAATCACGGTACTCTGAGACCGCCACACACACCCCCCTCCCTTCTTTCCCCCCGAGCTACGGGGGGGGGGGGGGGGGAACGAGGGAGGATGGCGAACCTTTGGACAGGGCCCACCGCTACACGGGGCATGGGGCAACAATGCGGGAGGGGCATCCCCTGAAGGCTCACCATCGGCCTAAACCGCCTACCCTTTGGTGGGGGACTGCGGTGGAGCATGGCTCCATAAGCACGCATGGTGCTGCCTACCTTCACCCGACCAGCACAGCCCAGGCTGGGAGGCACATCACAAAGAGGATGGGTGGGAGTAGTCCAACAGGGCTGCAGGCTGTAATAGCCCCGCTCACCTGCGAGAGAGTGATACTTCATGTCTTCGCAGTCGGCACTGCAGAGAAATCTGGGGATTTGTGGGAGGTCCCTGGGTATTTGAGGGGCCGGGAGGAGCCTGTTTTACATGTTTCTGCAGTGTGGCACCATCTGGTGGAGGATTACCCCAAGTGTAAGTATTATATCTGGAGCAGGACGTACTGTATACTTAGAATAGATTGCATCTTCAGTTTGTTCAGCATGGGACCCCCTCTTACCTATATTAGCAAACTAAATCAATCAATGCCAGATGAGGGTAAGAAGCACACAGCTCCACCAAAAAAGAAAGCATTTCCAATGGCATTAAGGAGGGCATCCCCTGCCTTTTACATTACATTTAATAATGCAAAATATTTTTGTTCTTTTATTGGTTCCATGACCCCCCCCCCCCCCCCCCCCCCCAAAAAAACAATTCTAAAAACTATTGAATTTAAACATGCCTGGTATACACATATATCTATCCTAAAGATAAAAAGTATGTACATAAGGGCAGACTGGATGGACAATATGGTCTCCAAGCCAGACAGACAACATCCTTGGCATTGTCCTTGTATTTATTGCAACGGGAGGATTATTTGTTTATTTTTTGTAAATATTTGAAACCTTTAACACCCTGCATAAAGATATGTACACACAAAGCACAAAGGCAAGCAAGTTATACAATTAGTCCTGAAACCATTACCAGCAGTTTTTGCAGCACACCCAGAAAAATCAGCTGTTCTGTAGTCAGGCATTCATGTAATACCAGCCAACAGATTAAATAAAAATGGTTTGATTTAATGTTGAAGTCAAAGGACAACCAGAACAGATTACAGACAGTACAAACATTGTTTTACCTGCTATGTTACTGAGGTGGGTTACATAGGATTCTCTCACCAGACCTTTCTGAAAAAGAAATTGGAATTGTAGTAGACTTACTATAAGAATCCCCATTCCTTTATCTTCACTCAGTCACACATGACATTCCTTACACACGTGTAACATACTCCTGTAACCAGGAAAAGTCAGTCTGTGCTGAAAAATACAATTCTGTGAAACTCACCTGTAGAATTGTTTTTGAATATATCCAGTCCAGGTCATCCCAGAAATGATAACAGTTGGGTAGTCCGCCACCAGGTGACTGCAAGATCCAGAGCTGTAACTCCTCCCAGCCCCCTATAAAATGAGCTGTCTCAACAGAATTCCCAGTGTTCAAAAAGCAGTAATAAAGAGACAGGCCGGGAGGCCAAGAAACCATGTTAAATCACATAGCTTCAGCATGTACTCTCTCCAACAAAAGACTAAGGACAACGGTCCAATATAAAAAGTAATAACCATAAAAGGCAAACAAGAGATAATGAAACAAAGGGCGGGGTGGGACGACCTGGACTGGATATATTCAAAAACAATTTTACAGGCGAGTTTTACAGAATTGTATTTTTCACTATATCCAGTCCAGGTCATCCCAGAAATGATGACAGTTGGGACATCCAAAAGCAGTGTCCATTAGGGCGGGATCCCCAGTGCGGAACAGCAAGTAGTTCATTTCACTACCGCCTGAAGCACCTTTCGGCCAAAGACAGCATCAGCTGAGGCCCTAACATCAACCTTGTAAAACTTTGTAAAGGTATGAACAGAAGACCGAGTAGCGGCCTTACAAACGTGTTCAACAGAGGCCTGGTGCTGAAAAGCCCAGGAAGCACCAATAGCTCTAGTAGAATGAGCTGTAATACGAAAAGGGGGCTCCTTCCCCTTGGCAGAATATGCTTGCACCACCGCCTGTCTAATCCACTTACTGAGAGTGGACTTGGCTGGAGGTGAACCCTTTCTGGAACCTTCAGTGAGAACAAAAAGCAAATCCGATTTCCTGAAAGATTCAGTCGCAACCAGGTAGTACTTAATGGCCCTGACCACATCCAAGGCATGGAGGGTCCTCTCCTTAGAATTAGACAGTTCCGGACACAGGGAAGGCAAAACAACTTCCTCGTTAAGATGAAAGGGAGAAACGACCTTAGGCAAAAAAATCAGGCCTAAAGCGAAAAACCACCTTATCCTTATGCTGCTAAAAGTAAGGAGGCTTCATACAAAACGGCCAGTTCTGACCCCTGGCGCACCGAGGTGATGGCTACCAAAAAGACCACCTTTAGGGTCAAGATAGACAATGCAGCGTCACACAGGCTCAAAGGGAGGACCCTGGAGAGCAGAAAGTACCAAATTGAAATCCCACACGGGTAATACAGGCTTACACGGTGGACGTACATGGGTAACGCCTTGGAAAAAAGTCCTGAGCAGCCTATCATTGGCAAAGGATCTCTGGAAAAAGATGGGCAAAGCCGAGACCTGGCCTTTGAGGGTGCCCAGCTGTAGACCCAAGTCCAAGCCGTGTTGTAAAAATTCCAAAATCCTAGAAATAGAAAAAGTGCGACAAGAGAAACTCTTGGATTCACACCAAGCAATGTAGGCATGCCAAACTCTGTAGTAAATCATGGAAGAAGACTTCTTCCGCGCCTGAATCATGGTCTGAACAACCTTAGCAGACAACCCCTTCTCCGTCAGGATTTAGGTTTCAATAGCCAGGCTGTCAAAGCCAGCATCTGTAAATTGGGGTGCCGCAGCGACCCCTGTGTGAGAAGCCGTCGGGCATGAACTATGTCCGCAAACCAACTCCTTCTCGGCCAGTGAGGAGCCACTAGGATGGTTGGAACCCCTTCCTGGGCTATCCGCGCAGCACTCGGCCCAGGAGTGGTAAAGGAGGGAATGCATAAAGGAGCCCGAACTCCATCCAAGGAAATGCCAGAGCGTCTGTGGCGTAGGCCAGAGGATCTCTTGACAGGGAGACAAACCTTGGGAGCTTGTGATTGTGTCTGGACGCAAACAGGTCCACGTCCGGCTGACCCCAGCAGAAACAGAGCGTGAAAAGATCTTGTTGCTGAGAGACCATTCCCCAGACGAGAGGCCCCCTGCTCAGGGAGTCTGCCACCTCTACCCCGGGGATATAAACTGCCGAGATGCAGGGAACATTCTCCTCTGCCCAAGTCAGGATCTGGGTCATTTCCTGGAGTCCCGTCCTGGTGATTGACGTAGGCGACCGCCGTCTGATTGTCCGAGCGGATCTGGATCGCAAGACCCCTGAGACGGGGCGTCTAGTGAAGAAGCACCAACCGGATCGTTTTCAGCTCCAGGAGATTGATGGGCAAGTGGGCCTCCTGCGGCACCCACTGGCCCTGGAACTTCAGCATTTGCCAAAAACCTTCCCAGCCGGTCAGACTGGCGTCCATGGTGACAATCTCCCAATGGGGAGCCAGAAAGGACTTACCCACCGCCAGATTTCTGGGGTCCAACCACCATGAGAGGGACTGTCTGGCCAGGGGGGACAGAGAAAATTCCTGTTCCAGGTACTCCAGCATCCGGTCCCAACCGGTCAACAGATTCAATTGAAGAGGTCTCATGTGGAACTGAGCGAAGGGCACTGCCTCGAAGCATGACACCATTAGGCCCACCAGTTTTATCCCCAGACGGATCGATGGGCACTGACAAGACCGTAAGGCCTGCACCTGCGTCTGGAGGCCCGCCACCTTCTGCTGGGGCAGGAAAACCTTGACCTGAGAGGTGTCCAACGTCATGCCCAGGAAGGACCTTACCATTGAGGGAGTGATAGAAGACTTGGGGTAATTGATTACCCATCTGAAACCCTCGAGAGTGGATAACACCGTCCGGGTGTTGCTCTCGGCCTGCTGAAGGGACTGAGCTGCAATCAGCAAATCGTCCAGATAAGGAAGAACCCAAATGCCCCGGTTCCTCAGGATAGCCATGATGTTCGCCAGCACCTTGGTGAACACACAGGGGGCTGAGGCTATCCCGAACGGCAGTGCCACAAACTAGTAATGCTGATACTCCAGCGCAAACCTCAGGAACTTCTGATGTCCCTGAAAGATCGGGATGTGGAGATAAGCATCCTTGATGTCCACTGTGGTCATGAAGTCGCCGGGCTGAACCGAACTCACCGTGGACCCTAAGGTCTCCATGCGGAAATGTCTGACTCTGACAAACTTGTTGAGACCCTTCAGATCCAGGATAGGTCTCAGCGTTCCGTCCTTCTTGGGCACCATGAACAGATTGGAGTAGAACCCTCGAGCCCGTTCCTGGCGAGGCACGGGACACATCACACCTGATAGCAGAAGGCGTTGAACGGCCATTCTTAGACCCTGTGCAGTCAATGTGTTCTGGGAAATCTGCGACCGAAGAAATCTTGAGGGCGGCCTGACTGCCAGCACTAATTTTGACCTGGAGGAAACCACCTCCTGAATCCACCGATCCGAGACGTGCTGTCTGCAGATGTGAGCAAATAGCAGAAGCCGCCCCCCCCCCACCCGGATGGGTGAGGGTGCCCCCTCATGCCTGAGAGGGCTTGGCAGGGGGTTTGGATTTAGCTCCCCAGGAGGGATTGGGTCGGCTGCGAGACCTACCTCGACCCCAGAAATCTTTGCGGCCACCAGAAAATGAAGAGCCTCTTCCTCCTCGAAAGGAGCGTTAGGCAGATGAACCCCGAAAGGGCCGCACAGGCTTCCGTCGCGGAGGGAGTCTTCCATACTTGGCCAGAAGGTCCAGCCGCTCCCCAAATAATCTAAGCCCCAGGAAGGGGATACTAGTGAGCGACTTCTTGGCTGCAGCATCAGCCGACCACTGCCGCAGCCAGAGCGAGCGAGGAAGCGCAACAAGCAGGGCCGAAGCCCTGGCGCCAAGCCGGACACTATTGTCCATAGCCGAGACTACAAAGGCAATAAAATCCACACAGGCTTTGGGGTCTTGATACTCCTCGGCCTGCTTGCAAGACTTCGCAATATCAACAAGGCGTCTCACCACCTTCTTCATGGCCAATGAGACAATGGCCCCAGCACAGACCAGGCGAAGTCCAGCACCCACAAAAGGTAAACTCATGACAAGCCAGCTGATCCATGCGTCTGTCAGCAGGGTCGCGCAAGGAAGCAGTATCGGGTGACGGCATAACAGTTGTGTTGGATAACCCCCGACACAGGGGCATCCACATCAGGGAAACGGGACCAGAGGCGGACCGCCTGTCCACGCCCTTAGTCACCGATGGCAATTTATTAGGTCTTTCCCATTCCTTAAACACCATATTGGAAAAGTGGGCCTGCTCAGGGAAGACGAGCCTCTGTCTTTCAGGCCGGAATAAATCACCCTGCTTCCTCTTAGCCGCTATAGGAGGGACAATATGTAAGGTCTCAAACACAGAAGACGGCAACTTCTCAGTGTCGTCAGGGAGCCACATATCCTCATCCAAGGAGGAACCAGGCTCGCTGTCATAGCCAAACGAACGATCCCCTGAGGCAACGGAGTCCTTAAACAACTCACCCTCCTCCATTGAGTCCCGACCTCAGCAAAATCCGCTCGATGTGCTGCTTCTTACTCGTGGCCTTCCCAGTAGCCGTGCAAGATAACTGTCTACAGGCTGGCCACCCGGTGTGCCAAATCGGGTTGGGACCCCCTGCTGGCTTCCCCCTAGCTGACGGCTGAATGCAGCAGTGGGGGTGTTGGCGAGGCCGCAGGTAAAAGAGGGCTAGGGGCAGCGCCCGCCCTAACATGTTCCAAAAGTACGCTCCCAGCGCAAGTGACACAAACCGTGCTGAGTCCACCCAGGGGGCTGGTACCGCACATGGGGCAGAGCTTCAACGCCCAGATGGGGCCCCTAGCTCACTATCCACAAAAGCCTCCATTATGGTGATTATAGAGAAAAAATGCAGGTTACAAGGCACTAACGGCCCAAACCTGAGCGATCCCCAATTTAGTCCCTCTTTTTTTGATCCCTCTTAAGGGAGAGAGATGCGGGGGATGGGGGGGTGTAGGAGACCGTGAGGAACCACAATCCACAGCTGACAAGGGATCCCACCTAGAAGACACAAATAGGAGAGGCCATGAGGATCCCACAGCGCATGCACATATAAAGTATAGCCAAAAAAAAAAAAAAAGACTCAAGGACGGGAGGGTGTCCTAATGGCTACAAAACCGGAGCAGCAGGCAGGCACAAGGTCATCATCAGCACAAAAAAACGGGCCCAGATGCAGAGCAGCAGCAGCAGATGGTGCCGGGATGCGGTGACAACCTCGAGGGGCGGGCCGCGCAGCCATGACGCAAAACACGTCACCGCGCGGCCCCGCACCCCGCTGCGCCCTCAACCCCCCCAAAATGGCGCTGAGAGCAAGGAAGAAGGGAGGGCGCCCACGGAGAGGCCCCCACCGGCTGAGGCCGCAGCCTACCCTTTAGGGAGGGTCTGCGGCCCAGAGCCTAGCTCTGCAACGCCTGACCCCCGGCGTTCTCCCTACCTTCACCTGTCCCATCAGCCAAGGCTGGGAGGCATACGTGGGTCCACGGGAACAGAGGTAATTGGGGTGCAGCGGCTGACAAGCTTAAAATGCCCCACTTAGCTGCCGTATCCAGAGAGAGTATCCAAGACAATCCTAGCAGCAGCTTACTGCAAGATGAAATATTATTGATATTATTGAGACAGCTCATTTTTTTAGGGGGCCGGGAGGAGTTACAGCTCTGGATCTTGCAGTAACTGCGCCACCTGGTGGCGGACTACCCAACTGTCATTTCTGGGACGACCTGGACTGGATATAGTGAAAAGTTGAATACTGTTAGTTCTGCCTGTGGTGGAGGTTATTACTCATCCAGTAGTAGGGAGCAGTGAGGAAGAGCAACTGAAGGAAACCTACATATCAGCAATGCATAACAACTAGAGTATAACCAAGGTATACATGATTCTGGTAAGGAAAGACAATCACACACACTTGTAAACATATTAAGGTAACCACACCTGAACGCAGCGGCACCACAAAAGGGTGGGTGATTTGATTTGGGTGTTTTGAAATCACCCCCTTTCCTGCCACCCTTACCTAGCGCTAAAGCGCACGCGGGGGTGGGGGGGGGGGGGGGGTGTTACATAACAAAGACTTACCTCGCCTGTAATCCAGCATGGTGCTGTCCGGTCAAAACATAAAATAAATGCTATGTACCCTGGGTGGTGGGCACTGAAGATTGTGGGTTGGGAAGGGTGTTTACTGCATGTTACTTACCTGGCTACCTGTTTTGTCACCCAGGTGGCCAAAGATTGTGATGTAAGTTTCATATGACTTGGAAGCAGGATGCAGGTGCCAGGTAAGTAGCGTGCAGTGCAACACACTTCCATCCCACATGCAGCACTGCGAAGTCCCCCCCACCCCTTTACCCAAGGACACAGCTCTTATTTTGGTCATCACTTAAAAGCATAACTAAGCCCAATCTGGCCGTCCCTGGAAGATTTAAGTACCAGCCTTGGTCTTGCCCTTTGCGAAAAACTCGCCTTTTCCAGCAACTCCTTCAGGGATATAGACACTCCGGAACGATAATGGCTGCACCTAGGCTAAGGCACGCTCTGGCTGGCTGCCATTCAGATAGTCTAGGGAGCTGGCTGCTAAATTGCTTCTTCTTGGAAGTGTCTCCCTCATGCAGTTGCCCCTAAAAATGCTCAAGACTACCTATGGTATACCATGATGGACAAAAGATCACCTCAGTCTCATGGTAGAGGTAGGCCGTGTACCAAAACTGTATTAGTAGCTCCGAAAGACTTGCTAGAATTGTATTATTCTTAGTATACAGTACGTCCTGCTCCAGATTAGATTACTTACACTTGGGACATCCAATAGCAGTGTCCATAAAGTAGGGTGGGATCCCCAAAGGTAACAGCAGACAGGTCATACCACTGCCACCTGCAGAACCTTACGGCCAAAAGCAGCATCAGCCGAGGCCCTAACATCAACCTTGTAAAACTTTGAAAAGGTATGAACAGAAGACCAAGTAGCGGCCTTGCAAACTTGTTCAACAGAAGCCTGGTGCTGAAAAGCCCAAGAGGCACCAATAGCACGAGTAGAATGAGCAGTAAGGCGGAAGGGAGGATTCTTCCCCTTAGCAGAGTAGGCCTGAATCACAGCCTGATGGATCCATTTGTTGATAGTAGACTTGGCAGGAGCCAAACCCTTCCTAGGACCAGAAGGGACCACAAAAAGAGCATCAGTTTTTCTGAAAGGTGTAGTAGCCACCAGATAGTACTTCAGACACCTAACCACATCCAAAGAATGCAAGACCCTCTCCTTAGCATTACTAGGATTAGGGCACAAAGATGGAAGAACAATGTCCTGATTCAAATGAAAGGCAGACACAACCTTAGGCAGAAAGTCTGGCTTGAAGCGGAACACCACCTTGTCCTGGTGTCTCTCGTAGTAGGGGGGCTGGATGGGGAGCGCCGCCAACTCAGACACATGTCTAACAGAGGTGATAGCCACCAAAAAGACAACTTTGAGAGCAAGTATGGCCAGGGCAGCATCCTGCACAGGTTCAAAGGGAGCACCCTGCAAGGCTGACAAAACCAAGTTCAAATCCCAAACAGGCAACATAGGCTTACGTGGGGGACGCACATGAGTAACCCCCTGGAAAAAAGTCCTGATCAGAGAATGCTGAGCAAAGGACTTCTGGAAGAAAACAGCCAGAGCAGAAACCTGACCCTTCAGAGTACTGAGTTGGAGCCCCATCTCCAACCCATGCTGCAGGAACTCCAGAATCCTGGGAATAGAAAAATACAATTTTGTGAAATACTCACCTGTAGAATTGGTATTATACGTATACAGTACGTCATGCTCCAGATATAATACTTACACTTGGGTAATCCTCCGCCAGATGGAGCTGTGCACTGCAGACATGCAAAAACAGGCTCCTCCCGGCCCTTCATATACCTGGGGACCTCCCACAAATCCCCAGCATTGAAAAGCAGTGAACAAGAAGCCGGGAAAATTTAACCACCAAAAACTGGTAATAACAACAATGGTAACAAACACCATACAGGGGATCCAGAACAATGCAAAAACCAGGGTGGGGTGGAGCAGGACGTACTGTATACGTATAATACCAATTCTACAGGTGAGTATTTCACAGAATTGTATTATTCTAAGTATACAGTACGTCCTGCTCCAGATATTATACTTACACTTGGGACATCCAATAGCAGTGTCCATAAAGTAGGGTGGGATCCCCAACAAAAAAGGCACAGCAGACAGTAAAAGCACTGTCATCTGCAAACCTTGCTACCAAGAGCGACATGAGCAAAGGCTCTAACGCCATCATAATAAAAACCTTTGAAAAAGGTATGAACAGAAAACAAGTAGCGGTCTAGCAAACTTGTTCAACAGAACCTGGTGCTGAAAGGCCCAAAGATACCAAAGTACCAGTAGAATAAATATAAATAAAGTGAGAAGAAGATTCTTCCCCTTAAAGGAACAGGCCTGAGTAACAGCCTGACAAGACCAAACGCTAACAGTAGCCTAGGAAGAAGCCGAAACTTTCCTAGGACCAGAAGGGACAATCCATCCAAGTAAAGGCTAGGCCAAAGGCCGCTTAACCCCTGGAAGCAGACGAGATCGGGCACATACAGATGGAGGCGCCCACAAACCCCAAGGGGCATCAGTCCCCCTAAGGGACCAGAGACAATCCAGGAAAAAAATTCCAGCACCTGTTGAGGGAATGTAGACCCCCTTTCCTCAGCGTTACTAGAAATAAGGCACAAAAGAAAGACAAATGTCTTGAATACATAAGCATAAGACACCACCTTAGGCAGAAGGTCCGGCGTAAAGCGGAACACCACCTCATCTTGGTTTATATATCAAAGAACGAGGGCTAGCTAAACAGAGCCACCCGCTCAGGCACACGTCTGACTGAAGTAACAGCCCCCAGAAGGACAACTTTGAGGATAAGAACAGACAGACAGCATCCGGAATAGGTCCAAAGGGAAACACCCCGCAAGGCAAACAGAATAAAATTCAAATCCCAACAGGGACCCTAGAATTACGTGGGGGATGCACCTGAGCAATCCCCGAAAGAATGCTTAACCAAGGAAAAAAAACTGAGCAAAGACTTCTACAGGAAGGCGGACAGGGCAGAACCTGAACCTTCAGAGTACCGAGCCAACTCAAACCCATGCTGTAATAACTCTAGAACCCTGGGAACGGAGAGCGCCCAACAGGGGAGAGACCTGGACTCACACCAATCAATATGGGTACGCCATACCCTACAATAGATGGAAGAAGAAGAATAAGAAGCTAGCTCCTAGGCTTCCAGCAGTCACAGTCACCCAGAAGATAAGCCCGTCTCCATCGAGGTGGATGAATCAACCGTCAGGCCATCTAGACAAGAGCCTGTAGATTGGGGTGAAATAAAAAGGGGGCCTGAGTGAGCAGATCAGCACTCCTGACAGAACGTACAGGTCCGCTGTCCTCAGTACCACGTCTGCAAACCACACTCCACTAGGCCACCAGTATCACTGGTCCCCCCTTCCAGAGCAAACTTGCGCAGAACCCAGCCTAGCAGGGTGAAAGAAGATAAGACATACAGAATAGAATGTCCAGCCATAAAGTTACTAAGCCTCACGACCACAGTCAGAATAATCTGAGACAGGTTAACAAGGCCTATGATAGTGACGGGGCCCAAACAGATCCACACTAGATGGATCACATAGTGACACAAGGATTAGCACATCCTGTCACAGAAGGACATCCACCGGAGCGAATATCGCAGATATGCAGGGAACGTTGTCCTCCACCCAGATCGGGATCAGATACCTCCCACACAGATAATTAATACAGGTCACTGTCGTCAGACCGACCAAGAGCCCCCAAGTAGACAGGTCCTGAAAAGGGGTAGTCCAGCGAGATAAAACCAACCTGAAAGCTCACAGTTTCAAAAATCGATAGGTGTATGGACCCCCTAAGGGCCCCACCTCCCCTGGAACCACAGGGGATTTAGAAGAACCCCCCCCCCCCATCCACCTGATAGATTCGGTATCCATCTACAGGAAGATGCAAGGAAGGGGGTGCCCCCTGACAGGTCCCTTGAGTTCAACCATCTCAAGAAGAACCACCGTACCAAGGGGGAAGGTAAACAGACCCAGCTCCAGGGATGCTGGAACCCTGTCCAGTATTAACAATATAAGTTGCAGAAGAGCCCAAGGGACATCCTCTGAGCAAGCCACCAACGGGCCCACCAGCTTCAATCCTGCCTGGCGGCCCAACTCAGATTCCATGCAGAAACTGCCTGTGAATGTAAAATTGCCGAACCTGTGGAAAGCCAGAATGGGCCATACTGCCTCATCCTTTTGGGGGAATGTGGAAAGGCTGGTGTAGAGGCCTCTGCCCCTTAAGGGCAATCTGCAAGCGACCCCTGACCCTGCAGGCCGTGCATGGCCTGCACCAACACCTGAAGAGAGACAGGGACCAGAAGTACCCTGACAATCTCGGGAGAGGACCGCCCAGCAAACTCTATACTGCATCCGGAGGAAACTACCTCCTGAAACCACCAGAACGAGGCATGACGCCTTCTGATAGGAGCAAGGTGCTGCGGCCATCCCCTCACCCAGACGGGCAAGGGCGTCCCATCATGCTTGGTGGGTTTTGGAGAAAGATTTGGACTTAGTCCGGCCGGAGGGGCCAGGGCGTTGTGTGCCACTCCTGGGGCAGGAATCTACACCAAATAGCTGGAAGGACACCCCTGGTTCGTGTTTAACACTAACATAGGGGGGGGAGGGGTGCCCCTGCCCCGAGGAGGCTGAGACAGCCTTCTGCGTAGGGGTGTTTTGCCCTTTTTTCCAAACAGGTCCAGACGGGCCCCAAATAGGCGTTGCCCTCTAAAGGGAAGCCCAGTAAGAGTCTTTTTTGTAGCATCGTCAACACCCCACTGTCGCAGCCAGACCAAGCGACGAATAGCTACCACAAGGGCAGAAGTTCTTGCACACATCCTAATGGTGTCATCCAGCGCAAAAAGGATAAACCTTACAAAAACATCACAACTGGAGAGTGCATTAAACACCTCCCAGGGGAGATCATCAGGTTGATGATCAAGCATCTTTCTGATGAGGGTTCTAGCGGACACTGCAGTGATGGCCACGGCACAGACAGGGCGCAGAGCCGTCCCTGTGCAAGAAAAGGTTTGGGAAGCCAGCCTATCAACGCGCCGGTCCTCAGCATCCCGAAGGGTACGATAAGTAGGGGCTGCAATAAAGGGGGGGGTTAAGAACCCCTATGATCGGTGCATCCACCACGGGAGGTGATGACCAACAGTTAACCACATCAGAGGGAAAAGGGTATTTCCAATCCCAGTCCCCTGGAACCCCTGGAAGTTTGCCAGGGGATTCACAAGAGCCTGGAAGTGATCCTGCTCCAGAAATTCCAAGCGCGGTGTCGCTGTATGGTAACTCTCCCCTCTAGGCTTGGGAGCCTCACCAGGGAGAGAGAGAGAGAGAGACAAGACCTCAAAGATCTTTATCAGTAATTCGTCAATGTCACACTGGCCCCAGTATCCAGGACCAGTATCATCATGACCCCTCAGCCTCTCATCAGATGAGCCCAAGTCAGAGAACAGCTCACCTTCATCAGAAGGAGCAAAACCCCGCGGAGTAGGGAACTCCTCAGTTCCCGAAGGAATGGGTGAAACCGGAGGCGTCAGGGACCGCTTCTTACCAGGGCCCAAGCGCTCTGCCAACCTCGAAATAATCTGATCAGCCGTAGGCAGTCTGCGCGGCATGACTTGCTGGTCATCCCCGCTCGAGTGCGACTCTTCAGGAGTGAGATTTAGGCACGGGCAGCCACTGGCAACCCTGACTGCAGGGCCAGTACTTGTTCAGCACAGGGTCCGCAGACCCGTGCTCTGTCCGCATCAGCATGGGGTTGTCCACACGCCGTACACAGCCGGTCTTGTCCCAGAGGGACCCCGGTCACATAACTCTGAAATGCCCCCATATGGTGATTATCTATGCAATATGCCAGCAGGGATTTATGCAATAGGCAACCCTGGATGTCCCAAAGACCCGCTAGGAATGTGGGAGAATTTTTTATTTTTTTTTTTGTAAGCCCGCTTTAATTTATGTTAGGCCGGGAGAAGCCACCGGAGTCTTTGACGTCTGAAAGACATAAAAGGAATAAGAGGTGTCGGGGGCATGCGCAGCAGAAAAAATTTTTAATGATGAAATCACCCGCGAGGGCACTTACAGACCAGGGGAGGATGAGGAGGACCGCAACCACGCGTGCGAAGATCAACAAAATGGCGCCAACCGAACCTCGAAGGGTGGGCCCAATCTGGCCGTGACGCGGAGCGCGCCAAGCTAGGTCCCCGCCTCCCCCAAAAAGAGCAAAGCTCTGAGGCAGCCGTCCCTTGACAAGCCAAGTATAGGATATGTTAGTATAAGCATTTGCTAATGGATACTCGTAGAGTCTGACGACGCCGCCACCCAGCACAGTAAATTTTAATAAAAAAAATGAGAAGACGAACGGCAGCGGCCAAAACTAAGAAGAGCAAGCAGAGCGGCTCTGACACCCAGTTGCCAGTCAAGGGCAATACTACGGCCATAAGCGTGACAATACACAGACCGCCACACCCCCCCCCCTTTTCTTTTCCCCCGAATACGGGGGGAAACGAGGGAGGATGGCGACCCTTTGGGCAGGGTCCACCGCTACATGGGGCATGGGCAACAATGCGGGAGGGACATCCACTAGAGGCTCACCATCAGCCTAAATCGCCTACCCTTTGGTGGGGGACTGCGGTGGAGCATGGCTCCATAAGCACGCATGGTGCTGCCTACCTTCACCCGACCAGCGCAGCCCAGGCTGGGAGGCACATCACAGGGAGGACGGGTGGGAATAGTCCAACAGGGCCACAGGCTGTAATAGCCCCGCTCACCTGCGAGAGAGTGATACTTCATGTCTTCGAAGTCAGCACTGCAGAGAAATCTGGGAGGTCCCTGGGTATATGAAGGGCCGGGAGGAGCCTGTTTTTGCATGTCTGCAGTGCACAGCGCCATCAGGCAGAGGATTACCCAAGTGTAAGTATTATATCTGGAGCAGGACGTACTGTATACTTAGAATACACACGACAGGGAAGAGACAGACTCACACCAGTCAATGTAGGCATGCCAAACTCTTCTTGGCCACCTGGGGGCCACCAGAATTGCTGGCACCCCTTCCAGAGCAATCTTGCGCAGACCCCTGCCCAGAAGAGGTAATGGAGGAAAGACATACAGGAACTGAAAGTCCTGCCATGACATTGCTAGGGCATCCGAGGCCAAGGCCAGAGGATCCTGGGACAGGGAGACAAAGGCCGGGAGCTTGTGATTGTGACGGGACGCAAACAGATCCACATCTGGTTGGCCCCAACGGTGACACAGAGATTGGAACACCCGTTGCAGAGGGACCATTTTCCCTGGCGAGAGGTCCCCCTGCTCAGAGAGTCTGCTAGCAGATTTTCCACCCCCGGGATGTACACCGCAGATATGCAGGGAACATTGGCTTCGGTCCAGTTCAGGATCAGAGACACTGCCTGGAGGGCCCTCTTGCTCCGGGTCCCTCCCTGATGATTGATGTAGGCAACTGCCATATGGTTGTCCGAGCCCACCTGAACAGGCAGGCCTTGAAGGTGATGAGTCAACTGGGCCAGAACAAACCTGATCGCCCGCAGCTCCAAGACGTTGATAGGTGTGTGGGCCTCCTGAGGACCCCACCTCCCTTGGAACTGCAGGGACTTCCAGAACCCCCCCCCCCCAACCTGACAGACTGGCATCCGTGGTGACCGTCTCCCAGGAGGGGGTCAGAAAGGATCTGCCCCCCAACAGGTTCCTGGAGTCCAGCCACCACGAGAGGGACCGCCTGACCAGGGGGGAAAGCACAAAGACCCGGTCCAGGGACGCAGGGTTCTTGTCCCATACTGACAAGAGGTGGAGTTGCAAAGGCCTCAAGTGGAACTGAGCATAAGGGACCGCCTCGAAGCACACCACCATCAGGCCCACCAGCTGCATTCCCTGCCTGATGGAGGGATGACGACAAGATAGCAGGAACTGGACCTGCGCAATTAGACTGTCCACCTTCTGAGGAAGAAAAATCCTTGCCTGAACTGTATCCAGATTCATTCCCAGGAATGAAGTCACCAAGGAGGGAGACAGAGAAGACTTGGGGTGGTTGATCACCCAGCCAAATGACTCCAGGGTGGACACCACCAGCTGAGTATCCAACTCTGCCTGATGTAGAGACTGGGAAGTGATGAGAATGTCGTCCAGGTAGGGCAGCATGTGGATGCCCTGAAACCTGAGCAGAGACATCACTCCTGTCAGCACCTTGGTGAACACCCTGGGAACTGAAGTGAGATCAAAAGGCAATGCCACAAATTGGTAGTGTTGATCCTCCAGAGCGAACCTGAGGAACCTTTGATGACCTGGAAATACAGGAATATGAAGGTAAGCATCTGATGTCCACAGACGTCATGAAATCCCCTGGGCGCAGGGAAATGATGGCAGAGCGCAGAGTTTCCATGCCAAAGCGCCTGCATCTGACAAATTTTTTGAGGATCTTCAAGTCCAGGATGGGCCTGACTGACCCATCTTTTTTGGGCACTGTGAAGAGGTTGAAATAGAAGCCCTTGCCCTTTTCTCTTAAATGGACCTTGCAGATGACCCCCAGCTCCAGAAGGCTTTGCACCGCCTGCACTAGATCCTGAGCTGACACAGGGTCCTGAGGAATCCGGGATCTGATGAATCTTGGGGGTGGCCAGGCAGCAAACTATCTTGTAACCGGAGGACACTACCTCCTGAATCCACCGGTCTGAGACATGAAGCCTCCAGACGTGAGCAAAGTGCTGAAGCGGTCCCCCACCCGGATGGCTGAGGGCGCCCCATCATGCCTGAGGGGGCTTGGGAGAGGACTTAAGCTTGGAGCCCCAGGAGGAGCCAGGACGTCCAAGTCCTCTGCCCCTACCCCAGAAGTCTTCTCGGGCCCCAGTAAAGGAAACCCCCCTCCCTTGTCAAGCACTACGGTAGGGGGAGGAAAAGGAGCCCTGACCCCGAAAGGGCCGAGACTGCCGCTGGGGTAACCTGCCTCCATTAGCAAACAGTTCCAGGCGGTCCCCAAACAGGCGTAGTCCTTTGAAGGGAATACCAGTGAGGGCTTTCTTAGCAGCCCACTGGCGCAGCCAAACCGAGCGGCGTATAGCCACCACAAGGGCAGAGGTTCTGCCACACATTCTAATGGTGTCATCCAAGGCAGAGAGGACATAGGTCACAAAAACATCACAACTAGAGAGTGCATTAAACTCCTCCCTAGACACATCATCAGGGGCACCATCAAGCATACTTCTGAGCAGGGTCCTAATAGCCACAGCCGTAATGGCAGAGGCACAGACTGGGCGCAGCTCCGTCCCCACACATGCAAAGGCATGGGCCGCCAGATGATCAATGAGCCGGTCATTAGCATCCCGCAGGGTAGTAGAGTCAGGGGAGTGCATGACAGAGGTGTTAGATTACCCTAGGACCGGGGCATCCACCTCAGGAGGGGATGACCAACACTTCACCACATCAGCAGGAAAGGGATACTTCCTATCCCAAATCTTAGGTACACCGGGAAGCCTGCTAGGGAGTTCCCATTCCTTGAGCACAAGGTTATTAAAATTGGCTTGCTCAGGAAATTCCAAGCGTGACTTAGCAGAATGAAAAAGTTCCCCCTGTTGCCTGGGGGCCGCAACAGGGGGAGAAAGACAGAACCTCAAAAATCTAAGCCAACAGTCTATCAGTATCATCTGGGGCCCAGGGGTCAGAGCCAGAATCGTCATGACCCCTGGGCCTCTCATCAGATGACCCTGAGTCAGAGAATAGCGCCCCTTCCTCCAAAGGGGTATAGCCAGACAGTTCCAAAAACCCATCAGCTTCCATAGGGAAAAGAGTGACATCAGGCGTTAAGTGCCGCTTTTTTGCAGAGGCCTCATGCGCCAAAGTATTAGCAATTAACTTCTCAACACTAGCCAGTCTAGAAGACACATCAGGCTGAAAATCCCCCCTTGTATGCAACTCAGTGAGAGATTTAAGCTTGGGGGAGTAGGTGAAGTGAAATGAAGCGCAGGCCCAGCCACTGGAAGGCCCGATTGCAGCGCAAGCACCTGCTCGGCACAAGGTACACAGACCCGCGCATTGTCAGCGCTAATGGGGTACACCCCACAAGCTACACACAGCCGGGCTTGTCCCGAAGGAACCCCGAGCACATTATCCTGAGACGCCTCCATATGGTGATTATAGCGGCACAATAGGCCGATAGGGATTGACGCTATAAAGCAACCCGGGATGCCCCAATAACCCGCTATGGAAGTGGGAGTAATTAACACTAGGCCTCACAAGTTAATCAACTAAATAGAGGGAGTAGGGCCAGGAGAAGCCAAGAGGGTTTGGCCCATCTGAAAGACATAAGCAAAGGGGGGCCGTAAGTATACAAATAAATAACAGCGGTAATAAAGCTGCCCGCGAGGGAACTCATGGACCGCGGTAGTAGAAGCCCGTCACGCAGCAGCCGGAACCAAGAAAAAAATGGCGTCGGGTATACCTCCGCCAAAAGCTGGCCCCGCCCCCCTGAAGAGCCCGAAGCCATACAAGTGACAAGCCAATGAATGAATAGGAGCAAACAAGTCAGCGCGGCGACTGGCGCTAAGCATAATAAAATAATGTAGTGAAGCACAAGGCCAATACACGTACACCCCCCCTCTCCCGAGGACTACAAGGAGAGCGAGGGAGGACAGTGGCCACTTAATATAGGGCCCACCGATAGACAGGGGCAAGGGGCAATAGGGCGGGAGGGGCATCCCATAGAGGCTCACCATATGCCTATACCGCCTACCCTTTGGTGGGGGATTGCGGTAGAGCAGCGCTCCTAAACACCGACAGCGGTGCTGCCTACCATCACCCGACCAGCGCAGCCAAGGCTGGGAGGCACAAATAATGGAACGGGTGGGAATAGTCCTACAGGGCCGCAGGCTAATAGCCCCGCTCACCTGCGAGAAGAGAGAGCCATCTTCTTGCCCTTCGCAGTCCAGACTGCAGAGAAGATCTGGGGATTGTGGGAGGTCCCTGGGTATTTGAGGGGCCGGGAGGAGCCTGTTTTTCCGATGTCTCTGCAGTCCAGCGCCATCTGGCGGAGTAATACCCAAGTGTAAGTAATCTATCTGGAGCAGGAGCAGGTTACTGTATACTAAGAATAAACTTTTCATTATCTACCATAGGGGTGATTCACTTATAGTGAACTTTTTACAAATGTTGCTGAATTGTCCCCATTGTCTGGCGGTGCTTCTGTCAAATGTTTGTAATTGAGCTTTCCTTAAGGTTAACAGGTACAATATCGGTAGTTGTGCAGATATGTTTGTCCCACAAAGGGTAAAGGAAGCTGTTATACTTACATTGGTCCATCAGTATCTGCAGTGAGGGCTCCTGACCTGCTACTGAAACAAATTTTGATTTTTCAAGTTAAAGCATATTTTTTTTACATAGCAAAGTCATAATTCTCATGTATAATTACATATCAATGTTATTTAACCCTTGAAGTAACAGTAACAATTAAGTGGCAAAACTGTAGATCCAAGATTCAGTGCAAGCACCCCCTTTTCCCTGGGGGCCTCCACTTCTACAGCTGAGGTCTTCAGCGAGGCAGAGAACCGTGTTCTCTGCCCTACTTCTGACAGCTCACTCCCTGTCCCAGGCCTTTTATACCGATGAGCGTGGCGACACCAGCTCATTCCACCAGTATGAAAGGTCCCCTCCATGCAGCGGGAACGGAGCAGCAGAGGCCCCTATACCAGTTTAAATGGCAGAAGGTGTCAGCAAGTCACCTTCTGGAAAACAGGTGACTTGCCAAAACCGCCTGCCCCATTAGCTGCATCCCTAAAGGCCAGGGAAGTGCAGAAGAGCCTGAAGCCTGTGGTGTGCTGGTAGCCTTCAGGGCTGGTTAAAACTATATAGCGCAAAATGCTGAAAAAATGGCATGGCAACAGAGGGTGAAAAAATCTCAAGGTAGGCTGGTACACCTAGTCTAAAGATTAGGTCCTATGACAAATTTTCCTAGAGGTACAGAGATCTACAGAAATGCACCCTAGAGCATTTTTTGCATGTCTATATTTTAGAATTCTAAGAACCGAAGGGGATACATCTTTACCCCTCTCTACACACTGAAAACACTAGTTTTTGGTAAAATTGACAAGGTTAGAATGTTTTACACAGCCCAGTACAGGACTGAACAACAGTGGTGAATCACTGTTCATTGCTTAGGTTATTATACCGCATGGGGCTTGATTTACTAACCACTTCACCTGTAATCAATTTACCACATCTGGAAACCAAAATGTGCCATGTCCATCTGCCTGTGTTTGTTGCATTTGCCACTAGCTCAGCAAAGTTGGGCAAAGAATGACAAACACTTGAGCAGTATGCAGATTTTTCTGTGACCACCATTTGAATCAATGGCTGGTCTGCCAAGATCTTTAATTCATTTTTGCATGGATACCAGATATTTTGAGCTTAAACACCATTCTAGTTCACTAGTATTTGAAAAACTAATAACAGAGTTTTTAAAACTCCTTATATAAAGCTTTCCAACAATAAGGACACCACAGAGACACCATGCATACAGTATTTTTCACCCTATAAGATACACCAGCTCATCGGAGAAGGAAAATAAAAAAAAACATTTTGTGAGTACTCACCTGTAAAATGGTTATTACGAGTATGTCACACACCCCACTTCCAAATATTCATGACACTTGGGAACCCGGCCTGTAGAGGGCGATCTTGCAGAGATGTCTTTTTTAAAAGCAGTGAAGAACCAGGAAGAGCAAATTATATTCAATAATTGAAAAATAGTTTGAAAATAATAATCACCATATAAAGGTTCCCTTATAACAAAAAAGGGCGGGGGAAGTGGGGTGTATGACATACTCGTAATAACCATTTTACAGGTGAGTACTCACAAAATGGTATTATTCCTAGTATGTCACACACCCCACTTCCAAATATTCATGACACTTGGGACATCCAATAGCAGTGTCTATAATGGGTGGGGATCCCCAAGGAATAATGCATAACTTAAATTACTGCAGCTTGCAGAATTTTGCAGCCAAAAGCAGCATCCTCTGAGGCCCGCACATCAACCTTGTAAAACTTAGAAAAAGTATGCACAGAAGACCAAGTCGCAGCCTTGCAAACTTGTTCAACAGAAGCCTGGTGCTGAAAAGCCCAGGAAGCTCCAATAGCACGAGTAGAATGAGCGGTGACACGAAAAAGGGGGAACCTTCCCCTTAGCCATATAGGCCCCAATGATGGCCTGACGTATCCACTTACTAAGGGAAGATTTGGCAGGAGCAAAACCCTTCTTGGGCCCAGAAGGCACAACAAAAAAGGCATCCGTCTTGCGGAAGGCCGAAGTACTAACTAACTAATACTTAACACAACGAACTGCACCCAAAGAATGTAAGACCCTTCCTTGTGTCCTAAACCTAGTAATGACAAGGAAAGGAAGAACTATATCCTGATTTAGGTGGAAAGCAGACACCACCTTAGGAAGGAAATCCGGTTTAAAACGGAAAACAACCTTATCTTGATGCCTCTCAAAATAAGGGGCTAGAATAGACAAAGCCGCCAGTTCAGAAACTCGGTGGACAGAAATAATAGCAACCAAAAAGGCAACCTTCTGAGTAAGAATAGGAAGAGGAATATCCTGCAAAGGCTCAAAGGGAGCAGCCTGCATAGCTGAAAGCATCAGGTTAAGGTCCCAAACAGGAAGTATAGGCTTTCTGGGAGGCCGCACATGCGCGACTCCTTGGAAAAAGGTCTTAACCAAAGGATGAAGAGCAAACGACCTTTGAAAGAAAACAGCCAAAGCAGAGACTTGCCCTTTCAAAGTACTAATCTGGAATCCCATATCCAGACCTCGTTGCAGATATTCCAGAATTCTAGGAATAGAAAATACTCTACAGGGCAAAGCCCTGGATTCACACCAATCAATATAGGACCTCCAAGTCC
This sequence comes from Gastrophryne carolinensis, assembly GCA_027917425.1. Classification (NCBI taxonomy): domain Eukaryota; kingdom Metazoa; phylum Chordata; class Amphibia; order Anura; family Microhylidae; genus Gastrophryne; species Gastrophryne carolinensis. Next base: position 143,081,907 of record CM051243.1, on the reverse strand, counting down.
TGTAATAAATGAAAGAGGAAGACTTCTTCCTAGCTCTAATAAGAGTCTGAATAACCACATCAGAAAGACCTTCTTTCAAGATGGAGACTTCAGCAGCCATACCGTCAAAGCCAGCGTTTGTAAATTGGGGTAACAAAGTCGACCCTGAGTGATGAGATCTGGAAGAAGAGGCAGATGGAAACGATCCACTGCCAGCCTTACGACGTCTGCGTACCACAGACCTCTTGGCCACCTTGGCGCCACCAGAATTGCTGGCGCCTCCTCCAGTGCTAACTTGCGCACCACCTTGCTGATCATGGGGGAAACAGATATAGGAACCCCAGATCCTTCCAGGCCAGAGACATGGCATCCGCTGCCACTGCCAGAGGATCCTGGGATAGAGACACAAAAGCTGGCAGCTTGTGATTGTGGCGAGAAGCAAACAGGTCCAACCGTGGAGTCCCCCACTTGTGACAGAGAACTGAAAGACCCTTGGATTGAGAGACCATTCTCCCTGGCGAGAACATCCCCTGCTCAGGGAGTCTGCCTCCACATTCTCTATCCCCGAAATGTAAACTGCTGATATGCAGGGAACATTGATCTCTGCCCACTGAAGGATCAGAGACACTTCCCGGAGGGCACCCCAGCGAGCCCCTCCCTGGTGATTGATGTATGCAACAGCTGTTCGGATGTCTGACCGAATATGAACTGGCAGACCCTGTAACAAATGGGTCAAAGTAGAACAAGACGTATGGCCCGAAGCTCTAATACATTGATTGGAGAATGAGCCTCCTGAGGCCCCCCACAATCCTTGGAACTGATTCTTCTTCCAGAAGCCCCCCCCCCCCCAGCCCACCAGGCTGGCATCCATGGTAACCAGTTCCCAACGCGGAGTCAGAAATGACTTGCCCTTCTGGAGGTTGTGCGATATTAACCACCACTGAAGGGACTGCAAAACATGGGGAGACAATAGACAAGTCTGATTCAATGTAAGTGGGCACCTGTGCCACTTTGCCAAGAGGAAGAGCTGAAGCGTCCTTATGTGAAACTGGGCAAACGGGACTGCCTCGAATGCAGCTACCATCAATCCCACTAGTCTCATCCCTAGACGGATAGAATCAGGCCCAGGAAGGGAATTTCCCTGGACGGACAGAGGATTTGGGGTAACTTATTACCCATCCGAACCTCTCTAGCGTAGAGACCACCGTCCTGGTATCCAACTCCGATTGTTCGAGGGAGGAGGCCACGATAAGAAGATCGTCCAGAAAAGGCACAATGCGGATGCCCTGGACCCTGAATATAGCCATCACTCCTGCCAGCATCTTGGGGCCGAGGTAAGGCCGAATGGCAGGGCCACAAATTGATAATGCTGATCTTCTATCGAGAACCTGAGAAATCTCTGGTGACTCGGAAAAATAGGAATGTGCAAATAAGCATCCTTGATGTCTATGGATGTCATGAAGTCCCCCTGACGGAGAGCATCGATCGTTGATCGCAGAGATTCCATGCGGAATTTTCTGAAACGGTTAAATTGATTGAGTCTCCTTAGGTCTAGGATAGGCCGAACAGAGCCGTCCTTTTTGGGTACCGTGAATAGCTTGGAGTAAAACCCCAAACCCCGTTCCGCTGGAGGCACTAGGCAGATGACAGCCATGTTTAACAGATTCGCTACTGCTGCCCGCAGTCCCTGCGCAATTGCCGGATCTGACGGCATCTGGGACATGAAAAATCTGGGAGGAGGCCGGGACTAGAATTCCAGTTTGTAACCGGAAGAGACTACTTCCAGAACCCAATTGTCTGATACCTCCTGAACCCAGACCTGGAAGAAGAACCTCAGCAGTCCCCCCACCCGTAAGGGTGAGGGTGTCCCCTCATTGTTGAGCAGGCTTAGTGGCAGATTTGGTTTTGGACCCCCAATTCTGACTTGGACGGCCACGTCCCTTTCCTCTATTCCATGCATTCCCTCTAGGGGCTGAAAAGGCAGATCCTCTACCGGATCTAGACCCCCGAAAGGAAGGGTTAAAAGAGGCCACTCCACGAAAGGAATGACGACGTTTTATTACGCTGAGTTAATTTACCTCCTTTATGACAGAATCCAATTATTCTCCAAAGAGGCGCAATCCCACAAAAGGGAGCGCTGTAAGCGATTTCTTGGCTACAATATCAGCTGCCCACTGCCGCAACCATACTGACCGCCGGATGGCGACTAACAAGGCAGAGGTTCTGCTGCACACGAGCAGAGTATCATCTAAGGCAGAAAGTACAAAAGATGCAAACATCTCACATCGCTTAAGAGCGGCGTATTCATCAGAGGCCGGAACAAGCCCTGAGTAATTCATTAGGTCTCTCACAACAGACCTAATAGCCACTGTCATGAGCGCTGAAGCACCAACAGGCAGCAAGGCCGAGCCCACACTGGCAATACGCTTATCCTCTCCATCTTTAAGTGTAGTGGAGTCAACAGAATGCAACACTGAAGAATTGGATAAATTAAGCACAGGGGCATCCACCACAGGTGGTGATGACCAACGCTTAACAGTATCAGCTGGGAAGGGATATTTCTTGTCCCAGCCCAAGGGAATGCCAGGAAGCTGCGCAGGCTTCTCCCATTCTTTAAGAATAATTTCATCAAAATGCTTTTGATTTGGAAATTCTAAACGAGGTTTAGAGACTCCAAAGAATTCCCCTTTTCGAGGAGGGGCTACTTCAGGAGGAGTGATAACCAAAACCTCAAATAACTGAGCAAGAGCCTTTGGGGTATCCACAACACTAGCTTCACCCTGCTCAATCACAGTACCAACAAATTGCTGTTCATCAGAAACATCTGATTCCTCCTCCTTCTTCTAACTGAGAAGGATCAGACCAATAAAGCATTTCACAATTATCCGACTCACTTACCGGAACGGTATCAAATGTTTCCTTTTAGCTGAGGCCTTCTTGGCCACAGATCTAGACATTCATTTTTCAAGATGAGCCAATCTGGCACATAAATCAGAATGCGACTCACCACCCATGACAATATCACTGGGGGTACAGACAAGACATGGCGGAGTACAAGATAAGGCAGAAGCCGCAGACGCTGAAGCCTGGGCCCCAGTTTGCTGTATAATAGTTAATTGAGCACAAGGGTCACAAAGAATTGCGTTATCCCCAACAAGGGATGCCCCACATCCAAAACATTGCAGAGTCTGTGCAGAGGGAACTGCATGCCCGTTGTCCTGAGGTGCCTCCATATGGTGTTTAGTATTATACTATAATTGATTATAGTCGCCAAGTGTATATGGGATTTACGCAATTGCTACCCGGGTTGCCCCTCTAAATAGTCCCAAGTGGGAGGATATTAACACAAATGGACCCCCAAAATAAGGCTTTAAGGGCTAAAAGTCCAGGAGAAACCCCTTTTAAAATAAAGAGTTTCCACCTACAAAGAAAACAAACAGTCACCAATGCACACAATACAATAAATGACAAAGCATGAAAAAAAGGGCAGAAAACTCCCTTCAGCAAGCTGAGGGGTACTCACAGCACCAGGAAATCAGCTCGCACCATGAGGGAAGACCATAGGGAAGCAGCAGGAGACAGGCAGACAAAGAGCACACCAGTGTGCTCTGGGAATGAAATGATGCTGTGTGCCTAAGCCCCGCACACCCCCAGACTCACATGACCAAGAATGGAGGGAAATTCAAATCTGAACACAGCCAGAAACAAAGAGCTTTAAAAGGTAAGCAAAAAAGAATGCTGCCTAGACAGAGATAGGAAAATCTAGATAAAACATATCCTATAAAATAGTATAGTAAACATACATAATATCTAAGTAATAAAGATTTATTTTATATATATATTTATTTTATTTGTGTGCATGGTGACAAATAAGCCCAGATAACGCCCCTCCCCCCTCCTTTTTACCCCAGCAGGGTAAAGGAGAACTAAAGGGGAGAGGATAGAAATGCACCCATAAGGCACAAGGGGATTATAAAGGGACAGGGGCATCCCATGCTGGGAACACCAACCTGGAAACCACCTACCCACATTTGGGTCTCACGGAGGAGTAAAACTCCTGTATACACCAGAAGGTGTATGTATCTACCTTTGCCTGAACCATACAGCCAGGGCTGGGAGGCATACAATATAACCAAACAGGTTTAAAGAGTTTCAGACAGAAATAGAGAAAAAAAGGGGCCGGGAGCAAACCCGGCTACCTGCAGCTTGAAGGAGAGTCATCTTCTGAATGCTTCGCCGACTGCAGAGACGAAAAGACTGAGGAATAGTGGGAGGAACCCAGTACTTATGGACCAGGAGAGGCTCCTTTTTCCATGTCATCTCTGCAAGATCGCCCTCTACAGGCCGGGTTCCCAAGTGTCATGAATATTTGGAAGTGGGGAGTGTGACATACTAGGAATAAATTAACAGGATCCCTCCAAGAACCAGTGTTCCCAGCTGATTCTTATTGGTGTCCATTTGGACATTAAAAAAAATACAATTCTGTGATTACTCACCTGTAGAATTGGTATTATGAGTATACAGTAAAATCTAATACTTACAGTTGGGTTATACTCCGCCAGATGGCGCTGGACTGCAGACACATCGAAAAATACCATTTTGTGATTACTCACCTCGCCCGCTTCTGAATATTCATGACACTTGGGTAACTGTCCTGTAGAGGGTGATCTTGCAGAGATGACATGAAAAAATAAGCCCCTCCTGGCCCATAAATACCTGGGACCTCCCACCATTCCCCAGTATAAAAGACAGCAGTAAAGGGACCAGGAACAGCCAAATGTAAACAGCAAAGAAAAAGGTTCACTATATAAAAGGATCCCAGAAAACCAAAAAAGGGCGGGATGAGGCGGGGTGTGTGACATACTTGTAATAACCATTTTACAGGTGAGTAATCACAAAATGGTATTATTCCCAGTATGTCACAAACCCCGCTTCCGTATATATTTATGACACTTGGGACATCCAATAGCAGTGCCCATAATGGGTGGGGATCCCAAAAAGGCAATAATGCAAACTTAAACCACTGAAGCTTGCAGAACTTTGCGGCCAAAAACAGCATCCGCTGAGGCCCGCACATCAACCTTATAAAACTTGGAAAAAGTATGAACAGAAGACCAAGTAGCAGCCTTACAAACTTGTTCAACAGAAGCCTGATGCTGAAAAGCCCAAGATGCTCCAACAGCACGAGTAGAATGAGCAGTAACACGAAAAGGGGGAACCTTCCCCTTGGCAAAATAGGCCCCAACAATGGCCTGTCGAATCCATTTACTAATGGAAGACTTAGCGGGCGCCAGACCTCTCCTGGGCCCGGAGGGCACCACGAAAAAGGGGTCCGTCTTACGAAAAGGAGAAGTAGCCACCAAATAATATTTCACATATTGAACCACATCCAAAGAATGTAAGGTCCTCTCCTTGTCATTACTAGGCTTAGGACACAAGGAAAGGAGAACTACATCCTGCTTGAGGTGGAAGGCCGAAAGCACCTTAGGAAATCCAGCTTAAAGCGGAAAACTATCCTTGTCCAGGTGCCTCTCAAAGTAAGGAGCCTGAATAGACAAGGCCGCCAACTCAGAGACACGCCGAACAAAGGTAATAGCCACCAAAAAGGCAACTTTCTGAGTGAGCAGAGAGAGCAATATCATGCACCGGCTCAAAAAGGGGCCCCTGGAGAGCCGACAGAACCAAGTTTAACTCCCAAACTGGCAGCAAGTGTTTTCTAGGAGGCCGCACATGAGTAACCCCCTGGAAAAATGTCTTAACCAGGGGATGAAGGGCAAAAGACCTTTGAAAGAAAACTGCCAGGGCAGAAACCTGCCCCTTCAAAGTACTAAGCTGGAACCCCGAGTCCAGACCATGTTGAAGAAACTCCAGAATTCTGGGAATAGAAAACACCCTACAAGGCAAGGCCCTGGCCTCGCACCAGTTAATATAAGACCTCCAAGTCCTATAGTAGACGTTCGAGGAAGATCTCTTCCTAGCGCTAACAAGAGTCTGAACCACCACATCAGAAATACCTTCCTCCTTTAAGATGGAGGTTTCAGCAGCCACGCCGTCAAAGCCAGCGTTGGTAAATTGGGGTAGCATAGCTGACCCTTGGTGAGAATATCCGGAAGAAGAGGCAGATAAAACTGATCTACTGCCAGCCGCATGACGTCTGCTAACCACACTCGTCTTGGCCACCTTGGAGCCACTAGAATTGCTGGTGCCCCTTCTAGAGTCAGCTTGCGCAACACTTTGCCCACCATGGAGAAAGGGGGGGGAACAGGTACAAAAACCCCAGTTCCCTCCAAGCCAGGGACATGGCATCCACTGCCAGGGCCAGAGGATCCTGAGACAGACACAAAGGCAGGAAGCTTGTGATTGTGACGAGAGGCAAAAAATTCCACTTCCAGAGTCCCCCACTTGTGACAAAGGGACTGGAATACCTTGGAACTGAGAGACCATTCTCCTCGGCGAGAGGATCTCCTGCTCAGGGAATCCGCCTTCGTGTTCTCCACTCCCGGGATGTAAATGGCTGAGATGCATGGGACATTGCTCTCTGCCCAAACAAGGATCAGCGATACCTCCCTGAGGGCACTCCTGCTGCGAGTCCCTCCTTGGTGATTGATGTAAGCGACCACCGTCCGATTGGACTTGAACTGGCAATCCCTGCAATAGAAGAGTCTAGAGACAGAACCAACCAAATGGTCTGTAGCTCCAAAACGTTGATAGGGGTATGAGCCTCCGGAGGCCCCCATAACCCCTGGAACTGATGTTCCCGACAGGCTGGCGTCCGTGGTGACCATTTCCCAATAAGGGGTCAGAAAGGATCTGCCCTTCAACAGATTGCTTGACACTAGCCACCACTGAAGGGACTGCTGAGCCCGGGGAGACAGCAGACAAGACTGATCCAATGACAGTGGACACTTGTCCCAAGTCGCTAGAAGATGGAGCTGAAGCGTCCTAATGTGAAATTGGGCAAAAGGGACTGCCTCGAAGGAAGCCACCATCAGACCTACCAATCTCATCCCTAGCCAGATAGACGGGTGAGGATTGGAAAGCAGAAGCGAACCAAATCTTGGATCAGAAGAATCTTGGGCTGAGGAAGGAACAACCTGGCCTGAAAAGCATCCAGAGTCGTGCCCAGAAACGAAACCTCCCTGGACGGGGAGAGGGAGGACTTGGAATAGTTGATCACCCAACCGAACCTCTCCAGCGTGGATACCACCACTCTGGTGTCTAGCTCCGCTTGGCTGAGAGAGGAAGCCAAAAAAAATGAGAAGGTCATCCAGGTATGGTACAATGCGAATGCCCTGGACTCTGAGGAGGGCCACCGCCCCCGCCAATACCTTGGTGAACACCCTCGGAGCCGAGGTAAGCTCGAATGGCAGGGCCACAAACTGAAAATGCTGATCTTCCACCACAAACCTGAGGAATCTCTGGTGTGCCAGGGAGATAGGTACATGCAGATAAGCATTCCTGATGTCTATGGACGTCATGAAGTTCCCCTGACGAAGAGAATCGACGGTTGACCGCAAGGTTTCCATGCGAAACTTCCTGAAGCAGATAAACCGATTGAGGAGCTTCAGATCCAAAATGGGTCGAACGGAGCCATCCTTCTTGGGCACCGTGAATAGATTGGAATAGAATCCCAAGCCCCTTTCCGCGAAAGGCACTGGGCAAATGACAGCCATGTCCAGCAGATAACTTACTGCCGCCCGGAGCCCCTGTGCGGCCAGTGGATCCGAAAGCACTCGAGACCTGAAGAATCTGGGAGGCCGGATCTCGAATTCCAGCTTGTAACCGGAAGACACCACTTCCAGAATCCATTTGTCTGAGACCTCCTGGTCCCAGACCTGGAAGAAGAAGTGCAGCAGCCGTCCCCCCACCCACAAGGGTGAGGGCGCCCCCTCATTGCTGAGCTGGCTTAGGGCTTGGGTTTGGAACTCCAATTGTGACCTGGACGGGCACGACCTCTGCCTCTACTCCAGGAATCACCTCTGAGGGTAGAGAAGGCCAAAACTCTGCCAGTTCTGGCACCACGAAAGGAAGGGTTAAAGGAGGCCGCTCCCCGAAAGGGACAACGTTGCCTCTTATGCTGAGGTAACTTCCCTCCTTTCGTGATAGAATCTAATCTTTCTCCAAAGAGCCGCAATCCCACAAAGGGAAGTGCTGTAAGCGAATTTTTGGCCACAAAATCAGCTGCCCACTGGCGCAACCATACCGACCGCCGAATAGCTACAAGCAAGGCCGAGGTTCTACCACACATGACCATGGTGTCATCCAAGGCAGCAAGCACAAAGGACATGAACAATTCACACCGCTTAAGGGCGGCGAACTCATCACTACCCGGGTCAAGCCTGGAGGTACTCAACAGGTCTCTAACCACAGACCTGGTAGCCACTGCCAAAAGCGCCGAAGCACAAACAGGCCGCAAAGCTGAACCAACACTAGCAAATGCGTGGCAAGCCATCTGATCAATGCGTTTATCCTCACCATCTTTGAGAGTGGTGGAGTCAGGAGAATGCTAAATAGAAGAAGTATTGGATAACCCGAGCACCGGGGCATCCACCTCGGGAGGGGAGGACCATCGTTTTACCACGTCCACCGGAAAGGGATACTTTTTATCCCAACTTTGAGGAATACCTGGAAGCCGAGTAGGCTTCTCCCATTCCTTAAGAATAATGCCATCAAAATGCTTTTGATTTGGGAACTCAAGCCGCGGCTTGGAAGTCCCAAAGAATTCCCCTTTTTGAGGAGCGGCCTCCTCAGGAGGAGAAATTGCCAGAACCTCAAAACGGTGAGCCAAGACCTTCGGGGTATCCACAGCATCCCCCTGCCCTTGCTCAGTATCAGCACCAACAAACTGCCGAGAAGAACCCTCAGAATCCTCAAATAATTACCCCTCTTCTAGCGGGGAATAATCAGACCAGTCAAGGAAATCATAATCAAACTCAAAGGCCGGCTGGAGACAAATGCTTTCGCTTAGCCGAGGCCTTTCTGGCAACAGAGCCAGAAATACATTTCTCAATATTAGCCAGTCTGGCACATACATCAGATTGCGACTCCCCACCTGTGACAACATCACTAGGGGTATGGATAAGGCAGGGTGGGGAAGGAGATGAGGCCGGGACCCCGGACCCAGACGCCTGGGCCCCCGAATGCTGCGTTATGGCCCGCTGAGCGCAAGGTATGCAAACAAGTACATTATCCCCCGCAAGGGATGCCCCACGCACTGCCGGGGTTGCCCCGAGGGGAGCCCAAGCCCGGTATCCTGAGAAGCCCCCATATGGTGATTTTAATGTAGTCGCAATGACCAGAGGGATTTACGCTATTAAGCTACCCGGAATGCCCCTTCAGGTCCCAAGTGGGAGGATTTATTTTTTTTTTATTAATTTTTTTTTTTTTGGAAACCCTAAATTAAACTCTAAGGAACCCTAGGACCAGGGGAAATCCCTCTTTAAACTTCAAAAGAAGGGATCCCACCTAGAAGACATGAGAACAGACATAAGTGTCAACATGCACATGACCCACCATATAAGACAGTTAAAAATGGTGAAATAAATAAAATCCACTCACCGCAGCAAAGCAGGCAGTGAGGCCGGAAAGAGTGCTTGAGAGAAGCCGGCCTCGAGGGGGGTGGGGGTGGACGGGCCACAACGAGCACCTGTTGAAAAGTGAAACCGGCCCAGCAACAACGGCTGCAAAAACACATACAAACACACAATCCACACACCTTTTCCCCCCCAAAGTAAAACAACCCACAGGAGAAAAGGCCTCCCCCCTATCCCCCCCCCCCCCCCCAAGGGACACAGAGGGACACGGTAGGGGGAGAACCCACACCAATAGGTGAAAGGGTAAGAGGGACGGGGAATCTTAAGCCGGGATCACCAACCCGGACACCGCCTTGTATGGGGTCTCACGGGGGAGCTAGCTCCCATATACACCACAAGGTGCAGCCTACCATTGCCTGGACCTTCAGCCTAGGCTGGGAGGCATACTGCTATAGTTTAAATGAAAAAAGGTTCAGGCAGCAATAGAAACAAAAGGCCGGGGGTTACCCCAGGTACCTGCAAGGAGGAGACAACCATCTTCTGACTTGCTCGCCGACTGCAGAGACGAAAGACTGGGGAATGGTTGGAGGTCCCAGGTATTTATGGGCCAGGAGGGGCTCCTTTTTTTCCATGTCATCTCTGCAAGATCGCCCTCTACAGGACAATTACCCAAGTGTCATGAATATTCGGAAGCGGGGTGACATACTGGGAATATAGGGTCCTCCCGGCACCTCAAATACCCGGGGACCTCCCACAAATCCCCAGCATTGAAAAGCAGTTAATGAGAAGCCGGGAGAATTAAACAATCCAAACTATCAACTATAACAATGATAACAATCACCATACTAGGGATCCAAGATAATGCAACCAAGGGTGGGTTGGAGCAGGACGTACTGTATACTCATAATACCAATTCTACAGGTGAGTAATCACAGAATTGTATTATTCTTAGTATACAGTACGTCACGCTCCAAATCTAATACTTACAGTTGGGACATCCAATAGCAGTGTCCATAAAGTAGGGTGGGATCCCCAAGAAAAATCAGCAGCAGACAGTTTAAACCACTGCCGCCTGCAGAACCTTTCGGCCAAAAGCAGCATCAGCTGAGGCCCTAACATCAACCTTGTAAAACTTTGAAAAGGTATGAACAGAAGACCAAGTAGCGACCTTGCAAACTTGATCAACAGAAGCCTGGTGCTGAAAAGCCCAAGAGGCACCAATAGCACGAGTGGAATGAGCAGTAAGGGGGAAGGGAGGATTCTTCCCCTTAGCAGAGTAGGCCTGAATAACAACCTGACAAATCCACTTGCTGATAGTAGACTTGGCAGGAGCCAAACCCTTCCTAAGACCAGAAGGGACCACAAAAAGAGCATCTGTTTTCCTGAAAGGTGCAGTAGCCACCAGATAGTACTTCAGACACCTAACCACATCCAAAGAGTGTGCCCTAATCCTAGCAATGCTAAGGAGAGGGTTTTGCAAAGAAGGAAGAACAATGTCCTGATTCAAATGAAAGGTAGACACTACCTTAGGCAGAAAGTCAGGTTTGAAACGAAACACCACCTTGTCCTGGTGTCTCTCACAGTAGGGGGGCTGAATGGACAGCGCCGCCAACTCAGACACACGCCTGACAGAAGTGATAGCCACCAGAAATACAACCTTGAGCGTAAGAATGGCCAAGGCAGCATCCTGCACAGGTTCAACGGGAGCACCCTGCAAGGCTGACAGGCCCAAGTTCAGATCCCAAACAGGCATCATAGGCTTACGTGGGGGACGCACATGACTGACCCCCTGGAAAAAAGTCCTGATCAAAGGGTGCTGAGCAAAGGACTTCTGGAAGAAAATAGCCAGGGCAGAAACCTGACCCTTCAGAGTACAGAGTTGGAGCCCCATCTCCAAACCATGCTGCAGGAACTCCAGAATCCTGGGAATAGAAAACACACGACAGGGAAGAGACTCAGACTCACACCAGTCAATGTAGGCACGCCAAACCCTGTAATAAATGGAAGAGGAAGACTTCTTCCTAGCTTTAATCAAAGTATCCACAACCGAGGAAGACAGCCCCTTCTCCATCAAGATGGAGGTTTCAGCAGCCAAGCCGTCAAAGCCAGAGTTTGTAAATTGGGATGGCGTAGTGAGCCCTGAGTGAGCAGACCTGACACCAAGGGCAGAGCGTACTGATCTACTGCCAGCTGCACCACGTCTGCGAACCACACTCTTCTTGGCCACCTGGGGGCCACCAGAATTGCTGGCACCCCTTCCAGAGCAATCTTGCGCAGAACCCTGCCCAGCAGGGGGATTGGAGGGAAGACATACAGGAACATACATGACATTGCTAGTGCATCCGAGGTCAGGGCCAGAGGATCCCTGGACAGAGAGACAAAAGCTGGAAGCTTGTGATTGTGGCGGGACGCAAACAGATCCACATCTGGTTGGCCCCAACGGTGACACAGAGCTTGAAACACCCTGCTGCATAGGGACCATTCTCCCTGGCGAGAGGTCCCCCTGCTCAGAGAGTCCTCCGGGCAATTTTCCACCCCCCGGGATGTACACAGCTGAAATGCAGGGGACATTGGCCTCCGCCCAAGACAGGATCAGAGACGCTTCCTGGAGGGCCCCCTTGCTCCGGGTCCCTCCCTGATTGATGTAGGCAACTGCCGTCTGGTTGTCCGAGCGCACCTGAACAGGCATGTCCCGAAGAAGAGTAGTCAAGCGAGCCAGAACTAACCTGATCACCCGCAGCTCCAAGACATTGATAGGTGTGTGGGCCTCCTGAGGGACCCACCTCCCCTGGAACCGCAGGGACTTCCAGAAACCCCCCCCAACCTGACTGGCATCCGTGGTGACCGTCTCCCAGGAAGGGGCAAGAAAGGATCTGCCCCGACACAGGTTCCTTGAGTCCATCTACCACAAGAGAGACCTCCTGTCCAGGGACGCTGGGTCCTTGTCCCATATTGACAATAGGTGAAGTTGCAGAGGCCTCAAGTGGAACTGAGCATAAGGGAACGCTTCGAAGCATGCCACCATCAGGCCCACCAGCTGCATCCCCTGCCTGATGGAGGGATGGGGACAAGCTAGGAGGGACCAAGCCTGTGCAATCAGACTGTCCACCTTCTGCTGAGGAAGGAAGATCCTTGCCTGAACTGTATCCAGATTCATTCCTAGGAATGGCGTTACCAAGGAAGGGGACAGTGAGGACTTGGGGTGGTTGATCACCCACCCAAATGATTCCAGAGTGGACACCACCAGCTGAGTATCCCACTCTGCCTGATGTAGAGACTGGGAAGTGATGAGGATGTCGTCCAGATAGGGAAGCACGCGGACGTCCTGACATCTGAGCAGAAACATCACGCCGGCCAGCACCTTGGTGCACACCTTGGGAGCTGAAGTGAGGCCAAAGGGCAAGGCCACAAACTGGTAGCGAACCTGAGGAACCTTTGATGACCTGGGAACACAGGAATATGAAGGTAAGCATCTTTGATGTCCACAGACGTCATGAAATCCCCTTGGCGCAAGGAACTGATGGCAGAGCTTCCATGTGAAAGCGCCTGCCCCTGACAAACTTGTTGAGGATCTTCAAGTTCAGGATGGGCCTGACAGAACCATCCTTTTTGGGTACTGTGAATAGGTTGGAATAAAAGCCCTTGCCTTTTTCTCTTAAGGGGACCTGGCAGATAACCCCCAGCTCCCGGAGGCCTTGCACTGCTTGCACTAGCTCCTGAGCTGACACAGAGTCCCGAGGAATCCGGGATCTGATGAATCTTGAAGGGGGATCGGCAGCAAACTCTCTTGTAACCGGAGGACACTACCTCCTGAATCCACCGGTCTGAGACATGAAGCCTCCAGACGTGAGCGAAGTGCTGCAGCCGTCCCCCCCACCTGGATGGGTGAGGGCACCCCATCATGCCTGAGGGGGCTTGGGAGAGGATTTAGCTTTGGGACTCCAGGAGGAGCCAGGATGTCCACGTCCTCTGCCTCTACCCCAGAAATCTCCCCGGGCCCCAGGGAAAGAAACCCCCCTTCCCTGTCTTGCACCACGGTAAGGGGAGAAGGAACCTTGGCCCCCGAAAGGGCCGAGATTGCCGCCTGCGTTGGGGTAACCTGCCTCCCTTAGCAAAAAGGTCTAGGCTGTCCCCAAACAGGCGCAGTCCTTTAAAGGGAAACCCAGTGAGGGCCTTCTTGGCAGCGTTGTCAGCAGCCCACTGGCGCAGCCAAACAGAGCGGCGTATAGCCACCACGAGGGCATAAGTTCTGGCACACATTCTGATGGTGTCATCCAATGCTGATAGGACAAAATTTACAAAAACATCACAACTGGAGAGTGCATTAAACACCTCACAAGGCAAATCAAAAGGGGCACTATCAAGGATATTTCTGATAAGGGTTCTAGTGGCCACAGCAGTAATGGCAGAGGGACAGACTGGGGGCAGCGCCGTCCCCGCACATGCAAAGGCGTGGGATGCCAGCTGATCAATACGCTGGTCTTCAGCATCCCACAGGGTAGTAGAATCAGGGGAATGCATGACAGAGGTGTTAGATAGCCCTAGCATCAGGGCATCCACCTCGGGGGGGGGGGGGGGGGGGGCGGGGGGGATGACCAACATTTAACCACCTCAGCAGGAAAGGGATACTTCCTATCCCAACTTTTTGGAACCCTGGGAAGTTTACTGGGGCGCTCCCATTCCTTGAGCACAAGGTTATGGAGATGTGCCTGCTTGGGAAATTCCAAACGTGATTTTGCTGTATGGAAAAGCTCCCCTCTTTGCCTGGGAGCCTAAACAGGGAGAGAGATAGACAGAACCTAAAAAATCTGGGTCAATAATCTGTCAGTGTCATCCGGGGCCCAGGGGGTCAGAGCCAGAATCGTCATGACCCCTTGGTCTCTCATCAGATGAGCCTGAATCAGAAAAGAGCTCCCCTTCATCAGACGGGGTAACTCCTCAGTTCCCATAGGGAAAACAGTAACATTAGGCGTCAAATGCCGCTTCTTAGCAAGATCCTTACGCGCTAAGGACTTCGCAATCAACTGTTCAACAGTAGCCAGTCTAGAAGACACATCAGGCTGAGAATCCCCACTAGTATGCAACTCAGTAGGGGTGAGGTTTAAGCTTGGGGGAGTAGGCGAAGTGAAACGAGGTGCAGCCACTGGCAGGCCAGATTGCAATGCAAGCACCTGTTCAGCACAGGGTACACAGACCCGCGCCTTGTCAGCGTCAGCATGAGGCTGCCCACACGCTACACACAGCCGGTCTTGTCCCGAAGGGACCCCGGTCACATTATCCTGGGATGCCTCCATATGGTGATTTTAAAGGCGCTATACGCCGATAGGAAATAACGCTATATAGCAACCCTGAATGCCCCAATAACCCACTAGGGAAAAGGGAGTAAAATTTTTACAAGGACTACAAGTAATATACTAAAAACAGGGCAGGGAGAAGCCAAGAAGGGTTTGTCCCGCCTGAAAGACATAAGCAGACAAGACCTTAAGTACATCGTAACAAAAGTGAAGGATATAAGCCACCGCGAGGGCACTTACGGACAGCGGTAGGTAGGAGTCCATCGCGCATAGGCCAACCAAGCAGGAAAGATGGCGTCGGTATACCTCGAGGGGCAGGCCATTAACAGTGATGACACGGAACGCGCCAAAAACGCCCCCCAACCCCCCCGAAGAGCGCGAAGCCAGAACGGCAAGCAGCCAATGATGGCGCACCAGCGCCTGAGGTAATGCCGCCGCCAAGCGCGGAACCAAGTCAGCGCGCGGAGGCGGCAATTTTAAAAATGCAGTAAAGACAAGTCAGCGCGGCGGCTGACACAAGAATAAAGGCATGTGAAAAGAGAGTGTAAAGCACAGAATGCATAACGTACATATCTATACACACCCCCCCTCTTTTCCCCCCGAAGACTACAAGGAGGATGAGGGAGGACGGCGGCTACTTAAATAGGGCCCACCGATAGGCAGGGGCAATGGGCACTAGTGCGGGAGGGGAATCCCATATAGGCTCACCATAAGCCTGAACCGCCTACCCTTTGGTGGGGGATTGTGATGGAGCAGCGCTCCTAAGTACCTAACAGCGGTGCTGCCTACCCTCACCCGACCAGCGCAACCAAGGCTGGGAGGCATAATACTAGTGGAACGGGTGGGAATAGTCCTACAGGGCCGCAGGTTAATAACCCCGCTCACCTGCGAGAGCCAATTTTTCATCCTTCGCAGCCAGACTGCAAAGAAATTCTGGGGATTTGTGGGAAGTCCCCGGGTATTTGAGGGGCCGGGAGGAGTCTATTTTCGATGTCTCTGCAGTCCAACTGTATAACCCAACTGTAAGTATTAGATTTGGAGCAGGACGTACTGTATACTAAGAATAAATCCTTTCATTATCATCCTTGGAAAAGCACCATGGTCATGGCCGGTCAAGACATGGAATGCGCGGGGACTGGCACTGCCCCTTACTTCCACCCACCTGGTTTAGTAATAGCATATGGTCATATTTTTCTTAATTGTTATTTGATTGTAGTTTCCTTATATCCCTATTGTCTAGGACAATTAGTGGGGACCTTTATTTTGATTTATAGTACTGTTGCACAGCACTGGCACTTTATAGTTGATAATTAATCAGGTGTATAGTTACAGTATTAATAGAATATGGTGTATTTATATTTACCAATTATGGCTATACTTTAGGGCCATTACTGCGTATGAGTAATATTGGGGGTGGGGCTAATTCTAGCTGTGTTTACTAGAATTTAGTTCAGTTCACTGCTATGTTCCAAGTTTGCACATGGTGCACTAAAATTAGAGAAAACTATGGATAACCAGCGAACATTGCAAATAAGGCCCATCATGTACAATGTTTTTAAATAAGACACTCCTCATACCCTTTGTTTATACCTAACAATTGTACTTACATTCTTGAACCTTCTAGAGAACTTTGTATCTCTTTTAGCACCCCTGCATAAAGAACACAGTCTGTATAAATAATCTCTAACATTTACAGTTTTTTAAATCTGCACCAACATTCAAGGGTAATATAATCAAACATATTCCATGTTTACAGATTTGGAATGCCCTGCTGTGTGAAATCCCCCAGATAACCCAGTAAAACTCACCTCTTCACGGTCCTACAGCAAATGTGCAGGCTCTCGGCCAATCAAAGCCATGAGCTGTGCATAGGTCATGTTCGGCAAACTGCTCTGTTTAGCAAAAGAGAGATCTTGCATTCCGAGCAGCGGGCGCACTCCTATCCCCATCTGAATAGCTGAGGGTGTGAGCGCATTCACAGCCCAAAGATGCCAGGGATGCAGCCGCCCGATGTGTACATCGGCTAGGGAGTCAGGGAGCAGGTGAGTTATGTGTGGACTGGCGGGATGCCCTAGGGGGAAAGCAAGCAGCGGCCCCTATAATTAAGGCTGGACACACTTGGTTTTGTGTGTCTGTGTGGAGATCCACAAAACATCACCTGTTTGTGGCTTGGGGGAGGGTTGGGTAAACACTGCCTTTACTAATGGTGGCACACCTTTATTTGCCCCCTTTATGGGGACTGGCTGTAATGAAAGGCTTCGAGACTTAGCTTTGTTGCAGCGTATGCATGGTCCATCCAAGTGAACTATGGTTCACCGTTTCTATACAAGCAGGTTAAAAAAAAGTCTCTGTAAAATGTATTTAAAAACTTGCTGTGTTGCCCAGCTTATACAGTTTATGTGTTGCTATATATGTCTGTTTTAAAGAGGAACCAAATTCAGGGTTTTCATTATCCTGGGTTTTGTCCCTCTTTCCTGGAGCATCCTGTTTTGGGTGTATGTATCCACTCTGAAACGCTGTAAAGTCACCTTTCTTTTGATATGACAGCACTTAAGACTGGCCAAGCAAAAGTTGAAGGGAATGCATTATCTGAAATCAAATCTGAATGGAGCATGCAGAGCTGGCCACACCTCCACCCCTCCGTGAACCCAGTCAGATATGCCTGGTGCTGGAACGCCCCTGGTGGTCCACACCATAGGAACATCTGACAATGTGTGTTTAGTCAAATTGGGATGCCCCAAAATAAGGGAGTTCCCAGGCACTAGCCTTACAGACTCTAGACAGGTGGTTCCACCTTCAAATTCAAGTGATCCAGGGGAGACTTATGCTTAGGGGCTAGCAGGGCGATCTCCTATAGAGGAAATTTTGAGAAAGGAATTAGGTTTAAAAGTATGTTTGTTACACCCCCTCCCCTGCAAAGCCAGACGTAGGCATTAACAAACACGGCTCAATGTGCCGATTGCACAATCGCCAGCACATGCGCCGTGGGAATGGCGGAAAGGTGAGTGG
The DNA here is from genome assembly GCA_027917425.1 of Gastrophryne carolinensis. NCBI lineage: Eukaryota > Metazoa > Chordata > Amphibia > Anura > Microhylidae > Gastrophryne > Gastrophryne carolinensis. The sequence goes on along the minus strand of CM051243.1, from coordinate 143,064,092 downwards.
AGTGAGCAGTTTGTTGGGCTTGCCACCAGGGCAGGAACCAATTACCAGCATAGTAAAAATCCTGGTGACTGGTCCAGTTTAAAAGGCAAATATCATATGCCTGGTCTTTCTGGCCACAGGATCATCACAGTATTCTGCCTCTTAGCTGATAAATTCAATACATTCTCGTTCTGTTTAAAATAGCCGTTACATTGTGATGCATTGTACTCTAGTCTAGCTGATTCAAAGCTGAGAGGCAGTAGACTGTCTATGATGAAAATATATTAAATCTGCCACCAGAAAAAGCCAGCAAATGATGCTTGTCCTTTAAATACTCTTAAGGTCTAAAAAAGAACCTTACAGGTGTGCAAGAAAATGTAGATAACTACAAAAGATGGACCCTTCTTTTTTAACACCTGGATTTCCCAGATACATTTAGTGCCTAAAGGCTGACAAGCTGGATAGAGATCGACCTGTAGACCCATAATCAAATTCTTGTTTTGCAAGAAACAGAAAAAATACAATTCTGTGATTACTCACCTTGTAGAATTGGTATTATAAGTATGCAGCACGTCCTGCTCCAGATAATGATTCATAACAGATGGGATTACCTCCGCCAGAGGGCGCTGGACTGCAGAGATGGCAAAAAGAGGCCCCTCCCAGTCCCATATATACCCAGGACCTCCCACAAATTCCCCAGTTTTGAAAAGCAGTAAGGAAAACCAGGAAGGGCAAATAACCAGTAACAAGCGGTGCCCCGCTGTGTGAAACCCCCCAGAAAGCCCCAAAATCTTACCTGTCCCCGCTCCCACGTGACTGGACGGTCCAATCCCCGCCAACGTCCAGGCGGGGATCAGGAACGTCCAAGCGGCTGCCGCCGCCTCCCTCGCGTCACTTTCGGCGCGCGCGCGCCCCCCGCCGGCCATTCGCAGACGGCCGGCGCGGGCGCGCGCATGCCTACAGGGGCGCGAGGAAGATCAGGTAAGCGATTTGGGGTGTCTGGGGGGGTTTCACCCCGCGGGACATCCCGATCTCGGATGTCCCGCGGGGTGGGAGGTGATCGGCCCGGGAATCTTATAGATTTCCGGGCCGATCACCTCTCGGTCCACTTTAACAAGGATACCAATCACCGTACAAATGATCCAAGATAAAGCAATCAGGGTGGGGTGGAGCAGGATGTGCTGCATACTTATAATACCAATTATACAAGGTGAGTAATCACGAAATTGTATTATTTTAAGTATGCAGCACGACCTGCTCCAGATAGGAGATAGAATGAGATAAGATAGAATGGTAACACGGAAAGGAGGCTCCCTTCCCCTAGCAGAAAAGGCCCTAAAAATGGCCTGACGAATCCACTTGCTAATAGTAGACTTAGCAGGAGCCAAACCCTTCTTGGGACCGGAAGGTACCACAAACAAAGCATCAGTCTTCCTGAAGGGCGAAGGATCCACCAGGTAAAACTTCAAATTCCTGACAACGTCCAGGGAATGCAAGGACCTCTCCTTGGAGTTACTAGGATTAGGGCACAAGGAAGGAAGCACAATGTCCTGATTAAAGTGGACCATCACCCTCCGGTGATCGGCCCGGGAATCTATAAGATTCCCGGGCCGATCACCTCCCTCTCCGCGGGCCATCCGAGATCGGGATGTCCCGCGGGGTGAAACCCCCCAAACCCCCTTACCTTGTCGTCGGCGGCGGCGGCCGGCCACGGCGCCTCCCTCGCGCCCCTCTAGACGTGCGCACACCCGCGCCGGCCGTCTGTGAATGGCCGGCGCGGGCGCGTCAAGAGTGACGCGCGGGAGGAGGCGGCGGAGGAGCCGCTTGTACGCGGCTGTCAAACCTCTTGTCCGTCGGCGCTGGGAGAGGTGAGTTTTTTGGGTGATCGGGGGGGGTTTCACACAGCGGGGCACCCCGATCGGGGGTACCCCACCGAAGTGGACCAAGACCCAGGATAGTCAAAATCCTGGGTGTTGGTCCACTTTAAGATGGAAGGCAGAGACAACCTTAGGCAAGAAATCCGGTTTAAATCTGAAAATACCATTTTGTGAGTACTCACCTGTAAAATGGTTATTACGAGTATGTCACACACCCCACTTCCAAATATTCATGACACTTTGGAACCCGGCCTGTAGAGGGCGATCTTGCAGAGATGACATGGAAAAAGGAGCCCCTCCTGGTCCATAAGTACTGGGTTCCTCCCACTATTCCTCAGTCTTTTTAAAAAGCAGTGAAGAACCAGGAAGAGCAAATTATATTCAATAATTGAAAAATAGTTTGAAAATAATAATCACCATATAAAGGATCCCTTAGAACAAAAAAGGGCGGGGGAAGTGGGGTGTGTGACATACTCGTAATAACCATTTTACAGGTGAGTACTCACAAAATGGTATTATTCCTAGTATGCCACACACCCCACTTCCAAATATTCATGAAACTTGGGACATCCAATAGCAGTGTCTATAATGGGTGGGGATCCCCAAGGAATAATGCATAACTTAAATTACTGCAGCTTGCAGAATTTTGCGGCCAAAAGCAGCATCCGCTGAGGCCAGCACATCAACCTTGTAAAACTTAGAAAAAGTATGCACAGAAGACCAAGTCGCAGCCTTGCAAACTTGTTCAACAGAAGCCTGGTGCTGAAAAGCCCAGGAAGCTCCAATAGCACGAGTAGAATGAGCGGTGACACAAAAAGGGGGAACCTTCCCCTTAGCCATATAGGCCCCAATGATGGCCTGACGTATCCACTTACTAAGGGAAGATTTGGCAGGAGCAAAACCCTTCTTGGGCCCAGAAGGCACAACAAAAAAGGCATCCGTCTTGCGGAAGGCCGAAGTAGTAACTAAATTATACTTAACACAACGAACTACATCCAAAGAATGTAAGACCCTTTCCTTGTCGTTACTAGGTTTAGGACACAAGGAAGGAAGAACTATATCCTAATTTAGGTGGAAAGCAGACACCACCTTAGAAAGGAAATCCGGTTTAAAACGGAAAACAACCTTATCTTGATGCTTCTGAAAATAAGGGGCTAGAATAGACAAAGCCGCCAGTTCAGAAACTCGGCGGACAGAAGTAATAGCAACCAAAAAGGCAACCTTCTGAGTAAGAATAGGAAGAGGAATATCCTGCAAAGGCTCAAAGGGAGCAGCCTGCATAGCTGAAAGCACCAGGTTAAGGTCCCAAACAGGAAGTATAGGCTTTCTGGGAGGCCGCACATGCGCGACTCCTTGGAAAAAGGTCTTAACCAAAGGATGAAGAGCAAACGACCTTTGAAAGAAAATAGCCAAGGCAGAGACTTGCCCTTTCAAAGTACTAATCTGGAATCCCATATCCAGACCTCGTTGCAGATATTCCAGAATTCTAGGAATAGAAAATACTCTACAGGGCAAAGCCCTGGATTCACACCAATCAATATAGGACCTCCAAGTCCTGTAATAAATGACAGAGGAAGACTTCTTCCTGGCTCTAATAAGAGTCTGAATAACCACATCAGAAAGACCTTCTTCTTTCAAGATGGAGACTTCAGCAGCCATGCCGTCAAAGCCAGCGTTTGTAACCTGGGGTAACAAAGTTGACCCTGAGTGATGAGATCTGGAAGAAGAGGCAGATGGAAACTATCCACTGCCAGCCTTACAACGTCTTGGCCACCTTGGCGCCACCAGAATTGCTGGCGCCTCCTCCAGTGCTAACTTGCGCACCACCTTGCTGATCATGGAGAATGGGGGAAACAGATATAGGAACCCCAGATCCTTCCAGGCCAGAGACATGGTATCCGCTGCCACTGCCAGCGGATCCTGGGATAGAGACAAAAAAGCTGGCAGCTTGTGATTGTGACGAGAAGCAAACAGGTCCAACTGTGGAGTCCCCCACTTGTGACAGAGGAACTGAAAGACCCTTGGATTGAGAGACCATTCCCTGGCCATTGTATGCTTGCGCACACATAGGAATTTGTCCTCCGCATTTAACCCATCCGTGCAGTGAGTGTACACATGCCCAGCGCGGTGGGCACAGGTGGTGATGACCAATGCTTAACAGTATCAGCTGGGAAGGAATATTTCTTGTCCCAGCCCAAGGGAATGCCAGGAAGCCGCGCAGGCTTCTCCCATTCCCAAAATGCTTTTGATTTGGAAATTCTGAACAAGGTTTAGAGACTCCAAAGAATTCCCCTTTTCGAGGAGGGACTACTTCAGTAGGAGTGATAACCAAAACCTCAAATAACTGAGCAAGAGCCTTTGGGGTATCCACAACACTAGCTTCACCCTGCTCAACACAGTACCATCACAGTACCAACAAATTGCTGTTCATCAGAAACATCTGATTCCTCATATATTTCTCCTTCTTCTAACTGAGAAGGATCAGACCAATAAAGCATTTCACAATTATCCGACTCACTTACTGGAACGGCCTGAGTCAAATTTTTCCTTTTAGCTGAGGCCTTCTTGGCCACAGAGCTAGACATTAATTTTTCAAGATGAGCCAATCTGGCACATAAATCAGAATGCGACTCACCACCCATGACAATAACACTGTGGGTACGGACAAGACATGGCGGAGTAGGAGATAAGGCAGAAGCCGCAGAGGCCTGGGCCCCAGTTTGCTGCATAATAGTTAATTGAGCACAAGGGACGCAAACAATTGCGTTATCCCCAACAAGGGATGCCCCACATTGAAAACATTGCCGAGTCTGTGCAGAGGGAACTGCATGCCCGTTGTCCTGAGATGCCTCCATATGGTGTTTAGTATTATACTATAATTGATTATAGTCGCCAAGTATATGTGGGATTTACGCAATTGCTACCCGGGATGCCCCTTTAAATAGTCCCAAGTGGGAGGGACTTAACACAAATGGACCCCCAAATAAGGCTTTAAGGGCTAAAGACCAGGAGAAACCCCTTTTAAAATAAAGAGTTTCCACCTACAAAGAAAACAAACAGTCACCAATGCACACAATACAATAAATGACAAAGCATGAAAAAAAAAATGGCAGAAAACTCCCTTCAGCAAGCTGAGGGGTACTCACAGCACCAGGAAATCAGCTCGCACCATGAGGGAAAACCATAGGGACGCAGCAGGAGCCAGGCAGACAAAGAACACACCAGGGTGCTCTGAATGAAATGATACTGTGTGCCTAAGCCCCGCCCACCCCCAGAATCACATGACCAAGAATGGAGGGAAATTCAAATCTGAACACAGCCAGAAACAAAGAGCTTTAAAAGGTAAGCAAAAAAAAAAAAGAATGCTGCCTAGACAGAGATAGGAAAATCTAAATAAAACATATCCTATTAAATAGTATAGTAAACATACATAATGAAGATATATTTTATGTATCTTTTTTTTATTTTATTTGTGTGCATGGTGACAAATAAGCCCAGATAACGCCCCCCCCCCCCCCGCTCCTTTTTACCCCAGCAGGGTAAAGAACTAAAGGGGAGAGGATAGAAATGCATCGATAAGGCACAAGGGGATTATAAAGGGGCAGGGGCATCCCATGCCGGGAACACCAACCCGAAAACTGCCTACCCACATTTGGGTCTCACAGAGGAGTAAAACTCCTGTATACACCAGAAGGTGTATGTATCTACCTTTGCCTGAACCATACAGCCAGGGCTGGGAGGCATACAATAAAACCAAACAGGTTTAAAGAGTTTCAGACAGAAATATAGAAAAAAAGGGGCCGGGAGCAAACCCGACTACCTGCAGCTTGAAGGAGAGTCATCTTCTGAATGCTTCGCCGACTGCAGAGACGAAAAGACTGAGGAATAGTGGGAGGAACCCAGTACTTATGGACCAGGAGGGGCTCCTTTTTCCATGTCATCTCTGCAAGATTGCCCTCTACAGGCCGGGTTCCCAAGTGTCATGAATATTTGGAAGTGGGGTGTGTGACATACTATGAATAACCACCTTGTCCTGATGTCTCTCAAAATAGGGGGCCAACTCCGAAACCCGCCTGACAGAGGTGATAGCCACTAAAAAGGCAACCTTAAGAGTAAGAATAGACAGAGCAGCCTCATGCACAGGCTCAAATGGAGGGCCCTGAAGGGCAGATAAAACCAAATTCAAATCCCAGACTGGCAACAGAGGCTTACGTGGGGGACGCACATGAGCAAGCCCCTGGAGGAAGGTCTTGACAAGAGGATGTTGAGCGAAAGACCTCTAGAAGAAAACAGCCAAGGCAGATACGTGGCCCTTGAGAGTGCTGAGCTGAAGTCCCAGATCCAAACTATGTTGAAGGAACTCCAAGATCCTAGGGATGGAAAACACACACAAGACCTTAGACTCACACCAGTCAATGTAGGCCCGCCAAATCCTATAGTACATGGGAGGAGGAGGATTTCTTCCTAGCCCTTATCAAGGTATTGACTACAGAGACAGAAAGCCCTTCTTCCATCAAGATGGAGGTCTCAGCAGCCAGGCCATCAAAGCCAGCGTTTGTAAATTGGGATGGCAAAGCCGTCCCTGAGTGAGAAGGAACCGGGACCACAGGCAGAGCGTACTGATCTACTGCTAACTATACGATGTCTGCGAACCACACCTGTCTTGGCCAGCGGGGGGCCACCAGAATTGCTGGCACCCTTTCTTAAACCAACTTGCGCCGAACCCTGCCCAGCAGGGGGAATGGAGGAAACAGATACAGGAGACGGAACCCCTGCCAGGATAGAGTCAGAGCATCCACGGCCAGGGGATCCTGGTACAGAGAGACAAAGACTGGGAGCTTGTGGTTGTGGCGAGATGCAAACAGATCAATGTCCGGCACCCCCCCAACGGAGACACAGGGATTGGAAGACCTCGCTGCTGAGAGACCATTCCCCCAGGCGAGAGGTCCCCCTGCTCAGAGAGTCTGCCTCCAGATTCTCCACCCCCGGAATGTACTCAGCTGAAATGCAAGGGACTCCGCCCAAGAGAGAATCATGGACACGTCCCTGAGGGCATTCTTGCTCCAAGTCCCTCCCTGATGATTGATGTAGGCAACCGCCGTCTGGTTGTCTGAGTGTACTTGGACCGGCCGGCCCTGAAGGTGAGGAGTCAAATGGGCCAGAACCAACCTGACCGCCCTTAGTTCCAGGATGTTGATAGGAGCATGGGCCTCCTGAGGGCCCCACAGCCCCTGGAATTGTAGGCTTTTCCAGAAGCCCCACCAACCTGCCAGACTGGCATCCGTGGTGACTGTCTCCCAACAGGGGGCCAGGAAGGATCTGCCCCCCAACAAGTTCCTCGAGTCCAGCCACCACAAGAGGGACCGAAGAGGGAACGAAGGCCTGATCCAGAGACAGGGGACTCTTGTCCTAGACTGATAGGAGATGGAGTTGAAGAGGTCTCATGTGAAACTGCGCATAGGGAAGCGCCTCGAAGGACACCATCTGCCCCACTAGCTGCATCCTCTGCCGGATGGAGGGGTGAGGGCATGACAGAAGGGAGTGAACTAGAGCTTGCAGAGAGTCCACCTTCTGCTGAGGAAGAAAGATACTGGCTTGAACAGTATCCAGATTCATGCCCAGGAAGGAAGTCACCAGAGATGGGGATAGGGAAGATTTGGGGTGATTGATCACCTAGCCGAACAACTCCAGAATGGTCATTACCCGCTGGGTATCCCGTTCTGCCTGATGGAGAGACCGACAAGTGATGAGAAGGTCGTCCAAATATGGAAGAATGCGAATGCCCTGAGCTCTGAGGAGAGCCATAACACCTGCCAGCACCTTGGTGAAGACTCTGAGCCGAGGTGAGACCGAAGGGCAGAGCTACAAATTGGTAATGCTGGTCTTCCAGCGCGAACCTGAGAAATTTCTGATGCCCTGGGAAGACTGGAACATGAAGGTAAGCGTCCTTGATGTCTATAGAGGTCATGAATTCCCCCGGGCGCAACGTGCCGACAGCTAAGCGCAGGGTCTCCATGCAAAAGTGCCTGGTTCGGACAAATTTGTTGAGAAGTTTTAAGTCAAGGATGGGCCCCTTTTGGGCATTGTGAAAAGACTGGAATAATAGCCCTGACCTCTTTCCCAAAGGGGGACCTGACAGATGACCCCCATGTCCAGAAGGTTTTGCACAGCCAGAAACAGATCCTGAGCTGCCAGGGGATTTTGAGGGATCCGGGACCTGAGGAATCTTGGGGTCGGCTAGGCAGCTCTATCTTGTAGCTGGAGGACACCACCTCCAGAATCCACCGGTCTGAGACCTGTTGTCTCCAGACATGACCGAAGAGCCTCAGCCGTCCGCCCACCCGGATTGGTGAGGGTGCCCCTTCATAGCTGAACGGGCTTGGTGGCAGACTTGGGCTTAGAGCCCCAGGAGGCTCCTGGGCGGGCACGTCCTCTGCTTCTGCCCCAGAAGTCACCCCTGCAAAAGGATACACCTCTCCCAGACCTGGATCCGCGGAAGGAGGGGGTAAAGGCGTCTGAACCCCGAAAGGGCCGCGGCTGTTTCTTACACTGGGGCAACTTACCTCCCTTAGCAAACAGGTCCAAGCGATCACCAAATAGGCGCAGCCCCTTAAAGGGGAGCCCCGTGAGAGCCTTCTTAGCAGCGTTGTCAGCTGCCCACTGGCGCAGCCAAACAGAGCGGCGTATAGCAACCAGCAAGGCTGAGGTTCTACTACACATCCGAATGGTGTCATCTAGAGCAGAAAGGATATAAGCAATAAAAACCTCACAATGTGACAAGGCCCTGAATTCGGCACTAGAAGCATAATCAGGGCCATTTTCCAGCAGACCCTTGAGAAGAGTCCTGATAGCCACAGCAGTAATAGCAGAAGCACAGACAGGGCGCAATGCAGATCCCACACAGGCAAAGGCATGGGAAGCCAACTGGTCAATGCGCCTGTCCTCACTATCCTTCAGGGTAGTGGAATGCACCACAGAAGTGTTGGACAACCCCAAGACTGGAGCATCCACATCCAAACGTGGCTTAGCAGTATTAAACAATTCCCCCTGCTGTTTGGGAGCAGCAGCAGGAAGGGAAATAGAGAGCACTTCAAAAATCTGAGTCAAAAGTCTATTGGTGTCATCAGCATCCCAGGGATCAGAGCCAGGGTCAGCACCACTGTAATGTTGATCATCAGACAGCTCTGAATCCGAGAACAATTCCCCCTCTTCAAGGGGGGTATAGTCAGTCATGTCCAAAAAATCCTCAGTTTCCATAGGGAAAACAGACACACCAGGCGCCACATGCCGCCTCTTAGCTGGGGCCTTACGGCCGCAGAGCTAGCAATCAACCTCTCAATGTTAGCCAGCCTAGAAGACACATCAGGTTGAAGACTCCCCACTAGTGTTCAGCTCACTGGGAGTCAAATTCAGGCAAGGGGGAGTAGGTGAAGACATAGTGGGCGCAGGCCCAGTCACCGATAGACCAGAATGCGCAATCGCCTGCTGGGCGCAGGGTACACAGACCCGCACATCATCACTTACAGGAGATGCCCCACACGCCACACACAGCCGGGCTTGTCCCGAGGGGACCCCGAGCACAATATCTTGTGAAGCCTCCATATGGTGATTATAGTGGGCCAATTGGCCAGTAGGAATTACGCTGTAAAAGCAACCCGGGATGCCCAAAAGGTCCGCCAAGGAAGTGGGAGGATTTTACTAATCAGGCATCTAATAAAGTTTTAGCAACTAATAGAGGGGGGTAGGACCGGGAGAAACCTCTATACAGTTTTCCCGCCTGAAAGACACAAACGTTGACAGCCCATAAGCATACAATAAAAAAGACATGACAAGACATAAGCCCGCAGGGGCACTCACGGACCGCGGTGGGGAGTCACAGGTCACGCCGGAGGAAGAGCCCAAAATGGCGCTGGGTACCTCAAGGGGCGGGCCGCAGGACAGAACGACGTGTAGCGCACCGCCCAATAAGCCCCGCCCCCAAGAAAAGCGTGAAGGCAAAACGTGAGACTAATCCAGCCAATAGGCATGCAGCAGCGCCTGCGGGGACGTCACCGCTGACCGCGGAATGCCGCAAGGCACGCGCTTCAGCGGCGGCAATTTTAAACGAGTACAAACTGACACAGCAACAGCCCGGGCGCGGAGCCCTGAGAGCAGTGAAAGCAAAACATGCAAACAAAAAGCACATATACACACACACGCAACCCCCCCCCCCCCCCCCCGAACTAACGGGACAGCGAAAGGGAGGGGAGGCGGCGGTCAGCTAGCAGAGACCTACCGAGGACCAGGGTGGGGGGGGACGAGGGACGGAAGGGGCATCCCAAATCAGGCTCACCATAAGCCTGCACCGCCTACCCTTTGGTGGGGGATTGCGGTTGGAGCAAGGCTCCTAAAAAACACCTATCAAGGTGCAGCCTACCCGACCAGCGCAGCCAAAGCTGGGAGGCATAAATGAAGAAATGGAACGGCTGGGAATAGTTCTACAGGGCCACGGGCTGATAAGCCCTGCTCACCTGCGAACAGAGAAGCCATCATTCTTGTCCTTCGCAGCCGACTGCAGAGAAGAAACTGGGGAATTTGTGGGAGGTCCTGGGTATATATGGGACCGGGAGGGGCCTCTTTTTGCCATCTCTGCAGTCCAGCGCCCTCTGGCGGAGGTAATCCCATCTGTTATGATTCATCATCTGGGGCAGGACGTGTTGCATACTTAGAATATAAAAAAGCAACACACACACCATCATGGCAACCCTTCCCATTGCACCTTTCTAATTTAAGTGGTGCTGACCATAATGACCCCCCCTCCCTCCACGTGCCAGTTTGTCTCCTTAAATACACTGATGATCTCCCAGATCAGGATTATATACAGAGAAAGTAAAGCATTTCCACCAAGGTCTACATAGCCTTTAATGTGACCCACCTCAGTTATTCCATTACTCAACCCCTGCTGGCATTCCCTCCTTCCGCTTCACTTACCCAAGTGAGACAACCCCCGGAAATTCATTCATTAATCAATGCCAGGCATTAATAAGCACTATGATAAATCATAATTGGAGGAGTGACAAAAAGGGTACACCTGAGGTATTAACATACAGGGGCTGTAAAGCAGACCGTAACCCAGGGGTGAGAAACACTAGTAGTGCATGCAAACATGCCTGGAGTGGTGGGCTGCCCTAACCAAGCACCCGGGGAGCAGTTGGGGGGGGGAGGTGCCTTGTTCAAGAGCATTTCAGTCATGTCCTCAGGTCAAAACTTGATTGCTTAACCGATAGGCTAGGCCATGAATGCTCCCCCAGGTATATCCATGTGATGCATACTCACTTTCATCATTTAGCAATGCATGTTCCATCAATAGCCCTCGGACCCCCTCACCTGCCAAGAAAGAAATTGAATTTACTAGCCAGTTAGAGACCAATAGCAGTGAGAAAGTGAACCGATTTAAAGTAAATTTTATTTACATTATCTATATAGGCAATTCTAAATAACTTGAATGGTTCACAAGCTTAATTAAAAAGTGAACCAAAAACCGAAGCCTAGAAGAACCCAGCGATCATGTCTGAGTATTAAGCAAACAAACATGGTTGGATGGCGGTTTGGATGCGTAGATCTGCACATACATGTCAAACTGCCCAACAAGGCACTTTGTGAAAATGCGGTCCCTACTCTGATGTACGTGCCCCATAACTGAAACATGCAGCTAGCAGAATACAAAGCTACTTACCAGGGGCTGCCGACTCCCATTCGGTATACTACACAGGGGAAAGATAATAGCCTGCAGTGAAACCTACCTCTACAAGTTAATCCCAGCCTCCTGCATCAACATAGATGGTTTCAACCTCCTCAGAATCAACCAGGATACTGCGGCTACAGACAAATCAAAAGGAGGCAGTCACTGTGTCTCTAGCCCAGGCAGTGTTATAAAAAGAATGAATCTGGGCAAGTTCGCTGACATGGAGTTTCTATCCCTGCTAAGCAGATGTCCGCAGGAGTTCTTGCCAATCATCCTAGATGGTGTGTACATCCCACCTTTGGCTGATGTTAATACAGCCTCAATCCTCACTCGCAAAAGATGTCTTAGGCTGGGAGAAAATATACCCTAAATCATTCATAATCACCTGGGGTGATTTCAACTGAGCCTGCCTTTGCAAGGAGCTGTCCAAATAAGTCAACTTATCACTTCGCGACCCTTGATCTTTGTTACACAGAACCTATGGAGCAGTAAAATCAGTAGTGTTTGGCTTCTCAAATCTGGTGTGCTTTCTTTTCCTGTACAAGTAAAATCTGAAATTATTTCCACCAAGTATCAAGTGGGTTAAGAGATGGTCTACGAAAGCTAAACAGCAACAAGCATGCTTCCACTTCACTGATCAGGCCATATTCACATCTTCAGACCTGAACTCATACATCTCCTTCAGTGAGGATATGGTCATTCCAACAAAGGCAGGTAACAAATTCAGCACGTTGGACAACATTGGTTCAACAGCAGATCAGACATATATATGGGACAGGAAGATGGAAGTACACAGAGAATACCACTGTTCAAGTACCCGCTCATAAAGGAGATCAGGACAGCAAAAAGGAGTTATGCGTTTATACGGGAATTCTCCTCAAGCAACACCAAGAGTGTTTGGGAAGGACATAACTCCCTCATTAATTACCTCCTTGTGCTGCCTTTCCCCAGCTCCCAACTAACTGGAGAACCCAATTTTTTCTAATGTAGGTTCAAACCCAAAATGGAACCCTCAGGCCTCCATCCACCTCGGCCCACATTTCCCCCTTAACCGACTAATCATGCATCCTCTACACCGTGCTCTCGCAGCAAAGTCATCCTTAACCCAGCAGACACTACTTACCTCCTCAAAAGGCCTAGACCAGAGGAAGGCGTTGGGGCCAGATGTAGTATATATGCAATATATTTAAACCCAACTCTCGGATGTCCTAAAAGACCTCTTTCGAACATCGTTGGAGATGGGAATAGCCCCTCCCTGCCTCAAAAGAAGAATCATCATTCCCTTACCCAAAAAGTCATCTGCACTTGGGCTCAGCTATCAGTGGTCATGAGGATGTCACCTGAAGACATTCACTAACACCAAACCTGACCCACTCCAGTTCGCATACAGGTCCGAACAGATCATCAGAGCACATCGTCAACATGGCCCTACACTCTGTATAAACAGCTGAATTACCAAGACACCTATGCCAGAATCCTTTGAGGATTTTAACTCTCTCTTCAATACCGTTAAGTCGAAACTGCGCATAGAGAAGATGGTCCAGTTGTATATCTCTCCCAACATATGCAGGACCACTTGATCCATTCGCTTATTAACCCTTTAACCGCCAGCCTACCTTGAGATTTTGTCACCCTTTGTTGCCAGACCATTTTGCACTATTTTGCGCTCCCCTTGTTCAACTGTGATTTTTGAAGGGATTTCCAGGGATTTCCCAGAAAAGTGATATATTGTTTTTTTCAGCAGAGTCTAAGCTTTAACATGAAATGTCTTGTTTGTCATTTTTTAGGTGTATTCTCAATATTTTTGGATGAAATATGTGCAAAAAAAACCCAAAAAACAATTTTTTACAATTTGTAGTGTTTTTTGTAATAAAAAATGTAAGTTTGTCAATAAAATCTTATTGCACGTGAAACCCCAATTTCTCCCGGTTACAGTGATACCACATATGTATAGGTAGACACCCTTTCCTGCCCAGGAGACTCCCCCAAACTGAAACAACTCTTTAGGAGATTTTCAGATAAAATACAACTATGCTACGTGCTAAGCGCACCTTGCAGTTTTTCAAGAAAAACAACCCTTTACATTTGAAATACCCCCAACAAACTATATATTCTCTGGAAGTACACACCTCAAGCTTTCTAGGCGTACCAGGCTTGTTGACATGGGTGCAGTTTTCTGGAAGTAATCCCTCAATATATTCTTTGGTTGCACAGGGTTTCTCTAAAAAAGTATAAAAAAGCAGAATCAAAACCACATTTTCCTAAAAAAACCTATATGCAAACAAGAAAAAAACTGAAAATCTGAAAAAGCAACATGCCCCGAACAGAACAATACCCAGCATGCATAGCTACTGTCAAGGGAAGAGTTGCCAAACACACCAAAGTAAAGCATGTGCGTAACGGTAATTTTACTTCAAAATTTCAGCTCTGCATACAAAGTGCGCACCTTGTGCTTTTTCTACCAAAACAACCCTTTACATTTAGAATATCCCCCATAAACCATATATTCCCTGAAAGTACACATTTTAAGCTTTCTAAGTGTACCCAGATTGTTGTCGTGGGCTCATCTTTCTGGAAGTAATCCCTTGAAGAATTCTTAGGTTGCACAGGGTTTCACAAAAAAAATTATAAAAAAGCAGAATAAAAAACACCTTTTCCTAAAATATCAATATGCAAATAAGAAAAAACAAGCTAAATCTGAAAGCGCAAGGTCCCCCGAGCAGAACAATACCCAACATGCATAGGTACTATTAACCCTTTTAATTGCCAGCCTACTTGAACTTTTGTCGCCCTCAGTTGGTCATTTTTCCCCATTTTGCGGCATGTTTAACCGTGATTTTTGTCGGAATTTCTTGGAAAATATATATATATTTTTTTGCAGCAGAATTTAGGCTTTAACATTAAATGTCTTGTTTGTAATTTTTCTACTGTTTTTTAAATATTTTTGCGTAAAAAAAAACAAAAAAATAAATAAAATAATATATATATATATATATATATATATATATATATATATATATATATATATATATATATTTGTCTCCTTTATTTTAAATAAAACATTTTTTAGTAATAAAAACCATATTGCATGTGATAGCCCCATTTCTCCCGATTACAACGGTACCACATATGTATCAATAGCCCCTCATTCTTGCCCAGGAGACCCCCCAAACTGAAAAGAGCATTTTATAACATTTACAAATAAAATACTACTATCCACACTATAAACATAAGGGGTTAATTTAAAATTACATAGGGACCCCCTCCCAATTTTTTTTGAGAATTTTTGGCTAAGCCTAACCCCAAAAATTAAAAAAATAGTGGGCCCCCCTGGGAGGGGGTCCCTATGTCATTTTCTTTTTAATTTTAATTCTTTAAAATTTTAATTTTTTTTAATTTTTTCTTTTTAATCCCAGGGGGTGGGGGGACCCCATTTTTGGGGGGAATTCTAAGGGTTAGGGTTAGCCTAACCCTAACCCGTAAAGTGGACCAACACCCAGGATTTTCACTATCCTGGGTTTTGATCCACTTCCGCGGGGGTGCCCCGCTGCGTAAAACCCCCGAGAAAGGTATAAAAAACTCACCTCAGCCCGCTCCTACGGCGCATGCGCGAGCGCTCGTCCAATCAGAGCGCTCAGAGCCGCTGTGGTATGCAAGGACAAGGGACGGACAACCACAGCGGCTCTGAGCGCGCTGGCAGCCGCATCTCGCGCTTCCCTCTAACAGGGAGCGTGCCCGCATCGGCGATTCACAAACGACCGGAACGTGTGCGCGCCCTGATAGAGAGAAGCGCGAGATGCGGCCCGCGCATGCACCGTTGGAACAGGGATAAGGTAAGGCGATTGGGGCGTCCTGGGGGTTTCACACAGTGGGGCATCCCGATTTCGGATGCCCCGCAGGGAGGGATCTGATCCGGGCCGATCAGCCTGGGTGTTGGTCCACTTAAAAAAAAAAAAAAAAAAAAAGTAGGGGGGGGACCCCATTTTTGGGGGGAATTTTAAGGGTTAGGGTTAGCCTAACCCTAACCCTTAAAATTAAAAAAAAAAATGACATAGGGTCCCCCCTCACAGGGTGGGGGACCTCATTTTTTTTTTTAATTTTAAGGGTTAGGGTTGGGGTTAGGCTAACCCTAACCCTTAAAATTAAAAAAAAAAATGACGTAGGGTCCCCCCTACCCGTCATAACCAGCCCGGGACCAGCTATGGGGGCTTGTAGGCACAGAGTGGGGGGGCCAGCTTTTGTGGCCCCCCCCACCCTGCAGCCTACGAGCCCACATAGTCTATGTGGGCCCGGGCTCTTCTGCCCCCCCCTGGGCTTTGGGGAGGCAGGTAATTGGGGGTGCAGGGGTTAATGGCAAGTCACCCGCTAGGGCAGGTGACTTGCCAGACCCCAGCCTTGTGAACTGGTACAGGGGTCTCATGGACCCCTTACCAGTTCACAAAGGGTTAACAGAAAAAAAAAAAACACGGACACAAAATTTTTTTTTATTAAAAAAAAAAAAAAATTTACTCTTTACTCACCTTCGATCGTCAGCTCCTGTGTCCCTCGCTGATCTGCTGTCAGATGCCGGTGATCGGCATCCAGAGAAGGAGGAGACAGGAGATCAGAGGATCTCCTGTCACCTCCTTCCAGGGCACCGATCACCGGCATCTGACAGCTAACAGAGCTGTAGCCGGTGATCGGGACTGGGAACGACGTCATAGCCCCGCCCCCAAAGGGGCGGGGCTTAGCGGGAACGACGGCACGGACTGACGTCATTAGCCCCGCCCCCAAAAGGGGCGGGGCTTAGCGTCAAGATGGCGGCCGCCATCGGAACAGGAGAGGGGAGAGAGCCTTCCAGGCTCTCTCCTGAAGATCGGAATGACCTGGGGGGGGGATCGGAGGCCCCCCAGGTGAAGAGGAGGGTCGGCGGGAGCCAGCGCACACAGAGGTAAGTAAATGTCATTTTTTTTTTTTTTTACAGGAAAAGCCGGAGGCAGCTGAAATGGGGGGGGGGCACCCTATTCCGGGCCCTCCCCTGCAGCCAGAGGAGGTCCGGTGAACGATCGGAGACCACCATTTTGAAGAGGAGACCCGGCTGAATCAAACGAGGGGTCAGGTAAGTGCCTTTTTTAAAAACTTTTTTTACTATTAGTGGGGAAAGTCAGGCACGTAAAATTTACGTGGCTGGCAGTTAACTGCAGGAGAGGCAGCCACGTAAATTTTACGTGGCTGGCGTTTAAAGGGTTAAACAGTCTGTTCGCACCTTGGGAATTAGAGAATAATGTACCCATGTTACCTAGAAGAACGTACTAAAACTGCTGAATGAAGAACCCTTCTACCAAAAAATTGTTGAGAGTCAGACCAAAAAAATAAAGCCAGGAAAGGTATTAGGGGAAGACCAAGTGGCTGCCTTTCCTCCAAGGAAGCCCCAGATCTTTCAGCCCAGGAGGTGGATACTGAGAGTGTGCTCTAATTTAAGTAGCTGAAGTGCCCATACAGGTGTAAGCTAAGGAGATGGCCTGCATAATCCACATGGCTATCAAAGCTTTGGTGATGGCTAAGCCTTAATTCTTGCCAATAAAGCAGGCAAACAACCTATACGTCTTCCTCCATGTATTTGTGCACTCCAAGTACAAAATAAGTGACATCTAGAAACCGTGTGCTGTCCTCCACATCCTCCTGTTTGCCTCAAAAAGGATGGGAGAACTATTTTTTGTAACTTGCGATCTTGGGTAGGCAAAGTAGATCAGGCTTGAGAACGTCCCTATCCGGTACAACTATACAAAGGGTAACCCTGCGTGCTAAGGTAATGGCAAGCAGAAAACACATCTTTAGGGTTAAAATGTTGTCTGACCCTTAAGCAAGTGGCTCAAAAGGAGCTTTTATTTGACCCTTAAGAACAAGGGTGAGATGCCCTGTAGGACATCTGGAGATGGAGACCACTCTCTTTCTAGTAATCGCTATGAAGAATCTATTAAGCAGGCTATACTTCCTTAGAGCTTTATATAGGAAAACCAAAATTTAAAATGCCTTGGACTTAAGAGTACTTCCAGACCCAGTTAAAAACCTTCCTGCAGAAATTCCAGGACAGGTGACAAGTTGTACCTGTTCAAGCTCACAGAATGAAATGAACTTTTTCCAAGTTTTCAAGTAAATACTTCTAGACTCTTTAAAGCTTCCTATATGGGTTTTCTACTACTTTTTCAGGATTGCCCTTTCAGGATCAAATCTGTTAAATTTAGATTCTCTAGATTCGGATAGTAAATTGGGCCCTAAGCCAGTTGGTTTGGAAGGTCTGTGGAAGTTGCGGAGTGTCCCTGGACATGTTCTCTTTAGAGCTGCAAACCAACTTCTCTTTGGCTGGACGGGAGCAATCAGGATCACCGTTGTTTTTACTTCCTTGATCTTTCGTATCACCTGAGGTAACAGCTGAAGGTGGGGAAAGGCGTAGGCTAGAGGCAAGCACCATGACTGTACCAGGGCGTCCACCCCTAGAGCCCCATCCCTCCCGACACAGAGAGAAGAAGGTTTTGCACTTTGTGTTCTGGGCTATCGTGAAGAGATCTATCTGGGGAACATCCCCATCTATGGGCTATTTGGCAAATACCTCCTGATTTAGCATCCATTTGGACTGTAAAATTTTTGTTCTGCTCAGGAAGTCACATTTAGGGACACTTTCAGATGTACTGCTAATAGGGATCACAACTGGTTTTGACAGGGGAGAAGGAAAGCATCCTGAAGAGCTGCAGATCTGGTTCCCCCCTGTCGATTTACATATGCTACCATCGTGGTATTGTCTGATCACACCTGAACATCCCTTCTGGTCAGTAGATGGCAAAAATGGAAGGGGACCTGTTCTACCGCTTTTAGCGCCTTGAAATTCGAAAATCTTGTCTGAACATCTTTTGAGCAGTGCCCCTGAACCTGTAGGGCATCTAAGTGGGCGCCCCAACCCCAGTCACTGATGTCTGTTATAATGACTGGGCGGGTCAGTCTGAGTCCTTCCCTCTTGAAAGATCCATGAGTTCATCCACCAGAGCATACTGTTTTTGATAGACTTGGGTATTACCCGTCAGTCTAAGGACTCTGGATCGTGATCCCATGTCTGCTGCAGGAAGGACAGGAGTGCAGCTGTGCCCATGTCATGACTGAGCTTGCAGAAGTCATGAGGTCCAGTACCATCATGATTTCCCGCAGGGGAGCAGATTGCTGCTGGATTAGCCTGCAAAACTGGGCTACGAACCTTTGTTGCTTGTCTGGCGGTAAAAAGATTTTCTGTTCTACACCGTCTAGGTAGAAACGGAGAAACCAGCTCTAGCATCACGGAAAGAGGTCTCGGTGATCCCTCGGCGAATTAAATCACCAGGCTCATCAGAACACTTATAGGTTCCGCCAGTATCTTTGTGAATATACTCGGAGCTGAGGTGATTCCAAACAGCAAGGCCCTGTTCTGAAAGTGCAGGACTTCCAAATCTAGGTAGATTGCAAACCTTAGAAACCTGCAAGATGGGTATGTGTAAATAAGCATCCTGAATGTTGATATTCACCATAAAGTCCCCCGACCTGAGTGAGTTTCTTAACTTGAATATTGACTCCATCCTGAATCTTTTTTAGACAATTAAGGGCCCTCAGATCGAATATCATTCTGAGCTCACCAGACGGCTTTAGAACCAGAAATACATGAGAATAATACCCTCTGCCCTGAGTGACATAGGGAACTGTCTCTATTACTTCTTTGTGAAGTAACTGCCTGAGAAAAAAATTTGTGTAGAAGGAAACGTGGGTACAGGGGCTGTACTGGCTAACAGAGCCACCTTGCAAATTTCAAGGGTGGAGACCAGACAGTCTCTAATATAAAGGAAGCTGCCTCACCCCCCCAATTTATTGTCAATACAGTTTTGACAAAAAAAGTATGTTCCAGGATTCCAGAAGGATAGCCTGACAGTTTAGACAAAACAGTTCAGAACAAGTTTAGAACTCTGGCCCCTATCTCTTTTTTCTTTTTCCTTTCTCCTTAGGTTTGGGAACTATAAAACGACAGTTAAGGCTCATAATAATTTCAGAGATACTTCTCACCGGCTTCTTGTAAGGCATTGCTGCTGCTCCTCCGCTGTCCTACCCAACTGTCTGCTTTACCACTGCAGCCCGGGTTAATGTGAGGGTTCCTTCGTGTTCTCCAGGCCCCCACTTCATTTTTGTGTGCCGGAGGAGCTGGGAGTGGCTGGAGGACCCACTCTCCGCCTCTTCCGGCGTCACTACATCATCAGACGTGACCACGCCCCCAGCAGTGTACACTGACCGGACGTGCGGCCAGAGGACCCATAAACTGGAATCCCGCCACTGTTCCGGAGCCCAGCACCACTGCGACCAGGGACAGGCGACCAGACCTACTCCATCTGCATATGCAGCTGAAAGGCCTGCTAGCGACACCAGGATCCTCAGCACCCTCTGGCAGCAGCAACAGGTGGGTAAGAGGGAGGTTCAGCGGACCCTGCAAAAACACAATTCTGTGAGACTCACCTGTAGAATTGGTTTTGATACCGATCCATTCCAGGCTGTCCCTTAATCATTACACCTGGATAATTCCTGCCTACAGCAGGTAGTTCAATTCACTACCGCCTGAAGTACTTTTCGACCAAATACAGCGTCAGCTGAGGCTCTAACACCTACCTTGTAAAATTAGTAAATGTATGAACCGAAGACCAGGTGGCAGCATTACAAACCTGTTCCACCGAGGCCCGATGCTGAAAGGCCCAGGAAGAACCAATGGCCCTAGTGAAAAGGGCTGTGACCCAAACAAGGGGCTCCTTCCCCTTGGCAGAATAGACTCTTCCCACTGTCTATCTAATCCATCCACTGATGGCAGACTTAGCTGGTGGAAGACCTTTCCATGGACCCTCAGGTATGACATAAGAAGTCCAAACTATGGAAAGATTGGATGTAGTGAGCGTACTAAGGTATTATCTTACTACTGCACAAACCGTGAAGAACACCCCTTCCTTATTAGACACTGGAGCAGGACATAAACCATCTCTTCATTAAAATGAAAAGATACCTTTTAGGAAGAAAATCCTAAAACACTCAAATAACGAGGCTTACAGATAAGCTGCTAATTCAGAAACCCGCCTGCTGAGGTTATTGCCACTTACAGATAACCATAAGCGCCCTTAGACTTAATTACGCATCTAGCATGGTTCAAAAAGGAGGACCCTGAAAAACAAGTTCAGGTCCCGAGCCGGCAGAAGTGGATTATGAGGAGGCCGCACACGAGCGAGGACATTTGTCCTCAATCGAAGACCTTCATCAAGACTAATGCAAAAATGCCATTTTGTGAGTACTCACCTGAAAAATGGATATTGTTGGTGTGCCACACACCCCGCTTCACTTCTTAAATATTCATCACTTCATGGGTTAATCCACCCCAGGCGACGTAGTGCAGAGAGGAAGTCTTGTAACGAGCCCCCTTCCGGCCTATATATACCTGGTACCTCCCTTCAATCACCAGTATATTCAAAAAGCAGTAAAACAAGGTACCAGTATTCCACCAGTAACCTCCAAAATCAATTTTGATATAAATAAAAAAGGGCTTCACCATATAAATGCTTCGGTAATACCGAAAAGGGCGGGTGTGAAGCGGGGTGTGTGGCACACCAACAATATCCATTTTTCAGGTGAGTACTCACAAAATGGTATTATTCTTGGTGTGCCACACACCCCGCTTCACTTCTTAAATATTCATCACTTCATGGGACATCCAAAAGCAGTGTCCACAAGGGAAGGGCATCTCAAGGCCAGGTGAAGCATAACTTAAATGACTGCAGTCTGCAGAACTTTGCGGCCAAAAACAGCATCCGCTGAGGCCCGCACATCAACCTTGTAAAACTTAGAAAAAGTGTGAACAGAAGACCAAGTGGCGGCCTTACAAACCTGTTCAACAGAAGCTTGGTGCTGAAAAGCCCAAGACGCCCCAACAGCGCGAGTGGAATGAGCAGTAATACGAAAAGGGG
This sequence comes from Gastrophryne carolinensis, assembly GCA_027917425.1. Lineage (NCBI taxonomy): Eukaryota > Metazoa > Chordata > Amphibia > Anura > Microhylidae > Gastrophryne > Gastrophryne carolinensis. The sequence goes on along the minus strand of CM051243.1, from coordinate 143,042,523 downwards.
GAACTTTTCCCTTAGCAGAATAGGCCGCAGTAACGGCCTGACGTATCCACTTGCTAATGGCAGACTTGGCTGGTGCCAAACCCTTCTTAGGCCCATGGGGCACAACAAAAAAAGACAAAGCAATATCTTGCAAAGGCTCAAAAGGAGGAGCCTGAAGAGCCGAAAGAGCCAAATTCAAATCCCAAACAGGGAGTAACGGTTTCCTGGGAGGCCGCACATGCGTAACCCCCTGGAAAAAAGTTTTAACTAAAGGTTTAAGCGCAACACGCTTCTGAAAAAAGACAGATAAGGCAGAGACCTGCCCTTTCAATGTACTTAGCTGGAGACCAGAGTCCAGCCCTGATTGTAAAAACTCCAGAATCCTGGGGACCGAAAGGACCCTACAAGGAAAAGATCTTATCTCACACCAAGTGATATAGGCTTTCCAAGTCCTATAGTAGGTGACGGAAGAAGACTTCTTCCGGGCACTGATCAGAGTCTTAATGACTGAATCAGAAAGACCCTCCTCCTTCAGGATGGAGGTTTCAGCCGCCAGGCCATCAAACCCAGCGCTGGTAAATTGAGGTAACACAATTGACCCTGAGTGAGCAGATCGGGCCGAAGAGGCAGAATGAACTGGTCCACTGCCAGCCAAACGATGTCTGCGAACCTTAATCGCTTTGGCCACCTTGGGGCCATGAGAACGGCGTACACCCTTTCCAGAGCCAACTTCTGAAGAATTCTGCCCAGCAAGGGCCACGGCGGAAACAGGTATAGAAATCCCAGAGCTCCTCAGTTCAGGGACCTGACGTCCACTGTCAGAGCCAGAGGATCCCGGGAGAGAGACACAAAGCTCGGGAGCCTGAGATAGAGATGAGGGGCCCACAGGTCCACCTCCGGAGTCTCCCATTGGAGACACAATAAGAGAACCACCCGAGGATGGAGAGCTTATTCTTCCAGACGGGGAGAGCACTTGCTCAAACGGTCCGCTACCTGTTCCATCACCTCTGGAATGTAAACCGCCGAGAGACAGGGAACATGGAACACTGCCCATGTCTGGATCAGGGACATTTCTCTGATGGGTAAGTGGGGCCTCCACTGCCCCTGAAGACGCAGCTCCTTCCAGAATCTGTCCCATCCCGACAGACCGGTGTCCATGGTGACACCTCTCCAAGGGAGGGTCAGGAAAGACCTGCCCTATACAAGATTGGTCGAGACCAATCACCACAGGAGGAACTGCCGTACACGGGAGGACAATTGGAAGGACTGATCCAACAACAGAGGTTGCTGGACCCAACACGCTAGCAGAAATAGCTGAAGTGTTCTTGTGCGAATTTGGGCAAAAGAAAGACACACAGCGTCTTGATGAGAGTTCAGGCCGGGATGAACCGACCCCTGAATGGACCGCGAGGGAGGGTGAGACTCGAATTCCAGGTTGTGACCTGTCGACACTACCTCCTGGATCCATCTGCCTAGAACCACATGGTTCCAATGGTAGAGGTGTCGCAATAGTCCCCCCACCCGCACGGGTGAGGGCAGCCCCTCATTGCTGAGTGGGCTTATCAGCAGGCTTGGGCTTGGTGCCCCAGGACTGAGTGGGCCGCCCACGGCCCCTCCCCCGAGTCCAACCTGCGCCACTGGTAGCGGGAAAGGACGTACCTTTTCCCGCTCCGAACCTTTGAAAGGAAGTCCTACCGGAACTTGTCCCCCTGAAGGGACCACGAGGCCTTTTGCGTTGTGGCATCTTACCATCTTTTGCGACTGAATCAATTTTCTCCCCAAACAGACGCAACCCCAAAAAGGGGAGGGCTGTGAGTACCTTTTTGGAAGCCGTGTCTGCTGACCACTGACGCAGCCATACTGACCTGCGAATAGCCACCAGCATAGCTGCCGCCTTGCTACTCATAGTCAGCGCATCGTCCTGAGCGGCCAGGATATAAGCCACAAAAGATTCACACTGCTTAAGTGCAGTGAACTGTTTGCAAGCGGGATCAAGATCCTCATATAGCCCCTGAATTAGGGACTTAATTGCCAATAGAAGAAGGGCTGAAGCACATACCGGGCGCAATGCTGACCCGGAATAGATAAAACCATGTCGAGCGTATTGGTCAATCCTGCAATCTTCCCCATCTTTGGGGACAGTGGTCTCAGCAGATTGTACCATAGCCGAGCTGGAGAGTCCTAGTACAGGGGTATTGACGTCCGGAGGGACAGACCACAGCCTCACCAATTCTGGTGGAAAAGGATAACGCTTTTCCCAACTGGAAGGAATTCCAGATAACCGTGTGGGATGTTCCCATTCCTTAAGAACCACCCTCTCAAAGTGGTGCTGTCTGGGAAAGACCAAACTCGGCTGAGGCTCTTTAAATAACTGACCCTTTGGCGGGGCGGCCGCCTCAGGCGTATCTAAACTCAAAATATTAAACATTTGAGCCAGAATGGAGGGGGTGTCAAAAACAACCCCCTCTGACCAATCGCCGATCTCATCAGCCACATGCTGACCTGTCGGCTCATCTGACTCCGACGGGAGTTCATCCTCGTCAGGGGATCCATCGGACCATTCCACAGGTTCACAAAACTGGTCCTGTGGAGCCGAAGGTACCCGAGTCAGGTGCCTTCGTTTTGTAGCGGTTTTAAACGCTGCTTTAACGGGCATCATTTTCCGGGGGCAGGGGTGTGCTGCTGCCTCGGAATGCGAATCCCCACTTTTGACAGTGTCATGCGGGGTCCGGAATAGGGATGGAGAGGTAGGAGATGATGAAGGATGCGATGGCACCGCAGCCGAAGCAACGGACTGGCGCGCAATAGTCTGTTTTGCACAAGGGATGCAAATAAAGATATCATCAGCTGGGAGTGGAACCCCACAACCTACGCACCCCCCAAACGGAACAGAAGAACAGTTTCCGGAATCTACGGAAGCCTCCATATGGTGATTTATGGTATTCGCAATAATGGGACTTTTAAGGCATAAGCCGACCCGGGATGCCCCCTTTATTTTAGTAATGTCCCGGAAGGGAGGATTTATATAAATTTTTTTTTTTTTTTTTTTTTAAGTTTAGGTCCCCTTAAATAGAAACTATATATATATATATATATATATGTCTATGTATATAAACATTCAAATCAATCCCAATAATTAGCCAGGCACATAGAGCCGGAGGGCTAGCATAAGCAGGGATCCCAGGATCTGCAAGGCAAGAAAACAACCATCAGATCCTTCACATGTGTATAACATATAAGTATGGCACCAAGTGCCCTTAAATGACGCCCCCTTGATAATAGTGATTTCTCACTGTATTATTAAACAATATCTCCCATTTAACGGCCCCAACGGGAGGGGCCACTTACCTGTACCGCAATCAGCCGGTAAGCCAGCAGCCATGAGCCGGCAGAAGACAAAGTGCGGCCGTGCGCCCACGTGCCTTCCTGTTTTGAAGGAAGCTGGGACGCTGGGCCCGCCGCAGACGCCGCATGACGTCGGCGCCGCGCCCCCGGCGCCGCGTCAGCGGGCCCGCCCCCCCCCCCTACGCTGATCAGCTGGAACACTTTACAGCTGATCCAGCACGCGCGTCCAGGCAGCGGAGGGGGGAGGGTAAAAACCGCATGTGCTGACAAAGCTCAATGAATGCCAGGCGAGGAGAGGGGAGAGGGGGGAGGGGGCCACAAGCAACCAATTGCCAGAGAGGTGGCCAGCCCATACCCAGCGCAAGCTGCCCTAAAGCAGACCCAAAATATACACGTGCTACAGTGAATGTATAAACATGACATATATGTTAACATGCAGTGATACAGTGAAACACACATACTAAAGCACACCCTCACCACCCCCCCAACAGGAGAGAAAGGGGCTACGGGGACCCTCGGGACAGGGGCATCCCATTTCCGGATCACCATGCCGGTTCGCCGCATTGCCCCACGCATGAGGTCGAGCGGTAGGAGATAAGCTCCTAGGCACTTAAAGTGCCATCTACCATTTGCCCGGTGAGCAGCCAAGGCTGGGAGGCTTCCTATTTCATAAAGGTATACAAACTCAAACCGGGCAGAAATAGACCAAAAGGGGGGTGGCGGGGTAAGAATACCCCGGCCTACCTGTAAGCAGGAGACTTCCAACTTCTGACTTGTCAGCAAGCAGAGAGAAAAAATACTGGTGATTGAAGGGAGGTACCAGGTATATATAGGCCGGAAGGGGGCTCGTTACAAGACTTCCTCTCTGCACTACGTCACCTGCGGTGGATTAACCCATGAAGTGATGAATATTTAAGAAGTGAAGCGGGGTGTGTGGCACACCAAGAATAAATCAATATAGTCATTAATTCAATTCATTAAATGCATGCCAGACTCTAGTAGATCACTTGATAAAGATTTCTTCCGGGCCTGAATCATAGTCTGGATGACTGGCAGAAAAAAACCCTTTCTTCCAAGATAAAGGAATCAATAGCCAGGCCTTCCAAGCCAGAACTTGTGATTTGGGATGCCTTAGAGGCCCCTGTGTGAGAAGATCTGGATCGTCACCTCCACAAGTTGCCCTCTGACATCCTTACTATGTCTGAGAACCAGCTTCTTCTCGTCACCGAGGAGCCACCAGAATGGTTGGGACTCCCTTGTGAGCTAAACCTTTTTTTAGCACTCTAGTGAAATCGGAGGGAAATGCATAAAGAAGCTTGAATGCTGACCAATGAAGAGTCAGGACATCAGTTGCTATTGTTAGAGGATCCTTGGGCTGAGACAAACTTCGGACCTTCCGACTGAGCCGTGATGCAAGAGATCTACGTCTGGGATCCCCTAGCACATGCATAGGGATTAAAAAACCCTCTGGCTAAGAGACCATTCCCTCTTATGCAGGACAGTTCTGCCGAGATGATCGGCCTACAAGTTGTCCACTCCAGGTATGTGTACCACCAAAAGACATGGAACCGGTTTCTCGGCCCAAAGTAAAAACCCAGCTCACTTCCATCAGGGCTTTACTGCTTCTGATGACCTCATGGTGGTTGATATATACCACTGCCATCCGATTGTCTGTTTGAATCCGGACGGGATGCCCCATCAGATGGGATGTCCAATGTCTGTATACAATAGAATAGCGCTCAGTTCCAGGATCTTTATGGAGATTCTGCTCTCCTTCGGACTCCACTGTCCCTGGATCGTTTGTGACCCCATGACACTCCCCCAACCAGATAGACTGGCATCCATGGTGATGATCTTCCACTGTACTGGAAGAAAGGATTTGCGGATCTGAAGAGGCTGAGGACCAGGCTAGAGACTGCCTTGCTGACTGTGTCTTGCAAAAAGAGTGATCCAGAGTGTGTGGGTCTCGATCCCAGATTGTGAGCAATTCCATCTGGATGGGTCTTGTGAAAACAATGCAAAAGGTACTGACTCAAGCAAGATACCATCAGGCCCAACAGACACATTTCTTGACGAATCATCAGGTGAGGAAGTAATAGTCACTTCTGTGTTGGAAAAGCACTTTTGCCTGAGACGTGTCATGACATTCCCAGAAAAGAATAAGTCTTGAAGCTATGCAAAGATATTCTTTTGGGCCCCCGACATGATGTATCCCTGACTTCTTAGAGAAAAACATGAGACCTGCCAACACCTTGGTAAAACACCCTTGGTGCCAATAATAGACCGAAGGGTAGCGCCACAAAATACCATTTTGTGAGTACTCACCTGAAAAATGGATATTGTTGGTGTGCCACACACCCTGCTTCACCTTTAATATTCTTCACTTATTGGGTTAACTCACCGCCAGGTGACGCTGTGCAGAGAGAAAGTCTTGTAACGAGCCCCCTTCCGGCCTATATATACCTGGTACCTCCCATTTATCACCAGTATATTAAAAAGCAGAAAGACAAGGTACCAGTAAATTAACGGTAACCTCAAAATAAATCAATATAAATAAAAGCTTCACCATATAAAGGATTCGGAATACCGAAAAGGGTGGGAGTGAAGCGGGGTGTGTGGCACACCAACAATATCCATTTTTCAGGTGAGTACTCACAAAATGGTATTATACTTGGTGTGCCACACACCCCGCTTCACCTTTAATATTCTTCACTTATTGGGACATCCAAAAGCAGTGTCCACAAGGGATGGGCAACTCAAGGCCAGGTGAAGCATAACTTAAATGACTGCAGTCTGCAGAACTTTGCGGCCAAAAACAGCATCCGCTGAGGCTCGCACATGAACCTTGTAAAACTTAGAAAAAGTATGAACAGAAGACCAAGTGGCGGCCTTACAAACTTGTTCAACAGAAGCCTGGTGCTGAAAAGCCCAAGACGCCCCAATGGCGCGAGTAGAATGAGCAGTGATACGAAAAGGGGGAACTTTCCCCTTAGCAGAATAGGCCGCAGTAACGGCCTGACGTATCCACTTGCTAATGGCAGATTTGGCTGGTGCCAAACCCTTCTTAGGCCCACAGGGCACAACAAAAAAGGAATCCGTCTTACGAAAAGGAGACGTGTGAATCAAGTAGTACTTAACACAACGTACTACATCCAAACAATGCAAAACCCTCTCTTTGTCATTCTTAGGATTAGGACACAAGGAGGGAAGAACAATATCTTGGTTCAAATGAAAAGCAGAAACAACCTTAGGAAGAAAGTCTGGCTTGAACCGAAAGACCACTTTATCCTGATGCCTCTCAAAGTAAGGCGCCTGGATAGACAAGGCCGCCAATTCCGAGACACGCCGGACCGAAGTGATCGCTACCAAGAAGACAATCTTCTGAGTCAGGGTAGACAAAGCAATATCTTGCAGAGGCTCAAAAGGAGGAGCCTGTAGAGCAGAAAGAACCAAATTCAAATCCCAAACCGGGAGTAATGGTTTCCAGGGGGGGCACACATGCGTAACCCCCTGAAAAAAAGTTTTAACTAAAGGCTGAAGCGCAAAACGTTTCTGAAAAAAAGATAAATAAGGCAGAAACTTGCCCTTTCAACGTACTTAGCTGAAGACCAGAGTCCAGCCCTGATTGTAAAAACTCCAGAATCCTGGAGACCGAAAAGACCCTACAAGGAAAAGATCTCATCTCACACCAAGTGATGTAGGCTTTCCAAGTCCTATAGTAGATGATCGAAGAAGACCTCTTCCGGGCACTGATCAGAGTCTTGACAACTGAGTCAGAAAGACCCTCCTCCTTCAAGATGGAGGTTTCAGCAGCCAGGCCGTCAAACCCAGCGCTGGTAAATTGGGGTAACGCAACCGACCCTGAGTGAGCAGATCGGGCCGAAGAGGCAGGGCGAACTGGTCCACTGCCAGCCAAACGATGTCTGTGAACCACACTCGCCTTGGCCACCTTGGGGCCACGAGAACGGCGGACACCTTTTCCAGAGCCAACTTCCGAAGCACCCTGCCCAGCATGGGTATCGGAGGAAACAGGTATAGAAATCCCAGATCCCCCCAGCTCAGGGACATGGCGTCCACTGCCAGAGCCAGAGGATCCTGGGAGAGCGACACGAAGTTCGGGAGCCTGTGATTGTGACGAGAGGCAAACAGGTCCACCTCTGGTGTCCCCCATCGGAGACACAGTGAGTGAAACACCCGAGGATGGAGAGCCCATTCTCCCAGACGGGGAGAGCCCCTGCTCAACCGGTCTGCTTCCTGGTTCTCCACTCCTGGAATGTATACCGCCGAGAGACAAGGAACATGGGCCTCTGCCCAGGTCAGGATCAGGGACACCTCTCTGAGAGCACTCAGACTGCGAGTCCCTCCGTGATGATTGATGTAAGCAACCGCTGTTCGATTGTCTGAACGCACCTGGACCGGAAGGCCCAGAACGTGCTGAGTCAGGAGAGCAAGCACCCGACGGATGGCTCTCAGTTCCAGAACATTGATGGGTAAGTGGGCCTCTTGAGGTCCCCACTGCCCCTGGAACTGCAGCTCCTTCCAAAATCCGCCCCAACCTGACAGGCTGGCGTCCGTGGTGACAATTTCCCAAAGGGGGGTCAGGAAAGACCTGCCCTTCACAAGATTGGTCGAGACCAACCACCACTGGAGGGACTGCCGGACCCGGGAGGACAACTGGAAGGGCTGATCCAGCGACCGAGGCTGCCGGTCCCAGGACGCCAACAGATAAAGCTGAAGCGTCCTCGTGTGAAATTGAGCAAAAGGAACTGCCTCGAAAGAGGCGACCATCAACCCTATCAGCCTCATCCCCAGACGGATGGACGGCCGAGGATTGGAAAGTAGGACCCGAGCCAACTCCTGGATCAGATGAATTTTGGACTGGGGGAGAAACACTCTGTGTTGAAGAGAGTCCAACTGCATCCCCAGAAAGAACACCACCCTGGCCGGAGCGAGGGAGGACTTGGGGAAGTCGATCACCCAACCAAAGCTTTCCAGCGTGGAGACCACCAACCTGGTGTCTGTCTCCGATTGATTGAGCGACGGAGCCATGATGAGAAGGTCGTCCAAATAAGGTACGACATGAATGCCCCGAGATCTGAAAATGGCCATGACCCCTGCCAGCACCTTGGTGAACACTCTTGGAGCTGAGGTAAGGCCAAATGGAAGTGCCACGAATTGATAATGCTGATTTTCCATCACGAATCGAAGAAAACGTTGATGAGCGTGGCAGATGGAAACATGAAGATAAGCATCCTTGATGTCTATGGACGTCATGAAGTCCCCTTACCGAAGGGAACCGACGGCCGTACGCAAGGTTTCCATGCGAAACTTCCGAACACGGATGAACCTGTTGAGTAATTTCAGGTCCAGGACGGGACAGACTGACCCGTCTTTCTTGGGGACTGCGAAAAGATTGGAATAAAACCCGAGGCCCATCTCTAAGCGCGGTACCGGCCGGATGACCGCCATCTCTAACAGATTCTTTACCGACACCAGGAGCCCCTGTGCGGCCAAAGGATCGATGGGCACCCGAGACCGAAAGAACCGTGAAGGAGAGCGAGAGTCGAATTCCAGTTTGTAACCGGACGACACTACCTCCCGGATCCATCTGTCCGGAATCTCCTGGTCCCAAACCTGGGAGAAGTGTCGTAATCGTCCCCCCACCCGCACGGGTGAGGGCAGCCCCTCATTGCTGAGCGGGTTTACCAGCAGGCTTGGACTGAGCGGGACGGCCACGGCCCCTCCCCCAAGTCCAACCTGCACCTCTGGTAGCGGGAAAGGAAGCCCCCCTACCCGCTCTGAATCCCCGAAATGAAGGCCTACCAGCACTTGCCCCCTTAAAGGGACGACGAGGCCTCTTGCGTTGTGGCATCTTACCACCCTTTGCAACTGAATCAATTTTCTCACCAAACAGACGCAAGCCCAAAAAGGGAAGAGCTGTGAGCACCCTTTTTGAAGCTGAGTCCGCCGACCACTGACGCAGCCATACTGACCAACGAATAGCCACCAGCATTGCAGCCGTCTTGCTACTCATAGCCAGCGCATCGTCCTGAGCGGATAGAACATAGGAAACAAAAGATTCACACTGCTTGAGCGCAGTAAACTCTTTGCAAGTGGGATCTAGATCCTCATACAGCTCCTGAATTACAGACCTAACCGCCAATAGAAGAAGGGCCGAAGCACACACCGGGCGCATCGTTGACCCAGCATAAATAAAACCATCTTTAGGGACAGTGGTCTCAGCAGACTGTACCATAGCCGTGCTGGAGAGCCCTAGCACAGGGGTATCGACGTCAGGAGGGACGGACCAGAGCTTCACCAATGGCGGAAAAGGATAACGCTTTTCCCAACTGGAAGGGATTCCAGATAACCGCGTGGGATGTTCCCATTCCTTAAGGACCACCCTCTCAAAGTGGTGTTGTCTGGGAAAAACCCAACGCGGCTGAGGCTCTTTAAACAACTGGCCCTTTGGCCGGGTGACAGCCTCAGGCGGATCTAAATTCAGAATTTCAAACATCTGAGCCAGAATGGAGGGGGTGTCAAGGGAAACACCCGCCGACCAATCGCCAATAGCATCGGCCTCAAGCTGATCTGCAGGCTCATCTGACTCCAACAGGAATTCTCCCTCGTCCGGGGAGTCAGGTGCTTCCGTTTTGCAGTGGCTTTAGACCCTGCTTTAACGGGCACTATTTTCCGGAGGCTGGCCAATCGCGCCGCCACCTCGGATTGCGAATCCCCACTCTTGACAGTGTCATGCGGGGTCCGGAACAGGGAGGGAGAGGTAGGAGATGATGGAAGATGCGACGGGCCAGCAGCCGAAGCGACGGACTGACGCGCAATACTCTGCCTTGCACAAGGAATGCATACAAAGACATCATCATCTGGGAGCGGAGTCCCACATCTTGCACACCCCCTAGATGGCCCAGAAGAACCATTTCCGGTAATAACGGAAGCCTCCATATGGTGATTTATGGTATTCGCAATTCTTTTGGGATTTAAGGCATAAGCCGACCCGGGATGCCCCCTTATTGTAAATGTCCTGGAATTTTTTTTTTTTGGGAGGATTTAATTCAAAAAGAAGATCCCCTTAATCTATATATAAATATAGATTGTATATATATATATATATATATATTTTTTTTTTATGTCATAATATATATATATATATATATATATATATATATATATATATATATATATATATATACACACACACATATATATATATATATATACATACATATACATATATATATATATATATATAAAAATATATATATATATCCCAATTTTTCTTTCCTTTTAAAAAAGAAAGACTAGCCAAGTAATATAGAGCCGGGAGGCCGCTTTAATCAGGGGTTCCCGGGATCTGTAGGGGAAGAAAAAACCAACAGTCAGATCCCCAAACATGTGGCAACATGCAAACATACTAATGCATGGCACCAAGGTGCCTTTAAATAAACAAAGGAAAAACCCTTGCCCTCAATCATGATGAATCCCCTTATAGATCTCTCCCCCCCATGTCTAAAAACATTATAAACAATATAGTTTTTAAAAAGACACTCAACGGCCCCACACAAGGTGGGGCTGTTACCTGCAAGGAACCGAGGGCGGCCGCAGCAATAGTATGGACGACGCAGCAGCAAGAAGTAAACCAAACCATGTGTGGCAGCGAGCCCCCCACCCCCCACGTGACTTCCTTTAAGCCAGGAAGGAAGGAAGTGAGGCTGGGGCCGGTCAACACAAAGGCAGGAGGAGGGGGGAGGAGGAGGGAGGGAAGGAAAGACCAACGGGGGAGGGGGGAGGGAGGCTGCTATAGCAAAGGCTCAGGCAGCAAGCCAGCCTGCAATCAGTGCGGCCAAGCCCCAGCTGCCCCCTAAAGCAGACCTAAACGCTGGCCAAGCCGGCCAGTACTTATCTGCAAGACCAAGGAAAGTCCTTTTAAGAGGAAAAATAAGAGGAACAATCAGACCGAGTGCACACATGCGGTGCAGTCTGCTAAGTGCATGAAAGTAAAACACACATGTTACAAAAAGTCATACAGTGAAATACACACACAAAATACACAACCCTCTAACCCCCCCCCCCATAGTGAAGGGAGAAGGGACCGTAACGGGAGAGTAAGGGGCTAAGGGGACCCTCGGGACAGGGGCATCCCATTTCCGGATCACCATGCCGGATAGCCGCATTGCCCCCAAAAGAGGGGGTCGAGCGGAGGAGATAAGCTCCTAGGCACCTATAGTGCCGTCTACCAATTGCCCAGTGAGCAGCCTAGGCTGGGAGGCTTCCAATCCACCATAAAGGTATAAACAACCAAAACCGGGCAGAAATAGACCAAAAGGGGGTGCCGGGGTAAGACCCCGGCTACCTGTAAGCAGGAGACTTCAATCTTCTGTCTTGTCGTCAAGCAGAGAGAAAAATACTGGTGATAAATGGGAGGTACCAGGTATATATAGGCCGGAAGGGGGCTCGTTACAAGACTTCCTCTCTGCACAGCGTCACCTGGCGGTGAGTTAACCCAATAAGTGAAGAATATTAAAGGTGAAGCGGGGTGTGTGGCACACCAAGAATACTGAAGAAGTAGGCCACCTACTATAATGTAGGTATGAATCCTTATATATACACTGTGGTTATAAAAACTCCAATCTCTAAAAGGGTGAGATACGGCAGATCTCAATGCTTCTGCTTTCTGCTGAATTCGGGATACCCCTGACCAGAGATCTCTGACGGGGTCTGGTTCCTAATTTGATTTTGTAACCTGAGGATACAACTTCCTGTATCCAAATATCTGTTACATGAAGCCTGCAAATATGAGCCAAATGCAGAAGCTTTCCCCCCACACCTCAAGGGCGGGGGCATCCCTTCATGCCTGAGCTGGCTACAAAGGGGGTCTGGCTTTATTTTGCCAGACACCTGTTGCCTTCGTTTGGAGCTTTGTCTTATTCCAAAAAAAAAAATATCCCGAAGAGGCCGAACCTCTAGCCGGAACCCCAGAGTATTAGAGGCCCTGCGGAAGCAGCAGACTTCGGCTTCTGTGGCAGATTAAATGACTTACTACTAGTAGCATGCTTTACCAAGTCAACCAAGCACTCCCCAAACAGACGCCCCACCTTAAAAGGGGAGTCCCATCATATTCCTTTTTAGAGGCTACGTCAGCTGGCCATTGTTTAAGCCATAAAGCACGCCTTAAGGCGACCACCAGAGCTAGGCCTCTGGCCCACAACCAGATCAAACCTCCATAGCCTGGATCACATACCTGTTAGAGACAACTGGCTTTGATCAACTGGGAACATGGCTTCCGTGAACAAGCCATAGAGTCCAGTTGTTTTAACAACCTTCTGCTCACAAAAAATACCATTTTGTGATTACTCACCTTTAAAATGGGTATTATAAGTATGTCACACACCCCGCTTCCACTATTCATGACATATGGGTTATGGTCCAGTAGAGGGCGAACTTCTGCAGAGATGAAAGCAAAAAAGAAGCCCCTCCCGGTCCATAAATACCCGGGACCTCCCACACATTCCCCAGTATATGACAGCAGTAAGGGGACCAGGAAGAGCAAATAAAACATTCTTAACCATAAAAAGGTTCACCATATAAAGGATCCAGAATACAAAAGGGCGGGATGAAGCAGGGTGTGTGACATACTTATAATACCCATTTTAAAGGTTTAAATCACAAAATGGTATTATTCCAAGTATGTCACACACCCCGCTTCCACTATTCATGACATAAGGGACATCCAATAGCAGTGTCCGTCATGGGTAGGGATCCAAATACAGCAAAAAAAAAATGCACCAATTTAAACCACTGCAGCTTGCAGAACCTTGCGGCCAAAAACAGCATCCGCTGAGGCCCGCACATCAACCTTATAAAACTTTGAAAAAGTATGAACGGGAAGACCAAGTAGCAGCCTTACAAACTTGTTCAACAGAAGCCTGGTGCTGAAAAGCCCAGGAAGCCCCAACAGCACGAGTAGAATGAGCAGTGATCTTAAAAGGAGGAACCCTCCCCTTAGCAGAATAGGCCCCAACAATGGCCTTGCGTATCCATTTACTAATGGTAGATTTGGTGGGCGCCAAACCTTTTCTGGGTCCAGAAGGCACCACGAACAAGGCGTCCGTCTTACGAAAAGGAAAACTAACAACCAAATAGTACTTCACACAATGAACCACATCCAAAGAGTGCAAAACCCTCTCCTTGTCATTGCTAGGGCTAGGACACAAGGGAGGGAGAACTACATCCTGATTGAGATGGAAGGCAGAAACCACCTTAGGAAGGAAATCTGGTTTAAAGCGAAAATCCACCTTATCCTGGTGTCTCTCAAAGAAAGGGGCCTGAATAGACAGAGCCGCTAACTCAGAGACACGCCGAACAGAGGTAATAGCCACCAAAAAGGCAACCTTTTGAGTGAGCACAGAAAGAGCCACATCCTGCATCGGTTCAAAGGGAGGCCCCTGGAGGGCCGAAAGAACCAAATTTAGGTCCAAAACGGGAACCAAAGGCTTTCTAGGGGGCCGAACATGAGTGACCCCTTGGAAAAAAGTCTTGACCAGATGACCTTTGAAAAAAAAGACAGCCAGGGCAGAAACCTGACCCATTCAAAGTACTGAGCTGGAACCCCAGATCCAGACCGTGTTGTAGAAACTCCAAAATCCTAGGAATTGAAAACACCCTGCAAGGTAAGGCCCTAGCCTCACACCAGTCAATATAGGACCGCCAAGTCCTATAGTAAATGGTAGAGGAAGACCTCTTCCTAACTCTGATCAAGATTTGAATAACCGCCTCAGACAAACCTTCCTCCCTCAAGATGAAGGTTTCAGCAGCCACGCCGTCAAAGCAAGCGTTTGTAAATTGGGGTAACGTAGCTGACCCTGAGAGATCAGATCCGGAGACAGGGGCAGCCTGTACTGATCTACCGCCAATCTTACGATGTCTGCGAACCAAACCTGTCTTGGCCACCTTGGGGCCATCAGAATTGCTGGCGTCCCCTCTAGAGCCAGTTTGCGCACTACCTTGCCCACCATGGAGAAGGGGGGAAACAGGTACAGAAACCCCAGATCCCTCCAGGCAAGGGACAAGGCATCCACTACCAGGGCCAGAGGATCCTGAGACAGAGATACAAAGAGGCAAAGAGATCCACCTCCGGAGTCCCCCTCTTGCGACACAGGGCCCAAAACACCCTGTGGTTGAGAGACCATTCTCCTCGGCGAGAGAATCCCCTGCTCAGGGAGTCCGCCTCCGTGCTCTCCACTCCACTCGGAATGTATACTGCCAAGATGCAAGGAACATTGCTCTCTGCCCATGTCAGAATCAGAGAGACTTCCCTGAGGGCACTACTGCTGCGAGTCCCTCCTTGGTGATTGATGTAAGCTACCGCAGTACGATTGTCTGATCGAACCTGAACCGGTAAACCCTGTAGGTGAAGTGTCAGACGCGACAGAACCAAGCGGATAGCTCTGAGCTCCAAGACATTGATGGGGTTGTGAGCCTCCTGAGGACCCCACAACCTCTGGAACTGATGATCTTTCCAGAAACCTCCCCAGCCCGACAGGCTGGCATCCGTGGTAACCGTCTCCCAACGAGGGGCCAGGAACGATCTGCCCCTCATCAGATTGCTTGATTCCAGCCACCACTGAAGGGACTGCCGAACCCTGGGAGACATCAGAAATGACTGATCCAAGAACTGTGGACATCTGTCCCATTTCAGCAATAGATGGAGTTGTAGCGACCTCATGTGGAATTGAGCAAAGGGGACTGCCTCCCTAGCCGAATGGAAGGGCGAGGGTTGGTCATGAGAACACGTATCAGATTCTGAACCCTCTGTACCTTTGGCTGAGGTAGGAACACTCTGGCCTGACTGGTATCCAGATTCATGCCCAGAAAGGAAATCTCCCTTGATGGGGAGAGAGAAGACTTGGGGTGGTTGATCACCCATCCGAACCTCTCCAGCGTTGTCACCACCGTCCTGGTGTCCAGCTCCGCCTGGCAGAGGGAGGAAGCTGTAATGAGCAGGTCATCCAGATATGGCACAATGCGAATGCCCTGGTCTCTGAGCAGGGCCATAATGCCCGCCAGAACCTTGGTAAACACCCTCGGTGCCGAGGTCAGCCCGAACGGGAGGCCACAAACTGAAAATGCTGATCTCCGACCACAAACCTGAGAAATCTCTGGCGTGCTGGGAAAATTGGTACATGAAGGTAAACATCCTTGATGTCTATGGAAGTAATGAAATCCCCCTGACGAAGGGAACCGATGGCTGAGCGCAGAGTCTCCATGCGGAACCTCTTGGTTCTGATGAACCTGTTGAGAAGCTTCAAATCCAGAATGGGTCTTATGGAGCCATCCCTTTTGGGAACCGTGAAAAGGTTGGAATAATAGCCCTGGCCTCTATCTGAAAGAGGCACCGGGCATATGACCGCCATGTCCAGGAGGTTCTTTACAGCCGACAGGAGCCCCTGCGCCGCCCGAGGATCCGAAGGCACCCGAGACCTAGGAATCTGGGAGGAGGCCGGTACTCGAACTCCAGTTTGTACCCAGACGAGACCACTTCCAATATCCACTTGTCCGTAACCTCCGGGCCCAGACCTGGAAGAAGAGCCGCAGCCGTCCCCCCACCCGTAAGGGTGAGGGCGCCTCCTCATTGCTGAGCTGGCTTGGCAGCGGGCTTGGGACCCCAGGTAGAGACTGGACGGGCACGTCCTCTGCCCCTGTTCCAGGAATCACCTCTGAAGCCAGAGTAAGCAAGACATCTGCCCCCTCTGGCACCGCAAAAGGAAGGATTGAAGGAGCTTGCCCCCCGAAAGGAGCGACGCTGCCTCTTCAGCTGAGGTAGCCTTCCACCTTTCGCCACAGAATCCAATTTGTCTCCAAACAGCCGCGTACCCAGGAAGGGCAAGGCAATAAGTGATTTCTTGGCCGCAATGTCAGCCGCCCACTGGCGTAGCCAGACCGATCGGCGCATGGCCACAAGAAGAGCCAAGGTTCTGCTACACATGATAATAGTGTCGTCCATAGCCGACAAAACAAAATTCATGAATAATTCACATCTCTTAATGGTTGTGAATTCAACGCTGTCCGGGTTGAGCTGGGACCCATTTAACATGTCCCTAATCTCAGACCTGGTAGCCACAGCCACGAGTGCAGATGCACAGACAGGCCGCAAGGCTGAACCCACACTGGCAAAGGCATGTCATGCCATCTGATCAATGCGCTTGTCCTCGCCATCCTTAAGGGTAGTGGCATCAGGAGTATGAACAACGGAGGTGTTGGCCAATACTAAAACGGGCGCATCAACCTCGGGAGGGGAAGACCAGCGCTTCACCGCATCCACCGGAAAGGGATACTTTCTATCCCATCCCTGAGGAACACCGTGAAGCCGACTCGGCCTCTCCCATCCTCTAAGAATCATGCAGTCAAAATTATTCTGATTTGGAAACGCCAAGCGGGGCTTAGAGAACCCAAAGAATTTCCCCCCTTCTCCACTGGAGGGGAAATATCCAGAACCTCTAAGAGATGGGCCAGGACCTTGGGGGTATCAACAGCATCCCCCAGCACCTGCCCGGCATCCGAATCAAAGAACTGCAGTTCCTCAGTCTCTGATTCCTCAAACCGTTCCCCCTCCTCAAGCGGGGAATAATCAGCCCAGTCAGGGGAGTCATAATCATCAAAATCAATTACCGGCGTAGTCAGTGACAGATGCCTTCTCTTAGCAGGGGCTTTTTTGCCCACTGAGCTAGAAATAATTTTCTCGAGGTTGGCCAGCCTAGCACAGACCTAATGACAGGGTCACTTGGGGTACAGATAATGCGGGGTGGGTAGGCGATGAGGCAGACAGCCCTGACCCAGAAGCCTGGGAACCAGACTGCCGCGTTATGGACTGTTGCGCACAAGGTATGCAAATCAGTACATTTTCCCCCGTAAGGAGTACCCCAAAACCCACACACATCCGGGATTGTCCCGAAGGGAGCCCGAGCCCGGTATCCTGTGGAGCCTCCATATGGTGATTTAAGGTAGGTCGCAATGACCAGAGGGAATTACGCTGGTAAGCAACCCGGGATGCCCCTTTTTTGTCCCGAGTGGGAGGATTTATAAGTGCCCCAAAATACTGCTAGGGACCCTAGGACCGGGAGAACCCCCTTTTAAGCAATGCACAGGGAGTCCTCCTGAAAGACACAAAATATGGCAATAAGCACATGCACACCACAGAATAATAATATACATGTAATGAAACAGTGGTTAGGGGGGGGGGCAGCGCTGCCCCAAGCGCAACTGGGACATACTGGCCAAGCAATTAGAAGAGGGGGCACTCACACACCGCAAAATGACGTCCAGTGCAGCAGCAGCAGCCTCCGTGACAGAGAGAGAGAGGGAAAAGAAGGGGCGGGCCAGAGTGGATCGTGCGCCGCGCCAGGCCCCGCCCCCTTCCCTCCTAGTCCAGCAATGTGGATCCCATCAATGGGATGGGCCCGCAAAGGCGCCAAACAGAAGGGGGGCGGGCTGCGGCAACGTGCGAGCGCCCGCCCCCTCACAACTCAGCCTGAGGGGGAGAAGCTCCCCGGCCGGCAGTAGAAACATGCAGCAAAAACGCACAGACACACACGTAACAAGGTGAAAAATATAAGCACAATGCCTCCCCCCCCCCCCCCCCCACTGGAGGGTTTCCGAGGAGACCCGGAAGGGGGAGAATCCCTCACCGTAAAGTGCCAGGGAAGTGAATGGGGACAGGGCATCCCAAACCGGGATCACCAACACAGAAGCCACCTACCCCTTGTATGGGGTCTCACGGGGGAGAAGCCTATCATCACCCGGACCTGCAGCCAAGGCTGGGAGGCTATACTGGAATTAAAAAATTAAAGGTCCTGGCAGAAATAAGGCACCGCATGGCCAGGCGTAAGCCCAGCTTACCTGCAAGGAGGAGCAGCCCACATCTTCTGACTTGCTCGCCGTCCTGCAGAGAAAGAATTGGGAGTGTGTGGGAGGCCCCGGGTATTTATGGGAGGGGCTTCTTTTTTGCTTTCACCTCTGCAGAAGTTCGCCCTCTACTGGACCATAACCCATATGTCATGAATAGTGGAAGCGGGGTGTGTGACATACTTGGAATAATGCTATGGATGTAGCACAGGTCGGCCGCAAGGTCGACCCCATAAAAGCATGACATGCCACTTGATCCACGCGCTTATCCGCTGGAGAAGCACTATCAGAGGATGGCATAACCAAAATCTTAAAGAGACCTGGCCACAGAGCGTCCACTACAGAAGGGTGAGACCATAATTCAATCTGATCTGGAGGAAAAGGATACATAGTATCTAGTACTGTAGGAATGGTCAGAAGACAACCTGACTTCTGCCATTCCCTATTGATCAGATTATAATAAAGCGTATGCCCAGCCACATCCTCCAGAATCTTCCTCAAAGGAAGAAAAATACCATTTTGTGATTACTCACCTGTAAAATGGTTATTACAAGTATGTCACACACCCCACTTTCGAATATTCATGACACTTGGGTAACTGTCCTGTAGAGGGCGATCTTGCAGAGATGACATGAAAAAAAAGGAGCCCCTCCTGGCCCATAAATACCTGGGACCTCCCACCATTCCCCAGTATAAGACAGTAGTCAAGGGTCCAGGAAGATCCAAATGTAAACAGCAAAGAAAAAAGGTTCACTGTGCTGCCTTTTCAGGCTAGTTCAGTTATAATTGCTCTTAGGAGTGTATTACTTATAGTTGTGTAGTGCACCACTGCCATCTACTGGCAGAAGGTATAATAGTTCTACTTTTATCAAAGTGTATTCAGTGAATTCCTTAGACAGGAAGTAACCTTTACTACAGGAAGTTCTCTTCAGCCATTTTAGATTTTCATTCTCTATGGATGCAGCAGATATTTTCCTCTCCCAGAAGGTTTGAGACATCATCACCTGTAAGTGCCTTTCTGTTATGTCATTATCATCTATGCTGACTAGTGTTTCATGTGTACTGATGTGCTGTTATTTGATTGTATTGCAGTTTCACAAAATTTAATATATACTGAAGAACGTATAAGTATATACTAATAAAACAGTATAAAGTTGGATTCCTTTGGTGGACAATACAAGCATGGGCTTCTGTTTACTGAGATCTCCAACCAGTGTTTAGCTGTCCGTTTAGAATCACACACAGTCAGTGCTTTGAGAGCGGAACAGTGAAAAGGTGTTAGCGCAACAAGCCTGGGGATAGGAGTCGCTGCACAGACAGAATGAGCCTAAGATCAGGAAGACGCTATAACGCTGAAGATCAGCTACCCGCGACACATCAGGGCAGGGAGAGCATGCCAGGTGTCCAGCAGGATGATACACGCTCACATTCATCTAGATCAGCAAGGTCCAGCCAGTTTTCATCAGCAAGCGCCCTTTTTATTAGAGCGCGCGCCAAAGCAGAGGCCGCTCGTGTTCAGTTAGAATTCGCTGAGAAAGAGGCCGCCATTATAAAAGAAAAATCAGAACAGGAAGCAAGGTTGATAAAAGAAAAATCAGATCAGGAAGCAAAGCTGATAAAAGAGAGATCAGAACAGGAAGCAAGGTTGCATATTCTTCAGCGTCAGTGTGCAGCCGCTGTTGCAGCAGCAGAAGCCGCAGCTTATGCAGATATGGAGCGGTCTGAAATGGAGTCCATCTATGGAGGCCCAGATGTGCCTGAGAAACCCGTTCCCTCAGCAGAACACACTAGGGAGTATGTCAGAGAACTTTCAAGTGATGGTGCAATAAAACAGTTTCCCAATCCAGAGTCACCTGAATTTAAACCAAAACCGGCAGAACTCCTGAGTGTCCAAAAACAAACCCATGAGGCCGGTAGTACCAGAGTGATAAAAGATGAACCCTCACTGCAGCAATCCAAACACCAGAGCATGCAAGACGTCACTAAATATCTTGTCCGTAAAGAAATGGTTAATGCAGGCTTCCTCAAGTTTGATGACTGTCCTGAGAATTACTGGGCATGGAAGGCTTCCTTTATGAACGCAGTCAGAGACTTGGACTTAACAGCTGCAGAGATGTTAGACCTGATGGTAAAGTGGCTTGGGTCAGAGTCTGCAGAGCATGCAAGAAGGATGCGCAGGATACACCTATTTAACCCTCCAGTAGGACTCGATATGGCCTGGCAAAGGCTAGAAGAAAGATATGGATCACCAGAGGCAATTGAAGGTGCACTAATGAAAAGACTGGAGTCTTTCCCCAAGCTAAACAGCAAAGACAATTTGAAACTACAGGAGCTAGGAGATATTCTTTGGGAAGTTCAGTGTGCCAAGGAAGAAGGCTATTTAAAGGGACTTGCATATTTAGATACCGCCAACGGTACAAGGCCTATAGTGGAGAAACTACCTCACCACCTGCAAGAAAAATGGGTGAGTGTTGGAGAAAAATACAAAGAAGATCATGGTGTCCCTTTCCCCCCTTTCTTTGTGTTTTCTAGGTTTGTACAGCAGCAAGCCAAGATGAGGTGCGATCCCAGTTTTTCCTTCATCACCAGCAGCCAGCTCCCAAAGGCAGAAAAGCCACCTAGACCCTACCATAGGACGTCAGTAATCGCCCACAAGACAATGGTTCCCTTTGAAGACTCAGGAGGTGCAAGCAGCTACAAGGTAAACACCTATGAAGACCCTGACAGACTTTGCCCACTTCATAAGAAACCCCATTCTCTAAACAAGTGCAAGGGGTTCAGAAGTAAACCTATCAAGGAAAGGTTAGCCTTTCTTAGAGAAAACGGCATCTGCTTCAAGTGTTGTGCATCCACCAAGCATATAGCTAAAGACTGCAAAATACAAGCAAATTGCTCAGAATGTGGCAGTAACAGACACATCGCAGCTTTACACCCCAATACCTTGCATCAACCACTAGAGGTCGCTGAAACCCTGAAAGATGAGGGCAGGGAGCAAAAGGATGAATCAGCTACCCCAGTAATGGCCAAATGCACTGAAATCTGTGGTGACAGTACAAATCCACGCTCATGTTCCAAGATCTGCCTAGCAACAGTGTACCCCACTGGGAATAAAGAGAAGGCAGTGAAGATGTATGTGGTTCTGGATGAGCAAAGTAACAGGTCTCTGGCAAGGTCAGACTTTTTTGATGCCTTCAACATTACGTCAAGTGCAGTGCCATACACTCTAAAAACATGTGCAGGAGTGATACAGACCACAGGGAGGAGAGCAACTGACTTTACAATTGAGTCTCTTGACAAGAGAGTCCATCTCTCGCTCCCCACCTTGATAGAATGTGATATGATACCAGATGATAAGGCAGAGATTCCTTCACCAGAAGTGGCCCTCCATCATCCTCATCTTAAATCAATATCTCACCTTATTCCAGCTGTCCAGAGAGACACCTCTATTCTTCTACTTCTTGGAAGAGACATTCTGCAGGTACATAAGGTACGTCAACAAATTAATGGACCCTTTAATGCCCCGTATGCTCAAAGACTTGATCTGGGGTGGGTTATAGTAGGAGAAGTTTGTCTGGGAGCAGCACATCGTCCAGATAGTGTCAACACTTCAAAGACATCTGTGCTAACAAATGGGCGTACGTCCCACCTCAGCCCATGCCAGAACAGCATTGTTGTTAAGGAAACCCTGAAACCATGCTATGACTTTTCTTCTAGTTATAATAGAGACATTTGTTGTGACATAAAGACTGACACTTTAGGGAACTCAGTGTTTCAGAAGACAAAAGATGATGACAAGCAAGCAATGTCTATAGATGATCAAGCATTTCTCCATATCATGGACAAAGAGGCTTTCCAAGATGAAAACAGCAATTGGGTAGCCCCTTTACCTTTTCGCACACCCAGGTGTTATTTATCTAGCAACAGAGAGCAAGCCATGAAGCGCTTGAACACACTACGTAAAACCTTGCAAAGAAAACCTGAAGTGAAAAAAGACTTTACAGAATTCATCAAAAGGATGCTGGACAATAATCACGCTGAAGTAGCACCACCACTGGATAAAGATAAAGAACACTGGTATCTGCCAATGTTTGGTGTTTACCACCCACACAAAACGGATCAAATAAGAGTTGTGTTTGATTCCAGTGCGCAACATGAAGGCGTTTCATTGAATGATGTACTGCTGAGTGGTCCAGATCTAAACAACACACTTCTGGGGGTCCTCTTACGCTTCAGGAAAGAGCCCATTGCCTTCACAGCAGATGTGCAACAGATGTTTTATTGTTTTCTAGCGAGAGAGGACCATCGTGACTACCTGCGTTTTCTGTGGTACAAGGACAACGACATAGACAAAGAGGTAACAGAATACAGAATGAGAGTACATGTGTTTGGTAACAGCCCTTCACCAGCCGTTGCTATATACTGTATGCAGAAGGCTGCCCAGAAAGGTGCAGAACGTTATGGTCAAGATGCCAAGCACTTTGTCATGAGACATTTCTATGTGGATGATGGACTTGCTTCAGCTAACACACCTGAAGGAGCAGTCAACATTCTCAACAAAGCAAAACAAATGCTGGCAGAGTCTAATCTGCGACTACATAAGATTGCCTCTAACAGCAAACAAGTCATGGAAGCTTTCACCACAGAAGACAGAGCTAAAGACCTCAAAGACCTTTGCCTGGGAACAGACGCCCTTCCTTTGCAGAAGAGTTTAGGCCTAAGCTGGGATCTTGTTAAAGACTGTTTTGTGTTCCAGGTTTCTTCAACAGAAAAGTCGTTCACAAGAAGAGGGATCCTATCCACTGTTAACAGCCTCTATGATCCCCTCGGGTTTGTGGCACCAGTCACCGTGAAAGGTAAGGCCTTAGTTCGTGAACTGTCATATGGAGAAAGTGAGTGGGACGCCTTGCTTCCCCAAGAAAGACTCCATGAGTGGGTCCAATGGACAGAGTCTTTACAAGCCTTACAGTGCTTACAAATATCCAGGTATTATGTTCCTGTTTCATTATCACAAGCGTGTAAAAAAGAACTGTATGTCTTTTCAGATGCATCTGTTATAGCAATAGGTGCAGTTGCTTACTTGAAGGTAACTGATGCAGGAAATGTCTGCCATGTTGGATTTGTTATGGGAAAATCCAACCTAAGCCCTAAGCCAGCACATACGATTCCACGTCTAGAGTTATGTGCAGCTGTACTAGCGGTTGAACTGTATGAGCTAGTGAGAGACGAGATAGACCTAAGTCTAGATGCTGTGAAATTCTTTACAGACAGTAAAACAGTCCTAGGCTATATCTGCAACACTACAAAGAGATTCTTATATGTTTCCAACCGGGTCAACAGGATCAGACAAACAACATGTCCAGAGCAATGGTTCTATGTGCCCTCAGAACAAAATCCTGCAGATTATGCTACCAGGCCTACGCAGATAGCTAGCCTTCAGAACTCTATATGGTTCTCAGGCCCACCATTTCTGTATCAGACAGCTGTAGATAATCCTGATAACACCAGTGTTTACCCTTTAGTGGAGCCTGAAGCTGATCCTGAAATTAGGTCAGAAGTAGTAAACTTTAGCACTAAGGCCCTTGACGCTAAACTTCAGCCACATCGCTTCGTAAGATTTTCTGACTGGAAAAGACTGAGCAGGGTTATAGCAAAGTTAATCCATGTTGCCAAAAGTTTCCACAAGAAAACTAACAATGATCAACCTGGAAGCTGGAGAGTTTTCCATGAAAGGATCAGTTTAGAAGAAATTTCACAAGCCAAGACGGTTATAATTTCTTCTGTACAACACACATATTTTAGGCAAGAATATGACTGTATTGAACACCACAAGACACTTCCAAAACATAGCCGTCTTACAAAACTCAGTCCCTTTATAGGTCAAGATGGACTATTGAGAGTAGGAGGCCGTTTATCATTTGCCACGCTGTCAGATGAGGAGAAGCAGCCTGTCATAATTCCTCATGATCACCATATTGCTGCATTGATCATAAGATATTATCATAATCAAATAGTACACCAAGGGCGTCATATTACTGAAGGTGCAATCAGAGCTGCAGGTTTCTGGGTCACTGGTGGAAAACGTCTAGTGTCTGCAATCATTCACAAATGTGTCATATGCCGGAAGCTCAGAGGGAGATTGGAAAGCCAAAAGATGGCAGAGTTACCAGAAGACAGAGTCAATCCTGAACCTCCATTCAGTAGTGTGGGAGTTGATGTGTTTGGTCCCTGGGAAGTTGTAACCCGCCGAACCAGAGGAGGTAGTGCTGACAGCAAACGTTGGGCTGTTCTTTTCACGTGTCTTTCTATCAGAGCAGTGCATATAGAATTGGTTGAGTCCATGTCAGCATCCAGTTTCATCAATGCTCTTAGAAGATTCTTCTCTGTTCGTGGTCCAGCTAAGTTGATTCGCTCTGACAGAGGTACTAACTTTGTAGGTGCATGCAAGGAGCTGCATATATGCTCAAATGATACAGAACTTCTAGACTATCTTCAAGACAAAGGATGCACATGGCTCTTCAACACTCCTCACTCTTCTCACATGGGAGGCGCCTGGGAGAGATTAATAGGTGTAGCTAGGCGCATTTTAGATGCAATGTTGCTCCAAGCCAAACCTACTCGTTTGACTCATGAGACTTTGAGTACCTTTATGGCGGAAGTAATGGCCATCATCAATGCGAGACCTTTGGTGCCAATATCTACAGATCCAGATAACCCAATGGTTCTTACCCCCGCTATGCTCTTGACCCAAAAGGTAGACTCTTTATCAACCCCATGTGGAGACTTTAGTACAACAGAACTTCATGTAAAGCAATGGAAACAAGTCCAATGCCTAGCTGATACATTTTGGAAGAGATGGAGGAGAGATTATCTGTTTACCTTACAAAGTCGCAAGAAATGGGCTGAAACTAGTCCCAACGTCAAGAAGGGAGATGTTGTGCTGTTGAAAGATATCCAAGAAAGCAGAAATAACTGGCCTATGGGAATTGTCACAAATACGTCGCCAAGTAAAGATGGTAAAGTCAGAAAGGTTGAAGTTAAAGTGGTGAAACAAGGGAATGTCAAAGTGTACGCCAGACCAGTCTCAGATGTTATTGTTCTCCTTTGAGTATTTGTAAAGTTGCTGGCACAATACATAACTTACAGCTTATCACTAACAGCTCTCAAATGTGACATTTGCCTTCAGTTGAATTCCATCCTGTGGATTACAATTGGGGTTGGAGATAGTTTGGCTTAGTGCGGCTTCTCCAATCCGAAGATGGGTTTATGGACAAATTATTTCTTCATGTGGACTACTAGCGGGAAGTGCCACAGCCAAGAGACACCGACATTGTGGACTCATGTATAGTTATGTTACCAGTTCTAGTTAGGAATGTATTCTCTTATCAATGTGTTTTTCCTGTACAGTAGATACGTATAGGTAGTGATATAATGTATTATATCAGGCAGGGAGTGTGCTGCCTTTTCAGGCTAGTTCAGTTATAATTGCTCTTAGGAGTGTATTACTTATAGTTGTGTAGTGCACCACTGCCATCTACTGGCAGAAGGTATAATAGTTCTACTTTTATCAAAGTGTATTCAGTGAATTCCTTAGACAGGAAGTAACCTTTACTACAGGAAGTTCTCTTCAGCCATTTTAGATTTTCATTCTCTATGGATGCAGCAGATATTTTCCTCTCCCAGAAGGTTTGAGACATCATCACCTGTAAGTGCCTTTCTGTTATGTCATTATCATCTATGCTGACTAGTGTTTCATGTGTACTGATGTGCTGTTATTTGATTGTATTGCAGTTTCACAAAATTTAATGTATACTGAAGAACGTATAAGTATATACTAATAAAACAGTATAAAGTTGGATTCCTTTGGTGGACAATACAATACAAGCATGGGCTTCTGTTTACTGAGATCTCCAACCAGTGTTTAGCTGTCCGTTTAGAATCACACACAGTCAGTGCTTTGAGAGCGGAACATTCACCATATAAAGAATCCCAGAAAACCAAAAAAGGGTGGGATGTAATAACCATTTTACAGGTGAGTAATCACAAAATGGTATTATTCCCAGTATGTCACACACCCCGCATCCGAATAGTCATGACACTTGGGACATCCAATAGCAGTGCCCATAATGGGTGGGGATCCCAAAAAGGCAATATTGCAAAGTTAAACCACTACAGCTTGCAGAACTTTGCGGCGAAAAACAGCATCCGCTGAGGCCCGCACATCAACCTTATAAAACTTGGAAAAAGTATGAACAGAAGACCAAGTAGCAGCCTTACAAACTTGTTCAACAGAAGCCTGATGCTGAAAAGCCCAAGATGCTCCAACAGCACGAGTAGAATGAGCAGTAACACGAAAAGGGGGAACCTTCCCCTTGGCAGAATAGGTCCCAACAATGGCCTGTCGAATCCATTTACTAATGGAAGACTTAGCGGGCGCCAGACCTTTCCTGGGCCCGGAGGGCACCATGAAAAAGGCGCCCGTCTTACGAAAAGGAGAAGTAGCCACCAAATAATATTTCACACATCGAACCACATCCAAAGAATGCAAGGTCCTCTCTTTGTCATTACTAGGCTTATGACACAAGGAAGGGAGAACTACATCCTGATTGAGGTGGAAGGACAAAACCATCTTAGGAAGGAAATCTGGCTTAAAGCTGAAAAACTACCTTGTCCAGGTGCCTCTCAAAGTAAGGAGCCTGAATAGACAAGGCCGCCAACGCAGAGACACGCCGAACAGAGGTAATCGCCACCAAAAAGGCAACTTTCTGAGTGAGCAGAGAAAGAGCAATATCATGCACCGGCTCAAAAGGGGGCCCATGGAGAGCCGACAGAACCAAGTTTAAATCCCAAACTGGCAGCAAGGGCTTTTTAGGAGGCCGCACATGAGTAACCCCCTGGAAAAATGTCTTAACCAGGGGATGAAGGGCAAAAGACCTTTGAAAGAAAACCGCCAGGGCAGAAACCTGCCCCGTGTCCAGACCATGTTGAAGAAACTCCAGAATTCTGGGAATAGAAAACACCCTACAAGGCAAGGCCCTAGCCTCGCACCAGTTAATATAAGACCTCCAAGTCCTATAGTAGACGTTCGAGGAAGATCTCTTCCTAGCTCTAACAAGAGTCTGAACCACCGCATCAGAAAGACCTTCCTCCTTTAAGATGGAGGTTTCAGCAGCCACACCGTCAAAGCCAGCGTTGGTAAATTGGGGTGGCGTAGCTGATCCTGGGTGATAAGATCCGGAAGAAGAGGCAGATAAAACTGATCTACTGCCAGCCGCACGACGTCTGCGAACCACACTCGTCTTGGCCACCTTGGAGCCACCAGAATTGCTGGTGCCCCTTCTAGAGTCAGCTTGTGCACCACTTTGCCCACCATGGAGAAAGGGGGGAACAGGTACAAAAACCCCAGTTCCCTCCAAGCCAAAGACATGGCATCCACTGCCAGGGCCAGAGGATCCTGAGACAGAGACACAAAGGCAGGAAGCTTGTGATTGTGACGAGAGGCAAAAAGATCCACTTCCGGAGTCCCCCACTTGTGACAAAGGGACTGGAATACCTTGGAACTGAGAGACCATTCTCCTCGGCGAGAGGATCTCCTGCTCAGGGAATCCGCATTCGTGTTCTCCACTTCCGGGATGTAAATGGCTGAGATGCATGGGACATTGCTCTCTGCCCAAACAAGGATCAGAGATACCTCCCTGAGGGCACTCCTGCTGCGAGTCCCTCCTTGGTGATTGATGTAAGCGACCACCATCCGATTGTCCGATCGGACTTGAACTGGCAATCCCTGCAATAGAAGAGTCAAGCGAGACAGAACCAACCAAATGGTCCATAGCTCCAAAACGTTGGTAGGGGTATGAGCCTCCGGAGGCCCCCATAACCCCTGGAACTGATGTTCCCGACAGGCTGGCGTCCGTGGTGACCGTTTCCCAACAAGGGGTCAGAAAGGATCTGCCCTTCAACAGATTGCTTGACACTAGCCACCGCTGAAGGGACTGCTGAGCCCGGGGAGACAGCAGACAAGACTGATCCAATGACAGCGGACACTTGTCCCAAGTCGCTAGAAGATGGAGCTGAATCGTCCTAATGTGAAACTGGGCAAAAGGGACTGCCTCGAAGGAAGCCACCATCAGACCTACCAATCTCATCCCTAGCCGGATAGACGGGCGAGGATTGGAAAGCAGAAGCCGAACCAAATCTTGGATCAGAAGACCTGGTAGCCACTGCCAAAAGCGCAAGGCTGAACCAACACTAGCAAATGCGTGGCAAGCCATCTGATCAATGTGTTTATCCTCACCATCTTTGAGAGTGGTGGAGCCAGGAGAATGCAAAATAGAAGAAGCATTGGATAACCCGAGCACCGGGGCATCCACCTCGGGAGGGGACGACCATCGTTTTACCACGTCCACCGGAAGGATACTTTTTATCCCAACCTTGAGGAATACCTGGAAGCCGAGTAAGCTTCTCCCATTCCTTAAGAATAATGCCATCAAAATGCTTTTGATTTGGGAACTCCAGGCGCGGCTTGAAGTCCCAAAGAATTCCCCTTTTTGAGGAGCGGCCTCCTCAGGAGGAGAAATTGCCAGAACCTCAAAAAAGGTGAGCCAAGACCTTCGGGGTATCCACAGCATCCCCCTGCCCTTGCTCAGTATCAGCACCAACAAACTGCTGATTGTCAGAACCCTCAGAATCCTCAAATAATTCCCCCTCTTCTAGCGGGGAATAATCAGACCAGTCAAGGAAATCATAATCAAACTCAAAGGCCGGCGCGGCTGGAGACAAATGCTTTCGCTTAGCCGAGGCCTTTCTGGCAACAGAGCCAGAAATAAATTTCTCAATATTAGCCAGTCTGGCACATACATCAGATTGCGACTCCCCACCTGTGACAACATCACTAGGGGTACGGGTAAGGCAGGGTGGGGAAGGAGATTAGGCCGGGGACCCCGGACCCAGACGTCTGGGCCCCCGACTGATGCGTTATGGCCCGCTGAGCACAAGGTATGCAAACAAGTACATTATCCCCCGCAAGGGATGCCCCACAACCCACACACTGCCGGGGTTGCCCCGAGGGGAGCCCAAGCCCGGTATCCTGAGAAGCCCCCATATGGTGATTTTAATGTAGTCGCAAGTGGGAGGATTTTTTTTTTTTTTTTATGAATTTTTTTTTTTTTGAAACCCTAAATTAAACTCTAAGGAACCCTAGGACCAGAGGAAATCCCTCCTTAAACTTCAAAAGAAGGGATCCCACCTAGAAGACATGAGGACATAAGTGTCAACATGCACATGACCCACCATATAAGACAGTTAAAAATGGTGAAATAAAATCCACTCACCGCAGCAAAGCAGCAACCGTCTACCCTCACAGCAGCAAGGGAATGAGAGCAGCAAAGCAGGCAGCAAGGCCGGAAAGAGTGCTTGAGAGAAGCCAGCCTCGAGGGGGGTGGGGGCGGACGGGCCACAACGAGCACCTGTTGAAAAGTGAAAGCGGCCCAGCGACAACAGCCGCAAACACACATACAAACACACAATCCACACACCTTTTCCCCCCCAAAGTAAAACAACCCACAGGAGAAAAGCCCCCCCCCCCCCCCCAAGGGGCACAGAGGGACACGGTAGGGGGGAGAACCCACACCAATAGGTGAAAGGGTAAGAGGGATGGGGAATCCCAAGCTGGGATCACCAACTCTGACACCGCCTACCCCTTTGTATGGGGTCTCAAGGGGGGAGCTAGCTCCCATATACACCACAAGGTGCAGCCTACCATTGCCTGGACCTTCAGCCTAGGATAGGAGGCATACTGCTATAGTTTAAATGAAAAAAGGTTCAGGCAGCAATAGAAACAAAAGGCCGGGGGTTACCCCGGCTACCTGCAAGGAGGAGACAACCATCTTCTGACTTGCTCGCCGACTGCAGAGACGAAAGACTGGGGAATGGTGGGAGGTCCCAGGTATTTATGGGCCAGAAGGGGCTCCTTTTTCATGTCATCTCTGCAAGATCGCCCTCTACAGGACAGTTACCCAAGTGTCATGAATATTCGGAAGCAGGGTGTGTGACATACTGGGAATATTTTCTTTTTTTCATTACCTTTTTAGTAGCCAATACACCGTAATGACTATAGGTTTAGGACCATTTGAGGGCTGCCGACAGAGTTTAAAGACTCAGGAGACTATGGCAGCCACAATATCCTCTCCAACTTTTAAAATTGTAAAAAAAATTTTTAACAAAAATTATTTTCTTTAAAACCTTTTTAATAGCCCATACTCCATTATGACACTCTATAGGTTTAGAACCACTTGAGGGCTGCCGACAGAGTTTAAAGAGTCAGGAGAAGACTATAACAGCCACAATAGCCTTACACTTTTTTTTTTTATAAACCTTAGTAGGCTCACTAAAGTTTTAGGTCCACATGCAGGCTGCAAAGTGTGTTTTTAAGTATCAGAAAGCACTGGTGACAGGGGTCAGAGCCCCCTTCATAGAGGAGACAACCGTCTCCCTATCCACTACAACCGTAGCATAATCCCTGCACACCGTGCTATCCTTGTCCAGTGCCACTGCATGCATACTGGACATGGGGTAAATCTGGTAAGACCAGATCCCTACCCCAGATGCCTCCGCCATGGTGAATTTAATAATACTAGTCTATGGCCCTGGGGTTCTGAGACCAAGTATATATAGTTTCTCGACAGTCACAAGACTACTTAGAGTCCTCTGGGGGGTAACGACTATATAAATTATATATATATATATATATATATATATATATATATATATATATATATATATATTTATAGTATACAGTAATATTACATTTGCCCTTTCCCAATCTAAATTAGTATAGATTTAAACATAAAACCATAAAAAACAGTATTAAAAAACAAACAAAATGACCTGCCAAAAAGGTTTAGGTCCACTTGAGGGTGGCCGTGCAGTGGCTCAGAGCAGCCCCCTTTTTTGCTGGCCAACAACCTCAGCTTAAACACATGGGAAAGAGCAATAAGAAAGGGAAAATCCCTTGGTCCCCCCAAGCAGGCTCACCAGACAAAAACCTGCAGATGACTTGCTTTTGAATGAAAGCCTGCAGCCCTGAGGGTTTAACGCTTCACCTTACCTTCACGGACCCCAATTTAAACAGCAAAAAGGAGGGGAGGCATAGAGTTGGGTCAGAGGAATCCGTGGGAATAAGGTCGTGCAGGAAGCCGAAAGGTTGCTTGCTGCCTATACCTAATACTTGAGAGAGAGAAATCCAAGTGATCTTCACAGTCTACATCAAAACTGCAAGAATGAAAACTGGCCTTTGATTACAGGCAGCTGCTACTTATGGGGCCGGGAGGGGCCACACCTTTTTTATCTTGCAGTCTACACCCTCCAGGCAGGAATTACCCAGGTGTAATGATTAAGGGACAGCCTGGAATGGATTGGAAGAAAAAATAAAGTCTGGGGTTGGCAAACCCCACCCCAGGAACTCCTGGGGGTAGAAAAAAAATAAACTAAAATAACAAACTGGACAAAGTCCATAGTCTAAGCAGTTTCCTTGGAAAGGAAACACAAAATATAAAAATACAATTCTGTGAAATACCTGTAGAATTGGTATTATAAGTATACAGTACGTCCTGCTCCAGATAGAGTACTTACACTTGGGATATCCTCCTCCAGATGGGGCTGCACTGCAGAGACATGTAAAACAGGCTCCTCCCGGCCCCTCAAATACCCGGGGACCTCCCACAAATCCCCAGCATTGAAAAGCAGTAAACAAGAGGCCGGGAGAATTTAACCACCAAAAACTGGTAACTATAACAATGATAACAATCACCATACAGGGGATCCAGAATAATGCAAAAACCAGGGTGGGGTGGAGCAGGACGTACTGTATACTTATAATATCAATTCTACAGGTGAGTATTTCACAGAATTGTATTCTTAGTATACAGTACGTCCTGCTCCAGATAGAGTACTTACACTTGGGACATCCAATAGCAGTGTCCATACAGTAGGGTGGGATCCCCAACAAAAAAGGTAACAGCAGACAGTTTAAACCACTGCCGCCTGCAAAACCTTGCGGCCAAAAACAGCATCAGCTGAGGCCCTAACCTCACCCTTGTAAAACCTTGAAAAGGTATGAACAGAAGACCAAGTAGCGGCCTTGCAAACTTGTTCAACAGAAGCCTGGTGCTGGAAGGCCCAAGAGGCGCCAATAGCACGAGTAGAATGAGCAGTAAGGCGGAAGGGAGGACTCTTCCCCTTAGCAGAATAGGCCTGAATCACAGCCTGACAAATCCATTTGCTGATAGTAGACTTGGCAGGAGCCAAACCCTTCCTAGGACCAGAAGGGACCACAAAAAGAGCATCAGTTTTCCTGAAGGACGCAGTGACTACCAGGTAATACTTCAGACACATGACCACATCCAAGGAATGCAAAACCCTCTCCTTAGCATTGCTAGGATTAGGGCACAAAGAAGCAAGAACAATATCTTGATTCAAATGAAAAGCAGACACCACCTTAGGCAGAAAGTCAGGCTTAAAGCGGAACACCACCTTATCCTGGCGTCTCTCAAAGTATGGGGGCTGGATAGACAGAGCCGCCAGCTCAGACACACGCCTGACCGAAGTAATAGCCACCAGAAAGACCACCTTGAGGGTAAGTACAGCCAGAGCAGCATCCTGAATAGGTTCAAAGGGAGCACCCCTGCAAGGCAGACAAAACCAAATTCAAATCCCAAACAGGGACCATAGGTTTCCTTGGACACCCTGAAAGAAGGTCTTAACCAAAGAATGCTAAGCAAGAGACTTCCAAAAGAAGACAGAGAGGGCAGAAACCTGACCCTTCAGAGTACTGAGTTGGAGACCCGACTCCAACCCATGCTGTAAAAACTCCAGAACCCTGGGGGACTGAGAACACCCGACAGGGAAGAGACCTAGACTCACACCAGTCAATGTAGGTACGCCATATCCTGTAATAGATGGAAGAAGAAGTTTTCTTCCTAGCCTTCACCATGGTCTCAACCACCGAGGCAGACAAGCCTTTCTCCATCAAGATGGAGGTTTCAGCAGCCAGGCCGTCAAAGCCAGAGTTTGTAAATTGGGATGGCGTAAGGGGCCCTGAGTGAGCAGATCTGGCACCTCTGGAAGAACGTACCGGTCTACTGCCATCTGCACCGCGTCTGCGAACCACACTCTTCTTGGCCACCTGGGGGCCACCAGAATCACTTCCAGAGCAATCTTGCGCAGGACCCTTCCCAGTAGGGGGAAGCGAGGAAAGACATACAGGAGCCGAAATTCCTGCCATGACATTGACAGAGCATCCGTGGTCAAGGCCAGAGGATCCTGAGACAGGGAGACAAAGGCCGGGAGCTTGTGATTGTGACGGGATGCAAACAGATCCACACCTGGTAGACCCCAACGGTGACACAGGGACTGGAATACCCTGTTGCAGAGGGACCACTCTCCCTGACGAGAGGTCCCCCTGCTCAGAGAGTCTGCCAGTAGATTCTCTGCCCCCGGGATGTACACAGCCGAAATGCATTGAACATTGGCCTCCGCCCATGTCAGAAACCGCGACACCTCCTGGGGGGCCCCCCTGCTCCGGGTCCCTCCCTGATGGTTGACGTAGGCAACCGCCGTCCTGTTGTCTGAGCGAACCTGCACAGACAGACCCCTCAGGTGATTGGTCAACTGCTCCAGTACCAACCTGATCGCCCGTAGTTCCAGAATGTTGATAGGTAAGTGGGCCTCTTGAGGGCCCCACCTCCCCTGGAACCGCAGGGACTTCCAGAATCCCCCCCACCCTGACAGACTGGCATCCATGGTGACAGTCTCCCAGGAGGGGGCCAGAAAAGACCTGCCCCCCAGCAAGTTCCTGGGGTCCAGCCACCACGCAAGGGACCGCCTGACCGAGGGGGGGGGGGGGGGGGGAGCACACAGACCCCGTCCAAGGACGTTGGGTCCTTGTCAAATACTGACAGAAGGTGAAGTTGTAGAGGCCTCAAGTGGAACTGAGCAAAGGGCACCGCCTCGAAGCACGTCACCATCAGGCCCAACTGCATTCCCTGCCTGAGGGATGGCTGGGGACACGACAGCAGGAACCTCACCTGCGCAGTTAGAGCTTCCACCTTCTGTTGAGGAAGGAATATCCTTGACTGAACCGTATCCAGAATAATTTCCAGGAACGGAGTCACCGAGGAAGAGGACAGAGAGGACTTGGGTGATTGATCACCCAGCCGAAGGACTCCAGGGTGGACACCACCAGCTGAGTATCCAACTCCACCTGCTGTAGAGACCGAGAGGTGATGAGTATATCGTCCAGGTAGGGCAGCGCGCGTATGCCCCCTGACCTCAGCAGAGACATCACCCCTGCCAGCACCTTGGTGAACACTCTGGGAGCTCAAGTGAGGCCAAAAGGCAAGGCCACAAATTGGTAATGTTGATCTTCCAACGCGAATCTGAGAAACCTTTGGTGTCCTGAGAACACAGGGATGTGAAGGTAAGAGTCTTTGATGTCTACAGACGTCATGAAATCCCCTGGGTGCAGGGAGCTGATGGCCGAGCGCAGAGTTTCCATGCGAAAGCGCCTGATCTTGACAAATTTGTTGAGGATCTTTAAATCCAGAATGGGCCTGACTGACCCATCTTTTTTGGGAACTGAAAAGGTTGGAATAGAAGCCCTTGCCTCTTTCTCTTAAGGGGATCCTGCAAATGACCCCCCAGACCCTGAAGGTCTTGCACGGCCTGCATCAAAACCTGAGACAGGGTCCTGGGGGATCCGGGACCTGATGAATCCTGGGGGGGGGGGGGGGGGGGGGGGCGCACAGCAAACTATCTTGTAACCAGAGGACACTACCTCCTGAATCCATCTGTCTGAGACGTGGTGCCTCCAGACGTGGATAAAGTGCTGTAGACGTCCCCCCACCCTGACGGGCGAGGGCGCCCCATCATGCCTGAGGGGGCTTAGGGGAAGATTTGGGCTTAGACCCCCAGGAGGAGCCAGGACGCCGTCCCCTGCTCCTATGCCAGGAATCTGCATGAGCCCCCGCGAAGGACACCCCTTTCCCCTATTTAGCACCGCGGTAGGGGAGTGAAAAGGAGCCCTGGCTCCGAAGGGCCAAGACTGCCGCCTGCGCTGGGGTAACTTACCTCCTTTAGCAAAAATGTCTAGGCGGTCCCCAAACAGGCGTAGCCCCTTAAATGGAAGCCCAGTAAGGGCCTTCTTTGCAGCATTGTCAGCAGCCCACTGGCGCAGCCAAACCGCGCAGCGTATAGCTACCACCAAGGCAGAGGTTCTTGCACACATCCTAATGGCATCATCCAAGGCAGATAGGATAAAGTTTACAAACACATCACAGTTAGACAGTGCATTAAACGTATCAGGTGGCAAATCATCAGGATTACTGTCAAGTACACTTCTGATCAGGGCCCGAGTGCCACAGATGTAATGGCCGAGGCACAAACCGGACACAGCGCGTCCCAACAAATGCAAAGGCATGGCACGCCAATTAGTCCATGCGCCAGTCCTCGGCCTCCCGCAGAGTAGTAGAGTCAGGGGAGTGCATAATAGAGGTGTTAGACAGCCCTAGAATAGGAGCATCCACCTCGGGAGGAGATGACCAGCACTTGACCATATCAGCAGGAAAGGGATACTTTCTGTCCCAACTCTTAGGTATACCGGGAAGTCTACTGGGACGTTCCCACTCCTTAAGCACGAGATTATTGAAATGGATTTGCTCAGGAAATTCCAAACGGGCCTTAACAGTATGAAAAAGCTCACCCCTTTGCCTGGGCGGCACAACAGGGGGAGAGATGGACAGAACCTCAAAAATCTGAACCAGCAGTCTGTCAGTATCATCCGGGGCCCAGGAGTCAGAGCCAGAATCGTCATGACCCCTTGGTCTCTCATCAGATGACCCTGAATCTGAGAACAGCTCCCCTTCGTCCGAGGGGGTGTAGCCACATAGATGCAAAAACTCAGACTCCACAGGGAATAGAGTGGCATCAGGGGTTAGGCGACGCTTTTTTGCGGTGGCCTTACGCGCTAAAGTATTAGCAATCAATTTTTCAAAACTGGCCAGTCTAGCAGACACATCAGGTTGAGAATCCCCGCTTGTATGCGATGCAATGGGGGTGAGACTCAAGCTTGGGGGAGTAGGTGAAGTGAGACGAGGAGCAGGTTGCAATGTTAGCGCCTGCTGTGCGCATGGAACACAGACCCGTGCGCTGTCACCGCTGACAGGCGAGACCCCACAAGCTACACACAGCCGGGCTTGTCCCGCAGGAACCCGGGTACCATTATCCTGGGATGCCTCCATATGGTGATTAATAGGCACAATAAGCCAGTAGGGATTGACGCTTTAAAGCAACCCTGGATGCCCCAATGACCCGCTAGGGAAGTGGGAGTAATTATACTAGGCCCGACTATCAATTACACCGGGCCGGGAGAAGCCACTGGATTCAACTGTCTGAAAGACACAATGAGAAGAAGGGGCGTCAAAACCATACACAGTAAGAAATGAGCATAAAGCCGCCCACGAGGGCACTTACCGACCGCGGTAGGTAGAACCGTCACACGCGCGCAAGCTGGCAAAACGGCACCGAGCGACCCTCGAAGGGCGGGCCAGAGCGGGCCAAGCCAGGCCCCGCCCCCCCGAAGAGCGCGAAGCCCACAGAAAACCAGCCAATGAGAACGCAGAAGCGTCTGAGGTAAAGCCGCCACCCGGCGCGGAACATCCAAATGAAGGAAAAGACGCGCGCAGCGGCGGCCATTGTAATAGTAAAAAAGACAAGTCAGCGCGGCGGCTGACACCACATCTACTAGCCCAAACAGACAAAACGTCGTATGCACGAATCACTATACACACTCACCCACACCCCCCCCCTTCTTTCCCCCCCGAAGGCTACAGGGAGAATGAGGGAGGATGGCGGCCCTCTGTACAGCACCCACCGCTACACGGGGCAATAAAGCGGGAGGGGCATCCATAAAGGCTCACCATCAGCCTATACCGCCTACCCTTTGGTGGGGGACTGAGGTGGAGCAGCGCTCCATAAGCATGCATGGTGCTGCCTACATTCACCCGACCAGCGCAGCCCAGGCTGGGAGGCACATCACACGAGAAACGGGTGGGAATAGTCCAACAGGGCCGCAGGCTTAAAAGCCCCGCTCACCTGCGAGAGAGTGATAACTTCATGTCTTCGCAGTAAGCACTGCAGAGAAATCTGGGGATTTGTGGGAGGTCCCCGGGTATTTGAGGGGCCGGAAGGAGCCTGTTTTACATGTCTCTGCAGTGCAGCGCCATCTGGCGGAGGATAACCCAAGTGTAAGTACTCTATCTGGAGCAAGACGTACTGTATACTAAGAATAAAGGCTATGAGGAAGGAGTGGGGCTTTTGAACTTGTGCCAGGGGGAGGAGCCTTCTCTCAGGTGGCCGTCCTGAAGGATGAAAGGAGAAAGATCCTTCTGTACTTGGCGAATAAAGTGGCAAATAAAGAAGTGTGGCTTCCACTTGTATCCGCAACCAAAAACGTGTTTGTTGCTTAATACTCAGACAGGTTTGATGGGCAGTTCTACTAAGTTACTTCTAACTCCTGCAGGCGGCTTAGGCATGCAGGCCACCTGCAAACAGGAAGTGCTGCTGGGCTTCCTGTTACTGTGCATTGTCAGTTATGTCAGTTGAATCCAGGAAGCAGCATGGCTGAGATGCTGGGAGAGGAAGCTCCAAAATGGCCACTACCTTTCTTTTCCAACTTTGCCAGGCTGTTGGGACGAATTAAATGTTTGCTGGTAGGCCATGCAGGCCACAGGAAGTGGGATGTGGGTGCATGGGATCAAGGTGAGTATATAGGGAACCTTGGGGGGTTGCATCACATTGGAGCATCCCAAATTAGAATGCCCCTGGGGAAATCCCAAAAAGATTAAGCCTAATCCAAAGATGTTGGAGTGGGTAGATATTGTACTGTTGCCTGCATAGAAGGCTATGCGGCAACCAGTGTTATGTGGGGGCCTCATCCCTGCTCACCTCATCTGTGGGGCATACCTGCGGAACTAATTTTTGGATAACTGATGCGGGTACACCGAACGAACGGCCAGTGCCCTCCATTTTGCTTGCGAGTTGAACTTGCATTGGATAGGCTTAGTAAACAAATGCAGTGTGAGCTGCTGATTGGCGCCCAGCCTGCACACGCACCGAGGGAATCGCTGGATATCTGACTTTTATGGCGATTTACGGGGATGCATAGCCGGGCAGGAACATGTGAGAATGATCAAGACTAATAAAGCATTGATTGTACCTTCCATTCTCTCTGTACATCAAAGTGACAAGCCTGCTTTTTGTGCATGTTTATATATTTGTACTTTTGTGCATTTGGAGCCATTAATATTGAAATAGCAAACTTCACAAAACTGGAAAAAGGTAATGGACACTGTCAATTATGTTTCTCAAAACATCCTTGGGGCAGCATACTCCCTAGGTAGAACACATGAGCACCAGAAGTGAATAAAGCTTTAACTCCTCCTCCCAGCCTCTAGTTGTTTATGTGTTCCAGTCTTGGGCAGGAGCCAGACCCCCAGCTCCTGAACCTACAGGTTTAGCTATGCATAGCGGCTGCTGCAGATGCTGTGCAGGGCAGACCCATTTCCTAGCTCCGGAGGCGGCCTTCTAAGGACCCAGGATGCTCCCAATTGATATGCCAGACTCCCTTTTTCCTGACCTTGGGCGGGGGGCGGTAAACATTCTGTTATCCTTTTTCTAAGAAAGGAGGTGACAAGGTAGAATTATTTGAAAGTTCAGAAGACCTGCCTCCAGCCTTCCGGTTATACTTGATTTCCTCAAGTAGGGGGTTAATTTGGTTCTCAATGTCAGTACTCTGAAGGTATTCAGATGCCAACTCTCAGTATTTTTGGATAAGAGATTATCATTTTCATTGGTCAGACGTTTTATACTGGCAGTTAGGCGTCCGAGGCCAGTCCGCATAAAGCTAGCGCCTCAATGGGATCTAGCTAGGGTCCTGATAGCCATGACAGCTTCTCCATTTGAACCAGTATCGGATTTGCCTATTAAATATCTTAATTGGAAGGTTTACAAAGGATCGTGAGGTTTTAAGGGTTGGACCCCTGCTATCTACCGAAGATCTCTTCTGACTTTCATCTAACACAGGAGATTGTTCTTCTGTCAGTGGATAGTAAAGATTCTTATGTGGATAAAACATTTATTCATTTAATTTTCAGATCCTAGGAAGAGCAATCAGGTGTCTAAAACAGCCCTTGGGATAAAGAGCGCCCACGTTTTGCCTATAATGTATCCCCTGTACCAGGAAGAGTTACAGCTCATTCTACAAAAAGTGTTTCTACATCTAGGTGGAGCAAGCTGGGGCCTCTATTGAACAGATTTGTAAAGCAGCCACCTGGTCTTCAGCCAAGATGTTTGGACTTACTAACATTAGATGATCAGTCCTTTGGCAGGAGTGTGCTTCGGGCTGCTTTCCCCTCCCAGTAGAGGTAGATCTCGCTTATCCTCTCAAGAGTATGCTGCCCCAAGGATGTTTTGAGAAACCTTAAAGTTACTTGGTAACTTTTCTAAACAGCTGAAAGGGCAGCATACAGCTTTCCCACCCTCAGGCTATTGTTGGATGCATTCTTTCATGCTTAATTACCAGTAGTGTTTTGGTCCGTCTTTGTATTTTTCAGATCTCAATCAGCTGGAGGCTAGGAGGAGGAGTTACAGCTTTATTCACTTCCTAGGAGGAAGAGTATGCTGCCCTTTTGGATGTTTAGAAAAGAAGTTACCAGGTAACTATATTAAGTTTTTAGAAAAGACAAATCTTACTAGCAAATCCCAAATTAGGATGTACAGTACAGTTCTTTTAGGTGAATACTACTAGCTTCTATGTATGATGGTCTAACTAGCCCTTTGCCTCTCTGTCCCTAGAATTTAAGAACTTTAAACTGCATGAATGAGGAGTAGGTCCTTATTTAAATTTATCTTACCATCTGCTGCTCCATCTCCTATTCTGGATGCCCTGTAAGGAAAAATACCATTTTGTGAGTACTCACCTGTAAAATGGTTATTACGAGTATGTCACACACCCCAGTTCCAAATATTCATGACACTTAGGAACACGGCCTGTAGAGGGCGATCTTGCAGAGATGACATGGAAAAAGGAGTCCCTCCTGGTCCATAAGTACTGGGTTCCTCCAACAATTCCTCAGTCTTTTTAAAAAGCAGTGAAGAACCAGGAAGAGCAAATTATATTCAATAATTGAAAAATAGTTCGAAAATAATAATCACCATATAAAGGATCCCTTAGAACAAAGAAGGGCGGGGGAAGTGGGGTGTGTGACATACTCGTAATAACCATTTTACAGGTGAGTACTCACAAAATGGTATGTCACACACCCCACTTCCAAATATTCATGACACTTGGGACATCCAATAGCAGTGTCTATAGTGGGTGGGGATCCCCAAGGAATATTGCATAACTTAAATTACTGCAGCTGTCAGAATTTTGCAGCCAAAAGCAGCATCCGCTGAGGCCCGCACATCAACCTTATAAAACTTAGAAAAAGTATGCACAGAAGACCAAGTTGCAGCCTTGCAAACTTGTTCAACAGAAGCCTGGTGCTGAAAAGCCCAGGAAGCTCCAATAGCACGAGTAGAATGAGCGGTGACACAAAAAGGGGGAACCTTCCCCTTAGCCATATAGGCCCCAATGATGGCCTGACGTATCCACTTACTAAGGGAAGATTTGGCAGGAGCAAAACCCTTCTTGGGCCCAGAAGGCACAACAAAAAAGGCATCCGTCTTGCGGAAGGCCGAAGTAGTAACAAAATAATACTTAAAGTGGACCAACACCCAGGATTTTGACTATCCTGGGTTTTGGTCCACTTCGGCGGGGCACCCCGATCGGGGGTGCCCCGCTGTGTGAAACCCCCCAGAAACCCCAAAAAACTCACCTCTCAACGCTCCCACGTGAGCGCCGCAGCCAATCCCCGCCAACGTCCAGGCGGGGATCAGGAACGTCCAGGCCGCTTCCGCCGCCGCCGCCTCCCGCGCGTCACTCTCGGCGCGCGCGCGCCCCCGCCGGCCATTCACAGAGGGCCGGCGCGGGCGCGCGCACGTCTGGAGGGGTGCGCGGGAGGCGGCGGCGGCGGAAGCAGCGGCGGATCAGGTAAGGTGTTTTTGGGGTTTCTGGGGGGTTTCACCCCGCGGGACATCCCGATCTCGGATGTCCCGCGGGGTGGGGGGTGATCGGCCCGGGAATCTTATAGATTTCCGGGCCGATCACCCCTGGGTGTTGGTCCACTTTAACACAGCGAACTACATCCAAAGAATGTAAGACCCTTTCCTTGTCGTTACTAGGTTTAGGACACAAGGAAGGAAGAACTATATCCTGATTTAGGTGGAAAGCAGACACCACCTCAAATTAAGGGGCTAGAATAGACAAAGTGGCCAGTTCAGAAACTCGGCGGACAGAAGTAATAGCAACCAAAAAGGCAACCTTCTGAGTAAGAATAGGAAGAGGAATATCCTGCAAAGGCTCAAAGGAAGCAGCCTGCATAGCTGAAAGCACCAGGTTAAGGTCCCAAACAGAAAGCATAGGCTTTCTGGCAGGCCGCACATGCGCGACTCCTTGGAAAAAGGTCTTAACCAAAGGATGAAGAGCAAACGACCTTTGAAAGAAAATAGCCAAGGCAGAGACTTGCCCTTTCAAAGTACTAATCTGGAATCCCATATCCAGACCTTGTTGCAGA
Organism: Gastrophryne carolinensis; assembly: GCA_027917425.1. Classification (NCBI taxonomy): domain Eukaryota; kingdom Metazoa; phylum Chordata; class Amphibia; order Anura; family Microhylidae; genus Gastrophryne; species Gastrophryne carolinensis. The sequence continues at coordinate 143,000,557 of CM051243.1, read as the reverse complement.
TATTTCAGAATTCTAGGAATAGAAAATACTCTACAGGGCAAAGCCCTGGATTCACACCAATCAATATAGGACCTCCAAGTCCTGTAATAAATGACAGAGGAAGACTTCTTCCTAGCTCTAATAAGAGTCTGAATAACCACATCAGAAAGACCTTCTTTCAAGATGGAGACTTCAGCAGCCATGCCGTCAAAGCCAGCGTTTGTAAATTGGGGTAACAAAGTTGACCCTGAGTGATGAGATCTGGAAGAAGAGGCAGATGGACACGATCCACTTCCAGCCTTACGACGTCTGCGTACCATAGACGTCTTGGCCACCTTGGCGCCACCAGAATTGCTGGCGCCTCCTCCAGTGCTAACTTGCGCACCACCATGCTGATCATGGAGAATGGGGGAAACAGATATAGGAACCCCAGATCCTTCCAGGCTAGAGACATGGCATCCGCTGCCACTGGCAGCGGATCCTGGGATAGAGACACAAAAGCTGGCAGCTTGTGATTGTGGCGAGAAGCAAACAGGTCCAACCGTGGAGTCCCCCACTTGTGACAGAGGAACTGAAAGACCCTTGGATTGAGAGACCATTCTCCCTGGCGAGAACATCCCCTGCTCAGGGAGTCTGCCTCCACATTCTCTATCCCCGGAATGTAAACTGCTGATATGCAGGGAACATTGATCTCTGCCCACTGAAGGATCAGAGACACAGAAGGATCAGAGACACTTCCCGGAAGGCACCCCAACTGCGAGTCCCTCCCTGGTGATTGATGTATGCAAAAGCTGTTCGGTTGTCTGACCGAATCTGAACTGGCAGACCCTGTAAGAAATGGGTCAGTCGAAGTAGAACAAGACGTATGGCCCGAAGCTCTAATACATTGATTGGAGAATGAGCCTCCTGAGGCCCCCACAATCCTTGGAACTGATACTTCTTCCAGAAGCCCCCCCAGCCCACCAGCATCCGTGGTAACCAGTTCCCAACGCGTCAGAAGTCAGAAATGACTTGCCCTTCTGGAGGTTGTGCGATATTAACCACCACTGAAGGGACTGCAAAACGTGGGGAGACAATAGACAAGTCTGATTCAATGATAGTGGGCACCTGTCCCACTTTGCCAAGAGGAAGAGCTGAAGCGTTCTTATGTGAAACTGGGCAAACGGGACTGCCTCGAATGCAGCTACCATCAATCCCACTAGTCTCATCCCCAGACAGATAAACTGACGAGGGTTGGACAAGAATAGACGAATCAAGTCCTGAATCAGAACCATTCCAGAATCAGGCACAGGAAGGGAATTTCCCTGGACGGACAGAGAGAGGATTTGGGGTAACTTATTACCCATCTGAACCGCTCTAGCGTAGAGACCACCGTCCTGGTATCCAACTCCGATTGTTCGAGGGAGGAGGCCGCGATAAGAAGATCGTCCAGAAAAGGCACAATGCGGATGCCCTGGACCCTGAATATAGCCATCACTCCTGCCAGCATCTTGGTAAAGACTCTTGGGGCAGAGGTAATGCCGAATGGTAGGGCCACAAATTGATAATGCTGGTCTTCTATCGAGAACCTGAGAAATCTCTGGTGACCCGGAAAATAGGAATGTGCAAATAAGCATCCTTGATGTCTATGGATGTCATGAAGTCCCCCTGACGGAGAGCATCGATCGTTGATCGCAGAGACTCCATGCGGAATTTTCTGAAACTGATAAATTGATCGAGTCTCCTTAGGTCTAGGATAGGCCGAACAGAGCCGTCCTTTTTGGGTACCGTGAATAGGTTGGAGTAAAACCCCAAACCCCTTTCCGCTGGAGGCACTAGGCAGATGACAGCCATGTTTAACAGATACGCTACTGCTGCCCGCAGTCCCTGCGCAATTGCCGGATCTGACGGCATCCGGGACATGAAAAATCTGGGAGGAGGCCGGGACTCAAATTCCAGTTTGTAACCGGAAGAGACTACTTCCAGAACCCAATTGTCTGATACCTCCTGAACCCAGACCTGGAAGAAGAACCTCAGCAGTCCCCCCACCCGTAAGGGTGAGGGTGTCCCCTCATTGTTGAGCAGGCTTAGTGGCAGATTTGGTTTTGGACCCCCAATTCTGACTTGGACGGCCACGTCCCTTTCCTCTATTCCATGCATTCCCTCTAGGGGCTGAAAAGGCCGATCCTCTACCGGATCTAGACCCCCGAATGAAACGATGTTGTTTCTTACGCTGAGGAAATCTACCTCCTTTAGTGACAGAATCCAATTTTTCTCCAAAGAGGCGCAATCCCACAAAAGGGAGTGCTTTAAGCGATTTCTTGGCTACAATATCAGCTGCCCACTGCTGCAACCATACTGACCGCCGGATGGCGACTAACAAAGCAGAGGTTCTGCTGCACATGAGCAGAGTATCATCTAAGGCAGAAAGTACAAAAGATGCAAACATCTCACATCGCTTAAGAGCGGCATACTCATCAGAGGCCGGATAAAGCCCTGAGTAATTCATTAGGTCTCTCACAACAGACCTAATAGCCACTGTCATGAGTGCTGAAGCACCAACAGGCAGCAAGGCAGAGCCCACACTGGAAAAATACAATTCTGTGAAATACTCACCTGTAGAATTGGTATTATACATATACAGTACGTCCTGCTCCAGATATAATACTTACACTTGGGTGATCCTCCGCCAGATGGAGCTGTGCACTGCAGACATGCAAAAACAGGCTCCTCCCGGCCCTTCATATACCCGGGGACCTCCCCCACAAATCCCCAGCATTGAAAAACAGTGAACAAGAAGCCGGGAGAATTTAACCACCAAAAACTGGTAATAACAACAATGTATCACTCACCATACAGGGTATCCAGAACAATGCAAAAAAACCAGGGTGGGGTGGAGCAGGACGTACTGTATACATATAATACCAATTCTACAGGTGAGTATTTCACAGAATTGTATTATTCTAAGTATACAGTACGTCCTGCTCCAGATATAATACACACTTGGGACATCCAATAGCAGTGTCCATAAAGTAGGGTGGGATCCCCAACAAAAAAGGCACAGCAGACAGTAAAAGCACTGTCACCTGCAAACCCTGCTACCAAGAGCGACATGAGCAAAGGCTCTAACATCATCATCATAAAAACCTTTGAAAAGGTATGAACAGAAAACAAGTAGCAGTCTAGCAAACTTGTTCAACAAAACCTGGGGCTGAAAGGCCCAAAGATACCAAAGCACCAGTAGAATCAGAAATAAAGTGAGAAGAAGATTCTTCCCCTTAAAGGAATAGGCCTGAGTAACAGCCTGACAAGACCAAACGCTAAGAGTAGCCTAGGAAGAAGCCGAAACTTTCCTAGGACCAGAAGGGACAATCCATCCAAGTAAAAGCTAGGCCAAAGGCCGCTTAACCCCTGGAAGCAGACGAGATCAGGCACATACAGATGTAGGTGCCCACAAACCCCAAGGGGCATCAGTCCCCCTAAGGGACAAGAGACAATCCAGGAAAAAAAATCCAGCACCTGTTGAGGGAATGTAGACCCCCTTTCCTCAGCGTTACTAGGAATAAGGCACAGAAGAAAGACAAAATGTCTTGAATACATAAGCATAAGACACCAACTTAGGCAGAAGGTCCGGCGTAAAGCGGAACACCACCTCATCTTGGTGTATATAACAAAGAACGAGGGCTAGCTAAACAGAGCCGCCCGCTCAGGCACACGTCTGACTGAAGTAACAGCCCCCAGAAGGACAACTTTGAGGGACAGCATCCGGAATAGGTCCAAAGGGAAACACCCCTGCAAGGCAAACAGAATAAAATTCAAATCCCAACAGGGACCCTAGAATTACGTGGCGGATGCACCTGAGCAATCCCCGAAAGAATGCTTAACCAAGGAAAAAACTGAGCAAAGACTTCTACAGGAAGGCGGACAGGGCAGAACCTGAACCTTCAGAGTACCGAGTTGGAGAGCCAACTCCAACCCATGCTGTAATAACTCTAGAACCCTGGGAACAGAGAGCGCCCAACAGGGGAGAGACCTAGACTCACACCAATCAATATGGGTACGCCATACCCCACAATAGACGGAAGAAGAAGAAGAAGCTAGCTCCTAGGCTTCCAGTAGTCACAGTCACCCAGAAGATAAGCCCGTCTCCATCAAGGTGGATGAATCAACCGTCAGGCCATCTAGACCAGAGCCTGTATATTGGGGTGAAATAAAAAGGGGGCCTGAGTGAGCAGATCAGCACTCCTGACAGAACGTACAGGTCCGCTGTCCTCAGTACCACGTCTGCAAACCACACTCCACTAGGCCACCCAGGGGCCACCAGTATCACTGGTCCCCCCTTCCAGAGCAAACTTGAGCAGAACCCCGCCTAGCAGGGTGAATGAAGATAAGACATACAGAATAGAATGTCCAGCCATAAAGTTACTAAGCCTCGTGACCACAGTCAGAATAATCAGACAGGGAAACAAGGACCGAGAACCAATGATAGTGACGAGGCCCAAAAAGATCCACGCTAGATGGATCACATAGTGACACAAGAATTAGCACATCCTGTCGCAGAAGGACATCCACCAGAGCGAATATCGCAGATATGCAGGGAACGTTGTCCTCCACCCAGATCAGGATCAGATACCTTCCTGGAGGATCATCCTGCTCCGAGTCCCACACAGATAATTAATACAGGCCACTGTCGTCAGACCGACCAAGAGCCCCCAAATAGACAGGTCCTGAAAAGGAGTAGTCCAGCGAGATAGAGCCAACCTGAAGGCTCACAGTTTCAAAAATCGATAGGTGTATGGACCCCCTAAGGGCCCCACCTTCCCCGGAACCACAGGGGATTTAGAAGAACCCCCCCCCCGTCCATCTGATAGATTTGGTATCCATCTACAGGAAGATGCAAGGAAGGGGGTGCCCCCTGACGGGTCCCTTGAGTACAACCGTCTCAAGAAGAACCACCGTACCAAGGGGGAAGGTAAACAGACCCAGCTCCAGGAATGCTGGAACCCTGTCCAGTATTAACAATATAAGTTGCAGAATAGCCCAAGGGAACTGAGTATAAGGGACATCCTCTGAGCAAGCCACCAAGGGGCCACCGGCTTCAATCCTGCCTGGTGAAGGGACGGGGACAGCAATGAAAGACTGAGTCCATGCAACCCAATTGTCCACTTTTATTGCCAAGGAAGGAAGATTCTCGTCTGAACCGAAACCAAATTCAACCCTAGGAATGGAGTTACCAAATAAGGAGACAATGAGGAATTGAGGTGATTGAGCACCCATCCAAAAAACTCCCAATGGACACCACCAGCCGAGTAACCAACTCGGCCTGACGAAGAGATTGGGAAGGAAAGAAGGACGTCCAGGTAAGTCCTCGCGCGGACGCCCCTTGGTCTCATCAGAGACATCACCCCCGTCAGCGCCTTGGCGAGCACTCTGGGAGCAGAAGAGAGGCCAGATAACAAGGCCACAAATCAGCAGTGTTGGCCCTCCAACACGAACCTGAAGAGCCTCAGTCTCCAGAAGACACAGGGGAATTAAAATGAAATCTCCAGATGGCAAGAGGACCCACTGGGCGCAGGGCACTGGCGGCCCAACTCAGAGATTCCATGCAGAAACTGGCTGTGAATGTAAAATTGCCGAACCTGTGGAAAGCCAGAATGTGCCATACTGCCTCATCCTTTTGGGGAATGTGGAAAGGCTGGTGTAGAGGCCCCTGCCTCTGCCCGTCAAGGGCAACCAGCAAGAGACCCCAGACCCTGCAGGCCGTGCATGGCCTGCACCAACACCTGAAGAGAGACAGGGACCAGAAGTACCCTGACAATCTCGGAAGAGGACAGCCCAGCAAACTCTATACTGCATCCGGAGGAAACTACCTCCTGAAACCACCAGAACGAGGCATGACGCCTCCTGATAGGAGCAAGGTGCTGCGGCCATCATGAGGGCGTCCCATCATGCTTGGGGGGGTTTTGTTGAAAGATTTGGACTTAGTCTGGCCGGAGGGGCCAGGGCGTTGTGTGCCCTGGCCGGAGGGGCCAGGGCGTTGTGTGCCACTCCTGTGGCAGGAATCTACACCAAATAGCTGGAAGGACACCCCTGGTTCGTGTTCAACAATAACGTAGGGGGGGGGGGGGGGGGGGGTGCCCCTACCCCGAGGAGGCAGAGACAGCCAAACAGGTCCAGACGGGCCCCAAATAGGCGTTGCCCTCTAAAGGGAAGCCCAGTAAGAGTCTTTTTTGTAGCATCGTCAACACCCCACTGTCGCAGCCAGACCAAGTGACGAATAGCTACCACAAGGGCAGAAGTTCTTGCACACATCCTAATGGTGTCATCTAGCGCAAAAAGGATAAACCTTACAAAAATGCATTAAACACCTCCCAGGGGAGATCCTCAGGTTGATGATCAAGCATCGTTCTGATGAGGGTTCTAGCGGCCACTGCAGTGATGGCCGCGGCACAGACCGGGAGCAGCACCGTCCCTGCGCAAGAAAAGGCTTGGGAAGCCAGCCTATCAATGCGCCGGTCCTCAGCATCCCGAAGGGTACGATAAGTAGGGGCTGCAATAAAGGGGGGGGGGGGGGTTAAGAACCCCTATGATCGGTGCATCCACCACGGGAGGTGATGACCAACAGTTAACCACATCAGGGGGAAAAGGGTATTTCCAATCCCAGTCCCCTGGAAGTTTGCTAGGGGATTCCTATTCTTTAAATACAAGAGCCTGGAAGTGATCCTGTTCCAGGAATTCCAAGGGCGGTGTCGCTGTATGGAAACTCTCCCCTCTAGGCTTGGGAGCCTCACCAGGGAGAGAGATAGAAAAGACCTCAAAGATCTTTATCAGTAACGAGAACAAGACCGCACCAACAATATTAACAATGATAAAGATTAAAGGCCTGCTAATGTGTAGCAGGCCTCTAATTGGGGAAGAGAGCCCATACTTGACCATTTAGAGGGCTCTATCAGCTATTTGTAGAGCAGCGACCACAGGTCCTTTGGTTTTGCCCCCCCCCCCCTTTGCCTATTTCTCCTCTTTGTATATCCTGGTGTATATATGTTTTTAATGGTGTTTTAAAGATGTTTGTCTAGTATCGTAATATAAATGTTGATATATGAATAAAATTGATTATATATTTTTTCATTTTTTGTAAGTGGTGCTTCTATATAAACAGGGTTTTTTGGGGGGATGTGGAACCCCCATCCTTTGTTTCTCATCTTTATCAGTAATTCGTCAATGTCACACTGACCCCAGTATCCAGGACCAGTATCATCATGACTCCTCGGCCTCTCATCAGATGAGTCTGAGTCAGAGAACAGCTCACCTTCATCAGAAGGAGCAAAACTCTGCGGAGTAGTGAACTCCTCAGTTCCCGAATGAATGGGTGAAACCGGAGGTGTCAGGGACCGCTTCTTACCAGGGCCCAAGCGCTCTGCCAACCTCGAAATAATCTGATCAGCCGTAGGCAGTCTCGGCACGACTTGCTGGTCAACCCCGCTCAAGTGCGACTCACCAGGAGTGAGATTTAAGCACGGGAGGCAGGTGTATTGAAACGAGGCGCAGCCACTGGCAACCCTGACTGCAGGGCCAGTACTTGTTCAGCACAGGGTCCGCAGACCCATGCTCTGTCCGCATCAGCATGGGGTTGTCCACACGCTGTACACATAATTCTGAGATGCCTCCATATGGTGATTATCAATGCAAATATGCCAGCAGGGATTTATGCAATAGGCAACCCTGGATGTCCCAAAGACCCGCTAGGAATGTGGGAGAATTTTTTGTAAGCCCGGGAGAAGCCACCGGAGTCTTTGACGTCTGAAAGACATAAAAGGAATAAGAGGTGTCAGGGCCATGCGCAGCAGAAAACAATTGTAATGATGAAATCACCCGCGAGGGCACTTACAGACCAGGGGAGGAGGAGGACCGCAACCACGCGCGCGCAGATCAACAAAATGGCGCCAACCGAACCTTGAAGGGGGGGCCCAATCTGGCCGTGACGTGGAGCATGCCACGCCAGGTCCCCGCCTCCCCCAAAGGGCGCGAAGCTCTGAGGCAGCCGTCCAGGCTTGACAAGCCAAGTATAGGATATGCTAGTATAAGCATTTGCTAATGGATACTCGTAGAGTCTGACGATGACGCCACCCGGCACAGTAAATTTTAATTAAAAAATGAGAAGGCAAAACGGCGGCGGCCAAAACTAAGAAGAGCAAGCAGCGCGGCTCTGACACCCAGTTGCCAGTCAAGGGCAATACTACGGCCATAAGCATGACAATACAGTACACTGAGACCGCCACACACCCCCCCCCCCTTTCTTTTCCCCCGAATCCGGGGGGAAACGAGGGAGGATGGCGACCCTTTACACAGGGTCCACCGCTACACGGGGCATGGGCAATAATGCCTAAACCGCCTACCCTTTGGTGGGGGACTGCGGTGGAGCATGGCTCCATAAGCACGCATGGTGCTGCCTACCTTCACCCGACCAGCGCAGCCCGTAATAGCCCCGCTCACCTGCGAGAGAGTGATACTTCATGTCTTCGCAGTCAGCACTGCAGAGAAATCTGGGGATTTGTGGGAGGTCCCTGGGTATATGAAGGGCCGGGAGGAGCCTGTTTTTGCATGTCTGCAGTGCACAGCGCCCTCTGGCGGAGGATTACCCAAGTGTAAGTATTATATCTGGAGCAGGACGTACTGTATACTTAGAATAAGCGTGGCACGCCATTTGATCAATACGCTTATCCTCTCCATCTTTAACTGTAGTGGAGTCAGGAGAATGCAACACAGAAGAATTGGATAAATTAAGCACAGGGGCATCCACCCATGAGCAGAGTATCTTTTAATAATCCAGTCTCTCAATTAATTAATTAATTATTAATGCATAGATGGCCATTGTATGCTTGCTCACACATAGGAATTTGTCCTCCGCATTTAACCCATCCGTGCAATGAGTGTACACATGCCCAGCGCGGTGGGCACAGGTGGTGATGACCAACGCTTAACAGTATCAGCTGGGAATGGATATTTCTTGTCCCAGCCCAAGGGAATGCCAGGAAGCTGCGCAGGCTTCTCCCATTCTTTAAGAATAAGTTCATCAAAATGCTTTTGATTTGGAAATTCTAAATGAGGTTTAGAGACTCCAAAGAATTCCCCTTTTTGGAGGAGGGACTACTTCAGGAGGAGTGATAACCAAAACCTCAACTAACAGAGCAAGAGCCTTTGGGGTATCCACAACTCTAGCTTCACCCTGCTCAATCACAGTACCAACAAATTGCTGTTCATCAGAAACATCTGATTCCTCATATAATTCTCCTTCTTCTAACTGAGAAGGATCAGACCAATAAAGCATTTCACAATTATCCAACTCGCTTACCAGCCTGAGTCAAATGTTTCCTTTTAGCTGAGGCCTTCTTGGCCACAGAGCTAGACATTAATTTTTCAAGATGAGCCAATCTGGCACATAAATCAGAATGCGACTCACCACCCATGACAATATCACTGGGGGTACAGACAAGACATGGCGGGAGTAGGAGATAAGGCAGAAGCCGCAGACGCCGAAGCCTGGGCCCCAGTTTGCTGCATAATAGTTAATTGAGCACAAGGGACGCAAAGAATTGCGTTATCCCCAACAAGGGATGCCCCACATCCAAAACATTGCCGAGTCTGTGCCCGTTATCCTGAGATGCCTCCATATGGTGTTTGGTATTATACTATAATTGATTATAGTTGCCAAGTATATATGGGATTTACGCAATTGCTACCCGGGATGCCCCTTTAAATAGTCCCAAGTGGGAGGATATTAACACAAATGGACCCCCAAATAAGGCTTTAAGGGCTAAAGACCAGGAGAAACCCATTTTAAAATAAAGAGTTTCCACCTACAAAGAAAAACAGTCACCAATGCACACAATACAATAAATGACAAAGCATGAAAAAAAATGGCAGAAAACTCCCTTCAGCAAAGCTGAGGGTACTCACAGCACCAGGAATCAGCTACACCATGAGGGAAGACCACAGGGAAACGGCAAGAGCCAGGCAGACAAACAGAGCACAGGTGCTCTGAGAATGAAATGATGCAGTGTGCCTAAGCCCCGCCCACCTCCAGAATCACATGACCAAGAATGGAGGGAAATTCAAATCTGAACACAGCCAGAACAAGGAGCTTTAAAAAGTAAGCAAAAAAGAATGCTGCCTAGACAGAGATAGGAATATCTAGATAAAACATTTCCTATTAAATAGTATAGTAAACATACATAATATATAAGTAATTACGATTTTATATATCTCTTTACTTTTTTTTTTTTTTTTTATTATGTGTGTGCATGGTGACAAATAAGCCCAGATAACGCCCCCCCCCCCTCCTTTTTACCCCAGCAGGGTAAAGGAGAACTAAAGGGGAGAGGATAGAAATGCACCCATAAGGCACAAGGGGATTATAAAGGGGCAGGGGCATCCGGGAACACCAACCCGGAAGCTGCCTACCCACATTTGGGTCTCACGGAGGAGTAATACTCCTGTATACACCAGAAGGTGTATGTATCTACCTTTGTCTGAACCACACAGCCAGGGCTGGGAGGCATACAATATAACCAAACAGGTTTAAAGAGTTTCAGACAGAAATAGAGAAAAAAAGGGCCGGGAGCAAACCCGGCTACCTGCAGCTTGAAGGAGAGTCATCTTCTGAATGCTTCGCCGACTGCAGAGAGGAAAAGACTGAGGAATTGTGGGAGGAACCCAGTACTTATGGACCAGGAGGGGCTCCTTTTTCCATGTCATCTCTGCAAGATCGCCCTCTACAGGTCGGGTTCCCAAGTGTCATGAATATTTGGAAGTGGGGTGACATACTAGGAATAATAAACACATGCTTACAATTGTACATTTTGTCCACCCCTTTAACCGAAACTAAACAAAAAACTTAGAATACCTATCTTTCTTACTCAGCAGCAGACCCTTCAGTTCCCAAAGCTGAAAGCATTTACTGCATTGACGACATTAAAGATTTACCATATTTTGGGGGGGCAAATGTAAAATGTACCATATTTTATGGGGGCAAATGTAAAAAAAAAAAAAAAAAAGAAGTATACTTACATGTCCCTGCACTGCCTCAGCCACAGGGAGACCAGATGATCAAAGAGCAATGGGCAAGCAGGGACCTTCACTCTGAATAAGAGCCTCTCTTATATGTTCCCCCCACCCTGTAGATCACATTTAAAATCATCTTACCTGCATTTACTGCATTTTATGGGCCTTTAAACATCAAGATGATGGCTCATGGAGTCTCAGGCTGCCTGCAAACAGGCACTGCTTATGGGGAATGGGAGGGAGGCATGCCACACTGCCTACATGGGGAATGGGAGGGAGGCATGCCACACTGCCTACATGGGGAATGGGAGGGAGGCATGCCACACTGCCTACATGGGGAATGGGAGGGAGGCATGCCACACTGCCTACATGGGGAATGGGAGGGTGGGTGCCACACTGCCTACATGGGGAATGGGAGGGTGGGTGCCACACTGCCTACATGGGGAATGGTGGGGGGGGGGGGGGGGGGACGGCCACACTGCCTACATGGGGAATGGGGGGGGGGGGCGGGCGGGAACGGCCACACTGCCTACATGAGGAATGGTGGGGGGGACGGCCACACTGCCTACATGGGGACGGCCACACTGCCTACATGGGGACGGCCACACTGCCTACATGGGGACGGCCACACTGCCTACATGGGGACGGCCACACTGCCTACATGGGGACGGCCACACTGCCTACATGGGGACGGCCACACTGCCTACATGGGGACGGCCACACTGCCTACATGGGGACGGCCACACTGCCTACATGGGGACGGCCACACTGCCTACATGGGGACGGCCACACTGCCTACATGGGGACGGCCACACTGCCTACATGGGGACGGCCACACTGCCTACATGGGGACGGCCACACTGCCTACATGGGGACGGCCACACTGCCTACATGGGGACGGCCACACTGCCTACATGGGGACGGCCACACTGCCTACATGGGGAATGGTAGGGGGGGGGGGGGCGGCCACACTGCCTACATGGGGACGGCCACACTGCCTACATGGGGAATGGTAGGGGGGGGGGGGGGCGGCCACACTGCCTACATGGGGACGGCCACACTGCCTACATGGGGAATGGTAGGGGGGGGGGGGGGCGGCCACACTGCCTACATGGGGACGGCCACACTGCCTACATGGGGACGGCCACACTGCCTACATGGGGACGGCCACACTGCCTACATGGGGACGGCCACACTGCCTACATGGGGACGGCCACACTGCCTACATGGGGACGGCCACACTGCCTACATGGGGACTGGTAGGGGGAATGCCACACTGCCTATATGGGGAATTGGAGAGGGGATGCCACACTGCCTATATGGGGAATTGGAGAGGGGATGCCACACTGCCTACGGGGAATTCGAGAGGGGATGCCACACTGCCTATGGGGAATGGGAGGGGTAATTGCCACACTGCCTATGGGGAATGGGAGGGGGAATTGCCACACTGCCTATGGGGAATGGGAATTGCCACACTGCCTATGGGGAATGGGAGGGGGACTTGCCACACTGCCTATGGGGAATGGGAGGGGGGAATTGCCACGCTGCCTATGTGGGGAATGTGGTGGGTGCCAAACTGCCTATATGTGGAATAGGAGGGAGGAATGTCACACTGCCTATATGGGGAATATGAGAGGGGAATGCCACACTGCCTATATGGGGAATAGGAGGGGGTAATGCCACACTGCCTATATGGGGAATAGGAGGGGGGAATGCCACACTGCCTATATGGGGAATAGGAGGGGGAAATGCCACACTGCCTATATGGGGAATAGGAGGGGGAAATGCCACACTGCCTATATGGGGAATATGAGAGGGGAATGCCACACTGCCTGTAACGGGCGGATTCTGGACCTTGTCCAATATTTGGTTCTTGAGGGACAGATGTGTCTTATAGGGTGAAACATACAACAGCAATCACTTTGCTGCATCTGAAGGATTGAGCGTGGGCAGTCAACTAGCCTAAATTCTGGGATGTCTAATGTCTGGGCCAACAATCAGAACTACTAAACAAAAATACAATTCTGTGAAGTACTCACCTGTAGAATTGGTATTATTTGTATACAGTACGTCCTGCTCCAGAATTAGTACTTACACTTGGGTTATCCTCCGCCAGATGGCGCTGCACTGCAGACACATGCAAAACAGGCTCCTCCCAGCCCCTCAAATACCCGGGGACCTCCCACAAATCCCCAGCATTGAAAAGCAGTAAACAAGAAGCCGGGAGAATTTAACCACCCAAAACAACTGGTAATGATAACAATGATAACAATCACCATACAGGGGATCCAGAAAAATGCAAAAACCAGGGTGGGGTGGAGTACTATATACAAATAATACCAATTCTACAGGTGAGTACTTCACAGAATTGTATTATTCTTAGTATACAGTACGTCCTGCTCCAGATATAGTACTTACACTTGGGACATTCAATAGCTGTGTCCATAAGTAGGGTGGGATCCCCAACAAAAAAGGTAACAGCAGACAGTTTAAACCACTGCCGCATGCAAAACCTTGCGGCCAAAAAGAGCATCAGCTGAGGCCCTAACATCAACCTTGTAAAACTTGAAAAGGTATGAACAGAAGACCAAGTAGCAGCCTTGCAAACTTGTTCAACAGAAGCCTAGTGCTGGAAGGCCCGAGAGGCACCAATAGCACGAGTAGAATGAACAGTAAGGCAGAAGGGAAGACACTCCCCGTTAGCAGAATAGGCCTGAATCACAGCCTAACAGATCCATTTGCAAAAGCAGAATTGGCAGGAGCCAAACCCTTCCTGGTCACAGAAGGGACCACAAAAAGGACATCAGTTTTCCTGAAGGATGCAGTGACTACCAGGCAATACCTCAGACACCCGGCCACATCCAGGGAATGCAGAACCCTTTCCTCAGCGTTGCTAGGATTAGGGCACAATGAGGGAAGAACAATATCATTCAAAATGAAAAGCAGACACCACCTCAGTCAGAAAATCCAGCTTAAAGCTAACCACCTTATTCTAGTGTCTCTCAAAGCAAGTAATAGCCACCAGAAAGACAACCTTGAGGGTAAGTACAGCCAGAGCAGCAACCTGAATAGGATCAAGGGAATCACCCTGCAAGGCAGACAAACCAAGTTCAAATCCCAACAGGGACCATAGGTTTACGTGGGGGATGCACACGAGTAACCCCCTGAAAAAAAGTCTTAAGCAAGTAATGCTGAGTAAAAGACTTCTGAAGGAAGACTGACAGGGCTGAGACCAGACCCCTCAGTGTACCGAGTTGGAGACTCGACTCCAACCCATGCTGTGAAAACTCCAGAACCCTGGGGGCTGAGAACACCAGATAGGGAAAAGACCTAGACTCAAACCAAACACTATAGGTACGCAATACCCTATAATAGATGGAAGAAGACACGTTCTTCCTAACCTACACCATGGTCTCAATCGCCGAGGCAGACAAACCTTTCTCCATCAAGATGGAGGTTTCAGCAACCAGGCCGTCAAGCCAGAGTCTGTAAACTGGGATGGCGTAAGGGGCCCTGAGTGAGCAGAACTGGCACTCCTGGTAGAACGTACTGATCTACTTCCATCTTCACCACGTCTGCGAACCACACTCTTCAAGGCCCCCTAGGGGCCACCAGAATCACTGGCACCCCTTCCAGAGCAATCTTGCGCAGAACCCTGCCTGGGGGGTTGGAAGAAGGATACACAGAACAGAATGTCCTGCCATTACATTACTAAAGCATCCGTGGCCAGAGGATCCTGGGACAGGGAGACAAGGGCCGGGAGCTTGTGATTGGGATGGGGCACAAAACAGATCCACACATGGTTGGTCCCCACGGTGACACAGAAATTGGAACACCCTGTTACAAAGGGACCCCCCCGGAGTGTATACCGCAGATATGCAGGGAACATTGGCCTCCTCCCATGTCAGAATCAGAGACGCTACCTGGAGGACCCTCTTGCTCCGGGTCCCTCCCTGATGATTGGTGTAGGCAACTTACGTCAGATTGACCTAGCGCCCCTGAACCGGTAGGCCCTGTAGATGAATAGCCCAGCGAGTCAGAACTAACCTGAATTACAATTTCAAAACATTGATAAGTGTATGGGCCTCCTAAGGGCCCCACCTCCCCTGAAACCGCAGGGACCTCCAGAAGACCCCCAACAGGTTCTTTGAGTCCATCCACTACAAGAGGGACCTCCTTACCAGGGGGGAAGACACACAGACCCTGTCCAGGGGTGCTTGTCCCAAAAACAGTAGGAGAAGCTGCAGTGGGACTGGGCATAAGGGGCCGCATCGAAGCACGTCCCCATCAGGCCCACCATCTGCATCCCCTGCCTGGTGGAGGGACGGAGACCGCTGGGAGGGACTGAGCCCGTGCAACCAGATTGTCCACCTTTGTCTGAGGAAGGAATATCCTTGCCTGAACTGTATCCAGATTCATTCCTAGGAATGAAGTTACCAAGGAAGGGGACAGTGAGGACTTGGGGTGATTGATCACCCACCCAAATGACTCCCGAATGGACACCACCAGCTGAGTATCCAACTAAGCCTGATGTAGAGACTAGGAAGTAATGAGGACGTCCAGGTAGGGGTGCACGCGGACGCCCCTTGGTCTCATCAGGGACATCACTCCCGTCAGCACCTTGGTGAGCACTCTGGGAGCTGAAGAGAGGCCAGATGGCAAGGCCACCAATTGGCAGTATTGGTCTTCCAACACGAATCTGAGGAACCTTGGTGTCCTGAACACACAGGAACGTGAAAATAAGCATCTTTGATCTCCACAGACGGCATGAAGCCCCCGGGGCGCAAGGAGCTGATGGACGAGCCCAGAGTTTCCAAGCACCAACACCTGTACTGGACGATTTGCTGAAGATCTCTAAATCCAGAATGGGCCAGACTGACCCATCCTTCTGGGGAACTGTGGAAAGGCTGGTGTAGAGTCCCTTGCCCCTGTCAGTAAGGGGAATTTTGCAAATGACCACCAGACCCCGCAGGCCTTGCACGGCCTGCGCTAACACCAAAGCAGAGGCAGGGACCAGGAGTACCCGGGACCTGATAATCTTGGGGGAGGCCGCACAGCAAACTATCTTGTAGCCGGAGGACACTACCTCCTGAATCCACCGTGAGGCATGATGCCTCCAGACATGAGCAAGGTGCCGCAGCCGTCCTCTCACCCTGACGGGCGAGGGCGCCCCATCATGCTTGAGGGGACTTGGGGGAAGTTTTGAGATTAGCCCCCCGGAGGAGCCAGGGTGTCTGCTGCTCCTGGGGCAGGAATCTGCGTGAGCCCCCGCGAAGGACACCCCTGGTTCCTGTTTAACACCATGGTAGGGGGTAGAAGGGGGGCCCTGGCCCCTAAGGGGCCGAGACAGCCACCTGCGCTGGGGTGACTTACCTTTCTTACCAAACAGGTCTAGACGGGCCCCAAACAGACATCGCCCCTTAAAAGGAAGCCCAATAAGGGCCTTCTTCGCAGCATTGTTAGCACCCCACTGTCGCAGCCAGACCAAGCGACGTATAGCCACCACAAGGGCAGAAGTTCTTGCACACATTCTGATGGTGTCATCCAATGCCAATAAAATAAATTTTACAAACACATCACAAGTGGAGAGTGCATTAAACACTTCCCAATGGAGATCATTAGGGGCACAATCAAGCATTTTGCTGATGAGAGTTCTAACGGCCACAGCAGTAATGGCAGAGGCACAGACCAGGCGCAGCGCTGTCCCTGCACATGCAAAGGTGTGGGAGGCCAGCAGGCCCATGCGCCGGTCCTCAGCATCCCGAAGGGTAGTATAATCAGGGGGATGCAAGACAGGGGTGTTAGATAGCCCTATGATAGGGACATCCACCTCGGGGGGGGGGGGGGGGGGGATTACCAACAGCTAACCACCTCAGGGGGAAAAGGATACTTCCTATCCCAATCCCTTGGAACCCCGGGAAGTTTACTGGGGCACTCCCATTCCTTGAGCACAAGGGTATGGAAATGTGCCTGCTCTAGAAATTCCAAACGTGATGTTGCTGTATGGAAACGCTCACCTCTATGCCTGGGAGCCTCACCAGGGAGAGAGATAGACAGAACCTCAAAAATCTGGATCAATAAACAGTGTCATTGTCAATCTGGGCCCAGTATTCAGAGCCAGAATCGTCATGACCCTTCGGCCTCCCATCAGATGAGCCTGAGTCAGAAAAGAGCTCTCCATCAGAAGGGGTATAGCCACACAGATTCGTAAACTCCTCAGTTCCCATAGGGAAAACAGTAACATGAGGCTTCTTACCAGGGCCCTTGCGCTCTAAAGACCTCGCAATAATCTGTTCAGCCGTAGGCAGTCCGGAAGACAAATCAGGCTGAGAATCCCCACTTGTATGCGACTCAGGAGTGAGATTTAAGCTTGGGGAAGTAGGTGAAGTGAAACGAGGTGCAGCCACTGGCAGACCTGATTGCAGGGCCAGCGCTTGCTCGGCACAGGGTACGCAGACCCGTGCCCTGTCAGCGTCAACATGGGTTTGTCCACACGCCATGCACAGCCGATCTTGTCCCAAGGGGACCCCGGTCACATAATCCTGAGATGCCTCCATATGGTGATTTTTGGGGCACAATATGCCAGTAGGGATTGACGCTATAAAGCAACCCTGGATGCCCCAATGACCCGCTAGGGAAGTGGGAGTAAATTTACAAGGCCCGCTATCAATTACACCGGGCCGGGAGAAGCCAATGGATTCACTCGTTTGAAAGACACAATGAGAAGAGAAGGGTGTCAGAATGAAAAACTCTACAATGAGTATAAGGCCGCCCGCGAGGGCACTTACGGACCAAGGTAAGTAAGAGCGTCACACGCGTGCGCGAAGAGACAACATGGCGCCGAGTACCTCGAAGGGCAGGCCAGAGCGAGCCGTGACGCCAGGCCCCCGCCCCCCTAATGGGCACGAAGTCCAACAAGCAGCCAATGAGGACGCAGAAGCATCTGAAGGTAACGCCGCCGCCCAGCGCGGACCATCCAAATGCAGGAAAAGGCGCGCGTGGCGGCGGCATTTGCCAAGTAAAAATACCATTTTGTGAGTACTCACCTGTAAAATGGATATTGTCAGTGTGTCACACACCCTGCTTCCCCTTTAATTCTGACGATAGGGGTTATCCTCCAGCAGGAGGCGACGTTGCAGAGAGAAGTCTTGAAAACGAGCCCCACCTGGCCTACATATACCTGGGACCTCCCACTTAACACCCAGTGAATTCAAACAGCAGTAAGACAAGGTACCAGGAAATCCAACGGTAACCTCAAAATAAAATAAAGGAAAGCTTCACCATATAGAGGATCCAGGATACCAAAAAGGGCGGGTGAAGCGAGGTGTGTGACACTAACAATATCCATTTTACAGGTGAGTACTCACAAAATGGTATTATTCTCAGTGTGTCACACACCCCGCTTCCCCTTTAATTCTGACGATAGGGACATCCAAAAGCAGTGTCCACAAGGGGTGGGTATCCGACAGCAAAATGAAGCATACCTTAAACGACTGCAGTCTGCAGAACCTTGCGGCCAAACACAGCATCCGCTGAAGCCCGCACATCAACCTTCTAAAACTTTGAAAAAGTATGAACGGAAGACCAAGTAGCAGCCTTACAAACTTGTTCAACAGAAGCCTGGTGCTGAAAAGCCCAGGACACCCCAACAGCACGAGTAGAATGAGCGGTGATACGAAAAGGAGGAAACTTCCCCGTGGCCGAATAGGCCCCAATAACCGCCTGACAAATCCATTTGCTAATGGAAGACTTAGCCGGAGCCAAACCCTTCCTAGGCCCACAGGGCACCACAAAAAAGGCATCAGTCTTACGAAAAGGAGAAGTAATAAGCAAGTAGTACTTAACACAGCGTACCACATCCAAACAATGCAAAACCCTCTCCTTGTCATTCTTCGGTTTAGGCCACAAGGAGGGAAGAACAATATCCTGATTCAAATGAAAAGCAGAAACAACCTTAGGAAGAAAGTCCGGTTTGAAACGAAAAACCACCTTGTCCTGATGCCTCTCAAAGTAGGGCGCCTGAATCGACAAGGCCGCCAACTCCGAGACACGCCAAACCGAAGTGATCACCACCAAAAAGGCAATCTTCTGAGTCAAGGTATAAAGAGCAATATCCTACAAGGGCTCAAAGGGAGGAGCCTGAAGAGCAGAAAGAACCAAATTCAAGTCCCAAACAGGGAGCAATGGCTTCCTGGGAGGCCGCACATGCGTAACCCCCTGGAAAAAGGTTTTAACTAAAGGATGAAGCGCAAAAGGCTTCTGAAAAAAGATAGATAAGGCAGAAACCTGCCCCTTTAAAGTACTCAGCTGGAGACCAGAGTCCAGCCCTGATTGCAGAAAATCCAAAATCCTGGAAACCGAAAAGACCCTACACGGCAAAGATCTAACCTCACACCAAGCGATATAGGCTCTCCAAGTCCTATAGTAGATGGTAGAAGAAGACCTCTTCTGGGCACATATCAGAGTCTTAACAACTGAGTCAGAAAGACCCTCCTCCTTCAAGATGAAGGTTTCAGCAGCCAAGCCGTCAAACCCAGCGTTGGTAAATTGGGGTAACACAGCCAACCCTGAGTGAGCAGATCGGGCCGAAGAGGCAGAACGACCTGATCCACCGCCAGCCGAACGATGTCTGCGAAACATACTCGCCTTGGGAGCCACGAGAATGGCGGACACCCTTTCCAGAGCCAGCTTCCGTACCACCTTGCCTAGCATGGGTATCAGAGGAAAAAGGTACAGAAACCCTAGATCCCCCCAGCTCAGAGACATGGCATCCACCGCCAGAGCCAGAGGATCCTGAGACAGCGACACGAAGGTCGGAAGCCTGCAATTGTGACGAGAGGCAAATAGGTCCACCTCCGGTGCCCCCCACCGGAGACACAGAGACCGAAAAACTTGAGGATGGAGAGACCATTCCCCCAGACGGGAAGAGCACCTGCTCAACAGATCCGCTTCCCTGTTTTCCACACCCGGAATGTAAACTGCCGAGAGACAAGGAACATGGGCCTCCGCCCAGGTCAGGATCAGGGACACCTCTCTGAGGGCCCCCAGACTGCGAGTCCCTCCCTGATGGATTGATTTAAGCAACCGCTGTCCGATTGTCCGAGCGAACCTGAACCGGAAGGCCCAGAACATGCTGAGTCAAATGAAAAAGAACCAGACGGATGGCTCTCAGTTCCAGAACATAGATGGGCAAGTGGGCCTCGAGGTCCCCACTGCCCCAGAAACTGAAGATCCTTCCAGAATCCCCCCCCATCCCGAAAGACTGGCGTCCGTGGTGACAACTTCCCAAAGAGGAGTCAGGAAAGACCTGCCCCTCAAGAGATTGGTCGAGACCAATCACCATTGAAGGGACCGTCGGACCCGGGAGGACAACTGGAAGGGCCGATCCAACGACCGTGGTCGCCGGTCCCAAGACGCCAACAGATGAAGCTGAAGCGTCCTTGTGTGAAATTGAGCAAAAGGCCCTGCCTCGAAAGAGGCATACATCAACTCCACCAGTCTCATCCCCAGACGGATGGACGGTCAAGGACTGGAAAGAAGGAACCGAGCCAATTCCTGAATCAGAAAAATCTTGGATTGGGGCAGAAAAACCCTGTGTTGACAAGAATCCAACCGCATTCCCAGAAAAGACACAACCCTGGCCGGGGCGAGGGAGGACTTGGGATAGTTGATCACCCAACCGAAGCTTTCCAGCGTGGAGACCAAGAAGGAGCCATGATGAGAAGATCGTCCAGATAAGGTACGATACGAATGCCTTGAATTCTGAGAATGGCCATCACTCCTGCCAGCACCTTGGTGAACACTCTTGGAGCCGAGGTAAGGCCAAACGGAAGTGCCACGAATTGAAAATGCAGATCCTTCATCACGAACCAAAGAAAACGATGAGCCTGGCAGATGGGAACATGAAGGTAAGCATCCTTGATGTCTATGGACGTCATGAAGTCCCCCTGCCGAAGAGAACCGATGGCCGATCGCAAAGTTTCCATGCAAAACTTCCGCGTACGGATGAACCTGTTGAGGAACTTCAGATCCAGAACGGGGCGAACTGACCCGTCTTTCTTGGGGACTGTGAAAAGATTGGAGTAAAACCCGAGGCCCACCTCCAAGTGCTGCACCGGCCGGATGACCGCCATTTCCAGAAGATTCTTCACCGACGCCAGGAGCCCCTGCGCGGCCAAAGGATCGGTGGGCACCCGAGACCGGAAAAACCATGAAGGAGGGCGAGACTCGAACTCCAGCTTGTAACCGGACAACACCACCTCCCGGATCCATCTGTCCGGAACCTCCTGGTCCCAAACCTGGGAGAAGTGTAGCAATCGTCCCCCCACCCGCATAGGTGAGGGCACCCCCTCATTGCTGAGCGGGCTTGCCAGCAGGCTTAGGCTTGGCGCCCCAGGACTGACCAGGACGGCCACGGCCCCTCC
Source organism: Gastrophryne carolinensis (assembly GCA_027917425.1). Taxonomy (NCBI): domain Eukaryota; kingdom Metazoa; phylum Chordata; class Amphibia; order Anura; family Microhylidae; genus Gastrophryne; species Gastrophryne carolinensis. Next base: position 142,979,114 of record CM051243.1, on the reverse strand, counting down.
CCCGGGTCCAACCTGCACCCCTGGTAGTGGGAAAGGAGGCCCCTCTGCCCGCTCTGGCTCCCCGAAAGGAGGGACTAAAGGAAGCCGCTCCCCGAAAGGAACGGCGCGGCCTCTTGTGTTGAGGCAACTTACCACCCTTGGTAACCGAATCAAATTTGTCGCCAAACAGGCGCAAACCTACAAAAGGAAGAGCTGTAAGCGACTTCTTAGAGCTAAAGTCAGCCGTCCACTGGCGCAGCCACACCGACCGACGAATAGCAACCAACAGTGCAGCGGTCCTGCTACACATCGCAAGCGCATCGTCCTGGGCGGTCATGACAAAGGAAATAAACGACTCACACTGCTTGAGAGAAAAGAACTCATCACAAGTGGGATCAAGATCTGCGTACAAATCTCTAACAATGGACCTGACAGCCATCAAAACAAGCGCCGAAGCACACACCGGCCGCAGTGCCGATCCAGCACTGATAAAACCATGGCGAGCCAATTGATCAATCCGACGATCCTCACCATCCTTAATGGTAGTAGTGTCAGAGGAGTGTAACACAGCAGTGTTAGACAGCCCCAACACGGGGGCATCGACGTCAGGAGGAACAGACCAAAGCTTCACCAAATCCTCCGGAAAAGGATAACGCGTATCCCAACTAGGAGGAACTCCAACAAGGCGCGTAGGTTGTTCCCATTCCTTAAGGACAACCCTCACAAAGTGTTGTTGTCTGGGAAACACCAAACGCGGCTGGGGCACATCAAACAACTCACCCTTTGGCGGGTGGACCGCCTCAGGCGGATCCAAAGCCAAAATCTCAAACATTTGAGCCAAAATGGAAGGAGTGTCAAGGAACATCCCCGCAGCCTGATCGTCAGCGGTACCAAACAATTGCTGGTCTACAGGCTCGTCCGACTCCTCTAGGAGCTCCCCCTCCTCAGCCGGGGGACAATCGGACCAATCCAACACTTCCAACACCTCATCCTCCGGAACAGGCGATGCCGGAGAAAGGTGCTTCCGCTTAGCCGTAGCCTTCTGGGCCACCGCGGCGGAAACTATTTTCTCGAGGCTGGCCAACCGTGCACACACCTCGGATTGCGAATCCCCACCTTTGACAACGTCATACGGGGTCCGGAATAGGTGGGGAGGGGTAGGAGATGACGGAGGTTGCGAGGAGCCAGAAGCCGGAGTGCCGGACTGGTGCGCAATATTCCGCTGTGCTCATGGAATACATATTATAACATCGCCTGGGAGCGGAGCCCCACAACCCCCACACAGCCTGGATAGTCCCGAAGAGCCGTTTCCGGTAATGTCGGAAGCCTCCATATGGTGAAATTATGGCATTCGCAATAACCCAGGGATTTACACATTAAGCAACCCGGGATGCCCCTTTTTAAAATTAAAGTCCCAGGAGTGGGAGGATTTTTACACAATAAGACTACCCAGGTATATCAGACCGGGAGACCCACCGCAGCACGGGAATCCCCGGACCTGTAAGAAAGAGACCACAATCAGCCTCCAGAAAGTACCAAAAGGTATGCAGCAAGCGTAAACATACACACACACATTAAATACCCAAGGTATACTGGCAATCACCTAAAAAATATATATCTCTCTATATATATCTATCTCTCTCTCTCTCTCTATATATATCTATCTCTCTCTCTCTCTATATATATATCTATCTCTCTCTCTCTCTCTATATATATCTATCTCTCTCTCTCTCTCTATATATCTATCTCTCTCTCTCTCTATATATATCTATCTCTCTCTCTCTCTATATATATCTATCTCTCTCTCTCTCTATATATATCTATCTCTCTCTCTCTCTATATATATCTATCTCTCTCTCTCTCTATATATATCTATCTCTCTCTCTCTCTATATATATCTATCTCTCTCTCTCTCTATATATATCCATCTCTCTCTCTCTCTCTCTCTATCTATCTATATCTCTCTATCTATCTATATCTCTCTATCTATCTATATCTCTCTATCTATCTATATCTCTATATCTATCTATATATATATATATATATATATATATATATATATATATATATATATATATATATATCTATCTATCTATATTATATATATATATATATATATATATATATATATATATATATATATATCTCTATCTATCTATCTATCTATCAAAATGCAGCCCTCTATACTCCTAATGGGCCCAAGAGTGCATCAGCACAATAATAATCAGTGCAACCAATCTAGAGAAATTACTTCCAAATTGGCCATACATAGGTTAAAATACTTAATATGCATAAAACGAAAACTTGCCAGACAGAGCTCTTTCGCTGGCCTGTTGGGGAGTACCTAGCCCACCCCCTAGAGACGAGCACCGCGGCCGCACTACGAGCGAGGCGGGTGCCAGAAACAGGCACCCCGCCCGGCCGCGCAGCACCGAAAGCACACACACAGAGCCCCCGCAGCCCGGGGATTAAAACCCCAGCCGCAGCGCCGACCTGTTAAAGCTGCTCACAGAAAAAAACACACATCATCCTGGCCAGACTCAATATTAAAGATACCCCACAAACGCCACCCCCCCCCCCACGCTAAGGGAGAAGGGACCAGGCGAGGGAAGGCTAGGCTAAAAGGGGGGACCGGGACGGGGCATCCCAAATCCGGATCACCAGCCGGATAACCGCGTTGCCCCACGCGTGGGGACGAGCGGAGGAGATAAGCTCCTAGGCACCATGAGGTGCCGTCTACCATTGCCCAGCCAGCAGCCTAGGCTGGGAGGCTTCCAATATCAACTGAGTGAACAAAAAACAAGTAGCTGGGCAGAAATAGACCATGGGGGGATGCCGGGGACTGACCCCGGCTACCTGCAAACAGGAGACTTCTTTCTTCTGTCTTGTCGCATCTTGCAGAGAGAAAACACTGGGTGTTAAGTGGGAGGTCCCAGGTATATGTAGGCCAGGTGGGGCTCATTTTCAAGACTTCTCTCTGCAACGTCGCCTCCTGCTGGAGGATAACCCCTATCGTCAGAATTAAAGGGGAAGCAGGGTGTGTGACACACTGAGAATAAGACAAGTCAGCGCGGTGGTTGACACCACATATAAAGTCCAAAAGACATTACAAAAGGCCATATGCACGTAATCACGATACACTGACACCCACCCCTTTCTTTTCCCCCGAAGGCGACAGGGAGAATGAGGGAGGATGGCGGCCCTTTGTACAGGACCCACCGCTACAACAGGGCATGTGGTAATAATGCGGGAGGGGCATCCCATAAGGCTCACCATCAGCCTAAACCGCCTACCCTTTGGCGGGGGCCTGCGGTGGAGCAGCGCTCCATAAGCACACGCGGTGCCACCTACCTTCACCCGACCAGCGCAGCCCAGGCTGGGAGGCACATCACACGAAAGGATGGGTGGGAATAGTCCAACAGGGCCACAGGCTTAAAAGCCCCGCTCACCTGCGAGAGAGTGATACTTCATGTCTTCGCAATAAGCACTGCAGAGAAATCTGGGGATTTGTGGGAGGTCCCCGGGTATTTGAGGGGCCGGGAGGAGCCTGTTTTGCATGTCTCTGCAGTGCAGCGCCATCTGGCGGAGGATAACCCAAGTGTAAGTACTATATCTGGAGCAGGACGTACTGTATACTAAGAATATATTTATGCCGACTATTCAAGAACAATTGTCCCCTGAAGGGCTGTTTCTTGCCTTGCCCCTTGCGAGAGGAGACAGTGCCCAGGGAGCGAGGGTCCATGGGATGTCCCCGTGTGTAAAGCCCCCCGAATCAACGACATAAGTGTGCCCTCGTTCAATCAGAACTCAACGCATAATATGCATAATTATGCCCAGCAATGACTTCTGAATGGAATGTATTGTCGGGTGCCTCCTGCTGCCCAATCCCCTCTACTGTGTAAACCAGTCACTAGCCACATGTTTTGTGGTCTGCACAGAGTGAGCACTGGGGGCAGGAAAAGGAGGACAATCCCAGAATGCAGAGCAGCATAGTCAGAAGACAACTATTTCTGCAGGCAGACCGAGACTTCAGGGGTCATGTAAAGGCTCCGAAAATGCACTAGGTGCATTGCAGGTAGGACGATTTTTAATGTGGGCAATCTATATGTACAGGGTGAGGGAAACATACAAGATAGGTTCTTGTTCAGGGGGAAGGTCCGGTTTTAAGTATATTTTTGGTGGTTTTTAGTGGGATTGCATGTGTATTGTAATCTTTTATTATTAACTGTACAATATAAACTCCCTTTCATTGTTTTTAAAAACTTTTTGGAGTAAAACGTAGAAAAGCCGACATAAAATATGCTATGCAGATCTGCATAAGCATTGCAATTACTTGCCTGTTTTTTTCATTTTCCTTATCTGTACTGGTGCCTCTTTGAAACCTTCCATTACAGGAGCGCTCTGGAGGATCAATCCTGCACCGGGGAGCAATAAGCCAGCAGGTAGATAGAGAGAACCGCTCCATTTCAGATGGCGAAATAAGGTAAAAGCCTGAAATGAAAATACAAACTTTTATGAAATAACATGAAGACATCTATCTTAATACACTAGGCAGCGGGGGGGAGTCATCTGGTTGACAATTGCCCAGCTAAGCATACGCATGCTAGGAGCCTGCTCCCAGTGCAGATGTGACCAGTGTGGTTTGCAATTTGGGGGGGGGGGGGGGGGGGGGGGGGGAAGCACACAGCACTGTACAAGACCACCAACAGTCCTCTATAGGTGTCAGTGATATACATATATATATATTTGATTACAGGATCAAGTCCACATGGTGGTTTATGACAAGCAAGTGGCTTACCAGCTCTTTAAACTGGCCCGGATAACTCTTTTTGGATTTACTTATTCCTAACCTTAAGCCACAACACTAATCCACTGCCCAGTTAGTCCCACTGAAGGAGTGACTAGTTGTCTCAATCTTGTACAAAGTACATTAAAGGACAAGTGTCATATCCTATGTACTGGTCAAAAGTCAAGTTTAAATAACTCTTGTGGTTCATTGGAGCAGTCATGTTGAGATTACTGTGCCATGCCACCCCATATTCTTCTTTTAAGATATATGAAACAAAACACTTCCGCCTCCTTTAAATGGAAGACAGAGGGGTGGAATGCTGAAGTAATGGCTGCTCACATGAACCACAATAGTTATGTAGACTGGACTATTCATTTTAAAGTTTGACTGCTTTTGTTTTTTGTTATTACCTTATAATTGGTGCTTGGGGCAGGGCCGGCTCCAGGTTTATGTGGGCCCTCGGACGGCATGCTTTCAGTCGGCCCCTTTGTGGTGGAGAGTCACGAGTCTGGGGTCTATAAATCCCATAGCCAAAACTATGAAGGGCTGCTTGCCCTCCAACCCCGTATTGAAGCCTTTTTTAGTTTGGCCCCACAAGAATGGGCAGAGTGTTAAGTAAGAGGAATGGCTGGGTAGAACTGGTGTGGTGGGGGGGGGGTTAGATGGGCAGAGCTGGAAGAAAGATGCACAGACTGGCAGAGCTGGAAGGACTAGGAGTCGATGGGCAAGGCTGGCAGGACAGGAATGGAGAGGTGTAGAGCTGAGGGTAGAGGGGTGGATATGGTAGAGCTGAGGCGATATGGATGAGTTTAGGCTTCAACATTGAAGGTCTTGTCTAACTTTTTTTCTTTTTAAAAACATTTTTTAGAAAATTGTCTCCTTTATTTAAACAAACATTTTATTTTATTAAAAGAAAACCATATTACATGTGAAAGCCCCATTTCTTCCGATTACAACAGTACCACATATGTATCGGTAGCCCCCCATTCTTGCCCAGGAAAACCTGCCAACCTGAAAAGAGCACTTTATAACATTTACAAATAAAGTACAACTATACACACTATATATGGGTTAAACCAAAAAAAAATGGCCACTATAAAGGGATTAAACAAAAAACAAATTGAATCTTAAAGATTCCCGGGCCGTTCAAGGTGGGTTTTGAGCCACTTTAAGGACAGCCCCAACCATAAGACAGACTTAAGGTGGACCAACACCCAGGATTTTGACCATCCTGGGTTTTGGTCTACTTCCCCGGGGCACCCCAGATCGCAAGTTACAATCCACCTCACCCCGCACCTATATGCTCTGAGCACGCTGGCGGCCGCATCTCGCGCTTCCCTCTAACAGGAAGCGCGCCCTGCTAGAGGGAAGCACGATATTATAAGTATACAGTACGTCCTGCTCCATATAGATTACTTACACTTGGGTTATCCTCCGCCAGATGGCGCTGCACTGCAGAGACATGTAAAACAGGCTCCACCCGGCCCCTCAAATACCCGGGACCTCTCACAAATCCCCAGCATTGAAAAGCAGTGAACGAGAAGTCGGGAGAATATAACCACCCAAACTGGTAACTATAACAATGATAACAATCACCATACAGGGGATCCAGATTAAAGCAAAACCAAGGGTGGGGTGGATCAGGACGTACTGTATACTTATAATACCAATTCTACAGGTGAGTATTTCACAGAATTGTTTTATTCTCAGTATACAGTACGTCCTGCTCCAGATAGATTACTTACACTTGGGACATCCAATAGCAGTGTCCATAAAGTAGGGTGGGATCCCCAGCAAAAAAGGTAACAGCAGACAGTTTAAACCACTGCCGCCTGCAAAACCTTTCGGCCAAAAACAGCATGAGCTGAGGCCCTAACATCAACCTTGTAAAACTTTGAAAAGGTATGAACAGAAGACCAAGTAGCGGCCTTGCAAATTGTTCAACAGAAGCCTGGTGCTGGAAGGCCCAAGAGGCACCAGTAGCACGAGTAGAATGAGCAGTAAGGCGAAAGGGAGGACTCTTCCCCTTAGCAGAATAGGCCTGAATCACGGCCTGGCGGATCCATTTGCTAACAGTAGACTTGGCAGGAGCCAAACCCTTCCTGGGCCCAGAAGGGACCACAAAAAGAGCATCAGTTTTCCTGAAGGACGCAGTGACCACCAGGTAATACTTCAAACACCTGACCACATCCAAAGAAGCAAAAACCTTCTCCTTAGCGTTGCTAGGATTAGGGCACAGTGAAGGAAGAACAATATCTTGATTCAAATGAAAAGCAGACACCACCTTAGGCAGAAAATCTGGCATAAAGCAGACCACCACCTTGTCCTGGTGTCTTCCCAAGTATGGGGGCTGAATAGAAGAGCCGCCAACTCAGACACACGCCTGACCGAAGTAATGGCTACCAGAAAGACAACCTTGAGGTTAAGAACAGCATCCTGCATAGGTTCAAAGGGAGCACCCTGCAAGGCAGACAAAACCAAGTTCAAATCCCAAACAGGGACCACAGGTTTACGTGGGGAACGCACGAGTGACCCCCTGGAAAAAAGGTCTTAATCAAGAATGCTGAGCAAAAGATTTCTGAAAGAAAACAGACAGGGCAGAAACCTGACCCTTCAGAGTACTGGAGTCCAGACTCCAACCCATGCTGTAAGAACTCCAGAACCCTGTGGACTGAAAACACCTGACAGGGAAGAGACCTAGACTCACACCAGTCAAAGTAGGTATGCCATACCCTGTAATAGATGGAAGAAGAAGATGATTTCTTCCTAGCCATCACCATGGTATCAACCACCGAGGCGGACAAGCCTTTTTCCATCAAGATGGAGGTTTCAGCAGCCAGGCCGTCAAAGCCAGAGTTTGTAAATTGGGATGGCGTAAGAGGCCCCGAGTGAGCAGATCTGGCACCCCTGGCAGAACGTACTGGTCTACTGCCATCTGCACCACGTCTGCGAACACACTTTTCTTGGCCGCCTGGGGGCCACCAGAATTGCTGGCACCCCCTCCAGAGCAATCTTGCGCAGAACCCTGCACAGCAGGGGGAATGGAGGAAAGACATACAGGAACTGAATGTCCTGCCATGACAGTGATAAAGCATCCGTGGTCAAGGCCAGAGGATCCTGGGACAGGGAGACAAAGGCCGGGAGCTTGTGATTGTGACGGGACGCAAACAGATCCACATCTGGTTGGCCCCAACGGTGGCACAGATTGGAACACCCTGTTGCAGAGGGACCATTCTCCCTGGCGAGAGGTCCCCCTGCTCAGAGGGTCTGCCAGCAGATTTTCCACCCCCGGAATGTACACTACTGATATGTAGGGCACATTGGCCTCCACCCAGGTCAGGATCAGAGACACTTCCTGGAGGGTCTATTGCTCCGGGTCCCTCCCTGATTGATGTAGGCAACTGCCGTCTGGTTGTCTGAGCGCCAACTGAACAGGCAGGCCCTAAAGATGAGTAGTCAAGCGAGCCAGAACTAACCTGATCGCTCGCAGCTCCAAGACATTGATAGGTATGTGGGCCTCCTGAGGGCCCCACCTCCCCTGGAACCGCAGGGACTTCCAGAAACCCCCCCCCAACCTGATAGACTGGCATCCGTGGAGACCGTCTCCCAGGAAGGGGCAAGAAAGGGTCTGCCCCCCAACAGGTTCCTTGAGTCCATCTACCACAAGAGGGACCTCCTGACCAGGGGGGAGAGCACACAGACCCTGTCCAGGGACACTGGGTCCTTGTCCCATACAGACAATAAGTGAAGTTGCAGAGGCCTCAAGTGGAACTGAGCATAAGGGACCGCTTCGAAGCAAGCCACCATCAGGCCCACCAGCTGCACCCCCTGCCTGATGGAGGGATGGGGACAAGCTAGGAGGGACTGAGCCTGTGCAATCAGATTGTCCACCTTCTGCTGAGGAAGGAAGATCCTTGCCTAAGCTGTATCCAGATTCCTTCCTAGGAATGGAGTTACCAATGAAGGGGACAGTGAGGACTTGGGGTGGTTGATAACCCATCCAAATGACTCCAGAATGGGCACCACCAGCTGAGTATCCAACTCTGCCTGATGTAGAGACTGGGAAGTGATTAGGATGTCGTCCAGATAGGGAAGCACGCTGACACCCTAACATCTGAGTAGAGACATCAGGCCAGCCAGCACCTTGGTGAACACCCTGGGAGCTGAAGTGAGGCCGAAGGGCAAGGCCACAAATTGGTAATGTTGATCCATCATAGCGAACCTGAGGAACTTTTGATGACCTGGGAACACAGGAATATGAAGGTAAGCATCTTTGATGTCCACAGAAGTCATGAAATCCCCTTGGCGCAGGGAACTGATGGCAGAGCGCAGAGTCTACATGCGAAAGCGCCTGCCCTTGACAATAACTTGTTGAGAATCTAAGTCCAGGATGGATCTGACAGAACCATCCTTTTTGGGTACTGTGAATAGGTTGGAATAAAAACCCTTGCCTTTTTCTCTTAAAGGCACCAGGCAGATGACCCCCAGCTCCAGGAGGCCTTGCACTGCTAGAACTAGCTCCTGAGTTGACACAGGGACCTGAGGAATCCGGGACCTGATGAATCTTGGAGGGGGATCGGCAGCAAACTCCAACTTGTAACCGGAGGACACTACCACCTGAATCCACCGGTCTGAGACATGAAGCCTCCAGATGGGTGAGGGCGCCCCATCATGCCTGAGGGGACTTGGGAGAGGATTTAGCTTTGAGACCCCAGGAGGAGCCAGGACGTCCATGTCCTCGGCCTCTACCCCAGAAATCTCCCCGGGCCCCAGGGAAGGATACCCCCCCTTCCCTGTCTTGCACCACGGTAAGGGGAGGAGAAGGAACCCTGACCCCGAAAGCGCCGAGGTTGCCGCCTGCGCTGGGGTAACCTGCCTCCCTTAGCAAAAAGGTCCAGGCGGTCTCCAAACAGACGCAGTCCTTTAAAGGGAAACCCAGCGAGGGCCTTCTTGGCAGCATTGTCAGCAGCCCACAGGCGCAGCCAAACCGAGCGGCGTATAGCCACCACGAGGGCCGAAGTTCTGGCACACATTCTGATGGTGTCATACAATGCTGACAGGACAGAATTTACAAAAAACATCACAACTGGAGAGTGCAATAAACACCTCACAAGGCAAAACATCAGGGGCACTATAAAGCATATTTCAGATAAGGGTTCTAGTGGCCACAGCAGTAATAGAGGCACAGACTGGGCGCAGCGCCGTCCCCGCACATGTAAAGGCGTGGGAGGCTAGCTGGTCAATGCGCCGGTCCTCAGCATCCCGCAGGGTAGTGGAATCAGGGGAATGCATGACAGGTGTTAGATAGCCCTAGGATCGGGGCATCCACCCCGGGGAGTTTACTGGGGCGCTCCCATTCCTTGAGCACAAGGTTATGGAAAAGTGCCTGCTCTGGAAAATCCAAACGTGATTTTGCTGTATGGAAAAGCTCCCCTCTTTGCCTGGGAGCCTCAACAGTGAGAGAGATAGACAGAACCTCAAAGATCTGGGTCAATAATCTGTCGGTGTCATCCGGGCCAGAATCGTCATGACCTCTTGGTCTCTCATCAGATGAGCCCGAATCAGAACAGAGCTCCCCTTCATTAGACGGGGTATAGCCACACAGATTCATAAACTCCTCAGTTCCCATAGGGAAAACAGTAACATTAGGCATCAAGTGCCGCTTCTTAGCAGGGGCCTTACGCGCTATTCGCAATAATCTGTTCAATAGTAGCCAGTCTAGAAGACACATCAGGCTGAGAATCCCCACTAGTAAGCAACTCAACAGGAGTGAGATTTAAGCTTGGGGGAGTAGGTGAAGTGAAACGAGGTGCAGCCACTGGCAGGCCAGATTGCAATGCAAGCACCTGCTCAGCACAGGGTACACAGACCTGTGCCTTGTCAGCGCCAGCATGAGGCTGCCCACACACTACACACAGCCGGTCTTGTCCCAAAGGGACCCCGGTAACATTATCCTGGGATGCCTCCATATGGTGATTATTAGGCACAATATGCCAGTAGGGATTGACGCTATAAAGCAACCCTGGATGCCCCAATGACCCGCTAGGGAAGCGGGAGTAATTATACAAGGCCCAACTATCAAATACACCGGCCGGGAGAAGCCAATAGATTCACCCGCCTAAAAGACAATGGGAAGAAGGGGTGTCAGAACCAAACACACCACAATGAGTATAAAACCGGCCCCCGAGGGCACTTACGGACCACGGTAAGTAGAACCGTCACACGCGCGCGCGACCTGACAAAATGGCGCCGAGAGTACCTCGAAGGGCGGGCCAGAGCGAGCGGTGACGCAGGATGCGCCAAGCCAGGCCCCCCCCCCCCCCGAAGAAGCCCACAGACAAGCAGCCAATGAGAACGCAGAAGAGTCTGAGGTAACGCCGCCGCGGAATATCTAAATAAAGGAATAGACGCGCACGCCGGCGGCATTTGCAATAGTAAAAAAAAACAAAAAAACAAAAAAAGGACGTCAGCGCGGCTGCTGACACCACATATACTAGTCAAAAGACATGACAAAACGCCGAATGCACGAAACACGCTCACCCACACCCCCCCCCCCCCCTTATTTCCCTCCCGAAGGCTACAGGGAGAATGAGGGAGGTTGGCGGCCCTCTGTACAGGACCCACCGCTACACGGGGCATGGGACAATAATGCGGGAGGGGCATCCCATAAAGGCTCACCGTCAGCCTATACCGCCTACCCTTTGGTGGGGGACTGCGGTGGAGCAGCACTCCTTAAGCACACATGGTGCTGCCTACCTTCACCCGACCAGCACTGCCCAGGCTGGGAGGCACATCACACGAGTAACGGGTGGGAATAGTCCAACAGGGCCGCAGGCTAATAGCCCCGCTCACCTGCGAGAGAGTGATAATTTCATGCCTTCGCAGTAAGCACTGCAGAGAAATCTGGGGATTTGTGGGAGGTCCCGGGTATTTGAGGGGCTGGGAGCAGCCTGTTTTACATGTCTCTGCAGTGCAGTGCCATCTGGCGGAGGATAACCCAAGTGTAAGTAATTATCTGGAGCAGGACGTACTGTATACTAAGAATATACCAGGGACCTCTCACCAATCCCCAGCATTGAAAAGCAGTTAACGAGAAGCCAGGAGAATTAAACAGAACCAAACTGGTAACTATAACAATGATAATCACCATACAGGGGATCCAGGATAATGCAAAACCAAGGGTGGGGTGGAGCAGGACGTACTGTATGCTCATAATATCAATTCATAACAGGTAAGTAATCACAGAATTGTATTCTTAGTATACAGTACGTCCTGCTCCAGATTAGATTACTTACACTTGGGTATTACTCCGCCAGATGGCGCTGGACTGCAGAGACAGAGAAATTGGCTTCTCCCGGCCCCCTCAAATACCAGGTACCTCCCACCAATCCCAAGATCTTCTCTGCAGTCTAGACTGTGAAGGACAAGAAGATGGCTCTCTCTTCTCGCAGGTGAGCGGGGCTATTAGCCTGCAGCCCTGTAGGACTATTCCCACCCGTTCCATTATTAATGTGCCTCCCAGCCTTGGCTGCGCTGGTCGGGTGACGGTAGGCAGCACCGCTGCCAGGTGCTTAGGAGCGCTGCTCCACCGCAATCTCCCACCAAAGGGTAGGCGGTATAGGCATATGGTGAGCCTCTATGGGATGCCCCTCCCGCCCTATTGCCCCTGTCTATCGGTGGGTCCCATGTTAAGTGGCCGCTGTCCTCCCTCGCTCTCCCTTGTAGCTCTTGGGGGGGGGGGGGGGGGGGGCTTGTTGGTGAATGTGCCTTGGTGCTTTACTGTATTATGTGCTTCTGGTTGGTGTCAGTCACCGCGCTGACTTGGTTGCACTGGTTGCTTTTTTAAATTTACCGCCGAGCGTGCGCGCTTCCACTGTGTTCCGCGCTTGGCGGTGGCGTTACCTCAGGCGCTGGTGCGCCGTTATTGGCTGCTTGTCACGTGTGCGGCTTTGCGCTCTTCGGGGGGGGGGGGGGGGGTTGACGCGTTGGCGCGTTCCGTGTCACTGTTCCCGCGGCCCACCCCTCGAGGTATACCCAGCGCCATTTTCTCTGGATCCTGCTGCTGCGTGACTGGCATCTACCTACCGCGGTCCGCGAGTGCCCTCGTCTCAGGATAATGTGCTCAGGGTTCCTTCGGGACAAGCCCGGCTGTGTGTAGCTTGTGGGGTGTCCCCTACTAGTGCTGACAATGTGCGGGTCTGTGTACCTTGTGCCCAGCAGGTGCTTGCGCTGCAGCCTGGCTTACCAGTAGCTGGGCCTGCACCCCGTATGGCTTCATCTACTCCCCCCCCCCCCCCAAAAAAAAAAGCTGGGCCCACAGACCTTGATCTAAAGAAAGGGAAAGAATCACTATGCCACAGGGTATCAGAGACTCCACCAATGTGTGTGTGTGTGTGTGTGTGTGTGTGTGTTCACACTGATTTCGGATTCCCAGGGCCAGTGGCCCGTTTGGGTTTTGTTTTGATTTAATGTTCCTGTTTACCACGGCCTAGCTTAAGAAACAGAGGTGAGTAGAACTTCCCTTGGATATTTAATTGGACAATTTCATCATAGCGCCCTTTTAAAATCATTCTTTCCACAATATTCACTAAGACACTAACTGGGTGCAGTTTGATTTTACTTTGGTGGTCATTTATAGCCCCATGGCAGTACAGCAGCACCCTCCTGTGCTCACAAGTGATTAATAAATCTATCACACATTGCAGCACAATAGGAAAGCTGCTCACAGCCTCTCTCCTAAAGTAGAGAGCATTACATTGGCAAGGCTGAGTAAATCTCTGTGGTGTAGTAGTGTTTTTACAGATACAGTATATGGCGGGTTTGCCTGTAATGTTTTTAGATTTACTACATAGCTTTCTGAAATAAGGCTGATCTCCCCCCCCCCCCCCAGCCTGTCAGTGCTGCTATGTGAGGGGGGGCTGCTTGCTCATATGGCTGAGGCACTGTAAGCAGATCTGACCATGCTTTACCTTCTGCTGTGCTGCGATATGTGATAGAATGAATCATTGTTGAAGAGCAACACACTAAAACAATGTTGCAGGGGGCGTGGCCTGGCGGTCGAATGGAGTGGCTGCACTAGTGTGAGCTCCTGACCACATCTGGGCTTTTTTGTCATACACGAGGCAAGTGGGCAACCAAAATACCCTGAAACATGCCAGGGAAGAAGAGCAAGAGGAGAGAAGGAGACAGAGGCGCGTCTCAGGCTGGTGGCGGCAAGAGCAAGGGACTGGCAGCCGGCTTACCTGGATCTGCTGGCAAGAAGCGCGGGGAGATGCCGGCGTCACCGCCCTCGTCATCGGCGGGTGAGGAGGAGTTTCAGCGGGCGGAGGCTCGCGGCGCCGACTGGGGAGCTGAGGAGCGGTCTGCGGGAGGACTGTCCCCGCCGCATCCCGCGGAGTGAAGGCGGCGGTCCCGCCAATCATGATGGCGTCCGGAGAAGGGGACATCCCCTGCCCCTTCCAGCATGCATGCTGCGGCGGCGAGAGACCCCGCAGCCTCCGACGTGAGTGACACCGACGTGGGCCCCCACCGCTGCGGTGCCGGGGGCGGCCGTGCTGCTGATCCTCCGCTCCCCAGCGGCGGGGAGATAGCTCTGCAGGAGCCCGGGCAAGATGACGGCCACGACAGGGAAATGACCGGCACCTGGCAGCAGCGGAGGTATGAGGGGGGGGGGGCGCTATGACCCCAGAGCGGGGGGAGGAGGATGGCCAGTCACCAACCAGCATGGGTGAGGATGGAGGGATGAAAACACCCACAAACGAGCCCCAGCCACTACAAGCAGCTAAATGGCAAGAGACTGCCATTAACAGACTGGGGAGATTTGCTTTTCTCCCCGACATGAGGGATCCAGAGAGACAGTTATCCCCTAATGATCCACGGGGGCCGCCTTGCACCTTCCGTCCTTTGCAGGGGGATGCCCTCCCACAGAGAACCCCAAGGTCCAGAAGCCGCTCCAGGGCGGGGAGGGAAAGGGGTCTCAGCCATGGCCAAGCGACAGCTGCACGTGCGGCGAGAACATCCAGCCTGCTGCTATCACAACCCCAACATGATCTCTCTGGGGCATGGTCAATTCAAGGGGATACAGCCACCCTCAGCTCCCCGACCATGTTGTCCTTCACGCAGGAGGAGCCCTACCATCCTATTGAGGAGTTTTCTATGACAGAGGAGATCGCGCTCCCACCCCCAGCCGCCTCATTTACGCGGTCCCCACCACGGGTTTCAAAAGAAGTTGTTGAAGCTACGATGCACGCCGGTAATATACACAGAGAAACCCTCTCATTTTTAAGGTCCATCCCCACCAGAGCGGATTTTGAGGCGCTCATAACTAAATACGAGACGGCATACAAAAAAACACATCGCGGAGGTGAAGGGTCACCTCCGGGCTCTCGACTCCAAGGTCACATCCCATCAATCAGCTAATGAAGCGGCTATTGCAGACCTGGCAAAATGCGTAGAGGCACAGAATACGTAGATTCTTCAGCTCCAATTACAACACGATGACTTGGAGAATAGGCACCGGAGAAATAACCTGCGACTCCGGGGCATACCGGAAGCCTCCACGGGAGAAGACGTAAAGCAGATTATCACCACCATATTTAACAAGCTACTTGACAGAGACATCGATACCCCGATTGAGATCGACAGAGCCCACAAGGCCCTGGGTCCACGCAACCTGGACACGGCGCACCCGAGAGATGTGGTATGCAGGGTCCACTTCTACAAAATTAAGGAGGAAATATCTCGGAGGGCCTGGAGGCATGGGCCGGTGGACTTTGATGGGGCTAGCATACAAATCCTCCCTGACCTCTCTAGACGTACACTACAAATGAGGAGAATGTTGCGGCCAGTGCTGGACGTTATCATGGGCGCAGGAGCCTCATACCGCTGGGGCTTCCCCTTTCACCTAAGTGTCTAGGAACCGTGAAACGTTCTTCCTCAAAACGCACTGCGATTTGGATGGACTTTTCTCCTCCTTGGGTTGTGACCCGATCCAAGCTCCAAACTGGCTCCTTTCAAATGCAGAGCCAATCTCGCAGAGGTCACGAGGGGCACCCCCGCGCAGATCTAGAGCGTCCAGACCCCGAATGAGACATGAGGGATGCGCCGGACCCACAGACAGCGAGCCTTGATCTTCTACCGCATGGTTACGCAGGAACTGTTGTGATAATTAAGTTCGCTTTAGAGTTGTAGTTCCGTGTTTGTTTTCCTGGATTTTGGAACCAATTGCTCAGGTGATATCCGTTTTTTTTTTTTTTTTGTGCCCGGTAGGTCTGGGAGACAACTACTCCAGACTCGTAACTAGACACAAACCCCCATTTAGGCCGGTCTCAACTCCCCTCCGATAGGGGGAGAGCTGATCCCTAGAGCAGTTGCTTAATAGTATATACCCCCTGCCCGGTTTGGGCATTTGCACCGTTTGAATTTGTTTCTTTGTCACCCTTCCCCCCCCCCCAATAACCCTTCCCGCAAACCCCAACCCTCAATTGCTCCCTCCACATACCTTTCCGGTGAGGGCCGTTGGCTGGCCTCGGGCAACTTAAACTACCCCGTAATGGGGGAGGTGGTGATTAGCTCTTTCAACGTGAAGGGCCTTAATATTCCCGAGAAAAGAACAAAAATTTTGTATGACCTTCACAAACAGAAAGCTAAAAGTTCTTTTCCAGGAAACCCACTTCAAGACGGACCACATCTCTAATATCCGTGACAGATACTACACAACATGGCATCATTGCTCCAACCCAGAAGGGAAAAATACAATTCTGTGAGAATCTCCCCTGTAGAATTGGTATTATATGCATACAGCACGTCCTGCTCCAGAACATATTCATAACGTATTGGAATACCTCCGCCTTCAGCGCCGTGCACTGCAGATCACGAAGAAAACAAGCTCCTCCCGACCCCACACACACCGGAGGACCTCCCACAATCCCCAGCATTGAAAAGCAGTGATCAGAGAAGCCAGGAGAAGCACAACCACCCAGAATTTCTGGTAATAACACCAAGTGAGTACAATCACCATACAGGGGATCCAGAACAAAGTGAAACCAGGGTGGGGTGGAGCAGGACGTGCTGTATGCATATAATACCAATTCTACAGGTGAGATTCTCACAGAATTGTATTATTCTAAGCATACAGCACGTCCTGCTCCAGAACATATTCATAACGTGTGGGACATCCAATAGCAGTGTCCACAATAGGGTGGGATCCCCATGAAAAGGCACAGCCAACAGTAAAGTGCTGTCACCCTTAACCATGTAATCAACAACGAGAGCAATGCTCAAACCTCAACCTTTAAACCTTGTAAAGGGAGAATAGAACTCAAGCAGCGGACTGGCCGGCTTGATCGCCAGAACATAGTGCTACAGGGCAAGCCCAGCACTAATGGTACAAGAACTAAAAATAATAGGGAGGAAGAAGCTTCCTCTAAAAGGATAGGCCAAAATAACTGTCTAACCGTTCCGCTACAAGAGGGGGTAACCAAGGTAACTCAAAACTCCCCCCCCCCCCCCCCCCGGGGAACACATTTCCAGGTCACAGACGAGACCAACAGAAGTGCTAAAAACGATATTCGGCAAAGCCAAAAAAGTCCAACAAGTCAGGAAGGACGAGCAACCAAACAGGACCAGGCCAGAGGGCCCTAATCCATGGCCACAATCAACCCGGTACTTCCAGAAGGGGGCACCGGAAGACCCCAAAATAAGATCCCATCAAAGACGAGACAGTTCCGGCAGATCTCTTACCCCAGTAAAGGGGCACAGATCCCTTCATCTCATAGCAATTAGACCAAAGTCCCGAAACCAGAGGATCCGTCCAAGGCAAAAGGGACGAAGTAACGCCTGAATCCTGAAGGGGGGGAGGGGAAGCTGAAAAAGATGCAAACAGTCAAAAATAAAACAGCCCACCCCAGTCCCCCTAAAGCTGACCCAAAGCTCTGGCCCAACAGGCCAGCAGCAAACATACAGTGAAACAACACACAAACACACACACAGCCCTCTACCCCCCCCCCCCATAGTGAAGGGAGAAGGGACCGCAACGGGAGAGTAAGGGGCTAAGGGGACCCTTGGGACAGGGGCATCCCACTTCCGGGGGGGTCCCCCTCACCGCGGGACATCCCGATCTCGGATGTCCCGCGGTGAGGGGGGTGATCGGCCCGGGAATCTTATAGATTCCCGGGCCGATCACCCATGGGTGACGGTCCACTTTAAAGTGTTCAGTTGAAGACCTTCATCAAGAGGTGGCGGTATGCGGCCAGGGAAGCCAATCCACCGTCGGAGGAAGAAGGCCAAAGCCGGAGTTAAGCTGCCCTGCTCGTGGGTAAAGGATGAGAGCTGCAAGCCAGAGACAGAAATGGCAGTGCGGTCAGAGAAGTGGCCCTGCTTGCGTGCAAGATGAGAGCCACACGCAGGAGTGAGAACCGGCGGCGGCATAACCAACTTAGCAGACCTAACTACTGCCTATGCCCATACACAGCCTCTGAGGCGGCGGACCAGGCAGAAATCTTCCCTCGCTAAAACAGCGGGAGCCACGCCTTTGTCTTGCAGTCCACTCCCTTTGGTTCGAGAGGTTAACCCATTTGTTACTGAATGCTGATGGCCTGGAGTGGATTGGAAGAGAAAATACTTCAGATGCCAGGACCAAATAAAGGAGTCTCTTGTGACTCTAATGTAAGGCCAAAGCAACCCCCCCTCCGCCAAAGTGCTGCACTAGCAGAGTCAAAGGTTCTAGACCCAAGTAGCATGGTGGATGACAGGGCACAAGCCAACTCATAAGAGTATCTTCTAGAATACCAGCTTACAAGCTTACCATAGTTCCAACACACCTGTACCTGCTGCCTTTCTTGGCACACCAGCTGAGGTAAGGGAACGGAATCAGAAAAACTAGTCACATGGAATGGGGGGGGGAGGAAAAATACGGCCAAATGGTTCAAGGAGACAAAAGAGGATGCTACATGGGGGTGCTGAGGTACCTTCGGTCACCTAATCACTGCAGCAACTGGTCCGGCCAAGGTATTAGCAGCACTGGGGCCATTGCAGAGTATATAGAAGTAGCTTCCATAGGGAGAAAGGACCCCCAGAATGGACCAAGTAAGCATTTTTTTTATTTCACCTTTCTTAAAAGGGTTTAGTGAGGATACTTACTTTTACATTCCGAGCACTTTAAGATGCCAAAACCTTCTGTTTCAATTGCCATTCTTTTAACAAAGGCTAATTTGCAACCCTAGTGGTAGGTTTATAGTTCCTTAAAATTAAACCTTTGCACTTACCCTGCCCATACTTTGTGAAAACACAGGAGGCAATACCACTAACATCCTCTTTACGGATACAGTTGTAACGCACTTGTGGTTTAAGATGTGGAAGTGACACAACATGAATATCTCCTAGATTAGTGAGTACAGTCAAATGATTCTCATTATGATCCTCTGACCGGCAGCTGCCAAAATTACAAACTGCTGCTTTGCGCACCCGACATCCTTCTGTAGCAGTGAGTTTCATCTTTAGTTTGCTGCTCACTTTCGGCAGGGTGAAAACCTATAAAAGATATAAAAATCAGATTTTTAATTGTAAAGATCCGCCAATAAAAAATACAATTCTGTGAAATACCTGTAGAATTGGTATTATATGCATACAGCACGTCCTGCTCCAGATGTAGTAATTACATGTGGGTATCCTCCGCCTGAGGGCGCTGTGCACTGCAGACATGTAGAAAACAGGCTCCTCCCGGCCCTACATATACTGCGGGACCTCCCACAAATCTTCAGCATTTAAAAGCAGTGAAAAGGAGAAGCCGGGAGAACCAACCACCCAAAAACTGGCAATAACAATGATAACAATCACCAAACAGGGGATCCAGAACAATGTGAAACCAGGGTGGGTTGGAGCAGGACGTGCTGTATGCATATATCATCAATTCTACAGGTGAGCATTTCACAGAATTGTATTATGATAAGCATACAGCATGTCCTGCTCCAGATGTAGTAATTACATGTGGGACATCCAATAGCAGTGTCCATAAAGTAGGGTGGGATCCCCAAAAGAAAAGGTAACAGCAAGCAGTTTAAACTACTGCCGCCTGCAAAACCTTGCGGCCAAACACAGCATCAGCTGAGGCCCTAACATCAACCTTGTAAAACTTTGTAAAGGTATGAACAGAAGACCAAGTAGCGGCCTTGCAAACTTGTTCCACAGAGGCCTGGTGCTGAAAAGCCCAAGAAGCCCCAACAGCTCGAGTAGAATGAGCAGTAAGACGGAAGGGGGGAGACTTCCCCTTAGTAGAATAGGCTTGAACCACAGCCTGACGAATTTACTGATGGTAGACTTGGCGGGAGCCAAACCCTTCCTAGGCCCGTGAGGCACAACGAAGAGAGCATCAGTCTTCCTGAAAGCCTTAGTGATAACTAGGTAATACTTGGCGCATCTAACCACATCCAAGGAATGCAAAACCCTCTCCTTAGGATTACTAGGATTAGGGCACAGAAAAGTAAGTACAATATCTTGATTCAAATGAAATGCAGACACCACTTTAGGTAGAAAGTCTGGCTTGAAACGGAACACCACCTTATCCTGGTGTCTCTCATAGTAGGGAGGCTGAATAGATAAGGCAGCCAACTCAGACACACGCCTAACAGAAATGATAGCTACCAGGAAGACAACCTTGAGCGTGAGAACAGCGAGAGCAGCCTCCTGAATAGGAGCACCCTGCAGGGGCGATAAAACCAAGTTTAAATCCCAAACAGGTACCATAGGCTTCCGAGGGGGACGCACATGAGTGACCCCCTGAAAGAAGGTCTTGATAAGGGGATGCTGGGCAAAGGTCTTCTGAAAGAAGATAGACAGGGCCGAAACCTGGCCCTTCAGAGCACTAAGCTTAAGACCTAAGTCTAGACCATGTAAGAACGCCAGACTCTATAATAGATAGCAGAAAAAGTCTTTTTCCTGGCTTGCACCATAGTAGCCACTACGGACGCAGACAAACCCTTTTCCATCAGGATGGAGGTTTCAACAGCCAAGCCGTCAAAGCCAGAGTTAGTAAATTGGGATGGCGTAGAGACCCCTGAGTTAGAAGATCTGGCAACCTTGGCAGATCGTACTGATCTACTGCCATTTGAACCACGTCTGCGAACCACACTCTTCTTGGCCACCTTGGGGCCACCAGAATCGCGGGTACGTCTTCCAGAGCAATCTTGCGCAGAACTCTGCCCAGAAGGGGAATTGGTGGAAACACATACAGGAGCCAAAACTCCCTCCAAGACATGGACAGGATCCTGAGACAGGGATACAAAGCTCGGGAGCTTGTGATTGTGACGGGACGCAAACAGATCCACATCTGGCACACCCCAACGGTGACACAGGGACTGAAATACCCTGTTGCAGAGGGACCATTCCCCCTGACGGGACGACCCCCTGCTCAGAGCATCTGCCAGCAGGTTCTCCGCCCCCGGAATGCAGACAGCCGAGATACATTGGACATTGGCTTCCGCCCATGTTAGAATCGGCGATACTTCCTGGAGAGCCCCCATGCTCCGGGTCCCTCCCTGATGGTTGATGTAGGCAACCGCCGTTCTGTTGTCTGAGCGTACCTGAACCGCCAGACCCCTCAGGTGATGGTCAGCACCAATCTGACCGCCCTGAGTTCAAAGACATTGATGGGTAGATGGGCCTCCTGAGGGCCCCACCTCCCCTGGAAGCGCAGGGACTTCCAGAATCCCCCCCAACCCGACAGACTGGCATCCGTCGTGACCGTCTCCCAGGAGGGAGCCAAGAAGGAGCTGCCCCTTGTCAAATTTCTGTGGTCCAGCCACCATGCAAGGGATTGCCTGACCGAGGGGGGAACCACCCATGTCTCGTCCAAGGACGCTGGGTTCTTGCTCCAAACTGACAGAAGGTGAAGCTGCAGAGTTCTAAAATGGAACTGGGCAAAGGGCCCCGCCTCGAAGCTTGCCACCATCAAGCCCACCAACTGCATTCCTGCCGGATGGAGGGATGAGGGCTCGAAAGCAGGGACCTTGCCTGCGTTGTCAGAGCTTCCACCTTCTGCGGAGGAAGGAATATCCTTGACTGAACTGTATCCAGAATCATCCCCAGGAACGGGGTCACTGAGGAGGGGGACAGAGAGGACTTGGGGTAATTGATCACCCAGCAGAAGGACTCCAGGGTGGACACTACCAACTGAGTGTCCAGCTCTGCCTGCCACAGAGACAGAGAGGTGAAGAGAGAGTATATCGTCCAGGTAGGGCAACACGAGTATGCCCCTTAGTCTTAACAGGGACATCACCTCTGCCAGCACCTTGGTGAACACCCTGGGAGCCGACGCGAGGCCGAATGGCAGGGCCACGAACTGGTAATGCTGATCCAGCAGCGAGAAACTGTTGGTGTCCTGGAAACGTGCAGGTAAGCATCCTTGATGTCCACAGATGTCATGAAGTCCCCTGGGCGCGGCGAGGCAATGGCCGAGCGCAAAGTTTCCATACGAAAATGCTTGTTTCTGACAAATCTGTTGAGGATTTTAAAATCCAGAATGGGTCTGACTGACCCGTCCTTTTTGGGTACCATGAAAAGGTTGGAATAAAACTCCACGCACCTGTCTCTTAAGGGGACCTTGCAAATGACCCCTAGATCCAGAAGGTCCTGCACAGCCAGCATCAGGAGCCGAGCTGAGGCAGGGTCCTGTGGGATCCGGGACCCAACGAACCTGGTAGGGGGCCGTACAGCAAATTCTATCTTGTAACCGGAGGACACTACCTCCTGAATCCACCGGTCTGAGACGTGGCGTCTCCAGACATGCTCGAAGTGCTGAGGGGTTTTGGGAGGGGCCTTGAGCTTGGGCCCCCAGGAGGAACCGGGACGGCGTCCTCTATTCTTGTTCCAGGAATCTGCGCGAGACCCAGCGAAGGACACTCCTTTGCCCTGCTTAGCCCCACGGTAGGGGGTCGATTGGGAGCTTGGGCCACGAAAGGGACGAATCTGACGCTTGCGCTGGGGTAACTTGCCACCCTTGGCAAAGATATCTAACCTTTCTCCAAACAGGCGCAGCCCCTTAAATGGAAGCCCCGTAAGGGCCTTCTTGGCGGCGTTATCAGCGGCCCACTGGCGCAACCAGACCGCTCGGCGAATGGCTACCACCAGAGCAGAAGATCTAGCGCTCAGCTTAATAGCATCGTCCGATGCAGATCGGATAAAGTTCACAAAAGTTTCACAGGTGGCCAGAGCATTGGCAGCATCAGAGGGCAAGTCATCCGCCCCTTCATGAGCCGTCTTAACCACAGTCCTGAGCGCCACCGCCGTGATGGCTAAGGCGCAAACTGGGCGGAGCGACGCTCCCCCAAATGCAAAGGCATGACATGCCAGTTGGTCCACGCGCCGATCCTCCGCATCCCGCTGCGTAGTAGTGTCGGGGGAGTGCATAATAGAAGTGTTGGACAGACTTAGAATTGGGGCATCGACCTCTGGTGGTGATGTCCAACACTTTACCAGGTCAGCAGGAAAGGGATATTTCTTATCCACACTGTTAGGAACCCCATGCAGTTTGCTGGGGTGTTCCCATTCTTTCAGCACGAGGCTATTAAAATGGGTTTGTTCGGGAAATTCCAACCGCGCCCTAGCGGTGTGAAGCAGAGCCGCCGGGGAGCCGCGGCAGGAGGAGAGAGGGACAATACGTCAAAGATCTGGGTCAACAGTCTATCAATGTCATCCGAGGACCAATGATCAGAACCAGACTCTTCCTGCCCCCTGGACTTGTCATCGTATGACCCTGAGTCAGAGAACAGTTCCCCTTCGTCTGAGGGGGGATGTGCGTAAGAAAGAAGTAAATCATCAGATTCTATAGGAAATATAGTAGATTCAGGACTCAAATGTCACCTCTTGGCAGTGGTCTTGCGCGGCAAGGAGCCAGCAATTAAGTTTTCCACACTAGCCAGTCTAGTGGCCAAATCAGTATGAGAATCCCCACTGGTATTGGGGGTTAGGCTCAGACTTGGGGGAGTACGGGAAGCGAGGCGAGGTGCGGGCCCAGCCTCGGAAGAGGTGGGAAGACCGGCTAGCGCCTGCTGCGCACAAGGGACGCAGACCCGTGCATTGTCACCACTGCTAGGCAAGACCCCACACATACGGGCTTGTCCCAAAGGAACCCTGTTCACAATATCCTGAGATGCCTCCATATGGTGATTATTAGGTACAATATGCCAGTAGGGATTGACCCTATAAAGAAACCCTGGATGCCCCAATGACCAGCTGGGAAGTGGGAGTGATTTTTTTTTAACAGGTCTGGACCGGGCGCAACACCGGGCCGGGAGAAGCCACCGAAGTCACGGTCTGAAAGACACAATGGGAACAGGGATGTCAGAGCCAAGCGAAGAAAGCAAGGAGCTAAAGAAAGGTCGCCCATGAGGGCACTTACAGAACAGAGAGGGGAGGACAGTCTTCACCACACGCACGTGAGAAAGAAATGGCGCCAAGCGAACCTCGAAGGGAGGGCCAGAGTTGACGCGGAACGTGCCAAGCCAGACCACGCCCCCCACCCCCCGGAAAGCGCAAAGCTCGAAGCGCGTAGCCAATCACAAAACAGTAGTTAGTAACTGAGAACAGTAGAGTGAATCACACTCAGAGATTAAAGCATGACAGGATAGAATACAGAGAAAAGGACAGTAGCGTCCGTGAACAGAGCCACCGTGCGTGCCAAGTAAAATACATTCAGGCGCTGCGGCCCACGTTACCATAAAGTGAAAGTGTGGCTCTGACATCCGGTGACCGTAAGGTCTATAACTTACTAGCGTAATAGGACAAGGATAGGCCGTTGTACACACGACCCCCCCCCCCCCTTTTCCACCCAATAACGGGGGGAAATAGGGAGGAAGGTGACCCAATACTCGGGGTCCACCGCTACACGGGGTGTGGGGCGCTGATGCGGGAGGGGCATCCTCTGAAGGCTCACCATTAGCCTTAACCGCCTACCCTATGGTGGGGGATTGCGGTGGAGCATGGCTCTGTTAAGCACTCAATGTGCTGCCTACCTTCACCCGACCAACGCAGCCCAGGCATATTCTTCACAAAGAGGACGGGTGGAAATAGTCCAGCAGGGCCTCGGGCTGTAAAGCTCCGCTCGCCTGCAAGAGCGTGATACTTCATGTCTTCGCAGTTCAGCACTGCAGAGAAATCTGGGGGATTTGTGGGAGGTCCCTCGGTATATGTAGGGCCGGGAGGAGCCTGTTTTCTACATGTCTGCAGTGCACAGCGCCCTCAGGCGGAGAATACCCACATGTAATTACTACATCTGGAGCAGGACGTGCTGTATGCTTAGAATATAAAAAAAAACATTAAAAAAAGGTTGCAACATGGATATATTGCAGTTAAAGCGGTTGCATCCCCAGAAGCAGACACGCTCGTGTCTGAATGGCTGGGGGCAGGGACACACGCAGAGCCCATTTAAATTTGTGAGGCAGCCAGGAAGCGGGAAAGTTTTGCACCGCCCCAGGGCATGGAAGGTTTCGCACAATGGAAAATCCCAAATTTGGGATGCCCCAGGGTGAAGGCCAGCCACTGGGGCCTGGAATATTAAAGATTAGTTGGGTTCTGTTTTGCTTTAAGAACAAACACAGAAACCATTACAACGCATTGAAGATTTTAAAGCGGTCCTTCACTCTGAATAAGAGTCTATCTTATATGTTTCCCACACCCTGTACATACAGATTTCTCACATTAAAAATCATCCTACCTGCATCTACTGCATGTTATGAGCCTTTAAACATTCAAGATGGCGGCTCATGGGACATCAGGCAGACTGCAAACAGGAAGCGTTAGTTCTAGTGGGAAGAAATGCTGTGTGGTTGTGTATGGGGGAGGCTTTCGACCATTCCTCTCCGCCATGTGCTGCATTCAAGGTTATAGGGCAAACTCAGGTAAGTTGCTTCCAATTTATCTATTGCACTGTATGTCATAGATTAGCGTTAGGATTGCAATTACACAGAGGCACCTTGGTGTCTTGTGGTGCAGCTTTAGCATACATCTGAGACCTGTTTTTAACCAGATTTAGAGACTGATTACAGGACAGGTTGCGAGCAAACAGGGTTGAGTGCTGTGGCCCCTTAAAGATCTTTGTATTCTAATTGCCCTGCTAGCGTGCGCCTCCCAGGTAAGTTATAAAATGGTCTGAGCGGCTGCAAGACCTCTTTTGTAGGCTTGTGATATGGCCATTGTGCCAAATCTCAGTCATCCTCCCCTCCACATTTTAGAGTGGGAGGTATGCTAGGCTACAGCAAAATGTAATGCAATGTATTTGTGCAGTCTGTCCTCTTTATGCAATGTGCCAGTGGCTAAATCACTACCACATATTACATTGTTTGTTGGCATATATTTATGAGAATTGTTTAAGATTATGCTCTTAAACGTTAAAAATAAGGTGTTGATGCCTGCTGCCGCCCATGGGACTTGTTCACACCAGATACAAAAAAGGTACTCAGAAGCAAAAATGGTGCATTTTGCACCCCCCCCCCAAATTTAATTAGGTTTATCAAGAAAATGCATACATTAATGTCAGGTTAGGCTATAACCTAAAACAGCTGTACATTAAAGGCGGACCAACAGTTTTTTTTTCCAGGCGTTTCTCTAGATGAAGGTAAGAATATCTGGCATTCTGGGGGGTTATGTGCTAGAGGAGGGGTGCCAGCATTCTGGAAGTCAGTTTGTGAATTCCTGTAGTCTTATACACTTATTTAAAAATATATCAGAAAGGAATCTCAAATTCAATATAAGTATTAAACAGAACATTGACTGCACTGTCAAACAATGCATTTTTGGAAAACCACTTGCCTTGAACTGTTCCTCTGATATCACCAGTAATTGGTGACTTCCTTGCATGTCAGGGCTTTTTGAAAGATCATGAGCAGCTTCAAGAGGCTCTGGGAGGGGAACGTTGCGACCATCTACAATAATGATGCCTACAACTGGCGCCCTGTGCATAAGCTGGATTTCTTTAGCTATAAACAAATAAAAAAAAAACACAAACAGATCAGAATTAAATACAGCTGGGATATAGCCAAAAAGGGTTTAACTTGACATTATTTCCCCAACTCCATCTGCTGTAGGCAATTATATATACATGCACGGTCCGTGTAAAAAAGCTGCCATTCTTGACCTGATTAATTTACCATCATGGCCTTAACAGAAACGCGGCTGACTTCCTGACACCATTTCACCTGCTGCCCCTGTAATAAGGGCGTCTTCATTTCAGTAACACTCCAAGAGAAGGTAACAATCAAGGTGGAGGAGTTAAGGTCCTAGTATCTGACCACTGCTCCTTTAACTCAATCCCTGTCTTGCCTGTCTTCTCTCCATTTGAAGACCACTGCATCCGAGTTTACTTTCCTCTTCACTTCAAAATTGCTGTCCTTTATTGCCTTACTGGCCTGGCCACTCTCTTTCTCGACCACTTTAACCTGGCTTCCCCCAATTTTCCTCCCTCCGACATCCCTACAATAATCTTAGGTGACTTTAATATATCAACAACAACAATCTAACTGCCACAAAACGACTCTGTCTCTTACCCAGGCCTTAAACAATGGTCAACTTCCCTCACCACAAAGCCAGTCATTCTAGAACCTATCTTTACTAACCTGTGCTCAGCAACTTAACCTTTCTTCATCTCCACTGCACCTCTCTGACCGTAACCTACTTACCTTCAGATTGGAGTCTCTATACTCAGTAAGGAACATTCTTATAGCCCTGATTGTGAAACTAGTTTTACAGGACACCTACTTACATGTACCCAGTCTGAACACACATCGCAAACATCTCAGATTTGTGGTTCAGTTAGACCAAGAAATCCTTCACTACCAGTACAGGGCACAGACATTCGGCTTGTCCTCATCTCAGAGGATCTCCACAAAGATTCTGGCAGAACCGATGGCTTACCTCAGACAACAGGAAATCATGGTGATCCCCTATTTAGGCGACCTCCTCCTGTTAAACAAGTCAAGGTCATCGCACCCATTAGATATAAAAAAGACCCTGTCCCTACTAAAGAGTTTAAAAGTTGGTAATCTAGAAACATCCACCCCAACGCCCAGTCAGCAATGCAGGTTCTTCTGTTTCTTCTAGAACAGTGGGACAAGCAACAAAGCTCACTGGATGGAATAGTCCAGTTACTTCCGAGTATTCTAGAGGATTTCAGGTAGTGGCTAGACCCAAAGGTGCTAGGGAAAGGAAGAGAATGGGGACAAACCAACCCACTAGTGATCACAACAGATGCAAGCAGCTGGGTTTGGGGAGCCCACTAGGGAAGTCACCAGATGCAGGGAAAATGGCCAAAGGCCTTGAAAGCCAGGTCCTCGAATTTCAGAGAACTCCTGGCGGTCAATTTAGCACTGGAACATTTTCGGCCAGTCACAGCAGGCAGGCTTATTCAGATAAGGTCAGACAACGCCTCCATGGTAGCTTATCTAAAGCACCAGGGCGGGACCAAATCCTCAACTTTAATGAACCTGTAAAAATTCATTCTCTTACTCCTACAGGAGCAAGTCCGGTCATTATCAGCAGTTCAAGGGGACCCATACTCTATTATCAATACTCTAGCAGACTGTTTAAGTCAAGTCAGGATTCAGCAAACAGAGTGGCGTCTGAACCAAGAGGTGTTTTTTCAAATCATGAGTACTTGGGGTCTCCCACAGATAGACCTGTTTGCCAATGTCAACAATACAAAATGCGAGATTCTATTCTCTGACAAGGGGAGGGGGTGCGTTAGCAATGGATGCCATAGCTTATAAATGGAGGTTTCATCTTGCCTATGCCTTTCCTCCTTTCAGAATTCTGCCACAAGTGATCCGAAAGATAGCACAAGAAGAGGTCAGCGTTATCCTCATAGCACATTTTGGCCGAAGAGAGCGTGGTTCATGGAAGAAACTTCCAGACATTCTGAATAAGGGCGTCATTCTTCATCCGAATCTGTCAAAACGTCTGCTGACAGCTTGGATCTTGAAGGGCCCATCCTAAGTAGTAAGGGCTGTTCCATTAGAGTGACAAACTCTGACGGAAATGAACTACTAAGGTGAATCTACAAAAAGGTATTGAAATGTTTTTCTTCTTTTTGTGAAGTTAATAAGTTGAAGAAAAAAATAAAATTCTGTGATTACTCACCTGCAGAATTGGTATTATGAGTATACAGTACGCCCTGCTCCAGATAGATTACTTACACTCGGGTATTACTCCGCCAGATGGCACTGGACTGCAGAGACATCAAAAACAGGCTCCTCCCGGCCCCTCAAATACCCAGGGACCTCCCACAATCTCCAGCATTGAAAAGCAGTTAACGAGAAGCCGGGAGAATTAAAACAACCCAAACTGGTAACTACAACAATGATAACAATCACCATACAGGGGATCCAAGATAATGCAAAACCAAGGGTGGGGTGGAGCAGGACGTACTGTATACTCATAATACTCATAATACCAATTCTACAGGTGAGTAATCACAGAATTGTATTATTCTTAGTATACAGTACGCCCTGCTCCAGATAGATTACTTACACTTGGGACATCCAATAGCAGTGTCCATAAAGTAGGTTGGGATCCCCAAAGGTAGCAGCAGATAGGTCATACCACTGCCACCTGTAGAACCTTACGGCCAAAAGCAGCATCAGCTGAGGCCCTAACATCAACCTTGTAAAACTTTGAAAAGGTATGAAAAGAAGACCAAGTAGCGGCCTTGCAAACTTGTTCAACAGAAGCCTGGTGCTGAAAAGCCCAAGAGGCACCAATAGCAGGAGTAGAATGAGCAGTAAGGCGGAAGGGAGGATCCTTCCCATTAGCAGAGTAGGCCTGAATCACAGCCTGACGGATCAATTTGCTGATAGTAGACTTGGCAGGAGCCAAACCCTTCCTAGGACCAGAAGGGACCACAAAAAGAGCATCAGTTTTTCTGAAAGGTGTAGTAGCCACCAGATAGTACTTCAGACACCTAACCACACCCAAAGAATGCAAGACCCTCTCCTTAGCATTACTAGGATTAGGGCACAAAGATGGAAGAATAATGTCCTGATTCAAATGAAAGGCAGACACAATCTTAGGCAGAAAGTCTGGCTTGAAGCGGAACACCACCTTGTCCTGGTGTCTCTCATAGTAGGGGGGCTGGATGGAGAACGCCGCCAACTCAGACACACGTCTAACAGAGGTGCTAGCCACCAAAAAGACAACCTTGAGAGTAAGAATGGCCAGGGCAGCATCCTGCACAGGTTCAAAGGGAGCACCCTGCAAGGCTGACAAAACCAAGTTCAAATCCCAAACAGGCAACATAGGCTTACGTGGGGGATGCACATGAGTAACCCCCTGGAAAAAAAGTCCTGATCAGAGAATGCCGAGCAAAGGACTTCTGGAAGAAAACAGCCAGGGCAGAAACCTGACCCTTCAGAGTACTGAGTTGGAGCCCCATCTCCAACCCATGCTGCAGGAACTCCAGAACCCTGGGAATAGAGAACACACGACAAGGAAGAGACTCAGACTCACACCAGTCAACGTAGGCACGCCAAACCCTGTAATAAATGGAAGAAGAAGACTTCTTCCTACCCTTTATTATGGTATCAACAACCGAGGTAGACAGCCCCTTCACCAAGATGGAGGTTTCAGCAGCCAGGCCGTCAAAGCCAGAGTTTGTAAATTGGGATGGCGTAAGGGACCCCGAGTGAGCAGGTCTGGCACTCTGGGCAGAACGTACTGATCTACTGCCAGCTGCACCACGTCTGCGAACCACACTCTTCTTGGCCACCTGGGGGCCACCAGAATTGCTGGCACCCCTTCCAGAGCAATCTTGCGCAGGGGGAATGGAGGAAAGACATACAGGAGCTGAAAGTCCTGCCATAACATTGCTAGGGCATCCGAGGCCAAGGACAGAGGATCCTGGGACAGGGAGACAAAGGCCGGGAGCTTGTGATTGTGACGGGACGCAAACAGATCCCCATCTAATTGGCCCCTACGGTGACACAGAGATTGGAATACCCTGTTGCAGAGGGACCATTCTCCCTGGCGAGAGGTCCCCCTGCTCAGAGAGTCTACTAGCAGATTTTCCACCCCCGGGATGTACACCGCAGATATGCAGGGAACATTGGCCTCCACCCAGTTCAGGATCAGAGACACTTCCTGGAGGGACCTCTTGCTCCGGGTCCCTCCCCGGTGATTGATGTAGGCAACTGCCGTCTGGTTGTCCGAGCGCACCTGAACAGGCAGGCCTCGAAGGTGATGAGTCAACTGGGCCAGAACCAACCTGATCGCCCGCAGCTCCAAGACATTGATAGGTGTGTGAGCCTCCTGAGGACCCCACCTCCCCTGGAACTGCAGGGACTTCCAGAACCCCCCCCAACCTGACAGACTGGCATCCGTGGTGACCATCTCCCAAGAGGGGGTCAGAAAGGATCTGCCCCCCCAACAGGTTCCTGGAGTCCAGCCACCACGAGAGGGATCGCCTGACCAGGGGGGAAGCACAGGACCCGGTCCAGGGACACAGGGTTCTTGTCCCATACTGACAAGAGGTGGAGTTGCAGAGGCCTCAAGTTGAACTGAGCATAAGGGATCGCCTCGAAGCACACCACCATCAGGCCCACCAGCTGCCTTCCCTGCCTGATGGAGGGATGACGACAAGATAGCAGGAACTGGACCTGCACAATTAGACTGTCCACCTTCTGCTGAGGAAGAAAAATCCTTGCCTGAACTGTATCCAGATTCATTCCCAGGAATGAAGTCACCAAGGAGGGAGACAGAGAAGACTGCCTGATGTAGAGACTGGGAAGTGATGAGAATGTCGTCCAGATAGGGCAGCACGTGGATGCCCTGAAACCTGAGCAGAGACATCACTCCTGCCAGCACCTTGGTGTGTAAACAATTATTATTATAAAAATCTCAATAAAAATATCAACGATTAATACAATAACTGCCCACTGTAGGTTCTAGGTTGTGGATGACGTAAGGAATCACACCAATGAGCATGTATAAAAGATTTTATTGTGCACAGACTTATGATAAAGGACAGCAGTACATATGTAAAAATAATTCAAAATATATATAAAAATAAGGGCCTAAACAGTTAAATTAACCACCTAGACAGTATAGGTATCACATGGACTAAACAAATACATAAAACAATTTCTAACATGTATTGTTACAACTGCCAACTAGGCCTAAAGTTGCTTGCTGATAGTTACCGATACAGGGCCCTCATCTCCACGCCTCCTTGCTCTTCCTTGGTCCCCTCTCAACTGCCCATAAAATTACTCCCCCCTCATTCTAGGCCACCTCACTTCCTGTTGGAAAGGACTAGCCCCTCCCTTTAGAAAGCACATCTATTCACAAAAGGACTTCACAACCAGGTATTGACTTCATTTACATTGCATAGTTAAGAATCCTTTATACACCCAAACCTATTGTGTCCACACGACCGCAGCCAAGATGTCTGAGATGATACCAAATTAGCATCTAAGAGGCTCAATTACCATCCTAGCCAGGGAAACTATTGGAGAGCCATTTTAGATATTCAAAACCTATATATCTAATATTTTATATTTAATGGGAATTCTCTATTTCTTACAGTCGCCCACTTGAGAATGAGATATATATATATATTTTATATAATCGAATTCTCACCAAATTAAGTTAAAATGTTTGAATAGCACCAATATGGATTTACGGAGATAAACCCGAGACTCAACAAATGAAATTGATAACAGTTTTCTTTGCCACCTCTAACGCTCTTCTTCTGCAGCCACCTAGTTGATTCCATCTGTAGTGATCATCTCCCCACAGTCCTTTTCTGCTAATAGATGGAGTGACCAAAAATACCATTTTGTGAAATACTCACCTGTAAAATGGGTATTATAAGTATGTCACACACCCCGCTTCAAGATATCCATAACATGTGGGTAATACCGACCTGAAGTGGGCGTTCCTGCAGAGATGATAGCAAAAAAGAAAGCCCCTCCCTGATCCATAAATACCTGGGACCTCCCACTCATTACCCAGTATATATAAGCAGTAAGGTAAGGGACCAGGAAGAGGCAAATATAAGTCATAACAACGCTCACAAAATAAAGGATCCAGAATACAAGAAGGGCGGGTGAAGCGGGGTGTGCGACATACTTATAATACCCATTTTACAGGTGAGTATTTCACA
This sequence comes from Gastrophryne carolinensis, assembly GCA_027917425.1. Taxonomy (NCBI): domain Eukaryota; kingdom Metazoa; phylum Chordata; class Amphibia; order Anura; family Microhylidae; genus Gastrophryne; species Gastrophryne carolinensis. The sequence continues at coordinate 142,946,205 of CM051243.1, read as the reverse complement.
AAATGGTATTATTCTAAGTATGTCACACACCCCGCTTCAAGATATCCATAACATGTGGGACATCCAATAGCAGTGTCCATAAAAAGGGCGGGGATCCAAAACAAGGCAACAATGCACAACTTAAACCACAACAGCTTGTAGAACTTTGCGGCCAAAAACAGCATCCGCTGAGGCCCGAACATCAACCTTGTAAAACTTGGAAAAAGTGTGAACAGAGGACCAAGTAGCGGCCTTACAAACTTGCTCAACAGAGGCCTGGTGCTGGAAAGCCCAGGACGCTCCAACCGCACGAGTAGAATGAGCAGTAACACGAAAAGGGGGACTCCTCCCCTTGGCAGAATAGGCCCCAATGATGGCCTGACGAATCCATTTACTAATGGAAGATTTGGCAGGAGCCAAACCTTTCCTAGGCCCGAAAGGCACCACAAAAAAAAGCATCAGTCTTACGAAAGGAAGACTTAACCACCAGATAATATTTCACAACACGAACCACATCCAAGGAATGCAGCGCCCTTTCCTTGTCGTTGCTGGGATTAGGACATAGAGAAGGCAGAACAATGTCCTGATTCAGATGAAAAGCAGAGACCACCTTAGGAAGAAAATCCGGCTTGAAACGAAAGACAACCTTATCCTGATGCCTTTCGAAGTACGGAGCTTTAATGGATAAAGCTGCCAACTCAGAAACACGCCGAACTGAAGTGATAGCCACCAAAAAGGCCACCTTTTGGGTAAGAGAAGACAAAGCAACCTCATTCAAGGGCTCAAACGGAGGACCCTGAAGAGCAGAAAGAACCAGGTTCAAATCCCAAACTGGAACAAAAGGCTTCCTAGGAGGCCGTACATGCGTAACTCCTTGGAAAAAGGTCTTGACTAAGGGATGAAGTGCAAAGGACCTTTGAAAGAACACTGCCAGGGCAGAAACCTGCCCCTTCAAGGTACTAAGTTGAAGCCCCAAATCCAGACCATGTTGAAGAAACTCCAGGATTCTGGAAATGGAAAACTCCCGACAAGAGAAAGACCTACTTTCACACCAGTCAATATAGGACCTCCAAGTCCTATAGTAAATAGTAGAGGAAGAACGCTTCCTGGCGCTAATAAGAGTCTGAACCACCGCGTCAGAAAGACCTTCTTCCTTCAAGATGGCGGTTTCAGCAGCCACGCCGTCAAAGCCAGCGAAGGTAAATTGGGATAGCGCAGCCAACCCTGGGTGAGCAGGTCCGGCAGAAGAGGCAGAACGAACTGATCCTCTGCCAGTCTTACCAGGTCTGCGAACCAAACCTGCCTTGGCCACCTTGGTGCCACTAGAATCGCCGACGCGCCCTCCAGAGTCAGCTTGCGCACCACTCTGGCTACCATTGGAAACGGAGGGAACAGGTAAAGAAACCCCAGATCCCTCCAGTTCAGAGACATGGCATCCACTGCCAGAGCCAGAGGATTCTGCGAGAGAGACACAAAGACTGGAAGCTTGTGATTGTGACGAGAGGCAAAGAGGTCCACCGCTGGGAACCCCCACCTGAGACATATCGAACGAAACACCGTGGGACTGAGAGACCACTCCCCCTGACGAGAGGAGGCTCTGCTCAGCAAGTCCGCCTCCGTGTTCTCCATTCCCGGAATGTAGACTGCTGAGATACACGGGACGTGACTCTCCGCCCAGTCCAGAATCAAAGACACTTCCCTGAGGGCACTCCTGCTGCGAGTCCCCCCTTGGTGATTGATGTAAGCAACCGCCGTCCTGTTGTCCGACCGGACCTGAACTGGCAGACCTCTCAACTGATGAGTCAAGCGAAACAGAACCAACCTGATGGCTCTCAACTCCAGAACATTGATGGGCTCGTGAGCCTCCTGCGGGCCCCACAGACCCTGAAACTGGAGGTCCTTCCAAACACCCCCCCAACCTGACAGACTGGCATCCGTGGTGACTGTTTCCCAACACGGAGCCAGAAAAGATCTGCCCTTCGACAGATTGACCGACCCCAGCCATCATTGCAGGGATCGACGAACTCGGGGAGTCATCAGGAAGGACTGATCCAACGATAGAGGAGACTTGTCCCAAACCTTCAACAGATGAAGCTGAAGCGTCCTTGTATGAAACTGGGCAAAGGGAACTGCCTCGAATGAGGCCACCATTAACCCCACCAGCCTCATCCCTAGCCGGATGGCCGGACGAGGGGCCGACAAGAGAAGCCGAGCTAATTCCTGAATCAAAAGAATCTTGGCCTGGGGCAGAAATACCCTGGCCTGCGAAGTGTCCAGAGACATTCCCAGAAAGGTCACTACTCTGGACGGAGAGAGAGAAGACTTGGGGTGGTTGACCACCCAACCGAACCTCTCCAGGGTGGACACCACCATTCTGGTGTCCAACTCCGCTTGGTTGAAAGAGGCCATGATCAGAAGATCGTCCAAATAGGGCACAATGCGGATACCCTGAACCCTTAGCAGAGCCATCACCCCCGCTAGCACCTTGGTGAACACCCGAGGGGCCGAGGTGAGACCGAAAGGGAGTGCTACAAACTGAAAATGCCGATCCTCCACCACGAACCTGAGAAACCTCTGGTGTGCTGGAAAAATTGGAACGTGTAGATAAGCATCCTTGATGTCTATGGACGTCAGAAAGTCTACCTGACGAAGAGAGTGAATGGCCGAACGTAGCGTTTCCATGCGGAATTTCCGTGGCCGGATGAACCTGTTGAGAAACTTCAGATCCAAGATGGGTCGGACCGATCCGTCCTTCTTGGGTACCGTGAACAGATTGGAATAAAAACCCCTGCCCTGATCCGAAGGGGGCACTGGGCAAATGACAGCCATATCCAGAAGGTTCTGTACTGCTAACAGGAGCCCCTGCGCCGCTAGAGGTTCCGAAGGCATCCGAGACCTGAAAAATCTGGAAGGGGGGCGGAGCTCGAACTCCAGCTTGTAACCGGAAGACACCACTTCCCGGATCCATCTGTCCGAGACCTCTTGATCCCAGATCTGGGAGAAGTGTCGCAGCCGTCCCCCCACCCGCATGGGTGAGGGCGCCCCCTCATTGCTGAGCCGGCTTGGCAGCTGGCTTGGGCTTAGAGCCCCAACTGTATCCTGGACGGGCACGACCTCTGCCCCTGCTCCCAGAATCTCCTCTGGAAGAGGGGAATGCAAATCCCCTGCCAGATCTGGCCCCACGAAAGGAGGGGGTAAAGGAAGGCGCCCCTCGAAAGGGGCGGCGTTGTTTCTTGCGTTGGGGTAACCTACCACCCTTGGTAACGGAGTCCAATGTCTCTCCAAAAAGCCGTAATCCAACAAAAGGCAGAGCCGTTAGCGACTTCTTGGACATAAAATCTGCTGCCCACTGGCGCAGCCAAACCGAGCGCCGAATAGTGACCAGCAGAGCCGATGTCCTTCCACACATCATCAAAGTGTCATCCAAGGCTGTCAACACAAAGGATAAAAACAACTCACACCGCTTAAGGCTAAGGAACTCAGCACTAGCAGGACGCAGCCCGGAAGAAGTCAACAGGTCCTTGACCACGGACCTGGCAGCCAACACCATTAGAGCCGAGGCGCACACGGGCCACATGGCTGACCCAACACTAGCGAAGCCATGACAAGCCATCTGGTCAATACGTTTATCCTCTCCATCCTTGAGAATGGAACAATCAGGTCTATTTAGAACCGAGGAATTGGACAACCCCAACACCGGGGCATCCACCTCGGGGGGAGATGCCCAGCGCTTAATCGCCTCCGAAGGAAAAGGATATTTCCTATCCCACCCCTGAGGGATGCCGGGGAGCCGAGCCGGCCTGTCCCATTCCTTAGCAATGATTTTGTCAAAATGCCGTTGTGTAGGGAATTCCAAGCGCGGCCTGGATTCCTCAAACAATTCACCCTTCTGCTGTGACACCTCCTCAGGAGGAGAAATATTCAGAACCTCTAACATAAGAGCCAGAGCATGAGGAGTATCGGAGGATCTCCCCAATTCACCAAGCTCAGGATCAGCACCAAAGGACTGCTCATCGTCCGAAATATCAGAATCCTCATAAACTTCCCCTTCCTCTAGCGGGGAATAATCAGACCAATCCAGATTATTAACATCCTCCTGGTCCTCCACCAGCGGAGCCAGCGACAAATGCTTTCTCTTAGTCGGGGCCTTACGGGCAACCGAGCTGGAAATAATTTTTTCAAGGTTAGCCAATCTTGCACACATCTCAGATTGCAGCTCCCGGCCCATGACAACGTCACATGGTTTGCGTGTCAAGGTGGGAGGAGGAGATGAAGCGACCGGCGGTGCAGACCCAGACGCCTGGGGTTCGGACTGCCGCGTAATAGTCTGCTGTGCACATGGAATACACAGAAGTACATCGTCCCCAGAAATGGACACCCCACACAACATACACTTTCGGGGATGCCCCGAGCCCAGTATCCGGGGATGCCTCCATAAGGTGAACTTTTATAGGTATAGTCGCAATGACCCAGGGAATTACGCCACTAGACAACCCGGGATGCCCCTTTAATGTCCCGAGTGGGAGGATTTATGGACAATAATGAACCCAGTGATTAAGGATCGGGAGAGACCCCCTAAATGCTAATGGAGAACCTCCTGAACCACCACCTGGAAGACAGAAAGGAAGGGCTAATAAGACTAATGAAGCACAGACACTCTTACATACAGAGAATGAGCAAAAAGGAGATGGCCAGAGGCCACTTACAGAACCGACAGCCAGTAATGGAGACCGTGAGGTAATCCACCGGAGTTTGCAGCCAGAAGGGGAGAAGGGGGCGTGGTCAGCGCGGGACGCGCGTGACGCCGAGCAACACCCCCCTTCCCCTCTCTCACACAGGCAGAGCTCCGCAGCGGCGCCAGAGAAGGATGGGGGCGGGCAGCGGTGACGCGCCGCCGCACCGGCCCCGCCCCACCAGTCAAGCGTGAAAACGGAGTCTCAGAATCACCTCACAGAAAAAGGCGCCAAGAGCCGGCTGGCGCCGCAGTGTGAAGTACGGCCGCCGCGCCCGGCTCAGAATAAGACAAACACACATTAAAACATGTGAAACAGGAGGGACGAGCCCCGGCCCCGCACCGACGGTTCGGACCCGCCCCCCCCCCCCCCTCCAGAAGGACAGTATACATGGCGTGAGGTAATACCTCCGCCATTATAACAGTGAAACACCAGCTGAGGGAAGATGGGGGGGAAAAAAGACAGGTACAGCACCGCACAGGCCCTGTAAAACGGCTGCGGCGGTGACACAATTAAAGAGACACACAACACCCAAAACGGAACAAGTTAGGGATTAAATAAAGAAGGGACCCACACTCCCCAACCCCACCTGTGGAAAGGGGATCCTGGGAGGGCCACTAAATGTTATTTAAGGGACAGGGCATCCCAAACCGGGGTCACCAACCCGGAACAACCGCCTACCCTCTCATATAGGGTCGCACGGTGGAGCATAGCTCCTGAGCACCTAAGGTACCGATATACCCTCGCCTGGACCCTCAGCCGAGGCTGGGAGGCATATGGATTTCTGGGGAGAAAAAGGTCCAAACGGAAATAAATGAATAGTGTGCCGGGAGCCCTCCCGGCTACCTGAAATCCCCCTGTGCAAGGAGGAGCCATCATCTTCTGACTTGCTCGCCGTCTGCAGAGATGGAAAACTGGGTAATGAGTGGGAGGTCCCAGGTATTTATGGATCAGGGAGGGGCTTTCTTTTTTGCTATCATCTCTGCAGGAACGCCCACTTCAGGTCGGTATTACCCACATGTTATGGATATCTTGAAGCGGGGTGTGTGACATACTTAGAATAGTATTCCTGCCTCCATATGAAGATGCACATGTGTTGATTGTAGTTCCTTCCCGTCTCCCCTTGAATATGTACCATCTGTCCAATACTGGAGATATAGGTACCTTAAGGGAAACCGTTTCTTGAAATTCCAAGAGACGGTGAAAGAGCCGCTGGTACATTGAGCATTTCAAACCTGCGGTGCTCACTTAAGCAGTTCCATGCGAATCACATGGGTAGCAATAGTTGATTGTAGAAGGTTTAATAAGACAACAGTCGGCAGTTCATAGCCGGGTACTGGTCACATAGACACCACTGGCACCTTTAGCCTCTCAAGTGGAAATGTCATAGAAAAACAAGGACAAAGATCAGGGGAAATGGAGTGGTATTGTGGCTGAGTTTTTCTCAGCGGTTGCTTGGTACATTAACACTCTACCTGTTACTAAAATCATATCTATCTCTGCAAATCCATACAAATGGCACCCATATTGCCCTGCAAAATGCTACATTTATCCAAACATATCCCACATTTAGTGCTGGACCTTTTGGAGACATAGGGTACTAAACTTAAGTCATATTCATGATTGAATATGGTCTGTTGGCAATAAATCATACTACTTAAAAAAAAAAAAAAAAAAAAAAATCACACAACAAATGACTCAAATCTTCTTGGGAGAAAAAGCTTACCCCCACGGCATGCATTTTTATTTTAAACAAAAGAAAACCCATAAACTGTACTTAAAACTACAGGTATCTAATGTGACTTGACTACCAAAACAAAATGTCTAATAAAAAGAAAATGTTACTCCCTCCAACAAAAATTATATACCCGAAGAAAATCAAAACTCAAAAAATGTGACAAGCCCATAATTTGAAGGGAATACCAGTGAGGACTTTCTTGGCAGCGTTGTCAGCAGCCCACTGGCACAGCCAAACCGAGCGGCGTATAGCCACCACCAGGGCAGAGGTTCTGCCACACATTCTAATGGTGTCATCCAAGGCAGAGAGGACATAGGTCACAAAAACATCACAACTAGAGAGTGCATTAAACTCCTCCCTGGACACATCATCAGGGGCACCATCAAGGATACTTCTGAGCAGGGTCCTAATAGCCACAGCCATAATGGCAGAGGCACAGACCGGGCGCAGCGCCGTCCCCACACATGCAAAGGCATAGGATGCCAGCTGATCAATGAGCCGGTCATTAGCATCCCGCAGGGTAGTAGAGTCAGGGGAGTGCATGACAGAGGTGTTAGATTACCCTAGGACCGGGGCATCCACCTCAGGAGGGGATGACCAACACTTCACCACATCAGCAGGAAAGGGATAATTCCTATCCCAAATCTTAGGTACACCGGGAAGCCTGCTGGGGCGTTCCCATTCCTTGAGCACAAGGTTATTAAAATGGGCTTGCTCAGGAAATTCCAAGCGTGACTTAGCAGAATGAAAAATTCCCCCTGTTGCCTGGGGGCCGCAACAGGGGGAGAAAGACAGAACCTCAAAAATCTAAGCCAACAGTCTATCAGTATCATCTGGGGCCCAGGGGTTAGAGCCAGTCATGACCCCTGGGCCTCTCATCAGATGACCCCGAGTCAGAGAATAGCTCCCCTTCCTCCAAAGGGGTATAGCCAGACAGTTCCAAAAACCCATCAGCTTCCATAGGGAAAAGAGTGACATCAGGCGTTAAGTGCCGCTTTTTTGCAGAGGCCAAGGTATTAGCAATTAACTTCTCAACACTAGCCAGTCTAGAAGACACATCAGGCTGAGAATCCCCACTTGTATGCAACTCAGTGGGAGTGAGATTTAAGCTTGGGGGAGTAGGTGAAGTGAAACGAATCGCAGGCCCAGGCCACTGGAAGGCCAGATTGCAGCGCAAGCACCTGCTCGGCACAAAGTACACAGACCCATGCATTGTCAGCGCTAATAGGGGACACCCCACAAGCCACACACAGCCGGGCTTGTCCCGAAGGAACTCCGAGCACATTATCCCGAGACTCCTCCATATGGGGATTATAGCGGCACAATAGGCCGATAGGGATTGACGCTATAAAAGCAACCCGCGATGCCCCAATAACCCGCTATGGAAGTGGGAGTAATTAACACTAGGCCTCACAAGTTAATCAACTAAATAGAGGGAGTAGGGCCAGGAGAAGCCAAGAGGGTTTGGCCCATCTGAAAGACATAAGCAAAGGGGGGCCGTAAGCACACAATAAAAACCATCGGTAATAAAGCCGCCCGCGAGGGCACTCACAGACCGCGGTAGTAGAAGCCCGTCACGCAGCAGCCGGAACCAAGGAAAAAATGGCGTTGGGTATACCTCGAGGGGCGGGCCGCAGGTACAGTGACGCGGAACGTGCCAAAAGCGGGCCCTGCCCCCCCCCCCCCCCCCGAAGAGCACAAAGCCATACACGTGACAAGCAGCCAATGACGGCGCACCAGCCCCTGAGGTAACGCCGCCGCCAAGTGCGGAACACAGTGGAAGCGCGCACGGCGGCGGCAACAGTTTTTAAAAACAGTAGTTGCAACACAAGTCAGCGCGGCGACTGACGCTAAGCATAAGCAAATAATGTAGTGAAGCACAAGGCCAATACACATATATACACACACCCTCCCCCGAGGGCTACAAGGAGAGCTGGAACAGGACATACTGTATACTAAGAATAAAAACATAGCCACAGTCCTCAAATTACTACAGGAAGGTTTCGAGAAGGGGCTAGATGTAAATACTTTAAGGACTCAGACTTCAGCTACTCCTGAGGAAGGCAATTACCGCCGAAATGTTGAGTATGATTTAGCTGTTATCCTATGTGTTCCTGCCTGCTATTTAATACTTTTTGTCTGCATTTTGCTTGCTTTGCGTTTGCCATATGGCAGTGATACTGTGAATCTCTTACTTATTAGAAGCCTTTGGACTTTATGCAATATTGCTGATTCTAGATCATCTATATTCTATTTATGAAAAACGCAAGACTAACATTGGGACCAGCTCGGTTGCGCCATCTGGTGGATATTATTTGTATATATATGTATTCATGCTACACTGTTTTTTGATATCCGTCTGTATAGTTTAATGTTATTAAAATCACCTATTTGGCATTAATAGCTTTTATGTTGGGTGTTCATTTTTCCTATTTAGCTTGGTTTCCTAGGGGGTTTCTCCCCCAGAGGTGTCTGCCCATTCTACATGAGCTATGTCAAACTTGGGCAGAGAGGACTGGTGCTTCTTTGGACAAGATATGCAAAGCAGCAATATAGTCATCACCCCGCCCCTTCCTTAGACATAGTCTTGATCTACTATCTGCAAAACATCAAGCCTTTGTTAGAAGGGTACTTGCAGCTTCCCACCCCTAAGGTATAATGCGAGTGCATGCAAGTTTGACCAAAAAACCACCATTTGCCGGAAACTGATTTTTCAGGAATCTTTCAGCATGACCACATATTACCCACCCATAGTCCAATGGTTATTTAGGTTACTTTACAAAGACTGAGAAGGGCAGGAAGGGGTGAAACCTCTGTTTGTGTTTCCTCCCAGAGGGCTGAGCCTCATTCCATGTGGTCAAGCTGAAGGATTCCTGAAAAATCCATTACCGGTAAGTCTAACAGTGTTTTTTGGTCAAACTTGCATGAGCAGTAGTACATCATTCCCAGTGCTTAAAATAAGGAGTATGTTGGATTAGCTAGCCACAGACATCAGCAGTAAAACAGAACTTAAACAGTTGCCAAAAAAAAAGGGGGGGGGGGGGGGCAGGTTCCTGAATCTCTATTGTGGTAAATCATCTTTCACCATGAACCCTGCTGAGCACTTAAGGCATGGGAATTTTCTCTGTTTTTCTTCTTCAAATAAGAAAGGCATATGGCAGAAAATAAACATTCTAGTACGCAAGGAAGAATCTTTAGTATAAACAGAAGGTGAAAAAGGTTACCCTGGGCTGCAGAGACTGCCTGGTCCATTCGTCGCTCATTTGGTGGGACATTTAAAGAAAATGCGTACACGGTGCCACCATTTGTACCAGCCCATAATGAAGGGCAATGCCGAGAACCTAAAAAATGGAAGTAACCAAGCATAAGACAGTGAAATTATGTCCCTTTTAAAGGAAAGGAAATTAAGCATAAATGAACATATTGCCCATAAAAGCAGACCTAGATTGCTTTTTTCCTAGCATAAATTTCTTCACCTCTGCTAAGCACACCTCAAAAGGTACAATTAAAAAACCCACTGGTTTCCTGGGATACACCCTGTCCCACCCCAAGAGCCAAGCACTATAACAAGGTAAACATCTTAGTTTCATTGAATGCAGGGGAATTTCAGTAACTCATTGGCCACACAATCACTGCAGCAAAGAGTAAAGCTAGAGTAACTGGGGGAGTTGCACACAATCTCCTGTGCTGCAGACACTAATGCTTGAAGTCTCTTCATAAGTGTGGAGGAGAGCTGCTCGATAAAGTTAACCTATCACCACCGATGCTGGCTGACTAGATTCCCCTAGGGCATGCCGATTTAGCATGTCTCACTGTGTGACACCCCCCCCCCCCCCCCCAGAGCACCTGTGGGCACCCTTACCTTACCCCAGGCCCGTGCTACAAAAGCTGGCTGTTACGGCATCCCTACAGCTGTTCTAAAAAAACGGCTTTATGCCGTGCATTAGTATGCACGGCATAAAGTGCTGATTGGACGAACGCATGTGCGTAAGGCGGAAAGGTGAGTGGAGTGGGGAATCTGGGGGGTTTCTCACAGAGGGGAAAGATCCTGGTGATAGGTCCACTTAACATTTGCAACCACTGCGGAAAAACACAAGCTGGTTGTGGCAGCCTAAGTAGCAGTCTCGGGAATGTTTTTGTGGCAATCTCTTGGCCCATTCTTCCATTAGGAAGGCAAGCTTAACCAAATACAAATATTAGGTATGAATTAATTCACGCAGATTATGTACACCCATATGTACATGCGGATTCTTTTCCTTGGGGTGGATAGGATCTTTCGAAAGACAATGCAACATGCCACACAGCTAGAAACGTCCAACACTGGTTGAAAGCATCTGAGAGAGCACCTTAACTGCCTTGTTCGCTATTTGGATTCTCCTCCATATACACTCCAGCTGCTGTGGAATGCACTGCAGACAGCATGGCTGTAACAATATACCTGGACCTTGCAGAGTCATTCCCAGACTAAGCTGCTGGCCATGCTGTATATGGAAGGTTACTCTGGATATTAACTGGTGGTCATAATGATGTAACTCAACTGAAAAAAACTGGGGTGCCCTAGGCAAGTAGATCTTTCAGCTCAGGGAGTCTCCATTACCCATACACTAGTAGATTGGCCACATCGGCATAAAAAAAGACTCGGACACTATGGGGCCACTACAGTAGTTGGGGCAGCTTCCACCTGAATCTTGAGCAGCAAACAGCAAATATTATATATATATTGTACATAAAATACATTTAAAGTGGAACAAACCTTGGAAATTATACTATCCTGGGTTTTGTTCGGTGCCCCAGGGGCACCCCGATTTGGGATGCCCTGCTACGCAATGTCCCCCTCCCCTGATAAACTCACCTTTTTCTTGTTCCAACAGCGCATGCATGGGCTCTCAGACAATCAGAGCCATTTGCATGCATATGTAATGCTGGCAAACGGTTCTATTTATATGCAGTGCTTCGGCAAATGGGAGCTAAAATGGCCGCCCCCTAGCCTATCCGAATGGCTAGAGGTGGAAGTGCACTCACAGGCCAAAGATGCATGGATGCGGCTGCCTGATGTTTAAACTGGACCTTCAGCACGATTTAATAAAAAGCCCAAACCCTTAAAAAAACTACTCCCAGCATCTAAAATGAATATATTTATATAAGTTTTTAGTCACTTAAGTACTTGTTCTTTCCCCACCGAGCTGCAACTCTGTTCAGGACTCTAGGATATGGGCGCCCCAATCTTGCCTCAGAAGCATCACACATACTGAGGAGAGGACAGCGGGGTAAGGCACAGAGGGGCGGGTTATAGCTGTGCTTTGCACAGACGGAGCAGAGCTGGGGCCAGGGAAAGAACAGCAATCCCAGAATGCAGAGCGACACAGTCAGAAGACACTTCCTGTTTGCAGGCTGCCTGATGCTCCATGAGCCCCCATCTTGAATGTTTAAAGGCTAATAACATGCACTAGATGCAGGTAGGATGATTTTTAATATGAGCAATCCGTATGTACAGGGTGTGGGAAACAAATAAGATATGCCCTTATTCAGGGTGAAGGTGGCTTTAAATCGAAGAGGGTGCCAGGAAGCAGGAGAGTTCTGTTCTTTTAGATTCTAGGGCTGGCCACAGTAGGTTTTTGTTCCACTTTAAGTTTAAAGCTTGAACATCTTACTTTATTGCAGCCCCTTGAAGCAGAGTAACACAACAAAGAAGCCCTTATACTAAAAAAGATTGGGCTGAAATATCTGCTGTGATGTGAGTGCGGTGTTGCACTACACCAGAGCCATGTTATCCAAGATTAGCCACAGCAAAACCAGCCCTTGCAAAACCCTTCAGTGGGGTTCAAAAGATTTCCCTTTACATTCTATGGTGCAACATCAGTGGGTCACCATGGAATCATCAAGTTAGGTTACTAAGTAGCAGCTAGGCTTTCACTGGTGTTCAACCCAAGACTAGACAAAAAAAAATGGAACTTAACTTTAAAATGTCTACAATTTAAAAAACACAGCTTACTGTCACGCAGAAAAGTATCAGCAAAATACAAAGTACGAACAAATCCAGTAAAAGAATCTTCAGCAGATCGAGCTTCAATTCTGCGTTGTACTGGGGCCAATTCCATCTCATGTAGAGCTTCCTGTTCAAAGCGGGCATTAGCTTCCTGCACCTGTCAGGTAGAAGCAACTTAAAAACACTTTCACCGATTTTGCTTAAAATGATATCTTGTATAATATAGTAAAAATTCTTACTTTTGTTGCAATTCCTTCCCTTGGTTTATTTGCTTGACTTCTTCTAATTCGCCTAAAGGATTGTCGAAGTGACTTTTTAAGAGACTTTACCCTAGACAAAGGTCCTTCCAGTGCCAACTGGTCACTTACATGCAGTGTACATCTGTGAACAAAGTGGTAATTTTGTTTTTAATCTTTTTTTTTTTGTCTATTTATCTTTAATTCTGTGCTTAGCTAATATTAGACTGTGTTCAATGCATCTATTTTGGGATACACCAAAGGAAACATACAGCTCACCAGTTTTTTTAAAGGAAATGTGTGAAAGTTGAGTTTTAAAAAGAGTAAACAAACATGCTTTTTTTTAAAAATTTTTAAACAGCACTTACTTTACCATCACTTGTCGTCTTTGCTGAAAATCATATACTCCAAATCCATGACTGGTACCAAATGCCAGCAGCTTCCATTCAGAATGCAAAGTTAGTGAGGTGACTGCAGCAGGTGGCTGACACTGCACCAGTGAGAATGGCTGAAATCCAGCAGGAAATAGCAGTGGGTCCTCTCGCACATGTAGTTGCTCGTGGCCTTTCCAACGATAGCCTTCCTGTTCTTGTAAGAGATCTACCACTGTTCGCTCCACTACTTGCTGCGCAGCCTCATCATTTAGCTCCAGGACAAGAACCTTTAGTATAAATGAAATTGACAATTAGGGATACATGAAACTTTGGTGCAAACAATAATACAAAGTGCCGGCAGATCCAATTTTCCTCTCCAGTCTCTTAATAGGGAAAGCGAAAGCAGCCCCCCCCCCCCCAGTGACCAGAATAATTACATTATGACAGCAGAAACGCCCCTAATGTATATGCAGATTGCCAACAGACCCCCCCCCCCCCCTCTCCCAAGAACCCATCATAGCTAGGTGCAGTGCAGGGGAATTTGGCCTTTCCTGGAGACCACAATTATTTTTCACAATGGCTAGCAGACACTCCATGGCCACAGTTATTAGGCAGCATGTGATTGATGTCACCTCAGAACCCACAATTACATTATTATTAGTAGGTGTTTGGATTCCCTGCTTTGTGTCCTAAAATGATTATGCAGAGTGCAAGTTGTATCTTCCCCAGGGGGGAAATTGCAGGGTCTGAGCCAGAGCGCAAACAATAATAATACTTACCTTTCATTTAGTGGCTCCAGTGCTCTGCTCCCTCCTCCGTCTCCTTAGCAAGGAAAATTGCTTCCTTGTTTAGCTTTAAGTCCCCACCTCGCTGACCTGGTTCAATCAATCAAACTTTAGGGGACCAACAATGGAAACACCTCCCACTCCCTGCCCAGATTGGCTGCCTCTCTCTGCAATCGGGTCTGCCTTTAGTAGAACTTTAATTGAACTCATTTCCTGGCCTCATTGAAATCTTTGTTGGCTCTTGAATCAGGTAGGCAAACACGGATGTGAGTGACACAATTCGGAAAGCTTTAAGGGCCGGTTCAGATACTTGAAGTCTAAAATAGGCCTAAACTTACCATCTTTCTTGGGTACATTGAAAATATTGGCATAAATGAAGGAGGTCCTTAACTGCCTGACTGGTGTGTGCTAGGCTGATGTGTGCTTGAAAAACCTGTTGGGTGGGAAAGACATGAACTCTACTTGTGGCCTGTAGAAATCACCATCACCTAAGCATCTGACATTTGATTCAGCCAGACCTGCACAAGTATGCGCAGACACCCCACCCCTCCCCGCCAGCCCATGAACAGCTGAACACAAAGGAGAACAGCAATCTAGACCCTCTCTGGAGGAGCCACTGCGGTCTGCAAAGCTAAAAGCGGCGTCAGCTTACGCCTTCACATCCACCTTATAAAACGTATTACACCAACATACACTTGGTGCATGGAAGCTTTATGTTCACAGGCCCACTGAACCGTAAGATGGAGGGGGGGCCTCTTACCCCTTGCAGACATAGGCCTTGGCCACTGCCTGCCTGATGTCGATTTTGAACATTTGTCGATGGTGAACTTGGCAGCCGCCAGTCCCTTCCTGGCCAATCCGGAACCACGGATAAGGCATCAGTCTAGTGGAAGAAAGAGGAAATTGAAATGTAGTATGTCGAGGCCCTGACAACATCCAAGGGGTGCAGTAACCTCTCTGTATGATGAGTGGCCTTAGGACACAAAGATGGTAAATCAATCTCTGCATTGACATGAAAGTAAGAGACCACATTAGGGAGAAAATCCTCCCTCAATCAAAAAAACTACCTTGTCCCTGTGAAAAATAATGTATAGCGACTTGGCCGAAAGAGCCAACCCTCACCAAAAAGCTGGAGCAGGAGCAAGAAAGCCTCTGCCACAGATTCAAAAAGAGCCCCCTGTTAGGCTGAGAGAACCAACTTGAGGACTCTGGAAACAAACTCATCGACACTGATGACATTGGCTTCACACCAGGACATAAAAATACAATTCTGTGAAACTCACCTGTAGAATCATTTTTGTATACATCCAGTCCAGGCCGTCCCAATATCCTCACGATTGGGGTGTTCGCCTCTAGAGGGTGCTTGACTGCAAGATCAAAGTTGTAGCTCCTCCCGGCCCGCTATAAAGGCAGTTGCCCCTCTCATTCCCCAGTGGTTTAAAAGCAGTACTCAACAAAAAAAAAAAGAGGGCAGGCCGGGAGGCCTAAGAAACCATGTTACTTCACAAAGCTTCAGCATGTACTCTCTCTAAGCAAAAACTAGCAAAACCAGTGTCCTATGAACAAAAAAATGGCCATAACAGGCATACAGGACATAATGAACACAAGGGCGGGGTGGGACGGTGAGTTTCACAGAGTTGTATTTTTCCCTACATCCAGTCCAGGCCGTCCCGATATCCTCACGATTGGTACATCCAAAAGCAGTGTCCATATGGGCGGGATCCCCAGTGCGGAACAGCATGTAGTTCATTTCACTACCGCCTGAAGCACCTTTCCGCCAAAAACAGCGTCAGCTGAGGCGCTGACATCCACCTTGTAAAACTTTGTAAAAGTATGAACAGAAGACCAAGTTGCGGCCTTACAAACTTGTTCCACCGATGCCTGGTGCTGAACACCAATAGCTCTGGTAGAATGAGCTGTGATCCGAAAAGGGGGTTCCTTCCCCCTGGCAGAATATGCTTGTACCACCGCCTGTCTGATCCACTTACTGAGAGTGGACTTGGCTGGTGGCAATCCTTTCCTAGAACCCTCTGTTAGTACAAAGAGCAAATCCAATTTCCTAAAGGATTCAGTCGCAGCCAGGTAATACTTTTTTGGCTCTAACCACATCCAAAGCATGGAAGGTCCGTTCTTTGGAATTAGCCAGTGCTGGACACAAGGAAGGTAAGACAACTTCCTCGTTAAGGTGAAAGGAAGAAACTAGTGAAAAACCACCTTATCCCTGTGCAGCTCAAAGTAGGGTGGTTTCATACAAAGCGCGGCCAGCTCTGATACACGACGCACTGAGGTGATCGCTACCAGAAAGACCACTTTTGAGAGTCAACATAGGCAATGCAGCATCGCTCAATGGCTTGAAGGGAGGACCCTGGAGAGCAGATAGTACTAAATTCAAGTCCCACACCGGTAACACTGACTTACGCGGTGGCCGGACATGGGTAACTTCCTGGAAAAAGGTCTTGGATCAACCTATGGTTGGCAATGATCTCTGGAAAAAAATGGCTAAAGCCGAGGCCTGACCCTTGAGGGTGCTCAGCTGAAGACACAAGTCTAAGCCGTGTTGTAAAAACTCCAGAATCCTAGAAATAGCAAATTTCAGTCAAGGAAGGCTACTGGCCTCGCACCAAGCGATATAGGCCCGCCAAGCTCTGTAGTATACCAAGGAAGAAGATTTCTTCCATGCCCGAATCGTTGCCTGCACAACCGTGGCCGATAACCCCTTCTCCGTCAGGATTGAGGTTTCAATAGCCAGGCCGTCAAAGCCAGCGTCCGTAAATTGGGGTGCCGCAGCGACCCGTATGAGAAGCCCTGGGTCGTCAGGCATGATGTAATGATCTATTGACATCTGGACTATGTCTGCAAACCAACCCCTCCTCGGCCAGCGAGCAGCCACCAGGATGGTTGGTACCCCTTCCTGGGCTATCTTGCGCAGCACTCTGCCCAGGAGCGGAAACAGAAGGGATGCATACAGAAATTTGAACTCCGTCCAAGGAATCGCCAGAGCGTCTGTTGCAATGGCCAGAGGATCTCTTGAAAGGGAGATGAACCTTGGAAGCTTGTGACTGCGTCCAGCTGACCCCAGCGGAGACACAGAACCTGAAAGGTCTCGCTGTTAAGGGACTTTTCCCCCAGGCACAAGGAACTCCTGCTCAGGGAGTCTGCCTCCTGGTTTTCCACCCTGGGCATGTAGACCGCCGAGATGCAGGGAACATGTCAAGTCAGAATCTGGGTTACCTCCTTGAGGGATCTCTTGCTCCGAGTCCCGCCCTGGTGGTTGATGTAGGCCACAGCAGTCTGATTGTCCGAGCGAACCTGAATCGTGCGGCCTCTTAAATGGGGAGTCAAGCGTAGAAGAACCAACAGGATTGCTCTCAGCTCCAAGAGATTTATGGGTAAACAGTTATCCTGCGGACCCCACTGACCCTGGACTTATTGGGTCTGCCAAACGCCTCCCCAGCCTGTCAGACTGGCATCCGTGGTAACTATCTTCCAATGGGGAGTCAGAAAGGACTTGCCCACCAATAGGTTCCGAGAGTCCAACCACCACAAGAGGGACTGCCTGGCCAGGGTAGACAGCAAAAAGCCTTGTTCCAGAGATTCCTGCATCCGATTCCGGCCGGTCAGCAGGTTCAATTGTAGAGGTCTCATGTGAAATTGGGCAAAGGGTACTGCTTCGAAGCATGACACCATTAGGCCCACCAATCTCGTCCCCAGACGTACCGACGGCTGCTGACAAGACAGCAAGGCCTGCACTTGCGTCTGTAGACCCAAAACCACCTGCTGTGGCAGAAAAACCTTGACCTAAGCGGTGTCTATCGTCATTCCCAGGAAGAATCTCACTGTTGAGGGAGTGAGAAACGACTTGGGGTATTTGATTACCCAACCGAAGACTTCCAGGGTTGACAGCACCATCCGAGTATCACTCTCTGCCTGCTGAAGGGACCGAGCCGAATCAGCAAGTCGTCCAGATAGGGTAACACACGAATACACCGCAGGATAGCCATGATGCCCGCCAGCACCTTTGTGAACACACGGGGGGCTAAGGATATCCCGAAAGGGAGTGCTACAAACTAGTAGTGTTGATCCTCCAGATCAAACCTCAGGAACTTCTGATGTCCCTGGAAACCTCAGGAACTTCTGATGTCCCTGGAAAATCGGGATGTGCAGATAAGCGTCTCTGACGTCCGTGTTCATGAAGTTGCCGAGGCGAAGCGGTCTCACCACCGACCGCAAGGTTTCCATGCGGAAATGTCTGACTCTTACAAACCTGTTGAGACCCTTCAGGTCCAGGATCGGCCGTAGCATTCCGTCCTTCTTGGGAACCATGAACAGGTTGGAATAGAATCCCTGACCCTGTTCCTGCGGGGGTACAGGGCAAATCACACCTATCCGCAGGAGTTGTTGAATAGCCATTCTCAAAGCTTGAGCTTTTAGTGGGTTTCGGGATATCCTTGAACAGAGGAATTTTGAGGGCGGCCTGGCTGCCAGCTCTATCTTGTAACCGGAATCAACCGATCCGAGACGTGACGCCTCCAGATCTGAGCTAACAGCAGAAGCCGCCCCCCCACCCGGATGGGTGAGGGCGCCCCCTCATGCCTGAGAGGGCTTGGCAGGGGGTTTGGACTTGGCTCCCCAGGAGGAGTTGGGTCGGCCGTGGGACCTACCTCTGCCCCAGGTATCTCTACGGCCACCTGGAAACAGAGATCCTCTTCCTCCTCGAAAGGAACGATAGGAAGAGGGGTTCGGAAAGAACCGAGCAGGCATCCTTCTATGAGGGAGTCTACCATCCTTGACCAGAAGGTCCAGGCGCTCCCTAAACAGCTGGCTTCCCACAAAAGGTAGACTTGTGAGGGACTTCTTGGCAGCCGCATCAGCCATCCACTGCCTCAGCCAGAGCGAGCGGCGCAGAGCAACAAGCAAGGCTGAAATTCTGGCGCCAAGCCTGACCACATCATCCATGGCAGTAACAGCAAAGCCAATGAAATCCAAGCAAGCCTTGAGTTCCTTAAACTCCTCAGCCCGCTTGCGAGCCTTAGCTCTAGCCACAAGTTGTCTCACCTTTCTCCTGTTGGCTAGTGAGACGATTGCCGAGGCACACGCCGGGTGAAAGAGGGCACCCGCAAAAGGTGAACGCATGGCAGACCAGCTGATCCATGCGCTTGTCTGCAGGATCACTGAAGGAAGCATTATCAGGTGACGGCACAACAGAGGTATTGGACAAGCCTGACACGGGAGGACACCATAATCGAACCAATTCAGCAGGGAAGGGGTACCACCTATCCAGGCCCTTAGGGACCGACGATAACTTGTTGGGCCTTTCCCATTCCTTAAGGATCATGTTAGAAAAGTGAGGCTGCTCCGAGAAGACCAGTCTTTGCCTCTCAGGCCGAAATAAATCACCCTGCTTCCTCTTAGCCGCTCTGGGAGGAACAATGTATAGGGTATCAAACACTGAGGAGAGCAAACTCTCTGTATCATCCGGGAGACAAGAATCCTTGTCCGAGGAGGAACCAGAGATACTGTCATCGCCAGCGGAATATTCCACCGTTGAGCGTGAATTTATCCGGCTACTCACTTTCCTCCGCAGAACCCAAGCAATCAAAAAGATCGTCAGCCGAGTAAATCGGCTCCAGATGCTGCTTCTTACTCGAGGCCTTCTTAGGGGCTGTCAACGAGATCTGCTTCTCGAGACTAGCCAGCCTAGCCTATGCGCAAAATCAGTAGGAGACCCCTTGCTGGCACCCCCCTCACTAGGGGCTGAATGCAGCAGCGGAGGGTCCGGAGAGGCCGATGGTAATACAGGGCTAGGGTCAGGGGTGACCGCCCGCTCATGGCCCAAAACAATGCCTCTGGTGCAAGTGGGACAAAATACCGTTTTGTGAGTACTCATCTTTAAAACGGATATTATAAGTGTGACATACACTGCGCTTCAACTCTTCATGACATTTGGGTTATTCTCCAGTAGAGGGCGAACTTCTGCAGAGATGAATGCAAAAAAGGAGCTCCTCCCAGTCCATAAATACCTGGGACCTCCCACTAATTCCCCAGTGTAAGATAGCAGTAAGGGGACCAGGAAGAACCAAATATAACAATACTAACAACCAAGAAACAATGGTTCACTATATAAAGGATCCGGAATACCCAAAAAAGGGTGGGTGAAGCGTGTGTGTGTCACACTTATAATATCCGTTTTAAAGGTGAGTACTCACAAAACGGTATTATTCCAAGTGTGACATACACTCCGCTTCAACTCTTCATGACATTTGGGACATCCAATAGCAGTGTCCATCATAGGTGGGAACCATAAACAGTAAAGAATGCACCAACTTAAACCACTGCAGCTTGCAGAACCTTGCGGGCAAAAACGGCATCCGCTGAAGCCCGCACATCAACCTTGTAAAACTTGGAAAAAGTATGAACGGAAGACCAAGTAGCAGCCTTACAAACTTGGTCAACAGAAGCCTGGTGCTGAAAGGCCCAGGACGCACCAACAGCACGAGTAGAATGCGCAGTGACCCTAAAAGGGGGAGTCCTCCCCTTAGCAGAATAGGCCCCAACAATGGTCTGACAAATCCATTTGCTAATGGTAGACTTGGCGGGAGCCAAACCTTTCCTGGGCCCACAGGGCACCACGAAAAAGGCATCCGTCTTGCGGAAAAAAGTAGTCACCAAATAGTACTAACACAGCGAACCACATCCAAATTGTGCAAAACCCTCTCGTCATTGCTAGGCTTAGGACACAAGGAAGGGAGAACAATATCCTGATTGAGATGGAAAGCAGAAACCACCTTAGGAAGGAAATCTGGCTTATAGCGAAAGACCACCTTGTCCTGGTGCCTTTCAAAGTAAGGGGCCTGAATCGACAGAGCCGCCAAAACTCAGAGACACGCCGAACAGAGGTAATAGCCACCAAGGCGGCAACCTTTTGAGTGAAAACAGAAAGAGCAATATCCTGTGACGGCTCAAAAGGAGGACCCTGGAGAGCCGAAATAATTAAATTCAAATCCCAAACAGGAACCATAGCCTTCCGAGGGGGTCGAACATGAGTGACCCCCTGGAAAAAAAATCCTAACCGGCGGGGCAAAAGATCTTTGGAAGAAAACAGACAGAGCAGAGACCTGCCATTTCAAGGTACTAAGCTGGAACCCAAGATCCAGACTGTGCTGAAGAAACTCCAAAATCCTAGGGATCGAACAACAGCCTCAGACAAGCCTTCCTCCTTCAGAATGAAGGTTTCAGCAGCTAAGCCGTCAAAGCCAGCATTGGTAAATTGGGATAGTAAAGTGGGAAGTAGTTGACCCTGAGATAACAGATCCGGAAACATGGGAAGCCGGTACTGATCTACCTCCAGCCTTAAGTCATCTGCGTACCAAATCCTTCTTGGCCACCTTGGAGCCACCAGAAATTCTGGTGCCCCTTCCAGAGCCAGTTTGCAAACTACCTTGCCCAGCATGGAGAAGGGAGGAAACAGGTACAGAAACCCCAGATCCTTCCAAGCAAGGGACAAGGCATCCACTGCCAGAGCTAGAGGATCCTGAGATAGAGACACAAAGGCCGGGAGTTTGTGATTGTGCCGTGAGGCAAAGAGATCCACCTCCAGAGTCCCCCACTTGCGACAAAGAGACCGAAAAACCCCGGGGTTGAGACACCACTCTTCTTGGCGAGAGGACCCCCTGCTCAGGAAGTCCGCCTCCGTGTTCTCCACTCCCAGAATGTAGACTGCCGAAACGCAAGGAACATTGCTCTCCGCCCAGTGCAGGATCAGAGAGACTTCCCTGAGGGCACTCCTGCTGCGAGTCCCTCCTTGGTGATTGATGTAGGCTACCGCCATCCGATTGTCTGAACCGGAAGACCCTGTAAGTGCGACGTCAGAGCTCAGAGCCATCCGGCTTGTCCTGTCACGGCTAAGACATTGATGGGGTTGTGAGCCTCCTGAGGACCCCACACCCCGCTGAACTGATGACTTTTCCAGAAACCTCCCCAGCCCGACAGGCTGGCATCCCAGCGAGGAACCAGAAAGGATCTGCCCCTCAACAGGTTGCTCGACTCCAGCCACCACCAAAGGGACTGCCGAACCCTGGGAGACATCCGGAACGGACACCTGTCCCAATGCATCAATATATGAAGTTGAAGAGATCTCATGTGAAACTGCGCAAACGGGACCGCATCGAAGGAGGCCACCATCAATCCCACCAGTTTCATCCCCTGCCGGATAGAGGGGCAAGGATTGGCCAGAAGAAGGCGGATCAGATCCTGAATCCCCTGCACCTTGGTCTGGGGTAGAAACACTCTGGCCTGAATGGTATCCAGATTCATGCCCAGGAATAAAAACACCTGTGATGGCGAGAGAGAGGACTTGGGGCGGTTGATCACCCACCCGAACCTCTCCAGGGTCGACGCCACCTGGTGGGTGTCCAGCTCCGCCTGACGGAGGGAAGAAGCTGAAATCAATAGGTCGTCCAGATACGGCACAATGCGAATTCCCTGAGCTCTGAATAGGGCCATTATGCCCACCAGAACCTTGGTGAAGACCCTCGGCGCAGAGGTCAACCCGAACGGAAGGGCTACAAACTGAAAATGTTGATAGTCCACCGCGAACCCGAGGAATCTCTAATGCGCTGGAAAAATTTGAACATGCAAATGCGCATCCTTGATGTCTATGGATGTCATGAAATCCCCTTGACGAAGGGAATTGATGGCCGAGCGCAGAGTCTCCATGCGGAACTTCTTGGTTCTGATGAATCTGCTGAGGACCTTAAGGCCCAGAATGGGTCTTACAGAACCTTCTTTCTTGGGGACCGTGAAAAGATTGGAGTAGAAACCCCTGCCTCTCTCAGACGGAGGCACCGGGCATACAACTCCCATGTCCAGAAGGTTTTCTACTGCTAACAGGTGCCCCTGTGCAGCCTGAGGGTCCAAGGGCACCCGAGACCTTAGAAATCTTGGAGGAGGCCAGTACTCAAACTCCAGTTTGTACCCGGAGGGGACCACTTCCAAGATCCAATTGTCTGTGACCTCCCAGGCCCAGACCTGGAAGAAGAGCCGCAGCCGCCCCCCCCCACCCGTGCGGGCGAGGGCGCCCCTTCATTGCTGAGCTGGTTCTCCCGCAGGCTTGGGCTTGGAACCCCAGGCAGAAGCGGGATGGGCCCGACCTCTGCCCCTGTTCCAGGAAGAGCCTCTGACACCCGAGAAGGCCAAACCTCTGCCAGCTCTGGCACCTCGAAAGGAAGGATTGAAAGAGCCTGCCCCCGAAAGGGACGGCGCAGTTTCTTTTCTAACTTACCTCCCTTAGCCACAGCATTCAACTTACCTCCAAACAGCCGCGTACCCAAGAAGGGAAGAGCTGTAAGCGATTTCTTGGCCGCAAAGTCCGCCGTCCACTGACTGAGCCATACCGATCGGCGCATGGCCACCAATAAGGCTAAAGTCCTACTACACATAACAATAGTGTCTTCCATAGCAGCCAAGACAAAATCCATGAACAATTCAAATATTTTAAGCGTAGTGAACTCAGCGCTGGCCGGATCAAGGTGAGCGTCATTTAACCAGTCCCTAATCAGAGACCTAGCACCCACAGACACTAGCGCAGATGCACAAAGAGGCCGCAAGGCCGAACCAACACTGGCAAAGGCACGGCATGCCATCTGATCAAGGCGGCCTATCCTCACCATCCTTTAGGGAAGTGGCGTCTGGGGTGTGAAGCACGGAGGAGTTGGTCAACCCCAAAACTGGCGCATCGACCTCGGGAGGAGAAGCCCAGCACTTAACCGCTTTCACCGGGAAAGGATACTTTATCCCATCCCTGAGGAACACCCGGAAGCCGACTAGTTTTCTCCCATTCCCTAAGGATCAGTGCATCAAAATGACCCTGGGTAGGGAACTCCAAATAGGCTTGTGTGCCCCAAAAAATTCCCCCTTCTTGAGAGGGGGCGCCTCAGGCGGCGCAATATCCAAAACCTCCAAGAGATGTGACAAAACCGTGGCCGTGTCAACAGCATCCCCCAGCGCCCAACATCAGCCTCACCAAACCGTACATCGTCAGCCTCTAACTCCTCATACAATTCCCCCTCCTCTAATGGGGAATAATCCGACATATCAAATTAATCATCATCAATATCCAAAGTCGCCTGGACCGACGACAAATGTCTCTTTTTAGCCTGGGCCTTCTTGCCCACCGCGCTAACCATACATTTCTCGATGCTGGCCAACCTAGCACAAACATCAGAATGCAACTCCCCGCTGGCACCAATGTCACTTAGGGGAAGGCGATGAAGCGGGGGGCGCCGACCCAGAAGGCTGGGCACCCGACTGCCGCGATATGGCCTTTTGTGCACATGGTATACAAATAAGCACATTCTCACCCGTAAGGATGCCCCACAACCCACACATGGCCGGGATTGTCCCAGAGGGCGCCCGAGCCCGGTATCCTGCGGAGCCTCCATATGGTGATTCTTGTGGTCAGTCGCAAGACCGCAGGGAATTTAAGCAATAAGCAACCCGGGATGCCCCTTAAAAATCCCAGTGGGAGGATTTGTGGTGATCTATTTTAAGACTAGGGACCCCAGAACTAGGAGGATCCCCTTATCATGCACATACACGATGCAATCTGTAACACACAATGAAGTCATCGTAAGTCACAATCGCCTCAAAATATATAAATATATATTACACATATCACCATATAATACCTATATACTCACATGCGAGAAAAAAGGAGGCCCCCCTGCTAGAGAGGGGCCCCCGCATAATCTAAGGAAGTGGCCAACAGGCCCTTACTGGACAGGGGCACGCCGGATCAGCCACAGCAGCACCAAGATGGCCCCCGGAGAAGAGCCTCATGAGAAGAGGAGGAAGAGAAGGGGGGCGGGCCAGCGCAGAACGTGCGCTCGCCAGGCCACGCCCCCCCTCTCAGCAACGCGGATCCCAGCCCTGGGCTGGCTCGCAGCATCACGCCAAACGAGGGGGTGGGGCTACCGCGGCCGTGCCCCTTCCCTGAACAAGGCCTGAGGGAGAGAAGCTCCCCAGGCTGAATGAAGGAGGCAGTACAGATACGGCCCCATGTACAAGGCAAACACCTGCCAGCACCACACAGGTGAAAACACAAACACACACATATAAGACAGAGTATAAAGGCCAGCCAGCCAGCCCCACCCCCCAGAGGGAAGTAAGGGACCCGGAAGGGGGGAATCCCAGCCAGAATCTGGCCGTAGGAATGAAAGGGACAGGGCATCCCACACCGGGATCACCAAACCCAGGCAACCGCCTACCCCTTGTAATGGGGTCTCGCGGTGGAGCACAGCTCCTTGCACACCCATAAGGTGCTACCTATCCTCACCAGGACCCACAGCCAAGGCTGGGAGGCTCAAATCGGGATAATTTAGGAAAGGTCCTGGCAGCAATAGGGACAAAAAATGACCGGGCGCGAGCCCGGCTTACCCGCAAGTAAGAGAAGTCCTCATCTTCTGTCTTGCTCGCCTTCCTGAGAGAAGAAACTGGGGAAGTGGTGGGAGGTCCCAGGTATTTATGGACTGGGAGGAGCTCCTTTTTTGCATTCATCTCTGCAGAAGTTCGCCCTCTACTGGAGAATAACCCAAATGTAATGAAGAGTTGAAGCGGAGTGTATGTCACACTTGGAATATAGTGCTGAATCCGCCCAGAGGATCCCTTCTGCACAAGGGGCAGAGCCTGTCCTGCCCAAATGGGGCCCCCAGCTCACTATCCCCTGATGCCTCCATTATGGCGATTAAAAATAATTAAATTCAATAAGGCTACTAGGCGCTAACGGCCTAAGCCTATAATCGATCCCTCTTATTAAAAAGGGGGGCCGGGAGGAACCACAACCCTCAACCTTAGCCCACGATCTAAACAAAAAGAAAGAGAAGCCCCATGTCACCTTAACATAAAAACACATATGGCAAAGTGCAACAATAATCAAAAGAGGGATTCACAACACCGCAACCGACAGGAGGGATCACCGCAGCGTCCGCAGCAAGGAAGGCCCGACCTTGGCTCCCAGCACAGCACAGCACAGCAGCAGTATCAGCAGCAGAAAACAGCAGCACATATGGCCCAACCGCGCCTTCTGGAAAGATCCTCAGGGGGGGAACGTTGACACCGTGCCCGCCCCCCGCGGCGTGTCAGAGAAGAACGCGGCCCTCCTGATCCGCTGTCATGGCGGTGGCCCTGTCAGTGACGGCCGCAGCGTGCGCCCCCTCCCCCCCCCCAGTCTCTCACACAGAGAGCCACACACAGCGGTGCGAGAGGCGCATGCCCCGGGGGGAACGCAGGGAGGTGAGTAGGAGGTCAGAAACGGCTCCTCACTGCCTGTCAGTGAGGAGCGCAAGTGAAGTCGCACAAAGCATGCAGCACACACACAAAAAATAAAGCTGTGGGCAGGGAGGGACATATACATAGAAAAAAATATACTAGTGGTTCCCCCTCAGGCTCACCATAAGCCTGTGGCCGGCTACCTTTTAGAATAAGGTCTGCGGCCCAGAGCATGTGCTCTGCAGAACGCCACAGACCCCGTTGTTCGCCCTACTGTCACGGATCCCGTAGCAGCCAAAGGCTGGGAGGCAGGAATGGGTCAGAAGAGATCCATGGAAATAGGGTTCGTAGCGGCCGACGGGCTAGGTGGCCCCGCTCTGCTGCCAAAATCTGAGATTGAGTGCCAACGATCTGATGCAGCCAAACTGAAAGGTGAACAACTGGGGAATGATAGAGGGGCAGCTGCCTTTATAGGGGGCCGGGAGCAGCTACATCTTTGATCTTGCAGTCAAGCGTCCTCTAGAGGCGAACACCCAATTGTGAGGATATTGGGACGGCCTGGACTGTAGGGGAAAAAAAAAACGACAAACCACACCCTTAAAAATCCCCCCAAAAATGATATGGGGTCCCCCTTACCCATCATAACCAGCCTGGGACCAGCTATGGGGGCTTGTAGGAACAGGGTGCAGGGGCCAGCTTTGGTGCCCCCCCCCACCCTGCCGGCTACAAGCTGCATGGGCCGGGCTCTTCTGCTTTGGGGAGGCAGGTAATTGGGGGTGCCGGGGGTTAATGGCAAGTCACCCGCTAGTTGCAGGTGACTTGCCAGCCCCCAGCCTTGTGAACTGGTATAGGGATCTCATGGATCCCTTACCTGTTCACAAGGTATTAACAGTATAAAAAAAAATAAAAAAATAAAAAAAAAACACAAAAAAATGACATTTATTGGTTTTTTTTTTTACTCACCTCCGATACTCTGCTGTCCCCCGGCGATCGTGTCCCATGAAGCTCCGATGACAGATGCGGGTGATCAGTTGGGGAGGGCTGGGGGGGGGGAAGATGATCAGAGCCATCTCCAATTTCTCGCCCTCTCCTCACTACGGAAGAGCCCGGGAGGGGGCAATCGGAGGCCCCCCACAGAGGGGCTCTGCGGGAGGGATCACGGCCACAGGTGAGCAAATGTCTTTTTTTTTTGTTTTTTACAGTTAACTGGCAGCGTCCGAAGCGGGGGGAGGGGGGGAAATCGGATGCCCCCCCGGGTGAAAAGAAGACCTGGCCCAATCCAATGTTTTTTTTTGTTTTTTTCTGTGGGGGTTTAAAGACTCACGTAGCTGGCATTAAAAGGGTTAACCCACTTCTAAAAATAAGGTAAAAAAAAAGAAAAAGAGAAATCCTTGCAAACATCGTAGACACTAGCCACGCTGCATGCAAAGCTTCTACATCCTCTAATTCCTCCGAAGACTGAGTGTCAGCACTGTTTTTTGCTCGCCTTACCAGAAACCTTTGCAGAAACCTGTGTTCAACTACTTGATGCTGTGGCTAGAATTTCACTACCCACACTAGGTACATTAGGACTCAGTTGTAAAGCAGGATTGCTGTAAAAAGGATTATATTGCAAATGACATCTGCGCTTGGGCTGTCATTGCATAGGGCCAGAATAATTGCAGCCAATCATCTGCCAATGAAAAGGGAAAATTAGCTGCTATGTTCATAGACAGTTTTTGAGAGACGACATGGCTGCAGTCAGAACAATGTCATGCCATCCCCTGTGGTTGTGAAGGACTGTTCGGTCAGCTTTAGCATCCAAAAAAGCGAAGCTAGGTGTCTTGATAGATATATATATATATATATATACACACACACAGGCAAGTAAGTCCCCTTATTATCCATGGTAAATAAAAATAAAATGGCACAGGGAAAAAGCAGGTAGTATGCCCAGAAGTTTATACGACTACTTAATACAGATGTATAGTAGACTGCTGAAAGACATTGAGAAAAAAAAAAGCAAAAAAATACAATTCTGTGATTACTCACCTGTAGAATTGGTATTATGAGTATACAGTACGTCCTGCTCCAAATCTAATACTTACACTTGGGATATACTCCACCAGATGGCGCTGGACAGCAGAGACATCGAAAATAGGCTCCTCCTGGCCCCTCAAATACCCAGCATTGAAAAGCAGTTAACGAGAAGCCGGGAGAATTAAAGAATCCAAACTATCAACTATAACAATGATAATCACCATACAGGGGATCCAAGATAATGCAAACCAAGGGTGGGTTGGAGCAGGACGTACTGTATACTCATAATACCAATTCTACAGGTGAGCAATCACAGAATTGTATTATTCTTAGTTTACAGTACGTCCTGCTCCAAATCTAATACTTACACTTGGGACATCCAATAGCAGTGTCCATAAAGAAAAATCAGCAGCAGACAGTTTAAACCACTGCCGCCTGCAGAACCTTTCGGCCAAAAGCAGTTGAGGCCCTAACATCAACCTTGTAAAACTTTAAAAAGGTATGAACAGAAAACCAAGTAGCGGCCTTGCAAACTTGTTCAACAGAAGCCTGGTGCTGAAAAGCCCAAGAGGCACCAATAGCACGAGTGGAATGAGCAGTAAGGCGGAAGGGAGGATTCTTCCCCTTAATAGAGTAGGCCTGAATCACAGCCTGACGAATCCACTTGCTGATAGTAGGCTTGGCAGGAGCCAAACCCTTCCTAGGACCAGAAGGGACCACAAAAAGAGCATCAGTTTCCTGAAAGGTGCAGTAGCCACCAGATAGTACTTCAGACACCTAACCACATCCAAAGAGTGCAAAACCCTCTCCTTAGCATTGCTAGGATTAGGGCACAAAGAAGGAAGACCAATATCCTGATTCAAATGAAAGGCAGACAC
Organism: Gastrophryne carolinensis; assembly: GCA_027917425.1. Classification (NCBI taxonomy): domain Eukaryota; kingdom Metazoa; phylum Chordata; class Amphibia; order Anura; family Microhylidae; genus Gastrophryne; species Gastrophryne carolinensis. Next base: position 142,917,213 of record CM051243.1, on the reverse strand, counting down.
TACCTTAGGCAGAAAGTCAGGTTTGAAATGAAACACCACCTTGTCCTGGTGTCTCTCATAGTAGGGGGGCTGAATGGAAAGTGCCGCCAACTCAGACACGCCTGACAGAAGTGATAGCCACCAGAAATACAACCTTGATCGTAAGAATGGCCAAGGCAGTATCCTGCACAGGTTCAAAGGGAGCACCCTTCAAGGCTGACAGAACCAAGTTCAGATCCCAAAGAGGCACCATAGGCTTACGTGGGGGGCGCACATGAGTCATGGGCACTCCTGATCAGAGGGTGCTGAGCAAAGGACTTCTGGAAGAAAATAGCCAGGGCAGAAACCTGACTCTTCAGAGTACTGAGCTGGAGTCCCATCTCCAACCCATGCTGCAGGAACTCCAGAATCCTGGGAATAGAGAACAGACGACAGGGAAGAGACTTAGACTCACACCAGTCAATGTAGGCACGCCAAACCCTGTAATAAATGGAAGAGGAAGACTTCTTCCTAGCTTTAATTAAAGTATCCACAACCGAGGAAGACAGCCCCTTCTCCATCAAGATGGAGGTTTCAGCAGCCAAGCCGTAAAAGCCAGAGTTTGTAAATTGGGATGGCGTAGTGAGCCCTGAGTGAGCAGACCTGACACCAAGGGCAGAGCGTACTGATCTACTGCCAGCTGCACTACGTCTGTGAACCACACTCTTCTTGGCCACCTGGGGGCCACCAGAATTGCTGCCACCCCTTCCAGAGCAATCTTGTGCAGAACCCTGCCCAGCAGGGGGATTGGAGGGAAGACATACAGGAACTGAAAGTCCTGCCATGACATTGCTAGCGCATCCGAGGTCAAGGCCAGAGGATCCTGGGACAGAGAGACAAAAGCTGTGAGCTTGTGATTGTGGTGGGACGCAAACAGATCTACATCTGGTTGGCCCCAACGGAGACACAGAGATTGAAACACCCTGCTGCATAGGGACCATTCTCCCGGGCGAGAGGTCCCCCTGCTCAGAGTCCACAAGGCAATTCCCCCCCCCGTGATGTACACAGCTGATATGCAGGGAACATTGGCCTCCGCCCAAGTCAGGATCAGAGATGCTTCCTGGAGGGCCCCCTTGCTCCGGGTTCCTTCCCTGATGATTGATGTAGGCAACTGCCGTCTGGTTGTCCGAGCACACCTGAACAGGCAGGCCCCAAAGAGGAGTAGTCAAGTGAGCCAGAACTAGTCTGATCGCCCGCAGTTCCAAGACATAGATAGGTGTGTGGGCCTCCTGAGGGCTCCACCTCCCCTGGACCCGCAGGGACTTCTAGAAACCCCCCCCCCCCCCCCCAACCAAGACTGGCATCCGTGGGGACAGTCTCCCAGGAAGGGGCAAGAAAGGATCTGCCCCCCAACAGGTTCCTTGAGTCCATCCACCACAAGAGGGACCTCCTGACCAGGGGGGAAAGCACACAGACCCTGTCCAGGGACGCTGGGTCCTTGTCCCATACTGACAATAGGTGAAGTTGCAGAGGCCTCAAGTGGAACTGAGCATAAGGGACCGATTCGAAGCATGCCACCATCAGGCCCACCAGCTGCATCCCCTGCCTGATGGAGGGATGGGGACAAGCTAGGAGGGACTGAGCCTGTGCAATCAGACTGTCCACCTTCTATTGAGGAAGGAAGATCCTTGCCTGAACTGTATCCAGATTCATTCCTAGGAATGGAGTTACCAAGGAAGGGGACAGTGAGGACTTGGGGTGGTTGATCACCCATCCAAATGACTCCAGAGTGGACACCACCAGCTGAGTACCCAACTCTGCCTGATGTAGAGACTGGGAAGTGATGAGAATGTCATCCAGACGCCCCAACATCTGAGCAGAGACATCACGCCAGCCAGCACCTTGGTGAACTCCCTGGGAGCTGAAGTGAGGCCGAAGGGAAAGGCCACAAACTGATAGTGTTGATCCATCAGAGCGAACCTGAGGAACCTTTGATGACCTGGGAACACAGGAATATGAAGATAAGCATCTTTGATGTCCACAGAAGTCATGAAATCCCCTTGGCGCAGGGAACTGATGGCAGAGCGCAGAGCTTCCATGCGAAAGCGCCTGCCCCTGACAAGCTTGTTGAGGATCTTCAAGTCCAGGATGGGCCTGACTGAACCATCTTTTTTGGGTACTGTGAATAGGTTGGAATAAAAGCCCTTGCCTTTTTCTCTTAAGGGGACCTGGCAGATGACCCCCCAGCTCCAGGAGGCCTTGCACTGCTTGCACGAGCTCCTGAGCTGACACAGGGTCCCAAGGAATCCGGGATCTGATGAATCTTGGAGGGGGCCAGGCAGCAAACTCCAACTTGTAACCGGAGGACACTACCTCCTGAATCCACCGGTCTGAGACATGAAGCCTCCAGACGTGAGCGAAGTGCTGCAGCCGCCCCCCTGCCCGGATGGGTGAGGGCGCCCCATCATGCCTGAGGGGGCTTGGGAGAGGATTTAGCTTTGGGACCCCAGGAGGAGCCAGGACGTCCACGTCCTCTGCCCCTACCCCAGAAATCTCCCCGGGTCCCAGGAAAGGAAACCCCCCTTCCCTGTCTGGCACCACGGTAAGGGGAGGAGAAGGAACCCTGACCCCGAAAGGGCCGAGATTGCCACCTGCGCTGGGGTAACCTGCCTCCCTTAGCAAAAACGTCCAGGCGGTCCCCAAACAGGCGCAGTCCTTTAAAGGGAAACCCAGTGAGGGCCTTTTTGTCAGCGTTGTCAGCAGCCCACTGGCGCAGCCAAACTGAGCGGCGTATAGCCACCACGAGGGCAGAAGTTCTGGCACACATTCTGATGGTGTCATCCAATGCTGAGAGGACAAAATTTACAAAAACATCACAACTGGAGAGTGCATTAAACACCTCACAAGGCAAATCAAAAGGGGCACTATCAAGCATATTTCTGATAAGGGTTCTAGTGGCCACAGCAGTAATGGCAGAGGCACAGACTGGGCGCAGCGCCGTCCCCGCACATGCAAAGGCGTGGGATGCCAGCTGGTCAATGCGCCGGTCCTCAGCATCCCGCAGGGTAGTGGAGTCAGGGGAATGCATGACAGAGGTGTTAGATAGCCCTGGGGGGGGGGGGGGGGGTGATGACCAACATTTAACCATCTCAGCAGGAAAGGGATACTTCCTATCCCAACTTTTTGGAACCCCGGGAAGTTTACTGGGGCGCTCCCATTTCTTGAGCACAAGGTTATGCAAATGTGCCTGCTCAGGAAATTCCAAACGTGATTTTGCGGTATGGAAAAGCTCCCTTCTTTGCCTGGGAGCCGCAACAGGGAGAGAGATGGACAGAACCTCAAAAATCTGGGTCAATAATCTGTCAGTGTCATCCGGGGCCCAGGGGTCAGAGCCAGAATCGTCATGACCCCTTGGTCTCTCATCAGATGAGCCTGAATCAGAAAAGAGCTCCCCTTCATCAGACGGGGTATAGCAACAAAGATTCCAAAGCTCCTCAGTTCCCATAGGGAAAACAGTGACATTAGGCGTCAAGTGCCACTTCTTAGCAGGGGCCTTACGCGCTAAGGACTTCGCAATACCATTTTGTGATTACTCACCTGTAAAATGGGTATTATAAGTATGTCTCACACCTTGCTTCGGAAATAATCATTACACTTGGGTTATAGTCCACAAGAGGGCGCTTTACTGCAGAGATGGCAAAAAAAGAAGCCCCTCCCAGTCCACAAATACCTGGGACCTCCCACACATTCCCCAGTATAAGAAAGCAGTAAGGGGACCAGGAAGAGCAAATAAAATCTATGAGAGAAACAGTAACACCAAACAGAGGATCCAAGATACAACTCAGGGTGGGGCGAAGCAGGGTGTGAGACATACTTATAATACCCATTTTACAGGTGAGTAATCACAAAATGGTATTATTCTAAGTATGTCTCACAACCTGCTTCGGAAATAATCATTACACTTGGGGACATCCAATAGCAGTGTCCAAAAAGGGTGGGGATCCCAACAGGCAAAAGTGAACAAAATAAACCACTGCAGCTTGCAGAACTTTGCTAGTCGAAAAACAGCATCCGCTGAGGCCCACAAATCAACCTTATAAAACTTGGAAAGGTATGAACAGAAGACCAAGTAGCAGCTGTACAAACTTGTTCAACAGAAGCCTGGTGCTGAAAGGCCCAGGAAGCCTCAAAAGCACGAGTAGAATGAGCAGTGATCTGGAAAGGGGTATCCCTCCCCTTGACAGAATAGGCCCTAATAACGGCCTGACGAATCCATTTACAAATGGTAGTCTTGACGGGCGCCAAACCCTTCTTGGGCACGGAGGGCATCACAAAAGAAGGCGTCCATCTGGCGCCAAGGTAAAGTAGCCACCAGATAGTACTGTACCCATCTAACGACGTCCAGAGTGTGCAAAGCCCTCTCCCTGCCATTATTAGGTTTAGTACACAAGTAAGGAAGCACAATGTCCTGAATGAAGTGAAAAGAAGTCTGGTTTTAAGTGGAAAACCACCTTGTCCTGATGTCTCTCAAAGTAGGGGGCCTGAATGGACAGAGCCGCCAACTCAAAAATCCGAACAGAATTTATAGCCACCAAAAAGACAACTTTTAAGGTGAAAAATGTATAGTGCAGCATCCTGCACTGGTTCAAACGGAGGACCCAGAAGGGCAGACGATGCCAAGTTTAAATCCTAAACAGGCAACATGGGTTTGCGAGGAGGGCGCACATGAGCGACCCCCTGAAAATAAAAGGCCTTAACCAAAAGGATGAAGAGCGAAAGATCTCTTCCTATCCCCAACGAGAGTCTGGACAAAGGCTTCATATAAACCCTTTTCCTTAAGATGAAGGGTTCAGCAGCCACGCTGTCAAAGCAAGCGGTTGTAAATTGGGGTAACAAAGCTGACCTTGTCTAATCAGATCCGGAAGCAGAGGCAGCCTGTACTGATCTACCGCCAGCCGGACAACGTCTACGAACCGCACCTGTCTTGGCCACCTAGGGGCCACTAGGATTGCTGGCACATCCTCTTGAGCCAGCTTGTGTACTACCTTGCCCACCATGGGAAAGGGAGGAAACAGATACAGGAAACCGAGCTCCCGCCAGGACAGAGACACAGCATCCACTGCCAGAGCCAGATGGACCTGGGAAATAGAAACAAATGCTGATAGCTTGTGAACGTGAGGAGAAGCAAACAGAGCCACATCACCAGAATACACGGAACGTTGCTCACGGCCCAATACAGAATCAACAACACCACTCGGAGGGCACTCTTGCTTCAAGTCCCTCCCTGATGACTGAAGTAGGCAACCACAGTCCGGATGTTGGAGTGAACCTGAACCGGCAGGCCCCATAGGTGAGGCATCCACCGCAACAGCCTCAGCCGAGCCACCCTTAGCTCCATAACATTGATGGGGGCGTGTGCCTCCTGAGGTCCCCACAGCCCTTGGAATTGGTGGGCTCTCCAGTAGCCCCCCCAAACTGACCGACTGGGATTCGTCGAGACAGTCTCCCAGCGGGGCAGGAAAATAATCTGCCCCACCAGAAGGTTTTTCGAGTCCAGCCACCCCCGAAGGGACCGACGGACCAGAGGAGACAGAACAAGGACTGATCCCAAAGACAGGGAACACTTGTCCCAGGCCGATAGGAGAAGGAGCTGAAAGAGCCTCATGTGAAATTAAGCAAAAAGGTACTGTTTTGCAAAAACAGGCCACCATCAGTCCTACCAGTCTCATTCCTAGCCGGATGGAAAGATGAGAGTTCGTAAGGACAATCCGAATCGGCGCTTTAAATGCTCCAGGTGATGCATGAAGTCACAATCACGGCATTGCTCAACAGATACTGCCTTATAAGTCCTGCGCGCTAACCAAAAGCGCCACTAGAGCACACTTGAAGAGCGTCCACCTACGGCTAAAGGTAAGGAAATCCTGGCCTGAATGGTATCCCGCAACATGCCCGGGACAGAAGACACCCTCGATGAGGAAAGTGAAGACATGGGGTAATTGATTACCCACCCAAAACTCTCCAGTGTCGCCACGACCGGCCGGGTATCCAGCTCCGCCTGACAGAACGAAAGAGACGTAATGAGAAGGTTGTCCAAATAAGGAAGAATGTGATTGCCCTGGACTCATGAAAAGGGCCATCACACCCACCAGCACCTTGGAGAATACCCTGGGTGCAGAAGTGAAACCGAAAGGGAGATCCATGAATTAGTAGTGCTGCTCCCCTACCGCAAACCTGGGAAACCGCTGGTGCCCTGGAAGGCCGGCACATGAAAGTAAGCATCTTTGATATCTATTGATGATATAAAGTCCCCCGGGGGCAGGGAGCTGACAGCGGAGAGCAGCGTCTCCATGCGAAACCATTTTGTTCAGATGAACCGGATGAGATCTTCAAGTCAAGAATGGGCCAGATGGGACAATCTTTCCTGGGGACTGTAAAGAGATTGAAATAGTAACACTGACCTCTTTCCCCTGGGAAACCTGACGAATGACCCCCATGGCCAGACGGCCTTGTACTGCTGTAAACAGGCCCTAAAACTGCCCAGGGATCCGAAGAAACTTGTGAAGAGAATCTGGGAGGAGTGAAGAACAGCAGCAGCAGCCGTCCCCCACCAGAGGGGTGAAGACACCCCCTCAATGCCGAGCGGGCTAGCAGAAGATTAAGGCTTGGCACGCTAGAAGAAAACAAGTCGGGCACGGCAACAGCTATTGCCCCGGAATCTCCCCCTTCTTTCTCGCAAAGGGTACCCCCCTGCCTGACCCAGGCCCATAAGGGAGGGAGTGAAGGACCTTGACCCCCGAAAGGGTCGTGGCTGCTTTTGCGTTGGTGTAACTTACCTTTCTAGCCAGAGCTCCGCCATCACCAACAGGCGCAACCCAACAGGGGGAAGCCCTTCGAACGCCTTTGGGACAGCCTAGTCAGCTGCCGAACGGCGCCACCCGACCGAGTGGCTGGAATCAGACCACCCAGCCGAGGTCAACAATACCTTTGAATAGTGCCAACTAAAGCAGAGAGGACATAGGTGTTCCCCCACCGTGATAATTAGCTCACAAAGCGACAAGCTCTAAATCCAGCACCAGAAGGATCCAATTGGAAACCTTAAAGACGACCCCCAAATAAGGTCCTAATAGGCCTGGCCGTAATAGCGAAAGCCTCCACCGGGTGCAAGGCCACACAGACAAGGGAGGCCTGATAGTCGATGCGTCAGTCCTCACTATCCATCAGGTAATGAGACGGGGGAACGCGCCACATACACAATGTACAACCCCAGGATGGTGGCATCCACCTAGAGGGGTCAATGACCAGAACTAGACCAAACCGCGGCGAAGGGATACCTCCTATTCCACCCCTTAGGTAGCATGAGGGAGACGTCAGCATCCCACTGCTCTGAAGGCATCAGAGCAATGGCAGGCTGATCATCAGAGGGAACAGAATCTGAATAATATCCCTTCACACAAGGGGTGTACAGACAGACAATAATATTAAACATATTGTTAATGTATAGACCGGCGCAGCGAGCGCCATGTGACGACATTCAGCTGGATCCTTCCGGCCACAAGGCTAGCAACCCAACACAGTGTTGCCCTCTAGCGCAAACATCCACTGCGACTCCCCGCTAGTGTTAACGTCACTAGGGGTCATACCCAGGTGCGGGGGTGTGAGTGACGAGACCAGCCGAGCTAACCCGGCCGCACGGGCTCAGATTGCCGCGCCAGCTCCCGCTGTGCACATATACTCACTCTAGTACAATGTTGCCCACCAGGGATGCCCCGCATCCCACACAGAGCCGGGCTTGCCCCGAGGGGACCCCGAGCACAGTATCCTGGGAAGCCTCCATAAAGTGGTTTTGGTAGCCGCAATGACCAATGGGAATTATGCTGTTGAGCTACCCGGGATGCCCCTTAAATGTCCGTTAGTGGGAGGATTTAATATATGGTAACTCATGTCAAAGAAAAGGCCCGGGACCAGGGGGAAGCACTAAATTTGGAAGACCCCCGGAAGACATAAATGTCATCACACGCATACATAAATACATATATACATATAATGCAATTAGCATAAAATGCAGCCCCCCCAGCCACAGAGGACGCACATACCATACATGCACTTAAGATAGACAATCATCAGCCCGGCAGGGGACACTCACCAATTCTATGGGAGGCAGGATAGCGCGAGACAGTCTCCCAGCGGGCTGCCGGAAGGTGTGACAGTAGGAAGATGGAGAAAAAGGGGGTGAGCCACCTGCACAGTGCGCCGAGCGCTAGGCTCCGTCCCCTCCAAGCACAGGGAAATTACAAGCAGCCGAGCTCCCCAGCAATGCGGGAGCCAGCCGTTACGTTATGAAAAATGAAAGAGAGAGAGGGGGTGAGCCACCTGCACAGCGCGCCGAGCGCTAGGCTCCGTCCCCTCCAAGCGCGGGGAGATCACAAGCGGCCGAGCTCCCAGCAATGCGGGAGCCAGCCGTGACGTGAAGAGAAGAGGGGGCGAGCCACCCGAGTAGCGCAATCAACCAACCAAACCGCCGCGCTCCCCAGACAAGGGGGAGCCGGCCAAACATCACCCGGCCCTCTGCCGGTAAACAAAAGCAAAAAGGAGCAAAGGGGGCGGGCCTGCCGGTCAGCGCGCCGAGCGCAAGGCCACGCCCCCTCCCCCTCAGAGAACCACAAGCAGCCAAGCTCCCCGCCATTTTGCGGAAGCCGGCTGTAACGGCACCGGCCCGCCGCCATGGAAGGCCATAGTTAAAACACATTCACACACACACAATAAAAATATATACATATATATTACACACAGCCCCCCCCAACTAACCGGGACCAGGGAGGAGGGAGGATAGGGGGAAGCCGATGACTACATTTAGATGTGTAGCGAGGGCCTCAACGGACAGGGCATCCCAAGTCAGGATCACCAAAAAACCTGACGACCGCCTACCCTTTGATGAGGGCCTTGCGGTGGAGCATGGCTCCTTCAAAACACCTCTAAAGGTGTTACCTATCCTCACCCAGACCCTGCAGCCATAGCTGGGAGGCTTAATGTTATTTAAAAAAGGGTCCAGGAGGAATTAGGACATATTGGGGGCCGGGTGTTACCCGGCTTACCTGTAAGGAGAGATGAGCCATCATCTTGAGTGTCGTCGCCTTCACTGCAGAGACTATACTGGGGAATGTGTGGGAGGTCCCAGGTATTTGTGGACTGGGAGGGGCTTCTTTTTTTGCCATCTCTGCAGTAAAGCGCCCTCTTGTGGACTATAACCCAAGTGTAATGATTATTTCCGAAGCAGGGTGTGAGACATACTTAGAATAATCTGTTCAACAGTAGCCAGTCTAGAAGACACATCAGGCTGAGAATCCCCACTAGTATGCAACTCAGTAGGAGTGAGGTTTAAGCTTGGGGGAGAAGGCGAAGTGAAACGAGGTACAGCCACTGGCAGGCCAGATTACAATGCAAGCACCTGCTCAGCACAGGGTACACAGACCCGCGCCTTGTGAGCGTCAGCATGAGGCTGCCCACACGCTACACACAGCCGGTGTTGTCCCGAAGGGACCCGGTCACATTATCCTGGGATGCCTCCATATGGTGATCATAGCGGTGCTATACGCCAATAGGGAATAACGCTATATAGCAACCCCGGATGCCCCAATAACCCGCTAGGGAAGTGGGAGTATTATTTTTACAAGGCCTACAAGTTATATACTAATACAGGGCCGGGAGAAGCCAAAAGGGTTCGCCCCACCTGAAAGACATAAGCAGACAAGACCTGTAAGCACATAGTAACAAAAGTGAAAGATAAAGCCGCCCGCGAGGGCACTTACGGATTCCATTTTAACCATGGCCTCTTTGGATTTAATGAGGCTAATCACCAAATATGAGGAAGAAAGATTAAAAGACATACAACAAGAAATTGCATCTTTTGAATCCTCTTTGAAATCGTATGAGACTGATCCGCACTTTGAGGATTATTTACAACGAATGAGAAAATCTCTTGATCAGATGGAAACCCAAATTATGCAAATCAAAAAAAGCAAATATCAACGGGACACTGAGGACTATGCCAATGACCGGGTGTTCACGTGGAAACGTAATGTATATAGAGCCCAGAGGCCCAGATCTATTTTAAAAAATTCGTCTGGGAAGAAGGTGGTCTCTTTCACTAATGATTCCTTGGACTGGTCCTCTAGCAGTGATCGCTCTGACGTCGAATCGGAGAACCGGAATTTTCAATGGGAGAAAATAATAAAAGCGAGGAAGAAAAGGGGCCAAAGAAAAAACACAGATCGGGAAGAAAGCATAGATCAAGGTGCCCGGTACACCTTGAGAGGGCGCAGGACTTAAATCAAGTAGATAGTGTTATTAATCTGTCCACATATACCCTCTCAGAATATGAAGTAGCAATTTTGTCTAAAGGGCTCTCTTTTGCACCGACGTTCCATTTTAACCTTTTTGATACAATCTTGGATGTCAATAAATTGGTCCGAAATTTAACATTAAGAAAGGATTTTTTTTGTAGATAAGGAGTTTGGGGAAGTAGAGCCAATAGAATTAGAGAATGATTTTCCTTTGCGGCCGTGTTCAGACCGCAGCGAGAATCTATCCTCGGTACAGGACATTGCATGTATAAAGATGTTAGAGAGTTTGTCAGATCAATGTTCCTCAAAAATTCTACCTCCAAAGATACCAAAACCCTCTAACACCAAATTCTATCCTGTAAATGCGAGAAATGCAATTTTGGATGTTTTTCAAGAAGCAGTGGAAAGAGACCTAACACAACTAGCCTCTCAAATCTCCCGTCATAGAAAGATTGGTAAATCTAATTTAACCATTGAGGAGAAAAATGCCTTGGATAATCTATTTAAAAATAAAGATATTATCATTCGTGCAGCAGATAAAGGAGGGTGTGTGGTGGTTCTAAATAGTACAGATTATGAACAGGAAGCCTTGAGACAATTGGGAGACTCAGAGACTTACATTAAATTGGAGAGTGATCCTACCCCTCGCTTTAAATTAGATTTGAAGAATCTTTTAGCTGAAGGGCTAGCTCTAGGTGTACTGAGCAATGTGGAAGCGGAGGCTCTGGATGTGGCTTCGCCCATTGCCCCAAAATCCACAAGCCACAACGTCCACCTTGTGGCAGACACATTGTGGCTGGGATTGGGGGGTTGAATGAGAGGTTGGGGCAATGGGTGGACTCACATCTAATTCCTCTTGTATTAAGACTCCCTGGTTTCCTCCAGGATTCCAGGGATGTCATTTCCCATCTGACTGACATCCAGTGGGAGACAGACTTTCTGTGGATCACATGTGATGTGGCTTCCCTATACTCGGTGATACCACATGACCTGGCCCTCCAAGCCATATATTTTCATCTAAATACTTATTCTGCCTACCCTAGGGAGTTGGTAGAATTCTTGATTCTAGCGTTGGAATATTTGTTAAGACACAACTTCTTATTTTCAGGTCAATTTTACCTGCAAAGATGTGGTGTGTCTATGGGAGCACCGTTTTCACCCTCCCTTGCCAACCTTTATATGGGTTGGTGGGAGGAGACATATATTTACCATCAGTCCAACCCTTTTATATCTAACATAAAATATTATGGCAGGTATATCGATGATATTGTTATTATTTGGCAGGGGTCTTTAGAATGTAAGGATGAGTTTGTGTCATACTTAAATAATAACTAAATCTAAGATTTACATCGGAATATCATCTGAATACAATTCCCTTTTTGGATCTTTTGCTTCAGGTACCCATAGAAAGTAACAAGATAGAGACCACCACGTTTAGGAAACCAACACGTTTAGGAAACCAACTTCTGGTAATACAATCTTGAGGGCTGAGAGTTGCCATCCGGCACATACAATCAGAGCCATCCCCGTTGGGGAAATGATTAGAGCCCGACGAAATTGTTCGGCAGATCTGAGTTTTCAAAAAGAGGCAGATACCATAAAAAACAGGTTAGAGCAGCGGGGCTACCCTTTAGAGTCCATTTTAAGAGCTAAGGCTATTGCAATAGGAAAGATACCCACATAAGATCGTCTCCTTTACAGTATTATTTTTATTTTTATTATGTAACCATGGTTACAACAATTTACTAACAAAGGGTGCACCGCCCAAATCTTCCTACAAAATGTATACAACTGTGTGCTCACCCATAAAAAATGCAATCCACAATAATTTGGAGTGGGCGTGCAAAGAACACACCAATCTCCCAAAGGAAGCACCACTACAATCAACAGTATATATTAATGATTTTATTAGTACAAAAAAACAAAGAATTAAAATACATACACCACAAGACAAATTTAAAAACAACCAGTATGGCCAAATGTATCTATATCAATGTATATGGCCCCTAAGGGCCGCTTAAATAACTGCCCTATGGGTGAATAATATTGATTATCCTAGAATAGTCATAACCCATCCTTTTTGTGCCGGCACAAAAAATCCTAACACTTGTGTTTTTTTGTGTATTTTTCTCACATATATTTTTTATTTGTATGTATGTACATATGTGTATATATATATATATATATATATATATATATATATATATATATATATATATATATATATTTCTTTTCTTTTTTTTTTTTTTTTTTTTTATATATTTTTTTATATTTTTTTTTTTTTTTTTTTATATTTTTCACATGAACAAGTTGATTTGTACACACACATATTATAAGTATATTTATAATAATATATATACTTTTGCACACAGGTATTTGGGTGCACTGTGCACTGTGGCTATATAAGGTTAGCACGTTGATTGTATAATGTCCCAGGTTATGGTAAGAATATCAGCAGAGCAACCCATGGACCCACTGGAAACGACTCCTGCGATATAACAAACCGTGATGATGTATGTGGATTTGTGCAGCGCAAGTTCGGCAATGACAACAACTTTGCTTACAGCTAGATACTCAGTGATTCGTTATCTCTATGACAGTAGAGACAAACAAAGTACCATAGATGTCAAGAGCGGTGGCTGTTGACAGTATACAATGTTTGTGTTTTCTTAAGTGCATATACTGAGATCATTAATAATTATGTTTATACATGCACTTAGCATGGTAAAATATGTATTGACACTGTAGATTATAATTGGGACAGTAATAGTGGATAGTCAGTTGTTAATTCCCCTGATCCACTCTGTTAGTGCAACCACTGTATGGCCATGTTTATGCAGTAGATACTTTCATGGATTTACAGATTGATTACATAAATATGCTTAGTAGTAAGAGTACAATTTTATATATTTTTTATGTTTTGAAACACTAAGCCTCTTTAGGTGGGGAGTGATCCACTGTAGCTGATCTGCGTTCCGCTTCCCTCTCTCTTCCCCCCCCCCCCCCTGCGGGGAGATGTGGCTTTGTTTCTCTCCCCTTGTAGCGTGTGCAGCTGCGTGCTTTTCATTGTGGGGATTGGGATGGGGATGACAGCCATCCTCAGTGTGTGCAGTGTATATTCCAGCACGATGGGGAGGATAGTGCTCACACCTGCTGTGTCAGGTGTCATGTATTGACATCAATTAAGGCATGGGGCGTGCGGGGGCGGGGTGGCTATTTCAGAGTAGAGATTGAGGGCATGATTTGGCCAATTACTGTGCTTGGATGTATTTGGAGGGTGGGACAAATTAGTGGGTGTTCTCTATTTAAGGGAGAGCTGTCTCCACACACATTACCCTTGTCCTTGAAGCAGCATGGGGGCTGCGTGCGCAGACATTTTTCACTGAGGTTGGCCCGACTGTTGCCCTGGGTGTTATCTTATGACGTGAGATTTAACCATTTATTTTCTCTCTGCTGGCACTTGCATTTATATCATATATTGTTATTGTCTGCACTTTAAAGTCTTATTGGTATGGGTTTCCCTGTGCAATATTAGGTAGTGTTTTAGGTTTATGTGTTTTTCATGTATTTGCACTTTATATATTGATATTATTTTATTGTATATTCACTGTTTTTGCACATATTTTTGCCATATATATTATTAATATTTTTGCAGTATTGGTTTCATGAATTTGCACATATATTTACATGTGGTTAGGATTTTTTGTGCCGGCACAAAAAGGATGGGTTATGACTATTCTAGGATAATCAATATTATTCACCCATAGGGCAGTTATTTAAGCGGCCCTTAGGGGCCATATACATTGATATAGATACATTTGGCCATACTGGTTGTTTTTAAATTTGTCTTGTGGTGTATGTATTTTAATTCTTTGTTTTTTTGTACTAATAAAATCATTAATATATACTGTTGATTGTAGTGGTGCTTCCTTTGGGAGATTGGTGTGTTCTTTGCACGCCCACTCCAAATTATTGTGGTAACCATGGTTACAACATATAGTGTGGAATTCCCCAGAATTCGTGGGATCATCCTAAAACATCTCCCTATACTATATGGAGATCCCCAATTAAGACAAGTAGTACAACAGGGAGTTAAAGTGATCAGCAGGAAACCACCTACATTAGGTAAAAAACTTTCCCCAAGATTTTTAAATAAAGAAGCTAAAGTTTCAACTACATGGCTACATTGTAAATGTTTTTTCAGATGTAACGGGGCAAGATGCAATATTTGTAAATATGTATTTCAAGGTAATGAGTTTAGGTCCACGGCCACTGGAGGTAGATTCTATATAGAGGACTTTATGAACTGCAATACCAAAAATCTCATATCTAATTACATGCTCGATTTGTAGGGTCTAATATGTGGGATGTACCACCAGACTCTTCAAAAGAAGAATGGCAAGGCAGTTAGCTGTTCCACATTCAGAACGTTTAAATACAACATCTAATGTGAATCGCCATTTCTGCGACAGGCATGCAGGGGATTTTTCTAGTTTCTCGTGTATGGCCATAGAAAAAGTGAAAATAGGGCCTAGAGGGGGGGGATTTACAGGCGAGGATTTTTCAAAGAGAAGTTTTTTGGATTTTCAAGTTGCAGACCCGCACCCTGTCTGGATTGAATTCCAGATGGGATGTGGATCTGTTTTTGCGAGATTAATTCAATTTATTCTTTATTTTCTTTTTGCTCCTTTGTTATTAGATGTCTTTGCCCCCCTTGTTCTTACCATCTTCTCTTTTTTTCTCTTTCCTTCTTCCTTTTTCATCTTTTCTTTTCTTTTTTCCTTTTGTGTTCTTTAGGAATTTTTCCCCCTTTAGTAGGTTTGGTCCAGCTTTATTATGTCTATTATTACAAACATCATACCTTTTTTTTTTTTTTCTTTTTTTTTGCATGTTAGGAGGTATTTAATTATGCAATATATGTTGTAAGTAGGATTGCACACAATAATGACCTCTAGGAATGGGAACTATGAAATATAAAATGTCGGATTAATTAAAGCGGACCTTCACTCTAAATAAGAGTCTATCTTATATGTTTCCCACACCCTGTACATACAGATTGCTCACATTAAAAATCATCCTACCTGCATCTACTGCATTTTATAAGCCTTTAAACATCCAAGATGGCGGCTTATGGAAGCTGCCATTTTTGCAGGCAGCCTGCAAACAGGAAGTGCCTGCAAACAGGAAGTGACTGTGCTGCTCTGCATTCTGGGACTGCTGACCTTTCCCTGACCCCAGCTCTGCTCTGTCTGAGCAAAGCACAGCTATAACCCGCCCCCCTGTACCTTATCCCACTCTCCTCTCCTCAGTAAGTGTGATGCTTCTGAGTCAAGATGGCGGCGCCCGTATCCTAAATTCCCGAACAGAGTTGCAGCCCAGTGGGGGAAAGTATAATAAATTAGTGACTAAACATGTAAAATATATTAATTTTAGATGCTGAGGAATTGTTTTTTAAGAGTTTGGGCTTTTCATTAAATCAGGGTGAAGGTCCGGTTTAAGTATAATATCTACGTGTTAGCTGAGTAAGAGATAGATTTAGACAAACAGTGATATTATGTTGCTGCGAGAGTGACACTTAGTTTCATATGGTAAGAATGTGTGTTTACATTATTGTAACCTTCACTCTTGCAACGCATTTGAATACAATATAGTTATATATTAGTTGACTACAATATGTGACCGCGAGTATAACATATAGTTGACGTATATATAGGCATGTTTTCGCGGCCATATATTGGAAGGTATCTATCTTTTCACGGTAGGGAACTCTATTGTATTTGTGTGATCATTTTAACCAACGGTCCCGTTTGAAGATATGTGGTGATATCCTGCTTCTGGCCTGGCTTTGTTCCAGTGTACTTCCGCCCTCTCTCCTATACACATGACGACGATTTTTGCCCTTCTGATGATGCGGTGTGATCATGGCGAGTCAGGATCGCATACGTCATTGGATCAACACTATTGGTCTACCGTTTTTAGGAGAGCGCGCGGTGAATGGAGACAGATAGAGGCTAGGCGGCGGCTAACACCACATACAGATTATTATGCAGGTATGCCCGCTTGTATGTTTCCCCATGTGTAAATTATTCAATTAGACAAATAGGGTTGCTAATTATTGCCTGCAGACCTGTGTATATAATGGTGGTTTCACTCCCATAACAAATTGTCATGATTAAGGGCATGGTGCCCGAAACGCGTCGACGCCTTTCATAATCCCAATGCCTGTTGTATCGTTTTTGATGGATGATTTTAATTGAACTTCAAATAAAATTTGGATGATTTTACTTCAAACCGGATGTCGGCGGGCCTTATGGTTATATGGTGTGGACTACACAAGAGGTGAGCGCTCGCGGCCGTGCAGCTTCCTGCGGTTTGATTCAGATCAACAATTCAGAGCTGGCAATTTTGTGTCTATATGGCACTTACGGATGGCGGTAGGTAGGGGTCCGTCGCGCATGGGCCAACCAAGCAGGTTAAAGATGGCGTCGGTATACCTCGAGGGGCGGGCCGGTATCAGCGATGACTCTGAGCGCGCCATAGACGGGCGGTGGGCGGTCACGGGGCAGGGCGTTCCGGTGGCTGGCGCTATGGGGCGACCATGGCCCATGTGAATGTCTGGCGGTGAGGATTATGGGTGTTCTGGGGGGTTATGTGTGTGTGTGTGGGGGGGGGGGGGGGGGTGACTCCAGCATTATGGATGGCCCCTGGGCTTGTTTTTGCGGTCCAACATCAGTTTTTTCTTTAAGTCATGTAAAGTCACACCTCTGTATTGTAATATATCTCTGAGATTTTTAATACACTTTTCAATGACGTTTAAATAGTAACTGTTTTCTTAAAAATTCTAGAATCTTATAACCACCTAGGGCTTGGTGGTGTGCAATTTGAACCCCAATTTCTTACTCATTTAAGTTAATTGTCTTCATGGCACTTGATATTTCTTTTGTGTGCATATATAACCACCTACTGTGTGTAACAAACCTTGCATGAGGCCTAAGACGCATATAATCTGTCACGATGCCACCGCTCTGTAGGATGAAGATAGAGTCAGTCTGGCAGTGTAGACTGTAGTTTGCTGCTCACCCCAGGACTGTCTGCCAATCCACACGCTGTCTGTTACTGAGAAGACTGACAGTGCGGGTTGTGTGTTAAAGCATAGAGCCAATCCCTGCGCGTCCCTCAGAGTGGGCAGCCAATAGGATGAAAAGTGTTTTTAATGTTAACGTAGACACCATTTAAAAGAGTAGAGCGAATAAAGCAAACCGCACATTCAAGATGCGCTCCTGCCCCACAAGCTACACACCAGCAGCAGGGGAACATGTAGATATAAATCTAGACATATTCAATCAATTAAAAATGTGTCTCCATATTGAAAAAGTAGCCTTAGTGACAAGTTGTGAAGTAGGCCTCTGTATGATGCAGTCTGCAAGTGGTAGGTCCAATTTGAGGCAGAATTGCCTATTAGCACAGTAGTCATATCATAACAACCATGTTCTTACCTACCCAATAAATGCCCCCAGTCTGGCGTCTTAAATGGCCTAAGGCATTTTCTAATTAATGGACCAGTTGGGGGGGATCATCAGGATGGAACTATCAAACTAGTTTTTTATATAACAAGGCCCATAAAAATGTATAATAGAAAATTAATAAAATGGATATCAAAGTAATAAGGCAGAGTGAGGTCTCTGCTGCTGTCCGGTATCCTCAGCACACTTTAGAACTGGCTAGATATGTTGAGGGAAGCTGGGGTATACCCAGGTTTGAATGACATTTAAGGATACGCCATCAACTCCGTTGTAATGAACAATGCTGCATCCTCCACATCACTCAAAATAAATGTTATTTTTATTTTAGGAAAATCAAATGAAGTCTGCAGAAATTCTATTGTCAAAAATTGTTTTCGGTATTTCTATAGTTCTATAAACAGATTAAATTTTTCACTGGTGTAGCCCTAAAGTTTTTCCTGAACTGACCTGCCCAGCAGTCCCAGCAACTGACAAAAATCCACTGTATTTACACAAATAAATCTTCTGAATTCCCAGTCGAGGATCATCACTGTATGGATCAAAAGAGCCAACCTGTAAGAAATAATGAAGGAAAAATGTACTGTGGAAGTATAGGCATATTTAATAAATATATATATTTACATTATGAAATCACTTAAAAAGGACAAATACCCATTTTGGACAAAACTGTCTAAAATGGTTGTTGGTCTGAGCACGGAGGCATAGCAAATGGTTATCCCCACCCCCAAACTTGAACCAATACCACCAGCAAGCCCTGTTCGCCCCGAAAAATTGGCCCTGTGATTTACTTCATGTGTAAGAGCTGCCCGGGTTCTTAGGCTACCAGGGTTGAACTGCACAGTGGAGAATTCCAAATCAGATGCCCCAGTGCATCAGGAGTAAGAGAACCTGAAGTATATTTTTGTTACTTTAGATCCTCTTCAACATCGTCTAAACTATCCATGTGTAAGGGTATATATACTCTTCACAAGTTTTGAGAGAGGTAAACATTTAAAATAAAAGCAGAGAGTAATAAAACTGACAGCTAGGAACTGCATCCTACATAATGTTTGAAAGACTAAAAGCACATAGGCACTAATTCTGGACTAGCATGAGCCATTTCTACACACACACACTTACGTTAACTGTACACACTACTGTGCAAATATATTAGGAGTAGCAGGTATGTGACACTTCTGGAAAGTAACAATGCTTAAACAAACTTATAGTCCTTGTGCAGGAAAAAAACAAGCATATCTACTTATCTTTTGCTCTTCATAGTTCATCAATCCTAATCTGGCAGTAATCAAACCTACTGGCTACCACTCATTGGCGGCCCCCAGAGCAAACTGACTGCGCACCCCCTGCTGCAGTCATGGCAGTGGGAAGCCCCATCTACTGAATATAGCGGTCACGGCCTGTCACCGTGGACGAGCAGGAATGCGGCGGTAGCCAGTAACCTTTGTTCCAGACTATAAGATCAGTGTAAGACAGAAGTACATGTTGAAGTGGTAACTGTACAAATAAGTGGTTAAAGGAAAAGGCAAAAAAATACCATTTTGTGAGTACTCACCTGTAAAATGGATATTGCCAGTGTGTCACACACCCCACTTCCCCTTTAATTCTTACGATCGGGTTACTCCACCAGCAGGTGGTGACGTTGCAGAGAGAAGTCTTGAAAACGAGCCCCTTCCGGCCTATATATACCTGGGACCTCCCACTTAACACCCAGTGAATTCAAAAGCAGAAAGACAAGGTACCAGGTAATCCAATGGTAACCTCAAAATAAAAATAAAGAAAAGCTTCACCATATAGAGGATCCAGGATACCAAAAAGGGCGGGTGAAGCGGGGTGTGTAGGGTGCCTGAATCGTCAAGGCCGCTAACTCCGAGACACGCCGAACCGAAGTGATAGCCACCAAGAAGACAATCTTCTGAGTCAAGGTAGACAGAGCAATATCCTGCAAGGGCTCAAAAGGAGGAGCCTGAAGAGCAGAGAGAACCAAGTTCAAGTCCCAAACAGGGAGTAATGGTTTCCTGGGAGGCCGCACATGCGTAACCCCCTGGAAAAAAGTTTTAACTAAAGGATGAAGCGAAAAACGCTTCTGAAAAAAGATAGATAAGGCAGAAACCTGCCCTTTCAAAGTACTCAGCTGGAGACCAGAATCCAGCCCTGATTGCTAAAACTCCAGAATCCTGGAGACCGAAAAGACCCTACAAGGGAAAGATCTAACCTCACACCAAGCGATATAGGCTTTCCAAGTCCTATAGTAGATGGTAGAAGAAGACCTCTTCCGGGCACATATCAGAGTCTTAACAACCGAGTCAGAAAGACCCTCCTCCAAGATTGAGGTTTCAGCAGCCAAGCCGTCAAACCCAGCGTTGGTAAATTAGGGTAACACAGCCGACCCTGAGTGAGCAGATCGGGCCGAAGAGGCAGAACGAACTGATCCACTGCCAGCCGAACGATGTCTGCGAACCATACCCGCCTTGGCCACCTTGGAGCCACGAGAATGGCGGACACCCTTTCCAGAACCAGCTTCCGTACCACCTTGCCCAGCATGGGTATCGGAGGAAACAGGTACAGAAAACCCAGATTCCCCCAGCTCAGGGACATGGCGTCCACCGCCAGAGCCAGAGGATCCTGGGAGAGCGACACAAAGGTCGGGAGCCTGCAATTGTGACGAGAGGCAAACAGGTCCACCTCCGGTGTCCCCCACCGGAGACACAGTGGCCGAAAAACTTGAGGATGGAGAGCCCATTCTCCCAGACGGGAAGAGCACCTGCTCAACAGATCCGTTTCCCTGTTTTCCACACCCAGAATGTAAACTGTTGAGAGACAAGGAACATGGGCCTCCGCCCAGGTCAGGATCAGGGACACCTCTCTGAGGGCACCCAGACTACGAGTCCCTCCCTGATGATTGATGTAAGCAACCGCTGTTCGATTGTCCGAGCGAACCTGAACCGGAAGGCTCAGAACATGTTGAGTCAAAAGAACAAGAACCAGATGGATGGCTCTCAGTTCCAGAATATTGATGGGCAAGAGGGCCTCCCGAGGCCCCCACTGCCCCCGGAACTGAAGATCCTTCCGGAATCCCCCCCCCATCCCGAAAGACTGGCTTCCGTGGTGACAATTTCCCAAAGAGGAGTCAGGAAAGACCTGCCCCTCAAGAGATTGGTCGAGACCAACCACCATTGAAGGGACTGCCGGACCCGGGAGGACAACTGGAAGGGCCGATCCAACGACCGTGGTCGCCGGTCCCAAGACGCCAACAGATGAAGCTGAAGCGTCCTTGTGTGAAATTGAGCAAAAGGAACTGCCTCGAACGAGGCAACCATCAACCCTACCAGTCTCATCCCCAAACGGATGGACGGTCGAGGATTGGAAAGAAGGACCCGAGCCAACTCCTGAATCAGACAAATCTTGGACTGTGGTAAAAACACCCTGTGTTGACAAGAATCCAACAGCATTCCCAGAAAGGACACCACCCTGGCCGGAGCGAGGGAGGACTTGGGAAAGTTGATCACCCAACCGAAGCTTTCCAGCATGGAGACCACCGTCCTGGTGTCCGTCTCCGATTGATTGAGAGAAGGAGCCATGATGAGAAGGTCGTCCAGATAAGGTACGACACGAATGCCCCGAGATCTGAGAATGGCCATCACCCCTGCCAGCACCTTGGTGAACACTCTTGGAGCCGAAGTAAGGCCAAACGGAAGTGCCACAAATTGAAAATGCCGATCCTTCATCACGAACCGAAGAAAACGTTGATGAGCCTGGCAGATGGGAACATGAAGGTAAGCATCCTTGATGTCTATGGATGTCATGAAGTCCCCCTGCCGAAGAGAACCGATGGCCGATCACAGAGGTTCCATGCGAAACTTCCGTGTACGGATGAACCTGTTGGTGAGGAACTTCAGATCCAGGACGGGGCGTACCGACCCGTCCTTCTTGGGGACTGTGAAAAGATTGGAATAAAAACAGAGGCCCACCTCTAAGCGCGGCACCGGCCGGATGACCGCCATTTCCAGAAGATTCCTTACAGACGCCAGGAGCTCCTGCGCGGCCAAAGGATCGGTGGGCACCCGAGACCGGAAAAACCGTGAAGGAGGGCGAGGCTTGAACTCCAGCTTGTAACCGGACGACACCACCTCCCGGATCCATCTGTCCGGAACTTCCTGGTCCCAAACCAGGGAGAAGTGTCGTAATCGTCCCACCGCACAGGTGAGGGCACCCCCTCATTGCTGAGCGGGTTTTCCAGCAGGCTTGGGCTTGGCGCCCCAGGACTGACCGGGATGGCCACGGCCCCATCCCCTGGGTCCAACCTGCACCCCTGGTAGCGGGAAAGGAGGCCCCTCCGCCCGCTCTGACCCCCCGCAAGGAGGGACTAAAGGAAGTCGCACCCCGAAAGGAACGACGCGGCCTCTTGCGTTGAGGCAACTTACCACCCTTGGTAACAGAATCCAATGTATCGCCAAACAGGCGCAAACCTACAAAAGGAAGCACCGTAAGGGCCTTCTAAGAGTTAAAGTCCGCCATCCACTGGCGCAGCCACACGGACCGACGAATAGCAACCAGCAGTGCCGCTGTCCTGCTACTCATTGCAAGCACATCATCCTGGGCGGTCATGACAAAGGAAATAAACGACTCACACTGCTTGAGAGAACTGAACTCATCACAAGTGGGATCAAGACCTGCGCACAAATCTCTAATAATGGACCTAACTGCCAACAGAAGGAGCGCCAAAGCACACACCGGCCGCAGTGCTGATCCAGCACTGATAAAACCATGGCGAGCCAATTGATCAATCCGACGATCCTCACCATCCCTAATGGTAGTAATGTCAGGGGAGTGCAACACAGCCGTGTTAGACAGCCCTAACACAGGGGCATCGATGTCAGGGGGAGCAGACCAAAGCTTCACCAAATCCTCCGGAAAGGGATAACGTTTATCCCAACTAGGAGGAACTCCAGCCAGGCGCGTGGGTTGTTCCCATTCCTTAAGGACAACCTTCACAAAGTGTTGTTTCCTGGGAAACACCAAACGCGGCTGAGGCACATCAAACAAACTCACCCTTTGGCGGGGGGACCACCACGGGCGCACCCAAAGCCAAAATCTCAAACATTTGAGCCAAAATGGAAGGAGTGTCAAGGGACACCCCCGCCGCCTGATCGCCAGCGGTGCCAAACAATTGCTGGCCAGCAGGCTCATCCGACTCCTCAAGGAGTTCCCCCTCCTCAGCAGGGGGACAATCGGACCAATCCAATATTTGAAACACCTCATTCTCCGGAACAGGCGATGCCGGAGAAAGGTGCTTCCGCTTCGCCGTAGCCTTCTGAGCTACCGTGGCGGAAACCATTTTCTCGAGGTTGGCCAGTCGCGCACGCACCTCGGATTGCGAATCCCCACCTTTGACAATGTCACACGGGGTCCGGAACAGGGGAGGGGGGGTAGGAGATGACGGAAGTTGCGAGAAGCCAGAAGCCGGAGTGCCGGACTGGCGCGCAATATTCTACTTTGCACATGGAATACATAATATAACATCATCGCCTGAGAGCGGAGTCCCGCAACCCCCACACAGCCTGGATAGCCCCGAAGAGCCATTTCCGGTAATATCGGAAGCCTCCATATGGTGAAATTAAGGTATTCGCAATAACCCAGGGATTTACGCATTAAGCAACCCGGGATGCCCCTTTTTATAATTAAAGTCCCGGGAGAGGTAGGATTTTTAAAGCCTAGGAGAATCCCAATTTGGAGACTAAGACTAGCCAGGTATATCAGACCGGGAGACCCACTGCAGCGAGGGGATCCCAGGATCTGTAAGGAAAAAGAGACCACAATCAGTCCTAAAGCAAAATAGCCAGCATGCCCACACACATACACTAAACAGATAAATATGAAAAGGTAGCGCCTCCAGGGACCGCAGGCCTGTAGCCGAGCGCCTCTATGTAGTGAGGCTGCAGGTGCGGGAGAGACAGGAAGATGGGCAGGGCTCAGTGAGCGACGCTCCGGCCCCGCCGGCGCCGTCCACGTGGGCCGCGAGGGAGCGAGGCCCCGCCCCTACGACACGAGCAACGCGGCCCGCCGAATGGCGGCGCCGCATGTAAACGGGCGTCAGCAGACGCCCTCAGGCTAAACCACATCCAGCAGGGAAAGCCTTTTTTTAAAAAAAATCTGCCCCAAGGAGCCCCAGAAGTTAGGTAAACGCGGAGCTGACCCCGCCAGTGCTCCCCAAACACCAAATCACACAGAAGAAGGGACCATGGGGAACATCGGGACAGGGGCATCCCAAATCCGGATAGCCGCATTGCCCCACGCGGGGTCGAGTGGAGGAGATAAGCTCCTAGGCATCATATAGTGCCATCTACCTTTGCCCAGCCAGCAGCCTAGGCTGGGAGGCTTCCGTTAACTATCTAGGCAAAACACAATTAAGACTGGGCAGAAATAAACCAAAAGGGGATGCCGGGGTCTGACCCCGGCTACCTGCAAGCAGGAGACTTCTTTCTTCTGTCTTGTCGCATCTTGCAGAGAGGAAAACACTGGGTGTTAAGTGGGAGGTCCCAGGTGTATATAGGCCAGAAGGGGCTCGTTTTCAAGACTTCTCTCTGCAACGTCGCCACCTGCTGGTGGAGTAACCGGATCGTAAGAATTAAAGGGGAAGCGGGGTGTGAGACACACTGAGAATAAATAAGTAAATCATTCTCCCCTGCAGATGTGTCATCCGGGTCCAGTTGTTCAGGGGCAAACTTAAGGCTGATCATTAAATGTGGCTCTAACCCACTCCAAGTCTCAACTCCAGTCACTGCAACAAAGTTTGTGTGCCAAGGAGGTGACTCTTAGGGAGGTGGGTGAAAGCATGCCAAGAAACCAGAGGACCAGTTCTCAGAAATCTTTTTAGCAACGGACCAAAAGGACAGATGCTGATTTGGTGGAATCAATGACAAGTATTTTGCTAATAATTGTAATATACTAATGTGCTCATATGACCAATGTATGCTTGTGCATACAAAGGAATTTGTGCTCTGCTTTTAAACTATCTGTGCAAGATAGCAAGATAGATAGCAAGATGAGCAAAGACATAAAATAATCATACACTAGTAAAAACACCAGTGAACAAGGGGCAGGGAGTGTACACATGTGCCCAAAGCGGTGGGTTGCCGTAGCCACAGCGCCTGGGGAAAAATTGGGGATTAGGTTCCCTGTTTAATAGCACTTTATTAATTCCCCAGCCGGGAACTGAACCTGCAACCCAAGATCAATCCCCTGACCACTAGGACATGACTGCCCTACCAGCCAACACTGGATCCAACCTCTTGTAACAAGCTGTACCTATCTGGAAAGACTACTTGTGGGAACAACTCAACATTCACAAAAGACAGTACATCTGAACAACAGTAAACACACACACAGTCACCAATTTGGGGGGGGGGGGGGGATTGGAGTAGAATCAGGTAGAAGTCTTTACAGTAAGATTAGATACCTCAACCTCCGTTCTGCTGAGGACTGAAAAATTCAAGGGGGAGCTGAAATCTCTGGCCAGGTAGCCATGGGTGGTAAACTTTGCCACCATTACTGATGGAGGACTGGGGGGAGTTAAACAATTGCGTAGTCCTGAGGCATCCCAACTGGAGTTTATGTACCCGGACAAGAAAAGCGGGTGACCAGGATGGTTGGTATTTATGTTGCTGATCTCCAGGAAACCCCCCACCTCCTATGACGTGTAGGTCAAGTGAGGGAGATCCCTGAGAGGCTCCTCATCTGAGCATAAAAAGGCCGCTCCCCACAGATTGGTGAGCATTTTCGGGCCACGGCCAGGATGAAATGAGGGGAACCTGTGTTCTCCTCCATTGTCAATAGACACCTCAATGGCATAATTGTCAGTGATGCATTATTGTCACTGGATGAGAATAGGAAGTATAAGTTAATTAAAAATAACTTAAACAAAAGGTTTTTTTCATATCATTTTTACCTTTGATCTGGTACGAGGTCCCATGGACCGCTATAGAAGTTCAATTCCCTTTATCCACACCACGAATGGGCATGGTGGTGCGGATTAACCCAGCAGACTTCACAGAAGTCTTAACAGAGTGCCCTACATTCATATTACTGCTTGTACCCAGCTCCCCTAGTTCAATGCCTCAGCTGGCATTATGAGGCCTCCGATACCCCCTGAATCTTTGGGTAAGGCTTCCTACCTTCTATGCTAGGATGACGCCCGATGAGTAAGTTGTCAAGTTATGGGGTGATGCGCACCCCCTGACACTCCGCAAGAGTGCCATCACCACTGCCAAGACTTTCGTGAACACCTGAAGGACCGTGGACAGGCCAATGGGCAGCTCCACAAATTGGAAAGGACGGGAGCCTACCGCAAAAGGCAAATACCAATGGTGACCAGGGGGAATTCGGGATAAGATGCAGATAAGCATATTATCTACCTTTATGTCTATCATGGCCAGAAAATCCCTGTTGCCGCAACGTCATCATCGATATTTCCATGCAGAACTTCTGCACAAAACTGTTCGAATGGCAGTGATCCAGGATCGGCCAAATGGCTCAGTCCTTCTTGGGGATGACGACGAGTAGAAGCAGCAGCCCCACTCTGATGAGGGCACAGGTACTACTTTATTGCGGTTTTGTGAGCCGCAGCTTTTTTACGCCATTCAGAAAGGCTTGACGCCACAAACCGGTGTGGAAGCCTGGTCCAGAACTCGATCTTGTACCCAGAAGAAACAACTTCCCAGACCCAGGCATCGGATATGCAATCCCTCCACACTGGTGTGTAGTGCAGCAGCCGCCCCCCCCCCCACCCGGTCATGTGAGGGTGCCCCTTCAACACTGAGGGGCATGGGCTTGTTGCCCCATGGGGACTTAGGCTTCCCCTTTAGCTTCCTCTTCCCCGAATTGTCCTCCATTTCCGCTTCTGCAAAAGCCTAGTTGATTTTCTTCCCATGGCCTTCCTGACCAGGTCATCCAGAGGTTCACCAAAAAGATGACCCCTATAAAAGGGCAGGGCAGTAAGCGTCTTTTGGGAGGCAGCATTAGCCAACCATTGCTTCAGCAGGCCGAGCGCTGCAAGGTGACCAACAGGGTCGGACCCCTAGCCACCAGGCACACCATGTCATCCATTGCTGGCACAATGGACCTGAAAATCGTGAGAGCGTGAGATCCCATTCTTTAAACGCCTCCGCTGCAGTCTCATCCAGACCTTGCCGTCATGGCCAGCAGGGGACTTGTGCTTAGCAGTAGCCTTCCTGCCTGGTCAGATGGAGACCAACCCAAGAAACTTCAGGGGACCAAGGCTACTGACCATACACTCCAAATGTGTTACCCTGACCACCACTTCCTTAGGCAAGACCCCGTCGGTTGGTGGACCCTGGGGCAGGAATTGAACCAGCATGCCCCCCAAGGGGGTATCCTGCTCAGAGGTGTCCGAGCTGGGAGCTGCAGGGGAACAGGGCATTCCAGCAGAGGTAAGGAACCTGCTAGGTGCCACAAGACTGCAGTGCGACCGGCACACAGGGGCCCCTCGGCCGAGACCAGTGGTGCCTGGCACATGGGACATGCAGCAACACCCTCCATCCGAAAGCCGGGTGACTGATGCCTTTGACATAAGATGGGTGCTCTGATCGCCATCCAGTACAGCTGGTGTGCTAGGCCCCACACCTCCCTGCCTGTCGCCCGTGGCCCAACCTGCCTGAACTACACAGAAAGAAACAACACTGCCCGACCGCGAACAGATGCAGTAGCTTCCGGTCCCCCACCCTGGGACACAAGATACACATGATCAGACTCAGATTTCCAACCTGATGAGCTAAGAAGTTGTGTCCCCAGGGAAGACCTACCTGACCGAGTCAAAAACACCATGGAGCGGCAGCCTTGGTCGACAGAAGTTCTGCGAAGCATAGAAGCCAGCAGCAGAGACAGAGGGAGTCTCGGGTGTCCCAGGAATCAGGAGGAACCTCTGGCACCTTTGCAAAATGGTGGTGCCGAGTGGAGAGGGGGCAGAGCCAAGGTAGCCCAGCCCCTTCTCCCTTCACTCTCAAGGGCCAGAAGCCATGCCTCCACCTCTCTGTGGCCATAAGCCACGCCCCCCTCCTACATTGGCAGCCTAGCTCAGCCAGAGCATGTCCGTAAATAAAGAAAAAATTGTGGGAGCCTGGCCAAGTATCTCAGGCCCCGTTGCAGCAACTGGGGAGAGAGCACACCGCGACCAGGGAGGGAAGGCACACTGGAGGGGGAAAGCCCAGGGGAAGGTGACACAAATCAAAGCACCATGTCCAGCCCTAAGATTGGGTATCCTGCTGGAGCAGGGTCCTAACCCTCGAAGCTCCAAACCAAAATCGGTGGAGTCCGTGAGCACTTACCTGACCCGTGCACACTCTCCTCACACTGCGAAGTCCCACACTATTGGTTTTAAAACAGACTTCAGGCATCAAAGCGAGGTCTCCAGGAAAGTGCAGAAGCTGAGGGTCTGAGAGTCAAAGCACTGTCAAAGCAACAAAAAAGGAAATAAATAAAATGCTGAATCTCTTCACCGTCTCATTGACTGCAAGAAAAGAACCGGGGGTGTCCGGCCCCAGCCTGCCCTATATAGGCCGGGAGGAGCTTAGTTTGTTTTTCTTGCAGCCCCTCTCTTCGGCTCCCATGGCGATGTGAACAATGCCGGTCACATCCCCAACATCTCTGGGCTAAGGCACGCTCCTGCGCCCAGCCATTCAAATAAACTGGGGACAGCAGCGCTCACCAGTCTAAAGGGAAACTGGAAATGCGGTTGCTCCATGTACAATGCAATGGACAATGCTTCCTGCTCAGAGGTGTCTTAGTTTGAAAAGAAAAAAAAAAAAAAGGGCCACACACCCTGGAAGTTTTGAAATCGTCTATTGGCTGAGCTCAAGGCAGTTGTATGATGTGCCTCAGCCGGCTGGCCACTTTCCCGGTTTCCCTGTGGAGTACACACTCCCAAGCACCTGGCATATCTGAATGGCTGGGTGGGGTTATGTGCACAGCTGCAGGAAGGTGAGAGGTGTAAAGGCGAGTTTAATGGCGACCCCAGGAGTTTCACACAGTGGGGCATCCAGAGGTCAAAAAGCTGCCCCCGGGAGGATTGTGGGACACATACTCCTGGGTGTAGCAAGATGTTCTGGAGCTGGCCATGTGGTTTGCATGCTTATTTGATATTTAAGTCTTAAAAGTAAAAAATAATAATAATATATGACAGGGGTTTATAAGCATTTCAAAAACTTTAAGTTAGGAGCGTACTTTAGGCGCAAACTTTTGAGATTGGGGGTGATATTTTCATCCAGATCTCGATTGATTTCAGTAAGTTTGCAGGTGTCTGTCCTGGAAATTTCAAAAAAGTGTCATGTTTCCATGTGAGAAGGGAAGAGTCCCATATAACTGATGCACCAATGAAACGTCTGAATTTGCAAAAAAAGTGGTCACAATAAACGGATACCAAGTGTCTAGTAAAAACTGTCAGGTTTAGGACATGCAGTCCTGGTTATGTGGTTTTATTCTGACTGGTTTGGGAACAGGCGTTTGGCCATTCTTTGAGACAAACAGCTGATTTCTTCTTTAAAGTGCAAATTTTAAAAAGGAGGGGCATTCCCCTCCCCTCATTCCCATATGTTGTGTGGCATTCCCCTATCCCATTCCCATATGCTGTGTGGCATCCCCCTCCCCCCATTAGTGTAGGCAGGGTGGCAAGAAAAAAAAAAAAAAAAAAAAAAGTAAAACTCACCTCTCCGCTGACACTGCTCTGCTAACAAGTGGCCGGCTCCATGAATCCAGTGGGCGGGGCCTACACTGTCGGCGCAGGCCACGCCTACCCAATTCACCGCAGTGGCTGGCTCTGTCCCCCCCAGAGACAGCGCCCACCGCTCCTCCATTTGCTGCATCTTCCTGGGCACGAACACCCAGGTCAGGGCAGTGGGTGGGTGTGGCCTGCGCCGATTGTGCAGGCCACGCCCACCTGCTGCACGGACCTGGGTGCTCGCGTGTGCTGAAGCCAGAAGAGGCAGCAGATGGAGAAGCGGCAGGCGCCGTCTCTGGCCCTGGCGCTGCTATTGCTGTCAGAAAAGACAGAGCCCACCGCTCCTCTGTCTTCATCTGGCCTCTCGCAGAGCGACAGGCAATGCGGGAGCGCCGGTAACGGGTGAGTTTTGGGGAAAATAAATGCGTCTTATAGGGTGAAAAATACAGTAATTACTTTGATTTTTTTTTTTTTTGCAGTGTTGCCTTGTATAGCTTTACTGTATGTCTATTGACTTTGCTCTGTGGATACACTTCTATCAGCCTTGTTATGTGGTTTGGATCGTAAGCATGCAAATAACTCATACAATGCAGCTCTATTTAAAGTGTGAGTTCATAGAGGGCATCAAGATAGAAAGGGGTAGCCTGTGTAGCCAAAGTTATTAAAACGTGCAAAAGTTATTCCAGTTGTTTAAAACCAGCATAAGGCCACCATGGCCAAAATAACATAAAACCAGGGCATTTTGGAGCTGGAACTCTGTCGCCTGCTGCTCACACACCCTTTCCAGCATGTACAACGTGGAATTCCACCTGGTTGGCAAGTCACATATGAGGCGGTGGGTTAGAAGCCCGACATTCCTCTGTAATGCAGACAGGCGAGTGGCAGCAGGGTGGGAAAGCCGAAGGTGCGAGCACGTGTTATATACGACATACTAGCTCTGGCATTTCTGGATAATGGGCCAGGAAGCTCTGCACCACAAAGGTGAGCACATGCACCTGGAAAGGGATGCGCATCAACCCGCTTCCGCCCAAGGCTCAGTTACAAGGTTCAATCCACTGTCGCACAACACTTTGCCAGGCTGCAGGTGCAAAGGCAGCAGCCACTCATCTGTGTGGTCCTGGATGCTGGTCCACAGCTCCTAGCCCATACAGAGGTGTTTTAGCACTGCATGCTGCCGTTTCCCCATTGCAGTGCTCAAATTGGTGGTGCAGAGGCTGCGCTGACTGGTCGAGGAGGAAGCAGAGTAGAAGGAGGAGGCACCTACTGATATCCCGCAATCCTGGAACTAACGACATTGCACATTTCAGTTTTTTACAAGAAAAGTAGTGGTGGTTGGAAACTGCGTATTGTGAAACAGTTGCCACCATCAGCTCTTTAAAACTGCCCGCCTGCACCAGGCAGAATAGGAGCATGTCAAAGGCCAGCAATCTTGAAATGCTTGCATCCAGGGCTAGGGCTTGTGGGTGAGATGGACTAAACTTCTCTCCAAACGCTTCCCTGGGATGATGTGGACCAGCTTGGTGGTGGTGGTGCTGCTGCTACAGATGGTGGGGTTCCTACATCCTCCATTTGGTGGGAGACAGTTGGCCTTGTTGGAGAGGTGGAGCTGGAGGCTGAGACAGAGGGAAACTCACTCAGGCGTGTTTTGCCACTGCAGCTCATGTTTTGTTTGCAGATGCCTGGCCATGCACGAGGTGCAGAGACTAGCAGTTTATCCTTGCCTAAGCGACTGTTGGCACAGTGTGCAGGGGACACGTGTCTTCTCTGTGCATTGCTTGAAAAAATGCCATGCTGGTGAGATGCTTTGAGGCAGCATTGGCATGCTCAGTCCCTGGGCTTGGTGGCCAGTGGTATCAACAGGCTGACCCTCTGATGGTTTGCACCCTTCTTCTACTGGCTGCCTGGGGCTGTGCGACCACCACCTCTTCTAAACTCTGATGCCTTTAGTCCATGTTAGGTCTAGGACCTAGTCATCACCCCTGGCATCCTTTCCCACCCACTCCTGCCTGCTAGCCTTCATCTCAGCCTCAACATTGCAGAAAGCTGCAGCAATCAGCACTTGGGTCTCATCGTCATCCAGGGTGTCTTGTGATGCAAGATGGCGGTGCCCTCCATTGAGATAGACTGCTTTGGCCGGCAGCACTTTCAGTCTTTCCTCCTCAATTGTATTACGCTCAAGTGATAAGCGCTTCTATATTTAACATCTAGTAAAAGTATACAAAGGGTGGAGGGATTACGCTATGGAAATTGATCCACGTGGTGCCATATACTGATGCTTTGCAATTGATGGGCCAAATCTATTTGGACTTTTTGGGTACAGAGCTCGCTTTTATTGCATTGTAGTATTAAAAGGAAAAGATTTGTGAATAATATTATCACAGCGCGCTGTACTATATTTGCATCATGGGCCTTGGGACGGCCTTGCAGATTTTATAGGGTGAAGGGCTCTGTACTTATGGCAGCAGTGGAGTGGGTGGAAGAATATCCCACAGAACTGGTAATACTGCGTGCCATATAATCTACGATTACCTTTATATGTTCTGGTCTCACCCCTCTGCCAGCAGTATTAGGGCCTATAACAATGTGCTCCAAACCCTAGCGCCAGCTTGCACATGAGGAGGGTTTGGCAGGCAAGGATGAAAGACATCCTTTCCCTGCAGCACCAGCGACTAGACGAGTAACAGCCTCTTTACCAGCAGCAGAAGCACCAAGACCACATCCATGCCCCTTATTATGACAAAAAAAAATGCAGGAAAATAAAGCGCACTAACACCCAAGTGCCCTGAACAATTTGTATTAAAGTGCGGTTCATCCCAGTGCTTAGAGGATGTTGTGGGATAACAGTACAGATAAAACCTAGTGCTTATAACTTCTTGTAAGATAAGAGTATACATCCCAGGGCTTGCCGGTAACAGATTTTTTAGGAATCCTTCAGCTCGACGATGTGGAAATAATATGCTCCACCCCCTGGAAGGACACATAAAACAGGAACAGAGGTTAAAAGCCCCACCCTTCCTCTCTTCCTCAGTAATAGCAAAGTAATAGACACCTACTCTCGGAATATGGGCAGGTAATAAGTGGTCAAGCTGAAGGATTCCTAAAAATTGGTTACCGGTAAGTCTAACTGTGGTTTTTCAAAGTCATCCTTCAGATTGACAACGTGGAGAGGATTAGGCAAGTAATTATAACTTAGGGGTTGGATGCTGCAAGCAGTACTCTCCATCTGAAGGCCTGATGCTTTGCAGACAATTAATAAAGTCTATCATGTTTTAGGAATGTGTGGGGTGATGAACACATAGCTACTTTGCAGATTTCATCTATTGAAGCACCTGTCCTTTCTGCCGATGACGTGGTCATTGCCCTTGTGGAGTGAGCAGAAACTTCTGGGGGAGAGACTCCCCTAGAAGAGTAAGTTTTTGCAATAATCTATTTGATCCATCTAGCAATTGTAGATTTGGAAGCTGCTGCGCCCCTATTTTCCCACTAAAGGTTACCAGTAACTGTTCAGCCACTTGACAGTCTCTGGATCTTTCCAAATAAATGATCAGTTCTCTTCTGACATTAAGCAGCGAGAGATCTTCTTCCTTTCCCGTTACTGGAAGTCACTATTTTAGGCAAAAATAACAGATTGGGTCAAAGTATGTCCTTGTCTGGGGGTATAGCACAGTATAGTTCTTTGACTGAAAGGGCTTGCAGCTCACTCACCCTTCTCGCAGAAGTAATAGCTAGCAGGATTCTGAAAGGGGGGGGGGGGAATGCATAAGCAAGGTGAAATTTCCAATTTTGAGCAAGATCATCTATTGCTACTGCACCTACCTCGCTGACAATCGAAAATTTTCTACATTTCGTATTCTTTTAATTGGCAAACAGATCTATCTGAAGATGACCCCAGGTGCTTGTGATCAGTCGAAAAACTGACTGATTCAAAACACCACTCGGTCAGTCGGGCCTTTACTCGAATTAGCAGGTCTGCCAGCGTGTTTAGGGTCCCCCTCAGCTGGATTGCTGTCAAGGACTGGATTTGATCCTGTAGTGGTAATAGGATGCCCTGTGGTAGTGTCATTAACTTCCAGCCAAACCAAGGTTCATGGCAGCAGTAATCTGGTACAGAAGTATGGTGGCATTTGTGTGGAAACTGGCACTATGATGAAGAATGCAGTTGCAGGATAACAAGCATGGTATGTAAAATGCAACAGAATGCAGTGCATGCTCCGTGCAACCGATCTTTTCGCACACAAGCATCCAGAATACTGAAGCAGCCAGTACACACGAAAACCCTTGACAACAACGCTGACTGGGTGCTATAAAAGCAAGAAATCATGTGCACAGACAACACCTTCCAGGACATTAATTAACTGAATCGCCTCTCTGATGACCAAGTGCACAAGACTGAATCTTTCCATAACACATCCCCAACCAGAATCAGAATGGCATTTGTGGTGAGTATCCACCATTGAATGGGGAGAAGAGAAAGGCCCACAAACAATTTGAAGTCACCAAGTCAACTCCAGCTTGATGTCTGAAAGAATACAACTCTTTTCTGACAGGGGAGAATTGTCCAATTTGAATAGGATGAATAACTGCAGAGGCCTTTTGTGAAACTGTGTACACAAAAACACTTCTATTGATGCAACCATCAGACCTTCCTACCTTTCATGCAATGTCTGAAGATCGACTTCTTCTGAATTATCAAGTCTTGGACACGTTTCAAGAGATGGCCTAAGATTCAGATGGCCTGTGTCATCTAAAAAATATCTTTGATACGGAGGTTCCTCTTACCGGCAGATCATCCAAACAATGGGATCACTGGAATCCCACTGCACCTTCAAATTAAAGTGATATTGCTGATTGCGGATTGCAAATCTTAAGAAATCGCAGATGGCTTGAGCAAATTGGAATGTGTTCTTGATATCTACAGAGGTAAGGAACTTCTCCTGAAAAAGGGAAGATAGGACTGATGGGAGAGGCAATGTGAAAACGTTGGTTGACAATATAGACCTTTAAACAGAATGATGACCATTGCATCATTTGATCTTGCACTGCTTTGCAGGACTGTAGTTTCCAAATGGGATCCTTCAACTAGATAGAATTTCCTCCCTGACCCAGGTGTCCAACACTCTCGAAAGAGTGAGGGTACTCCTTTATGCTGTTGAGGGCTTGGGCACAGCCCACTGCTTAGGCTTCCAGGGGTGTTTTCACCTTAAATGTGGGCATATCCTTGTTGGTGTTTGAGTAGAAGGATGTCTACTAGATTTGTTGTACCTGTTGAAGTAATAAAAAGGCCTAATAAGTGTAGCCTTTTCAAAAAAAGTGTGGTTAATCTTATTTTGGAGAAAAGAAAGTACACCGTCTACCAGTGATTTCTTGATCCAGGCTTCTAGGTTTTTCCTAAAAAAACTCTCTCACTTAAAATGTATGCCTCCGAATAAGCTTTAACCCAGATATGTCTAGCTGCAACTGCAAGGGGCATGTCTCTAAATGTCATTTTTACTGCATCAGGAGCAGATTTAACAGGAAACCAACCTCTTTATATTGACCATCCCAGAATTTGTTCTGTGCCTCTCGGGCATACTGATTTGAGATGCCAGCTGTGTAAAACAAAACTCAGATCCCCTGCAACAGCTTATATTTTGCCATTCCAACAGCACATACGCGGGCTTTCACCCAATTAGTGCAGTCTTCCGTGACTAGGTTATTCGGCAAGCGTGGTGTTCACAAGCTCCCGCCGCAGCCATTAGGATAGGCTAGGATGGGAACACGTGATATGCTCGGATTGTGGCTGCTCTTGCTCCCCATTTAGAAGGGCAGAGCTATTTGCTAAATTACATAATCTTGGCAAATGGCTCTAAATGTATGAGAGATCGTACATGCGCCGTTGGACCAGGAAAATGTAAGCTGTTGCAGGCGATCTGTGGGTTGCACACAGCGGGGCATCCAGCGGCCGGATCTTCTAGATTCCAGAGTTAGCCTCGCTGGGTTTTGTTCTGCTTTAAAAAAAAATATTAGCCACAGATCTCGAACCTTGAATGTTAGAGAACTTTTTTTTTGTGGCAATTGTGTGCTTGTGCACACATAGGTTACATTTGGAGGACAATTTCCTATCTGTGCAGTGAGTGTGCACATGCCCAGGTAACAGTGAGGGGGTTAGGTACCCTGCTCAAGAGCACTTCAGTCATTTCCCAACCGGGAATCAAACCTGCAAATCTCAGTTACAAGATCATCTCCTTATCACTAGGCGACAACTTGCCTTCACTTGATCTGAAGTTACGTTCATAGTAATGTCACATTCCAAATCCTCAAATCTCATTATAGTAAACGGAGAAACAACTCTGTTTGACTGCAGTCTATCAGAAGGGTCGTTAGAGCTCCCAGCTCTCCAGTAGGTAAAGAAGAACCTCTAGAAAGAACTGTGATCCATTTGAACTTGGATAAAGTGTCAAGGTGTAAATGATTAGGGAAAACCAATCTAGGATGATTTATGTGAGACAATTCATGTTTACCATCTGATCTACTTAATAGCTTAATCTTAAGATCCTGTTTCAACATCAAAGCCAGTCCAGAATCACCCAGGTCAAAAGTAATTTCTAGATCAGAGATAGAATGCTCTCCTGCTAGAAGAGTATCTAGCTTGTACCTGGACAAAGAAATAAGAGAATCATCAGAGTCTTTAGAAGAGGAAGACCATCTGTGTCCCTTTAGACTTGTTGCTGCCTTGGGGCCATGGGTCCTGTCCAACATTACCTGCGGACATGCAAGTATCAAATTAGCAGGTTGTGCAGTAACTGGATAATACGGCACAGGCAACATTTGACCATGCATTTGTGCCAAAAAATATTCCCAAGGCCAGATTTTGTAGCCACAACATTCATGCCAAGGAAAGATAAATTGCTGAGCTCGTAGAGGGCATTTGAGGCAAGCCTCGGCTCCAGCAGCAGCATGTGTCAAGATCACCTGTAGGTATAAAGGTCTGCTAACACCTTGCACATTGAACAGATGCCGCAGAACCGGGGAGAATGCCAGAAACTTTTAGCTAGGTGGACCTGCTCACACACTAGGCAATTTGTAATAAATCCTTTCCCCCCCCCCCATGGACAAAAAAAAAAACCTTACCTCTGAGTTGAATGGAGGGGACAAGTCTGAAAATATAAGAATACGCTTTTACATGAATGGCAAAAATATTAAAATAAATACAGCACCTGTTAATGTAGGTTCCTGTAATGTTTGCTCCCGTATGTCACCACTTCTCCTATGGGGAGAGAAACACACATTGCAGGGCAAGATGCAGCGCATTTGAGGCTTAAATTTTACCTCAGCCTGCTCATCCAGACCAAGCACAGGTCACCTTATCCATAAAGAAAAAATAAAATGCGTGGAAAAAGAGAGAAAATTACTGTGAACATAGAAAGAATGTGAGGGTGCAATGAACCAAAATTTCCACCCCCTGGAAACTGTGTGAAAACCCAGCAGTCAAAATACCTGGCTGGCGAACTCAAAGCATGTGTGGTTGGCGACAGAATCTCTTTGACTCAGTGTCACACATGCCATAGCTGAATGGCAGGTATGGCCATGCACAGCCCTAGAGTGATGCAGGGGGCACCGTGCGCTGATCACTAGACCAGCTAAGCTCCTATTGAGTTTCTTTAGCTGCTCATTTATATTTGCTGTAAAAAGGAGCGAATAGGAGCAGATCAGAGACACCAGCAAAGTATGTCTAACAGGTGACTGGAGGGGTTCCATACAAGGGTACGGACCAAAACCTGGGATAGTGAAAATCTCAGGTTTTGGTCTACTTAATACCTAATAGAGAAAACAGAAGTCTGCAACGAGCGATCTTTTTTTTGTAACACCAAAGCTATCTGTAAACACATAGCATGACTCCGCGGAATAAAGAAATATAGCTTGGAATTTAGTAGTTAGATCCTTTTAGTTCCAGTAGGGAAACAACTTCACCAACGGTGCTCTTAAGACAAGCTGTGTATCCCAACACCAGGCACTCAAATACATGTACCAGAGGCTTTCTTTCTGTATGGCATATCACTTTAAATCACTCTCCAAGATACTTATTTCCTCTAGTGGTGATAATAATAATATCCTCCTCAATTATGTCTCCACAGTTGTATAAAAATCATTAAACGGGGATAAAGTAGAGAGAATATACATAGCGTGACACCGTTTTAAAATTTAAATGCTTAAGAATTAATTGCGCTTACCAGAACAAGTTTTAAAAAGCGCATATCAAAACATCCAGACAGTAACTCCTCACTTTCCTCTGTACAGACTAGTTTACACGCTGCGTCACCCCGGCCGTGGGTAACGCAGCTGAACTCCGGCACGCACAGCCTTAAGACACCAATCTAAATCTACGTATGCAGATTACTGTCACACCAGTCAGGAGTCTTAAACACATGGTGGACCTTCCCTGACCAACCAATAAGCGGAAAACTAAATCAAAAGGAAATGAAAAGTACTACAACATGCTATGTCATAATTGTAGCTTAAACAAACTGGAAATAAATGGAAAAGATAAAAAAAAAGCAAAAATGTCTGTTCCCTTAGGACACTAAGCAGAACTGGCTATTATTGCTGGGCAGGTTTTGATGACCTCAAACAAAAAAAACATTTATGGTGTACTCTTTCTCCTACGAATGTTTTAAAGAAAAATGCCCTCCTTTGAGTCTATAAGAATCTTGGGGGATTAGCCTAATGTGCTTTTATTTCCTTGCTGTTCTGAGTTCAGTGCGGCAAAGGAAATCTGAATGGAGCGGGTGCCGTCGATTGGCTGAGCAGCCCATGCATGTGGTGTGAGAGCAAATAAAAAGGTGAGTATGTGAGCAATCCTGGGGGATACACACCATGGAGCATCACAAATTGGGATGCCCAGCAAGAGAGGAACAAATTTAAATTCTTGAATTTGAATCAAATGCTACAGGAAAATTTGCTTCTGAACTGAAATGAACCATAATTTGTCACCCAATAATTAGTCAACACCATATTTTTGTATTCTTACACTGATGCACTAGTAACTTGAAAACCTGTTTGACCTTTCACGGTCAGTTACCAAATGGTTGATATAAGATTGGCACTTACTTTTCTTAGAGGGGGCCACTCTTCCTCTCCATGGTAATTCATATTATCATTGGGGTCAGAGTCTGTCTGAAAAACTCCCACTGTACTCATTTTATACATTAGCTGGAGACAAACACCCGAGGCATCCCAAAAGCGCACAGTGCCATCCTCATGTCTAAATAAGAAGAATGAAGGTTACTAGAAGTATTAATAAAAACATATATATTATATATATGTACACACACAAAATACAAAGGTGAGTAAACACAGAATTGTATTATTCTAAGTATGCAGCACGTCCTGCTCCAGATACTGATACATAACAGATGGGACATCCAATAGCAGTGTCCGTAATAGGGTGGGATCCCCAAAAGCAACAACGCGCAGTTCAAACCACTGCCGCCTTTGTGGCCAAAAACAGCATCAGCTGAGGCCCTACATCAACCTTGTAAAACTTGGAAAAGGTATGAACAGAAGACTAAGTAGCAGCCTTACAAACTTGTTCAACAGAAGTCTGGTGCTGGAAGGCCCAGGAGGCCCCAACAGCACGTGTAGAATGAGCAGTAACAAGGAAAGAGGATCCTTTCCCCTAGCAGAATAGGCCCTAAAAATAGCCTGACGAATCCATTTGCTAATAGTAGACTTAGCAGGAACCAGACCCTTCTTGGGAAGCGAAGGGACCACAAAGCATCGGTCATTCTAAAAGGTGCAGTAACCACCAAGCAGAACTTCAAATTCCTGACCACATCCAGGGAATGTAAGGCCCTCTCCTTGGAATTACCAGGATTAGGGCACAAGGAAGGAAGCACAATGTCCTGATTGAGATGGAAGGCAGAGACAACCTCAGACAAGAAAATACCATTTTGTGAATACTCACCTGTAAAATGGGTATTATAAGTATGTCACACACCCCACTTCAAGGACATTCATTACATGTGGGTTTTACTGACCTGTAGATGGCGATATTGCAGAGATGTAAGGAAAAAAGAGAGCCCCTCCCGGTCCATAAATACCTGGGACCTCCCACTCATTACCCAGTATAAAGATAGCAGTAAGGTAAGGGACCAGGAAGAGCCAAAAATAAGTCACAACAACGCAAAGTTCACCATATAAAGGATCCAGAATACAAAAGGGCAGGGTGAAGCGGGGTGTGTGACATACTTATAATACCCATTTTACAGGTGAATATTCACAAAATGGTATTATTCTAAATATGTCACACACCCCGCTTCAAGACATTCATTACATGTGGGACATCCAATAGCAGTGTCCATAAAGGGCAGGGATCCAAACAAGGCAATAAAGCACAACTTAAACCACTGCAGCTTGCAGAACTTTGCGGCCAAAAACAGCATCCGCTGAGGCCCGCACATCAACCTTATAAAACTTGGAAAAAGGGTGAACAGAAGACCAAGTAGCGGCCTTACAAACTTGCTCAACAGAGGCCTGGTGCTGAAAAGCCCAGGACGCCCCAACAGCATGAGTAGAATGAGCAGTAACACGAAAAGGGGGAACCTTCCCCTTGGCAGAATAGGCCCCAACAACGGCCTGACGAATCCATTTACTAATGGAAGACTTGGCGGGCGCCAAACCTTTCCTGGGCCCGGAGGGCACCACAAAAAAAAAAGCATCCGTCTTACGAAAGGAAGACATAACTACCAAATAGTACTTCACACAGCGAACCACATCCAAGGAATGCAAGACCCTCTCCTTGTCATTGCTGGGCTTAGGACACAAGGAGGGCAGAACAATGTCCTGATTACGATGAAAGGCAGAAACCACCTTAGGAAGGAAATCCGTCTTGAAACAGAAAACCACCTTGTCCTGATGCCTCTCAAAGTAAGGAGCCTGAATGGACAAAGCCACCAACTCAGACGCGCCGAACAGAAGTGATAGCTACCAAAAATGCCACCTTCTGCGTAAGCGAAGACAAAGCAATATCCTGCAAAGGCTCAAAAGGAAGACCCTGAAGAGCAGAAAGAACCAAATTCAAATCCCAAACTGGGAGCAAAGGCTTCCTAGGAGGCCGCACATGCGTAACCCCCTGGAAAAAGGATGAAGAGCAAAAGACCTTTAAAAGAAAACCGCCAGGGCAGAAACCTGCCCCTTCAAAGTACTAAGCTGGAGCCCCAGGTCCAGACCATGTTGAAGAAACTCCAGAATTCTAGGAATAGACACCCTACAAGGCAATGCCCTGACCTCACACCAATCAATATAAGACCTCCAAGTCCTATAGTAGATGGTAGAGGAAGACCGCTTCCTAGCGCTAACAAGAGTAAGAATCACAGCATCGGAAAGACCTTCCTCCTTCAAGATGGAGGTTTCAGCAGCCACGCCGTCAAAGCCAGCGTTGGTAAATTGGGGTAAAGTAGTTGACCCTGGGTGAGCAGATCCGGCAGCAGGGGCAGAGCGAACTGATCCTCTGCCAACCTTACCACGTCTGCGAACCAAACCTGTCTTGGCCACCGTGGAACCACCAGGATTGCTGACGCGCCCTCTAGGGCCAGCTTGCGCACCACTCTGCCCACCATGGGAAATGGAGGGAACAGTTACAGAAACCCCAGATCCCTCCAGTTCAGAGACATGGCATCCACTGCCAGAGCCAGTGGATCCCGCGAGAGAGACACAAATGCCGGAAGTTTGTGACGAGAGGCGAAGAGGTCCACCACCGGAGACCCCCACCTGAGGCAAATCAAGCGAAACACCTTGGGGCTGAGAGACCATTCCCCCCGGCGAGAGTCCACCTCCGTGTTCTCCACTGCCGGAATGTAAACTTCCATAATGCACGGGACATGGCTCTCCGTCCAGGCCAGAATCAAAGACACTTCCTTGAGGGCACTCCTGCTGCGAGTCCCTCCCTGGTGATTGATGTAGGCGACTGTCGTCAGATTGTCTGACCGAACCTAAACCGGCAAGCCCTGCAACTGATGAGTCAAGCGAAACAGAACCAACCTGATGGCTCTCAATTCCAGAACATTGATGGGCTCGTGAGCCTCCTGAGGCCCCCACAGACCCTGAAACGGACAATCCTTCCAGAAACCCCCCCATCCTGACAGGCTGGCATCCGAGGAGTCAGAAAAGATCTGCCCCTCAACAGATTGATTGGATCCAGCCACCACTGAAGGGAACGCCGAACCCGGGGGGGTCATCAGGAAAGACTGAGCCAACGACAGTGGAGACCTGTCCCAGGCCGCCAACAGATGGAGCTGAAGCTTCCTTGTGTGAAACTGAGCAAAAGGAACTGCCTCGAAGGAAGCCACCATCAATCCCACCAGCCTCATCCCCAGCCTGATGGCCGGACGAGGGATGGACAGGAGAAGCCAAGCCAACTCCTGAATCAAGAGAACCTTGAACTGAGGAAGAAACACCCTGGCCTGGGAAGTATCCAGAGACATTCCCAGAAAAGACACTAACCTGGACGGAGAAAGGGAGGACTTGGGGTAGTTGATCACCCAACCGAATCTCTCCAGAGTGGATACCACAGTCCTGGTGTCTAACTCCGCTTGGCTGAAGGAAGACGCCATAATGAGAAGATCGTCCAGATATGGCACGATGCGGATACCCTGGGCTCTGAGGAGAGGCATCACCCCAGCCAGCACCTTGGTGAAAACCCTTGGAGCCGAGTTAAGACCGAAAGAAAGGGCCACAAACTGAAAATGCCGATCCTCCACCACGAACCTGAGAAATCTCTGGTGCGCCGGAAAGATTGGAACATGCAGGTAAGCCTCCTTGATGTCTATGGACGTCATAAAGTCCCACTGATGAAGAGAGTAGATGGCTGAACGCAGCGTTTCCATGCGCAACTTCCGCGGACGGACGAACCTGTTGAGGATCTTCAGATCCAGGATGGGCCGAACAGAGCCGTCCTTCTTGGGCACCATGAACAGATTGGAATAAAAGCCCCGGCCCAAGAGAGGCACTGAGCAAATGACAGCCATATCCAGAAGATTTTTTACCGCCGCCCGGAGCCCCTGCGCGGCCAGAGGGTCCGAAGGCACCCGAGACCTGAAGAATCTGGGAGGGGGCCGGAACTCGAACTCCAGCTTGTAGCCAGAAGACACCACTTCCCGGATCCATCTGTCCAGAAATCCAATGTTGCTGGTGCACTCTTACAGGTACATTATTGGTGGGTGCCAGAGCCACGGTGGCGCCGCTGTGTGTCCAAGTAGATAAATAGGCACGGCACTCCAAAGCATAAGTATAAATGCTTGTATTCAATTACAGCAGTAATAATTCCAATAACACATTCAAAGAACAAGAAGTATAGTCCATATCTTGGCCAAAGCAGCCAGTCTCATCATCCAACGTTTTGGGGGTCAGGTGCCCCCTTTATCAAGGAGGACTGTGAACCGGTATATGTGGCAACCCTCATTTATATATACACACAAATTCAAAAACTCCCGCCTGATGTCAGTGTGACATTAGCGGCGTGTTTATATTGTGCCCCATATCTATAGTAAACAAACACATTCCATAAAGTAATGAAAAATAATAAAAGTGGGGCTGTAACTACTTACCCGCATCCATCGAGGCTCCAAGTTACAGGAGTCCCGTCACCGCCAACCGCCGCTCGCTGTGCTGGCAGGCGGCGGCTTCCCCGTCTGTCAGCGGGGACAGGGAGCTGGCAGCCGGGCTCAAAAAGACTGCCCGGTAACGGATGACGTGGCGGGAGCCGCGATCCGATTGGTTCGCGGCTCCAGCCTCTGTCACCGGCCCGTGAGACAGACAGCGTCTGTCAGAACACCGCAGCCTCTATGCAGAGGCTGCGGCGCGTAGAAGACCGCACCACGGGCCTGTCAGAGCC
The DNA here is from genome assembly GCA_027917425.1 of Gastrophryne carolinensis. Lineage (NCBI taxonomy): Eukaryota > Metazoa > Chordata > Amphibia > Anura > Microhylidae > Gastrophryne > Gastrophryne carolinensis. Next base: position 142,873,794 of record CM051243.1, on the reverse strand, counting down.
CCTGGGTGGCGGTGCGAGCCCACATGGGGGCTCAATGGAGCAGGCATAAGAAAGTATAAGCATATCATTACACATAAAGAGGGACATGAGAGGGAAGAAACGCGGACCACAGATGAAGTAAAGAGGGACATAAAGGGATATGAGGGAGAGGGAAAGCTGGGGAAAGAGGGAAGGCAGTAAAGGCACAAAGAGAAATATTGTTAACAATAGCAGGGGAAGGAAGGAGAAGGGTAACACCAGGGCAGAAAGAACGCAAAAGTGCATAATTAGACCTGTGTGGGAAAATGGACCAGGGGAAGGGGGGTGGGGAGGGAGGGGGGGGGGTGTGTTGGTGGGGTGGGGGGTGGTGGAGGTAGAAGGAAAAGAGGAAGGGGAATGGGGGTACCCCAGGGTTATAAAAGAGGGACAAAAACAGAAAAGGAGGAGGGGGGGCGAGAGGAGGGACATGGGGGAGAGAGTCATAGCAGATCCAGAAAATGGGAGAGGTAGGCCAGTGCAATGGGGGAGAGGGGATATGTTAAGAAAAGCCAAAGACAGACACTTAGATCAGTGAATTAAGGAAGGGGAAGAGGAAGGGGAATTTAAGGGGTGCTGCATTCCAATGGCAAGCCGCGTCAGCGTCGTGGTAAATAACAGGTGAATCCAAATGTGGTATTGAGGCCCCTCGGCTGAACAGTATCCAATTTATGAATCCAATAGGTCTCTCTGTAGAAGTCTAAGGTGTCGGTCCCCTCCACGACGTGGTCTTTCCACATGTTCTATCACCATGCCGCGGAGTTCATGTGTCTGATCTTTGTGTGTCACAAAATGGACTGCAACAGGTTTATCATAATCCAAAGACTCGCCGTTGCTGTGTTTGTTGATGCTAATGCGCACATCACTACGGTGCATTTCAATAAGTATACACAAAAATCAGTGAGACATGAGAACACTCCGCGGATCTTAAAGCGCTGTCCAGTGTGCGGGTGGGTGAACTCAGAACCACGGATCAGGGAGTTACACTCGTTACAATTATTGCACCTAAAGCATCCAGTGCGAGTCGAGAGCACAATGGGTTTTTTTGAATATTTCTCAAAGGGGTCAGCCGTGACTAAGGAGTCCCTTAAATTCCTGTTACGCTGATAGACCTTAAGAAAGGGTTTCCTGATGGCCGGGCACACCGTAGCATCAGACGTCAATATACACGCATGTTTTTTGATGGTGTGCTCTATAGTAGGAGCAGCTTGATTGAACGTTAGCATGAACGGGGTTCGTTCCTCTTGTTGTTTCTTATCCTCTCGCCTGCCCAGATCTCTTCTGCACGTTTGCAGGCTTGGGCGAGTACGGATTCGGGGTACCCCCGGACACGAAATTTGTCGGTCATTTGTTGCAATTGATCCGTTCGGATAGCAGGATCAGAATTAATCCTCAGGACCCTTAAGAATTGTGAGATGGGGAGACTGTTCACCAATGGTCTTGGATCATATCAGTGTGTTCCTGTCCGTAGGTTTGGTGTAAAGGCCCGTGGTAATGTGTCCATCGGGCATCTTGTCAATGGCTACATCCAGAAAGGTTACATGTGTGGCTGAGATCTCTGGGTTGAATGTGATGGTGGGAAAGATGGAGTTGATATACTCCATGAACTTGTCAAAGTCATTTCTGTCCCCATGCCACACGGTAATCACATCATCAATGAATCTGCCCCAATATCTGACATGCTCAGTATACAGTGGTGATGGATAAATGTATCTCTCTTCCAGGAAGCCCACAAATAAATTAGCAAAAGCTGGGGCTATGGCACTACCCATAGCTGTGCCAAGGATCTGTTTATAGAAAACGTCTTCAAACCTGTAGTTGTTGTGCAACACAATCTCGAGTCCCGTAGTGAGGTACGCTGATGGTATTTCCGGGGGTTCATGGGCCAGGAAGTGCTTCACAGCTTTCACTCCCTGGTCATTGGGTATGTTAGTGTAAAGAGAGGAAATGTCCATTGTGGCCAAAAGGTCATCCTTTTCTATACATACTTGTCTGAATTTTTCAAGAAAATCCCCAGTGTCCCTCAGGTAAGACGGTAATTGCTGCACGTAGGGTTGTAGATAGTGATCGAGCCATTGTGCTAGCGGTTGTGTGGCCGAGTCTGTCCCAGCCACTATTGGTCGGAATTTCAGCGGGTCACAGCCCTTGTGGACCTTGGGGAGGCCGTAAATAACGGGTGTAATGGGGTGTTCAATCTGGATGTATTTGACTGTATTCTCGCTTAACCATCCATTTGTGATTCCAAGAGAGACATATTGTTGTACCGCATTCTGTATTCCCCATATGGAATTACCTGGGATGGTCTCATAACTGACAGGATCTGCCAGCATCTGTAAGATGCTATCACGATATTGTGTATAGTCCATCACTACTATAGCTCCGCCCTTGTCGGCGGGCTTGATGATAATGGAGGTGTCCTGTTTTAGAGTAGACAAGGCAGTAAATTCACCTCGAGTGAGGTTGGAATGATACTTCTTAGTTTTCATGGTGCGTACAGTCTCAGCCCGGACAGTTTTAACATAACTTTCAATAGAGCCAAAGTGGCCAGGGGGTATAAACTGGCTCTTAGGCTTTAAATTAATGGGGCCCGATTGAGTGCCATCCCGGGGGTCAGTGGGGGTGCGTGAGAAGAATTGTTTGAGTTTAAGCGTTCGCTCCAGTTTGAACAGTTCAATATCAAATTTGAATACATCAAAGCGTGACGTAGGACAATAAGAAAGTCCCCTGCTTAGCAGGCTTACCTCATCGCTGTTGAGTGGTCTGGAGGACAAGTTCATTATTGGGGTCTCCTGTTGGCTGATCTCAGTGTCATAGACCCGTTGTCGTCGCTTCTTCCCGCCCCTCCTGGATCGTTTGGTCCGAAAATGGGGTTCCCGGTTCTTGCCCCTGGTACTCCTCTTTTGACCCCTGGAGTATGGTTCACTGTCTGAAGACAGGTTTTCCGAAGCCGGGTCGCTGTCTGAAGTGTGATACGGTTGTGGTCTGTTGTACTGGCGTCTTGCTGAAGTAGCCGCCTGTCTCCTAAACCGTTGTTGGTCCGAGTCTTTACCGGAGAGCCAGAGGTAGACACGATTCTCTGAATAATCGAGGCACACTTGTCTGTCCCTTTATGTCCCTCTTTACTTCATCTGTGGTCCGCGTTTCTTCCCTCTCATGTCCCTCTTTATGTGTAATGATATGCTTATACTTTCTTATGCCTGCTCCATTGAGCCCCCATGTGGGCTCGCACCGCCACCCAGGGGCTCTGACAGGCCCGTGGTGCGGTCTTCTACGCGCCGCAGCCGATGACGCGCTCCCGCCGCGTGGTGCGGTCTTCTACGCGCTGCAGCCGATGACGCGCTCCCGCCACGTCATCCGTTACCGGGCAGTCTTTTTGAGCCCGGCTGCCAGCTCCCTGTCCCCGCTGACAGACGGGGAAGCCGCCGCCTGCCAGCACAGCGAGCGGCAGTTGGCGGTGACGGGACTCCTGTAACTTGAAGCCCCAATGGATGCGGGTAAGTAGTTACAGCCCCACTTTTATTATTTTTCATTACTTTATGGAATGTGTTTGTTTACTATAGATATGGGGCACAATATAAACACGCCGCTGACGTCACACTGACGTCAGGCGGGAGTTTTTGAATTTGTGTGTATATATAAATGAGGGTTGCCACATATACCGGTTCACAGTCCTCCTTGATAAAGGGGGCACCTGACCCCCGAAACGTTGGATGATGAGACTGTCTGCTTTGGCCAAGATATGGACTATACTTCTTGTTCTTTGAATGTTATTGGAATTATTACTGCTGTAATTGAATACAAGCATTTATACTTATGCTTTGGAGTGCCGTGCCTATTTATCTACTTGGATCCATCTGTCCAAGACCTCCTGGTCCCAGACCTGGGAGAAGTGTCGCAGCCGTCCCCCCACCCACAAGGGTGAGGGCGCCCCCTCATTGCTGAGCTGGCTTGGCAGCGGTTTTGGGCTTAGAACCCCAACTGTATCCTGGATGGGCACGTCCCCTGCCCCTATTCCAGGAATCACCTCTGGATGAGGAGAAAGCCAATCCTCTGCCAGCTCTGGCCCCACGAAAGGAAGGAGCAAAGGAAGCCGCCCCCCGAAAGGAACGACGTTGCTTCCTGCGTTGAGGTAACTTACCGCCTTTGGCAACGGAATCCAATTTCTCTCCAAAGGGAATCCAATCCCACAAAGGGAAGAGCCGTAAGCGACTTCTTGGACACAAAATCAGCCGCCCACTGGCGCAACCAAACCAAACGCAGAATATCCACAAGCAGGGCCGACGTTCTGCCACACATCACCAATGTGTCATCCAAAGCGGCTAGTACAAATGACAAAAAGAATTCACACCGTTTAAGACCAATGAACTCGTCACTAGCCGGATCTAGCCCGGAAGCAGTCAACAGGTCCCTGACAACCGACCTGGTAGCCACCACCAACAGCGCCAAAGCACAAACGTTTATCCTCACCATCCTTAAGAGTGGAACAATCAGGAGAATTCAAAATAGCGGTGTTGGACAACCCCAAAACCGGGGCATCCACCTCAGGAGGAGACGACCAACGCTTTACCGCATCCAACGGAAAGGGATATTTTTTATCCCAACCCGAAGGAACACCTGGGAGCAGAGTAGGCCTCTCCCATTCCTTAGTAATAATGCCATCAAAATGCTTTTGACTATGAAAATCCAAGCGTGGCCTAGATTCCTCGAAAAACTCCCCCTTTTGCGGAGGAGCCGCCTCAGGAAGAGAAATAGCCAGAACTTCAAACATCTGAGCCAGAACCTTAGGGGTATCCAGGGAATCCCCCAAGCCCCGCTCGGAATCAGCACCAACATACTGTTGATCGTCCGAATAAACAGATTCCTCAAATAACTCCCCTTCCTCTAGCGGGGAGTAATCGGACCAATCCAGAGAATCAAAAACATCAAAGTCAACCACCGGCGTGGCTGGCGACAAGTGCTTTCTCTTAGCCGGGGCCTTTCTGGCAACCGCGCTAATCTGATTGCGACTCCCCACCCATGACAACGTCACAAGTGCTTTCTCTTAGCCGGGGCCAATCTGGCACACACCTCAGATTGCGACTCCCCACCCATGACAACGTCACATGGGGCACGGATCAGTCGGGGAGGGGTAGGAGAAGAGACCGGCGGTGCTGAACCAGACGCCTGGAGTCCGGACTGCCGCGTAATAGCGCACATGGTACACAAAGGAACAGATCATCCCCCGTAAGGGATACCCCACACACCATACACTTCCAGGATTGCCCCGAGGGGAGCCCAAGCCCAGTATCCAGGGATGCCTCCATACGGTGAACTTATAGGTAGTCGCAATGACCAAGGGAATTACGCATATAAGCAACCCGGGATGCCCCTTTAATGTCCCAAGTGGGAGGATTTACAATAAGCCCAATTTGAACCCAGGGACCCTAGGACCGGGAGAAACCCCTTAAACACCAATGTGGGTCCGCCTGGAAGACATAAATAAACACCCATTCAGCATAGCAGTCATATAGAAAAAATAAAATATATATACATGCATAGGACAAAAAGTAAAGGAGGCCCACAGGGCCACTCACTGCGCTGTAATGGCGTCCTCACACGACGATGAGGAGAAAAGCAGGCAGAGAGGAGAAGGGGGGCGTGGCCAGCGCGGATCGAGCGTCGTGGCCTGCTCCGCCCCCCTCCCGCCAAGCTTCGCATCTCCCAGCCGGAGCCAGGCTCCGCAGCGGCGCCTGCCGCACGGGGGCGGGCCGCGACGTCGCGCCGAACGCCAGGCCCCGCCCCCTACTACACCGCACCTGAGGGGAGAAGCCCCCCCTCGCCATGCCGCACACAGAGGCGCCGGTCAGGAGGAGAAAGGACGGAACCAGAAGTTAGCTTAAAGTGCACGCACCCAAACACACACACACACAAAGCAATAAAAAGTTTTTCTAAAAATCTAACAAGGGAGAAGGGCCACCCCCCCCCCCCCTTCCTAAGGAGAAGGGCATCCGGAGAGGGGAAAACCACCCAGGGTGTAATGGCCAAGGGACAGGGCATCCCAAACCGGGGTCACCAACCCGGTTAACCGCCTACCCTCTAGTATAGGGCCTCACGGTGGAGCATTAGCTCCTAAGCACCTAGGGTGCCATCTACCCTCGCCCGGACCAGCAGCCTAGGCTGGGAGGCAGGGTAATCAAAAAGGGATCCGGGCGGAAATAGAGAAATAGCGGGCCGGGAGTCATCTCGGCTACCTGAAATCCCCCCTGTGCAAGGAGGAGTCATCATCTTCAGACTTGCTCGCCGTCTCCAGAGATGAAAGACTGGGTGATGAGTGGGAGGTATTTATGGACCGGGAGGGGCTCTCTTTTCTCCTTACATCTCTGCAATATCGCCATCTACATGTCAGTATAACCCACATGTAATTAATGTCTTGAAGCGGGGTGTGTGACATACTTAGAATATCAGGTTTAAATAAAAAAAAAACCTTGTCCTGGTGTCTCTCAAAGTAGGGGGCCTGAATAGAAAGGGCCGCCGGACCGAGGTGATGGCCACCAAAAAGGCAACTTTAAACCGGACCTTCACAGTGATTTAATGAAAAGCCCAAACTCTTAAAATATATTCATTTTAGATGCCGGGGAACCGTTTTAAGTTTTTAGTCACTTATTACACTTTCCCCCACTGGGCTGCAACTCTGTACAGGACTTTAGGATACGGGCGCCGCCATCTTGACTCAGAAGCATCACACTTACTGAGGAGAGGAGAGTGGGATAAGGTACAGGGGGGCGGGTTATAGCTGTGCTTTGCTCAGACAGAGCAGAGCTGGGGTCAGATAAAGGTCAGCAGTCCCAGAATGCAGAGCAGCACAGTCAGGAGGCACTTCCTGTTTGCAGGCTGCCTGATAAGATGGCGGCTTCCATAAGCCGCCATCTTGGATGTTTAAAGGCTCATAAGAGTGAAGGTCCGCTTTAAGAGTAAGAATAGACAGAGCAGCCTCATGCACAGGCTCAAATGGAGGGCCCTGAAGGGCAGACAAAACCAAATTCAAGTCCCAAACTGGCAACAGAGGTTTGCGAGGGGGGGGCACATGAGCAACCCCCTGGAAGAAGAAGTCCAGACCAGAGGATGTTGAGCGAAAGATCTCTGGAAGAAAACAGCCAAGGCAGAAACGTGACCCTTGAGTGTGCTGAGCTGAAGTCCCAGATCCAGACCATGCTGAAGGAACTCCAGAATCCTAGGAATGGAAAACACCTGACAGGGAAGGACCTAGACTTACACCAGTCAATGTAGGTCCGCCAGATCCTATAGTAGATGGTAGAAGAGGATTTCTTCCTAGCCCTGATTAGAGTATGAACCACAGAGTCAGAAAGCCCCTCATCGCTTAAGATGGAGGTTTCAGCAGCCAGGCCGTCAAAGCCAGCGTTTGCAACATTGGGATGGCATAGCCGCCCTTGAGTGAGAAGGTCCGGGACCAGGGGCAGAGCGTACTATCTACTGCCAGCTGAACGATATCTGCGAACCACTGTCTTGGCCAGCGTGGGACGCAAACAGATCCACTTCCGGTACCCCCCAACGGGGACACAAGGATAGGAAGACCTTGCTGCTGAGTGACCATTCGCCCAGGCGAGAAGTCCCCCTGCTCAGAAAATCTGCCTCCAGATTCTCCACCCCAGGAATGTACACTGCTGAGATGCAAGGGACATTGTCCTCCGCCCAGGACAGAATCATGGACACCTCCTTGAAGGCACTCTTGCTCCGAGTCCCTCCCTGATGATTGACGTAGGCAACCACCGTCTGGTTGTCTGAGAGAACTTGGACCAGCCGGCCCCGCAGGTGAAGAATCAATTGGGCCAGAACCAACCGAACCGCCCTCAGTTCCAGGACATTGATAGGAGCATGGGCCTCCTGAGGACCCCACAGGCCCTGCAATTGTAGGGATTTCCAGAAGCCCCCCCAACCTGACAGTCTGGCATCCGTGGTGACTGTCTCCCAACAAGGGGCCATGAAGGATCTGCCCCCAACAGGTTCCTCGAGTCCAGCCACCACAAGAGGGACCGCCGAGCCAGAGGGGACAGAACAAAGGCCTGATCCAGCGACAGGGGACTCTTGTCCCAGACAGACAATAGATGGAGCTGAAGCGGTCTCATGTGGAACTGTGCATAGGGAACCGCCTCGAAGCAGGACACCATCTGCCCCACCAGCTGCATCCCCTGCCAGATGGAAGGATGAGGGCAGGACAGAAGGGAATGAACTTGAGCTTGCAGAGAATCCACCTTCTGCTGAGGAAGAAAAATCCTGGCCTGAACAGTATCCAGATTCATGCCCAGGAAGGAAGCCACCAGAGACTGAGACAGGGAAGATTTGGGGTGATTGATCACCCAGCCGAACGACTCCAGAACCGACAACCACCCGCTGGGTATTCAATACCGCCTGCTGGAACGATTGAGAAGTGATGAGAAGGTCGTCCAGATAGGGAAGGATGCAAATGCCCTGAGGAGAGCCATGACACCCGCCAGCACCTTGGTGAAGACTCTGGGGGCTGAAGTGAGACCGAAGGGCAGTGCCACAAATTGGTAGTGCTGGTCCGCCAGTGCGAACCTGAGGAATCTCTGATGCCCTGGGAAGACTGGAACATGAAGGTAAGCATCTTTGATGTCTATGGAGGTCATGAAGTCTCCCGGGCGCAATGAACTGATCGCGGAGCGCAGGGTCTCCATGCAAAAGTGCCTGGTCCTGATGAACTTGTTGAGCAGCTTTAACCACCAAGGCAGAGGTTATACTACACATCCTAATGGTGTCATCTAAGGCAGAAAGGACATATGCAATGAACATCTCACACTGTGACAAGGCCCTGAATTCGGCACTAGAAGTATAATGAGTGGCGCCTTCCAACAGACCCTTGAGGAGAGTCCTAACAGCAACAGCAGTAATAGCAGAAGCACAGACAGGGCACAAGGCAAACCCCACACAGGCAAAGGCATGGGAAGCCAGCTGGTCAATGCGCCGGTCCTCACTATCCTTGAGGGTAGTGGAATCAGGTGAATGGACCACAGATGTGTTGGACAGCCCCAATACTGGAGCATCCACTTCTGGGGGGGGTTGACCAACATTTAACCACAACAGTGGGAAAAGGGTACCGTTTATCCAATCCCCTAGGGATGCCAGCCGGGCCGCTCCCATTCTTTGAGAACAAGATTATTGAAATAGGCCTGTTTTGGAAATTCCAAACGTGGTTTAGCAGTACTGAAAAGTTCCCCCTGTTGCTTGGGAGCCACAGCAGGGAGGGAGATAGAAAGCACATGAAAAATCTGAGTTAATAGTCTATTGGTGTCATCAGCATCCCAATGATCTGAGCCATAGTCAGCACCACGGAAATGCTGATCATCAGATAATTCTGAATCTGAGAATAATTCCCCATCCTCAAGTGGGGTATAGTCAGACAAAGGAAGGAAATTATCAGTCTCCATAGGAAAGGCAGATGAACCCGGCGCCAAATACCGCCTTTTAGCCGGGACCTTACGGGCCGCAGAGCTAGCAATCAACCTCTCAATGTTAGCCACACTCGAAGACACGTCAGGCTGAGACTCCCCACTAGTATTTAGCTCACTGGGAGTCATAATCAAGCGAGGGGGAGTGGGTGAGGACATAGTGGGCGCAGGCCCAGTCACAGATAGCCCAGAATGCCGGGCAAGTGCCTGCTGGGCGCAGGGTACACAGACCCGCACATCATCACTCACAAGGGTTTCCCCACACAGTACACACAGCCGGGCTTGTCCCGAGGGGACCCCGAGCACAATATCCTGAGAAGCCTCCATATGGTGATTAAAGTGGCACAACTGGAATTACGCCGTACAAGCAACCCGGGATGCCCCAAATGTCCGCCAGGGAAGTAGGAGGATTTTACAGTGTAGGCCTCTAATAAAGTTAATATAACTGATAGAGGGGACAGGACTGGGAGAAACCTCTTAAAACAGTTATCCCGCCTGAAAGACATAACAATGACACCCCATAAGCACACCGAAATGACAACTGAACAAAAGCAAAGCCCGCAGGGGCACTCACGGACAGCGGTGGGGAGCCAGCAATCACACCAGGAGAGGACACGCTGGAGGAACCTCAAGGGGCGGGCCGCAGGAGGAGACGCGGAGCGCGCCACAGAACGAGCCACACCTCCTCCGAGAAGCGCGCAGACAGGCCGGGATGTAACAGCCAATGGGCGCGCAGGGATTCTTGATGATGATGCCGCCGCTGACGCCACAAGGCGCGCATGTCAGCGGCGGAAAATTCAAAGTGAAGACAAAGCGCGGAGCCCTGAAGTTGAAGTGCAATCACACACACAAACAAAGGGGGGGGGTGGCAGCCGCTCAGACCATTTTATAACTAACCTGGGAGGTGCACGTTAGCAGGGCAATTAAAATACAAAAGTCTTAAAGGAGCCACAGCACTCAACCCTGTTAGCTTGCAGGCCAGCCTATAATCTGTCTCTAAACTTGGTTAAAAACAGAGGACTCGGTCACACACATATGCAGAAGTATGCTTAAGCTGCACCACTACGCCAAAGTGCCTCTGTGGGGTGCAGTCCTAACTCTAATCTCTGAGAGCCCATTTGGGACATACAGTGCAATAGATATCAGCAGCCAGGCTGTCAAGGCCAAAGTTTGTAAATTGGGATGGCGTAAGGGGCCCTGAGTGAGCAGATCTGTCACCCTTGGCAGAACGTACTGGTCTACTGCCATCTGCACCACGTCTGTGAACCACACTCTTCTTGGCCACCTGGGGGCCACCAGAATTGCTGGCATCCCTTCCAGAGCAATCTTGCACAGAACCCTGCACAGCAGGGGGAATGGAGGAAAGACATACAGGAGCCGAAATTCCTGCCATGACATTGCTAGGGCATCCGTGGCCAAGGCCAGAGGATCCTGGGACAGGGAGACAAAGGCCGGGAGCTTGTGATTGTGACGGGACGCAAACAGATCCACATCTGGTTGGCCCCAATGGTGGTACAGAGATTGGAACCCCCTGTTGCAGAGGGACCATGCTCCCTAGCGAGAGGTCCCCCTGCTCAGAGGATTTTTCACCCCCGGAATGTACACCGCTGATATGCAGGGAACATTGGCCTCCACCCAGGTCAGGATCAGACACACTTCCTGGAGGGCCCTCTTGCTCCGGGTCCCTCCCTGATGATTGATGTAGGCAACTGCCATCTGGTTGTCCGAGTGCCAACTGAACAGGCAGGCCCTAAATATGAGTAGTCAAGCGAGCCAGAACTAACCTGATCGCTCGCAGCTCCAAGATATTGATAGGTGTGTGGGCCTCCTGAGGGCCCCACCTCCCCTGGAACCGCAGGGACTTCCAGAACCCCCCCCCCCAACCTGAGACTGGCATCCATGGTGACCGTCTCCCAGGAAGGGGCAAGAAAGGATCTGCCCCTCAACAGGTCCCTTGAGTCCATCCACCACAAGAGGGACCTCCTGACCAGGGGGGAGAGCACACAGACCCTGTCCAGGGACGCTGGGTCCTTGTCCCATACAGACAATAGGTGAAGTTGCAGAGGCCTCAAGTGGAACTGAGCATAAGGGACCGGGTTTCGAAGGACGCCGCCATCAGGCCCACCAGCTGCATCCCCTGCCTGATGGAGGGATGGGGACAAGCAAGGAGGGACTGAGCCTGTGCAATCAGTTTGTCCACCTTCTGCTGAGGAAGGAAGATCCTTGCCTGAACTGTATCCAGATTCATTCCTAGGAATCGAGTTACCAAGGAAGGGGACAGCGAGGACTTGGGGTGGTTGATCACCCATCCAAATGACTCCAGAATGGGCACCACCAGCTGAGTATCCAACTCTGCCTGATGCAGAGACTGTGGAAGTGAAGAGGATGTCGTCCAGATAGGGAAGCACGCTGACACCCCAACATCTGAGTAGAGACATCACGCCAGCCAGCACCTTGGTGAACACCCTGGGAGCTGAAGTGAGGCCGAAGGGCAAGGCCACAAATTGGTAATGTTGATCCATCAGAGTGAACCTGAGGAACTTTTGATGACCTGGGAACACAGGAATATGAAGGTAAGCATCTTTGATGTCCACAGAAGCCATGAAATCCCCATGGCGCAGGGAACAGTTGGCAGAGCGCAGAGTCTTCATGCGAAAGCACCTGCCCTTGACAAAAACTTGTTAAGAATCTTTAAGTCCAGGATGAACCTGACAGAACCATCCTTTTTGGGTACTGTGAATAGATTGGAATAAAAGCCCTTGCCTTTTTTCGTAAAGGCACCTGGCAGATGACCCCCAGCTCCAGGAGGCCTTGCACCGCTTGCACTAGCTCCTGAGCTGACACAGGGTCCTGAGGAATCCGGGACCTGATGAATCTTGGAGGGGGATCGGCAGCAAAGTCCAACTTGTAACCGGAGGACACTACCTCCTGAATTCACCGGTCTGAGACATGAATCCTGCAGACCTAACGAAGTGCTGTGCAGCCGCCCCCCCCCCCCCCCCCCACGCGGATGGGTGAGGGCGCCCCAACATGCCTGAGGGGGCTTGGGAGAGGATTTAGCTTCTGGGGTCCCAGGAGGAGCCAGGACGTCCACGTCCTCCGCCTCTAACCCCAGAAATCTCCCTGGGCCCCAGGGAAGGATACCCCCCCTTCTCTGTCTTGCATCACGGTAAGGGAAGGAGAAGGAACCCTGACCCCTAAAGGGCCGAGGTTTCCGCCTGCACTGGTGTAACCTGCCTCCCTTAGCAAGAAAGGTTCAGGTGGTCTCCAAACAGACGCAGTCCTATAAAGGGAAAACCAGTGAGGGCCTTCTTGGCAGCATTGTCAGCGGCCCACAAGCGCAGCCAAACCCGAGTGGCGCACAGCCACCACGAGGGCAGAAGTTCTGGCACACATTCTGATGGTGTCATCCAATGCAGACAGGACAAAATTTACACAAAACATCAACTAGAGAGTGCAATAAACACTTCACAAGGCAAATCATCAGGGGCACTATCAAGCATATTCCTGATAAGGGATCTAGTGGCCACAGCAGTAATAGAGGCACAGACCGGGCGAAGCGCCGTCCCCGCACCTGTAAAGGCGTGGGAGGCCAGCTGGTCAATGCGCCGGTCCTCAGCATCCCGCAGGATAGTAGAATCAGGGGAATGCATGACAGAGGTGTTATATAGCTCTAGGATTGGGGCATCCACCTCGAGGGGGGGGGGGGGGGGATGACCAACCTTTACCCACCTCAGCAGGAAAGGGATACTTCCTATCCCAAATCTTTGGAGCCTCGGGAAGTTTACTGGGGCGCTCCCATTCCTTGAGCACAAGGTTATGGAAATGTGCCTGCCCTGGAATCTCCAAACGTGATTTTGCTGTATGGAAAAAAATGGCTCCCCTTTTTTGCCTGGGAGCCTCAACAGGGAGAGAGATGGACAGAACCTCAGTGGCAGCGCCAATCTCCCTTGGAAGGCTCCCGCAATCCTACAAACAACCTCAAACCGTTGACTCCGCTAATCCAGGCCATCTGACAATGCATGCAACATGGTTTGAACGTGGAAAGGCTATTGAGAGGAAGGAAATGCTGTAAGCATACCCTTACCAGTTGTATGCTGACCTTGCACAGGTCACAATTCTAAAATGCATATCACTTCCCCCCTACTGGAAGGTCCTCTAGGATAGGAAGCTTCAATACAGATGGGCTACCCGTTTAGGCTTTGTCATTAAAAAAGAAATGAAGCTTATCAAGCATCATCCCTAAAAGGAGATCAGAGTTCCCCTTGACTGAACTGGGCCCAAATGACTTCCAATTCCACTTAAGCTGTGGCCCAGAGATCTGCCATCAACTTGCAGGGATCAATCTCAGTAAGATTCCAACACTCTCACGCTGTGTGAGACTAAGAGATTGTGCTTGGCTCGGACGCCACAGGTTACCACGAGTTTTTCAAGTGCAACTTCTATTTTTTCCTAGGGTTTATATATTAGATATATTGCTACACTATATATTTCCTGCTGGACATGTCGTTGGATAATGGACAGCTTCAAACTGTTGAAATTGAAGTTAAAGTGATTGACAAGTCAAAAGTTAAATACATATCAGTAGCATAGCTTTCATTGAGTGGCTTTAGCGCTGTGCTTCCTGCTTTGTCTCCTCAGTGAGGAAACCGCTTCCTCATTCAGCTTTTAGTCCCCACCCCGCTGATCTGGTCCTTCAATCAACCTTAACTGGACAGAGAAGGGAAACACCCCCCACTCCCACCACAGACATCCTAGCTGCCTCTCTGCAGCTCTTAACCCTTGCCTTCCTCTCGCCTCGTGCACAGCTCTCAGCGTTCAGAAGTCTAGCTCCAGTCTTTGATCAGGCTGCCAGCAATCACCAGCCTGCACACGCCTGCCACCCTGTATTCCCGCATTTGCCAGCATTGCCACAGGTCAGACACCCTACCGTCAAAACCCAGTGATAATTTTTTGCAAATAAATACATAGATATCAATAACCAGTGCTCAAATAAAGTGCAATGTGCTAAAACTTAAACCAATCAGTATTGGTTTCAAATTAGTATTTGAACTTTGTACTTACTTATTACTCTATATTGGTGGGGATGCCCCTGCTGTGGACTTGGTCTTAATGCAATAAATTAATGGATAATTTGATTATTATGCGATTACGTGGGGTGAGTGGTGTTTTGTGGCACCTGGGGCCACCATACTATTATATTAATATTTGCCTGTAACATTTAAGGTCTTTTCAGGGAAACTTTGGGAACGTATTGGATTAGTAAAGGATATTTCCTGTGCTGGAGAATTAAACCCATTTACATTTATACATCTTACTGTGTGTATGTGGTGGCTAATTTCTCACACAATAGGTTGTATATGCAAGTCATTTAAGGGGATATTTGTTAAGACACTTTACTGGATGTGTGAGGAGGGCTTTAGCAACCACTGATTTGTATCGGATTGATGCCCGTTGGGCTGATATGATTTTTAGTATTTGCGATATTTATAATAATAATCTAATAGAAAAATTGGATTAAGGTGCAGCAAATATTTAATTCATATTTTCCCATTTATATTGCTTACGGCACTAAACATGTGGCTATTATCGGATAAATGTATGTTCCCATATGGTCAATTGTTTAAATTGGTCTTACTCCCCATATACTGTATTACATGAATTGAATTCTGTAAAATTTTGTTTACTGTGTCAAAACTAAAAAAATGTGGTATAAATTATTTCCAGAGCCAATATTAAAGGAGCACTGTTGTGAATATTTGCATTGAAAAACATAAATAATGAAATAGCCGCACAATAGATTCTAACGTGTATAAACAATGTGGCAATAGAAAAGAAAGAAAATGTATGCCTCACTTTTAAATTGTAAAATGAAAATGGCTCAGTCAATTTGCTGAATGGGGGGGATCTGCTGGGTTTTATTCAGTTAGGTGATAGACAGCCATAGCATTTTGCCCACTGGTCTCGTAGCAACAGCTGCAGCGAACTTGCACTGTGCACAGCTGTAACAGCTCTGTGTGTGAGGTGTTACTTCTGTGATGAGACCACCAGGTGACTCAATCAATATATAAAATCTCTACACAAACAAAACTGACTGAAAACAAACGAACTAGGGGTTTTCACATAGTGGGACCTCCTGACTTGTTTAAAACACACAGAGCTGAAAAGAAGAAAAACATGGAAAAAAGGTGTTTTAAGAATAAGAAAGGAAAAATGGGATACCAAAAAATACTGCAGACAGCAGCAGAAGTAACATAAAAAGAAAAACTGTAAAAATAATAGATCTGAAACGCAACAAAAAGATGAATAAAAAAAAATAATCTCTCCCTCTATTTCTTCCCTCTTTCTCTCTCACGCGGTCTCTCTCGCTCTCCCATCTCTTTCTTCTCTTGCTCCCCTGCCCCCATCCCTTGCTCTCCCTTCTTTCTCATAACCAGCAGAACTATACGCAAACATAGCCTCAGAATACACACTGGGTTGTGTAATACACATTTTGGGGCATGCAATACTCCTAGCCAGTCACGCACAATGCACATATCGGGGTGTACAACACAAATACAGGCAGCGGCCTCTTGGCTCTACATACCTACATGCTCCCTTTAACTCTGACCGCTCACTTCCTTCCTGCACCTGTGCTCACCGCACAAGGCAGCAGCAGGGGGGGGGCATTCCAAGAATTAATTGCATGACAAGTATCATTTCGATAAGTGTTCACATCTGCAATTTGTGATAGTGATCCTTGAGAGTGATCAGGGCTGTTTAGTTTTGATTTAAAAAATACCATTTTGTGAGTACTCACCTGAAAAATGGATATTGTTGGTGTGCCACACACCCCACTTCACCTTTAATATTCTTCACGATTGGGTTAACTCACCGCCAGGTGACGCTGTGCAGAGAGGAAGTCTTGTAACGAGCCCCCTTCCGGCCTATATACAGGTCCTTCTCAAAAAATTAGCATATAGTGCTAAAGTTCATTATTTTATGATAAAAATTAAACTTTCATATATTTGAGATTGATTGCACACCAACTGAAATTTTTCAGGTCTTTTTTTGTTTTAATACTGATGATTTTGCCCTACAGCTCATGAAAACCCCAAAATCCTATCTCAAAAAATTAGCATATTTCATCCAACCAATAAAAGAAAAGTGTTTTTAATAAAAAAAAAAGTCAACCTTCAAATAATTATGTTCAGTTATGCACTCAATACTTGGTCGGGAATCCTTTTGCAGAAATGACTGCTTCAATGTGGCGTGGCATGGAGGCAATCAGCCTGTGGCACTGCTGAGGTGTTATGGAGGCCCATGATGCTTCGATAGCAGCCTTAAGCTCATCCAGAGTGTTGGGTCTTGCGTCTCTCAACTTTCTCTTCACAATATTCCACAGATTCTCTATGGGGTTCAGGTCAGGAGAGTTGGCAGGCCAATTGAGCACAGTAATACCATGGTCAGTAAACCATTTACCAGTGGTTTTGGCACTGTGAGCAGGTGCCAGGTCATGCTGAAAAATGAAAACTTCATCTCCATAAAGCTTTTCAGCCGATGGAAGCATGAAGTGCTCCAAAATCTCCTGATAGCTAGCTGCATTGACCCTGCCCTTTATAAAACACAGTCGACCAACACCAGCAGCTGACATGGCACCCCAGACCATCACTGACTGTGGGTACTTGACACTGGACTTCAGGCATTTTGGAATTTCCTTCTCCCCAGTCTTCCTCCAGACTCTGGCACCTTGATTTCCGAATGACATGCAAAATTTGCTTTCATCAGAAAAAAGTACTTGGGACCACTGAGCAACAGTCCAGTGCTGCTTCTCTGTGGCCCAGGTCAGGCGCTTCTGCCGCTGTTTCTGGTTCAAAAGTGGCTTGACCTGAGGAATACGGCACGGTGGCTCTGGATGTTTCTACTCCAGACTCAGTCCACTGCTTCTGCAGGTCCCCCAAGGTCTGGAATCGGTCCTTCTCCACAATCCTCCTCAGGGTCCGGTCACCTCTTCTCGTTGTGCAGCGTTTTCTGCCACATTTTTTCCTTCCCACAGACTTCCCATTGAGGTGCCTTGATACAGCACTCTGGGAACAGCCTATTTGTTCAGAAATTTCTATCTGGGTCTTACCGTCTTGCTTTAGGGTGTCAATGATGGTCTTCTGGACAGCAGTCAGGTTGGCAGTCTTACCCATAATGGCGGTTTTGAGTAATGAACCAGGCTGGGCTTTTTTAAAAGCCTCAGGAATCTTTTGCAGGTGTTTAGAGTTAATTAGTTGATTCAGATGATTAGGTTAATAGCTCGTTTAGAGAACCTTTTCATGATATGCTAATTTTTTAAGATAGGATTTTGGGGTTTTCATGAGCTGTATGGCAAAATCATCAGCATTAAAACAAAAAAAGACCTGAAAAATTTCAGTTGGTGTGCAATCAATCTCAAATATATGAAAGTTTAATTTTTATCATTTCATTATGGAAAAAAAATTAACTTTAGCACTATATGCTAATTTTTTGAGAAGGACCTGTATACCTGGTACCTCCCATTTATCACCAGTGTATTAAAAAGCAGAAAGACAAGGTACCAGTATTTTAACGGTAACCTCAAAATAAATCAATATAAATAAAAGCTTCACCATATAAAGGATTCAGAATACCGAAAAGGGTGGGAGTGTAGCGGGGTGTGTGGCACACCAACAATATCCATTTTTCAGGTGAGTACTCACAAAATGGTATTATTCTTGGTGTGCCACACACCCCGCTTCACCTTAATATTCTTCACGATTGGGACATCCAAAAGCAGTGTCCACAAGGGATGGGCATCTCAAGGCCAGGTGAAGCAAAACTTAAATGACTGCAGTCTGCAGAATTTTGCGGCCAAAAACAGCATCCGCTGAGGCCCGCACATCAACTTTGTAAAACTTAGAAAAAGTATGAACAGAAGACCAAGTGGCGGCCTTACAAACTTGTTCAACAGAAGCTTGGTGCTGAAAAGCCCAAGACGCCCCAATGGAGCGAGTAGAATGAGCAGTGATACGAAAAGGGGGAGCTTTCCCCTTAGCAGAATAGGCCGCAGTAACGGCCTGACGTATTCATTTGCTAATGGCAGATTTGGCTGGTGCCAAACCCTTCTTAGGCCCACAGGGCACAACAAAAAAGGCATCCATCTTACGAAAAGGAGACGTGATAATCAAGTAGTACTTAACACAGCGTACTACATCCAAACAATGCAAAACCCTCTCTTTGTCATTCTTAGGATTAGGGCACAAGTAGGGAAGAACAATATCCTGATTCAAATGAAAAGCAGAAACAACCTTAGGAAGAAAGTCTGGCTGGAACAGAAAGACCACTTTATCCTGATGCCTCTCAAAGTAGGACGCCTGGATAGACAAGGCCGCCAACTCTGAGACACGCCGGACCGAAGTGATAGCTACCAAGAAGACAATCTTCTGAGTCAGGGTAGACAAAGCAATATCTTGCAGAGGCTCAAAAGGAGGAGCCTGTAGAGCAGAAAGAACCAAATTCAAATCCCAAACCGGGAGTAATGGTTTCCAGGGAGGCCGCACATGCGTAACCCCCTGGAAAAAGGTTTTAACTAAAGAAGCGCAAAACGCTTCTGAAAAAAAGATAGATACGGCAGAAACTTGCTCTTTCAAAGTACTTAGCTGAAGACCAGAGTCCAGCCCAGATTGTAAAAACTCCAGAATCCTGGAGACCGAAAAGACCCTACAAGGAAAAGATCTAATCTCGCACCAAGCGATGTAGGCTTTCCAAGTCCTATAGTAGATGACAGAAGAAGACCTCTTCCGGGCACTGATCAGAGTCTTGACAACTGAGTCAGAAAGACCCTCCTCCTTCAAGATGGAGGTTTCAGCAGCCAGGCCGTCAAACCCAGCGCTGGTAAATTGGGGTAACACAACCGACCCTGAGTGAGCAGATCGGGCCGAAGAGGCAGAACAAACTGGTCCACTGCCAGCCGAACGATGCCTGCGAACCACACTCGCCTTGGCCACCTTGGGGCCACGAGAACGGCGGACACCCTTTCCAGAGCCAACTTCCGAACCACCCTGCCCAGCATGGGTATCGGAGGAAACAGGTATAGAAATCCCAGATCCCCCCCAGCTCAGGGACATGGCGTCCACTGCCAGAGCCAGAGGATCCCGGGAGAGCGACACGAAGTTCGGGAGCCTGTGATTGTGACTAGAGGCAAACAGGTCCACCTCCGGTGTCCCCCATCGGAGGCACAGTGAGCGAAAAACCTGAGGATGGAGAGCCCATTCTCCCAGACGGGGAGAGCCCCTGCTCAACCGGTCCGCTTCCTGGTTCTCCACTCCTGGAATGTATACCGCCGAGAGACAAGGAACATGGGCCTCTGCCCAGGTCAGGATCAGGGACACCTCTCAGAGCACTCAGACTGCGAGTCCCTCCCTGATGATTGATGTAAGCAACCGCTGTTCGATTGTCTGAACGCACCTGGACCGGAAGGCCCAGAATGTGTTGAGTCAGGAGAGCAAGAACCCGACGGATGGCTCTCAGTTCTAGAACATTGATGGGTAAGTGGGCCTCTTGAGGTCCCCACTGCCCCTGGAACTGAAGCTCCTTCCAGAATCCGCCCCATCCCGACAGACTGGCGTCCGTGGTGACAATTTCCCAAAGAGGGGTCAGGAAAGTCCTGCCCTTCACAAGATTTGTCGAGACCAACCACCACTGGAGGGACTGCCGGACCCGGGAGGACAACTGGAAGGGCTGATCCAGCGACCGAGGCTGCCGGTCCCGGGACGCCAACAGATAAAGCTGAAGCGTCCTCGTGTGAAATTGAGCAAAAGGAACTGCCTCGAAAGAGGCGACCATCAACCCTATCAGCCTCATCCCCAGACGGATGGACGGACGAGGATTGGAAAGTAGGACCCGAGCCAACTCCTGAATCAGATGAATTTTGGACTGGGGGAGAAACACACTGTGTTAGAGAGTCCAACTGCATCCCCAGAAAGGACACCACCCTGGCCGGAGCGAGGGAGGACTTGGGGAAGTTGATCACCCAACCAAAGCTTTCCAGCATGGAGACCACCATCCTGGTGTCTGTCTCCGATTGATTGAGCGACGGAGCCATGATGAGAAGGTCGTCCAAATAAGGTACGACATGAATGCCCCGAGATCTGAAAATGGCCATGACCCCTGCCAGCACCTTGGTGAACACTCTTGGAGCTGAGGTAAGGCCAAACGGAAGCTCCACGAATTGATAATGCTGATTTTCCATCACGAATCGAAGAAAACGTTGACGAGCATGGCAAATGGGAACATGAAGATAAGCATCCTTGATGTCTATGGACGTCATGAAGTCCCCCTGCCGAAGGGAACCGACGGCCGTACGCAAGGTTTCCATGCGAAACTTACGAAAACGGATGAACCTGTTGAGTAATTTCAGGTCCAGGACGGGACGAACCGACCCGTCCTTTTTGGGGACTGCGAAAAGATTGGAGTAGAAACCGAGGCCCGTCTCTAAGCGCGGTAACGGCCGGATGACCGCCATCTCTAACAGATTCTTTACCGACGCCAGGAGCCCCTGTGCGGCCAAAGGATCGATGGGCACCCGACACCGAAAGAATCGTGAAGGAGGGCGAGAGTCCAATTCCAGCTTGTAACCGGACGACACTACCTCCCGGATCCATCTGTCCGTGATCTCCTGGTCCCAAACCTGGGAGAAGTGTCATAATCGTCCCCCCACCCGCACGGGTGAAGGCAGCCCCTCATTGCTGAGCGGGTTTACCGCCAGGCTTGGGCTTGGTGCCCCAGGACTGAGCGGGACGGCCACGGCCCCTCCCCCGAGTCCAACCTGCACCTCTGGTAGCGGGAAAGTAAGCCCCCCTGCCCGCTCTGAATCCCCGAAATGAAGGCCTACCAGAACTTGCCCCCCTAAAGGGACGACGAGGCCTCTTGCGTTGCGGCATCTTACCACCTTTTGCGACTGAATCAATTTTTTCACCAAACAGCCGCAAGCCCAAAAAGGGGAGAGCTGTGAGCACCTTTTTAGAAGCCGAGTCCGCCGACCACTGGCGCAGCCACACTGACCGACGAATAGCCACCAGCATTGCCGCTGTCTTGCTACTCATAGCCAGCGCATCGTCCTGAGCGGACAGAACATAGGAAACAAAAGACTCACACTGCCTGAGAGCAGTAAACTCTTTACAAGTGGGATCGAGATCCACACACAGCTCCTAAATTACAGATCTAACCGCCAATAGAAGCAGCGCCGAAGCACACACCGGGTGCATCGTTGACCCAGCATACAAAAACCATGGCGAGCGTACTGGTCAATCCGACGATCCTCCCCATCCTTAGGGGCAGTGGTCTCAGCAGACTGCACCATGGCCGTGCTGGAGAGCCCTAGAACAGGAGTATCAACGTCAGGAGGGACGGACCAAAGCTTCACCAATTCTGGCGGAAAAGGATAACGTTTTTCCCAATTGGAAGGGATTCCAGTTAACCGCGTGGGATGTTCCCATTCCTTAAGCACCACCCTCTCAAAGTGATGTCTGGGAAAAACCCAACGCGGCTGAGGCTCATTAAACAACTGACCCTTTGGCAGGGTGACAGCCTCAGGCGGATCTAAATTCAAAATTTCAAACATTTGAGCCAGAATGGAGGGGGTGTCAAGGGAAACCCCCGCAGACAAATCGCCAATGGCATCAGCCTCAAGCTGATCTGCAGGCTCATCTGACTCCAGCAGGAATTCTCCCTCCTCGTCCAGGGAGCAATCGGACCAATCCACAGGCTCACATACCTCATCCTGTGAAGCCGGAGGTATCGGAGTCAGGTGCTTTCGTTTCGCAGTGGATTTTGACCCTGCTTTAACGGACACTATTTTCTCGAGGTTGGCCAACCGTGCCGCCACCTCGGATTGCGAATCCCCACTCTTGACAGTGTCACGCGGGGTCCGGAACAGGGAGGGAGAGGTAGGGGATGATGGAAGTTGCGACGGGTCAGCAGCCGGAGCAACGGACTGACGCGCAATACTCTGCTTTGCACAAGGAATGCATACAAACACATCATCAGCTGGGAGTGGAGTCCCACATCCTGCGCACACCCTAGATGGCCCAGAAGAACCATTTTCGGTAATATCGGAAGCCTCCATATGGCGATTTATGGTATTCGCAAAATTTTGGGTTTAAGGCATAAGCCACCCAGGATGCCCCCTTTTTGTAAATGTCCCGGAAGGGAGGATTTAATTTATAATAAAGATCCCCTTAATAATCTCTCTCTCTCTCTATATATATATATATATATTTTTTTTTTTTTATTATTATTAATAATAATAATAATAATAATAATAATAATAATAATAAATAAATATGTCCCAATTTTAGAAAAGAAGGACTAGCCAGGTAATATAGAACCGGGAGGCCGCTTTATTGAGGGATTCCCAGGATCTGTAGGGGAAGAAAACCAACAGTAAGACCCCCAGACAACATGTGGCAACATGCAACCATACTTATGTACAGCACCCAGGTGCTTTTAAATAAGCAAAGGAAAAGCTTTGCCCTCTATAATTCCTCCTTTCCTTAATGCATATAATAAAAAAACATCCTTTAAAATATTTTCCCCCTTTTTTCTTAAAATATTATTATTATTATAATTTTTTAACAAAAACTAGACGGCCCCACACAAGGTGAGGCCGCTTACCTGAGCAATGATCAGAAAAGCAGCAGCATCAGCTTGAAACAAAAAACGCAGCAGCAGCAGCAGTAACAGCAATAGGAGGCGGCAGTAGCAAGTAACCAAGCGGTGGTGCAGCAAAGGTAAACAGACATATGCGGCAGCGAGCCCCCCCACGTGTCTGCCTTAAGACAGGAAGAAAGTGAGGCTGGGGCCGGCCGCATGACACCGCCGCCGCTACCACGCCCCCGTTCCCACGTCACCAAGCCCCGCCCCCTTCAAGCCCGAACAGTGCAGCCCGCCAGACGGCGGCCGCAAAACACGAGGCAACCACAGTAAAGGAAGGGGGAGGGGGGGAACTAGCAGCGCAGCCGACGCTGATAACGCGGGCTGCCAAACGGCGGCCGTACAGAGAGGAGACCAGGGGGGAGGGGGGCTGTAATCCACAAAGGCTCAGGCAGCCATAAGCCAGCCTGCCAAAGCGCAAGCAAGCCCCGGCCGCCCATTAAAGCTGACCCAAATTCTGGCCATGCCGGCCAGCAGCTACTTAAAAGACCTGCCCGAGGAAGCTCTATGAGGAGGATTAATCAGACCAAGTGCACTCTTGCGGTGCAGTCTGACAAGTGTACAAAAAGTAAAAACACAAATGCAATAAAAACACACAGTGAAACACACACGCAATACACATCCCTCTAACCCCCCCCCCCCCCCCCCATAGTGAAGGGAGAAGGGACCGTAACGGTGAGTTAACCCAATCGTGAAGAATATTAAAGGTGAAGCGGGGTGTGTGGCACACCAAGAATATGCTGTTTCAGATGTCTCTGAAGTGTCCTCGGTTAAGACATCCAAAGAGGAACCTGAAGTTTCGTCCTATGACAGCAAGGCCAGTGCTTCAACTGCTGATTCCATTAAGGTCTTTGGGCTTCCAAGGCATTTTCATTACAAGCTTCTCCAGATCAGATCTGCAAAGTGGATACTTGTCTCTCTAATTATAACTTTTATGCAAAAGTAACCTTTTATTGTTGCAGACTTGCTGTCCCTGTGGGAACCAGCTAGGATATTGAGACTAGTTTGGGAAACCCCAAATGTTTGTGTGCTCTGTATCAAATCCTCTTTTTTGAAGTCCAATAGAAAATAGAACATTTTGTAACCTGTGCATGTTAGATAAGCCAACCAATATAGATTGCATTAAAGTTATACTAAAGGCAAGAGATTCAAATATCGAGCACTCAGGTAAAATCTAAAGCCATTTGTTTATTGATTCATGTTAAAAGATACATATATTCTATCTATTACAAAGACTCATTTGTTCCAGGACATGCCATAGTTCTTTTCGGGCTGCACATGGAGCCCTTAAAGTGGACCAACACCCAGGATTTTGACTATCCTGGGTCTTGGTCCACTTCGGTGGGGCACCCCCGATCGGGGTGCCCCGCTGTGTGAAACCCCCCCCGAACCCCCCGAACAACTCGCCTCTCCCCGCTCCCAGCGCCGACGTACAAGGTAAGACCTTGAACGTCTAAGCGGCGGCGGCCGCCGCCGCCTCCCTCGCGTCACTTTGAACGCGCGCGCCCCCGCGCCGGCCATTCGCAGACGGCCGGCGCGGAGGCGCGCACGCCTACAGGGGCGCGAGGGAGGCGCCGGCGGCCGGCCGCCGCCGAAGATAAGGTAGGTGAGTTGGGGTGTTTGGGGGGGGGTTTCACCCCGCGGGACATCCCGATCTCGGATGTCCCGCGGGGTGGGGGGTGATCGGCCCGGGAATCTTATAGATTCCCGGGCCGATCACCCCTGGGTGTTGGTCCACTTTAATCATACAATAATATCATATGCAGATTTTACCTGAGTGCTGGACATTTGAATCTCATATCTATCAACCCTGCTGGCAAGTCCTACGCCTCTGTAATCTACCTCTTAACAATTGGATCGAGCTGGCCAGAAATACTTCTTTGTATACTAAAGGCAAGCTCAATTGTTGTCCCATTGTCGTTGTCCCATTGTCGCAGGCTACACGTTGTACCTTCAATCTGTTTTCAAAAAACCCTGAAGTTCCCAAGTTATTTATAAATTAATATCTTTGGATATAAATGAAGGTTGATTGATGGACCAGATCAGCAGGGTGAAGAGTGAAAGCTGAATGAGGAAGGGATTTCCTCACTAAGGAGACATACAGAGGCGGAATCACAGCGCACCAAGCACTCAATGAAAGGTAAGCTGATTACGGATTTAGTTTTTAACTTTTGACTAGCCAGTTACTTTTAGCTTTTATAACTAAGGAATGTAATTGTTTAATGCCCACTTACAAACTAAATACAAAAGCAAGCTGACAAAAATATTTGTACTCCATCCAATATTTATGTATGGGTACTCACCCTGTTAGCAGTAAATCTCTTTGAGGTGGAGCAGGGGCTAAGTCTATACCTCCATTAATAGGCCAGGGCTGTAATTAGAGTACACAGTTATAATATTGGCCTTTGACAAATATTCAAAATACACTTTTCTTAACATAAATAGCTATACATCATGTAAAAAATAGACATATAAACATAGCCATGTAGTTCCTAACTAGATTTATCATCAATGTGGCCTTCTTATCTTGGGAGAAGAAAAATACTGTTTTTATGGTATGAAATACCCATTGGGTGTGACCCTTATATTAGGGGATATGTCTGGAGGAATGCAAGTTTTTTTAGTCAGCCACTAACTCCACATGATATTTCTTGGCACTGCAACTTCAAATCCAGCAGATTGCCTCAAACAATAGCCAAAAGGTACAATATACCTATACATAAGGCTGGGCCTTTAATTGGGATGTACACTGTAATGCTAATAAGCTCACCCAAGCTAAACTAATGTACAAAGATAAATTAAGCACATTTTGCTAAATGAGTAGCGAATATCCATGTCAGATTTCCTTACCATTTTGGAGTAATGGGTATTTTGCTTCCTGCCTGCACTTATTATTCTTTCCCACAGTTTTAATGGAATAGAGGAGATATGATAGGAACAGGTGATTGCTGAGCAATGCAGGGAAATTAGGTAAGGGCACTGGATTACTGGCCAGCCAGGTGTCTGTAAATCAATTGCAACCAACTCTTCTTCTGCAAGTACTAAAAGGGCACGGGGGTCATCGTAGTCTACAAAAAAGGATTTAAAAAACAGGTTATAAATATGTAGTCCATAGAAACAGCCTGAGCTCTTGGTTATCTTTCGTACATGCGTTTGCATTGCAGGCTAAATATTTTGGATTACATTACAGCTTTGAACTAAATGTGCTAAACTTGCCTTTAAATCTCTCATGAAAAATACCATTTTGTGAGTACTCACCTGAAAAATGGATATTGTTGGTGTGCCACACACCCCGCTTCACCTTTAATATTCTTCACGATTGGGTTACTCACCGCCAGGTGACGCTGTTGCAGAGAGAAAGTCTTGTAACGAGCCCCCTTCCGGGCCTATATATACCTGGTACCTCCCATTTATCACCAGTGTATTAAAAAGCAGAAAGACAAGGTACCAGTAATTTAACGGTAACCTGAAAATAAATAAAAGCTTCACCATATAAAGGATTCGGGATACCGAAAAGGGTGGGAGTGAAGCGGGGTGTGTGGCACACCAAATATATCTATTTTTCAGGTGAGTACTCACAAAATGGAATTATACTTGGTGTGCCACACACCCCGCTTCACCTTTAATATTCTTCACGATTGGGACATCCAAAAGCAGTGTCCACAAGGGATGGGTATCCAAAGGCAAGGTGAAGCATAACTTAAATGACTGCAGTCTGCAGCACTTTGCGGCCAAAAACAGCATACGCTGAGGCTCGCACATCAACTCTGTAAAACGTAGAAAAAGTATGAACAGAAGACCAAGTGGCGGCCTTACAAACTTGTTCAACAGAAGCTTGGTGCTGAAAAGCCCAAGACGCTCCAACGGCGCGAGTAGAATGAGCAGTGATACGAAAAGGGGGAACTTTCCCCTTAGCAGAATAGGCCGCAATAACGGCCTGACGTATCCATTTGCTAATAGAAGATTTGGCTGGTGCCAAACCCTTGTTAGGCCCACAGGGCACAACAAAAAAGGCATCCGTCTTACGAAAAGGAGACGTGATAATCAAGTAGTACTTAACACAGCGTACTACATATAAACAATGCAAAACCCTCTCTTTGTCATTCTTAGGATTAGGACACAAGGAGGGAAGAACAATATCCTGATTCAAATGAAAAGCAGAAACAACCTTAGGAAGAAAGTCTGGTTTGAACCGAAAGACCACTTAATCCTGATGCCTCTCAAAGTAAGGCGCCTGGATAGACAAGGCCGCCAACTCCGAGACACGCCGGACCGAAGTGATAGCTACCAAGAAGACAATCTTCTGAGTCAGGGTAGACAAAGCAATATCTTGCAAAGGCTCAAAAGGAGGAGCCTGAAGAGCAGAAAGAACCAAATTCAAATCCCAAACAGGGAGTAATGGTTTCCTGGGGGGGCGCACATGCGTAACCCCCTGGAAAAAAGTTTTAACTAAAAGGATGAAGCGCAAAACGCTTCTGAAAAAAGATAGATAAGGCAGAAACTTGCCCTTTCAATGTACTTAGCTGAAGACCAGAGTCCAGGCCAGATTGTAAAAACTCCAGAATCCTGGAGACCGAAAAGACCCTACAAGGAAAAGATCTCATCTCACACCAAGCGATATAGGCTTCCCAAGTCCTATAGTAGATAGAATAAGACCTCTTCCGGGCACTGATCAGAGTCTTGACAACTGAGTCAGAAAGACCCTCCTCCTTCAAGATGGAGGTTTCAGCAGCCAGGCCGCCAAACCCAGCACTGGTAAATTGGGGTAACACAACCGACCCTGAGTGAGCAGATCGGGCCGAAGAGGCAGAACAAACTGGTCCACTGCCAGCCGAACGATGTCTGCGAACCACACTCGCCTTGGCCACCTTGGGGCCACGAGAACGGCGGACACCTTTTCCAGAGCCAACTTCCGAACCACCCTGCCCAGCATGGGTATCGGAGGAAACAGGTATAGAAACCCCAGATCCCCCCCAGCTCAGGGACATGGCGTCCACTGCCAGAGTCAGAGGATCCTGGGAGAGCGACACAAAGTTCAGGAGCCGGTGATTGTGACGAGAGGCAAACAGGTCCACCTCCGGTGTCCCCCATCGGAGACACAGTGAGCGAAAAACCTGAGGATGGAGAGCCCATTCTCCCAGACGGGGAGCGCCCCTGCTCAACCGGTCCGCTTCCTGGTTCTCCACTCCTGGAATGTATACCGCCGAGAGACAAGGAACATGGGCCTCTGCCCAGGTCAGGATCAGGGACACCTCTCTGAGAGCACTCAGACTGCGAGTCCCTCCCTGATGATTGATGTAAGCAACCGCTGTTCGATTGTCTGAACGCACCTGGACCGGAAGGCCCAGAATGTGTTGAGTCAGGAGAGCAAGAACCCGACGGATGGCTCTCAGTTCTAGAACATAGATGGGCAAGTGGGCCTCGAGGTCCCCACTGCCCCTGGAACTGAAGCTCCTTCCAGAATCCGCCCCATCCCGAAAGACTGGCGTCCGTGGTGACAATTTCCCAAAGAGGGGTCAGGAAAGACCTGCCCTTCACAAGATTGGTCGAGACCAACCACCACTGGAGGGACTGCCGGACCCGGGAGGACAACTGGAAGGGCTGATCCAGCGACCGAGGCTGCCGGTCCCAAGACGCCAACAGATAAAGCTGAAGCGTCCTCATGTGAAATTGAGCAAAAGGAACTGCGTCGAAGGAGGCAACCATCAACCCTACCAGCCTCATCCCCAGACGGATGGACGGCCGAGGATTGGAAAGTGGACCCGAGCCAACTCCTGAATCAGATGAATTTTGGACTGGGGGAGAAACACACTGTGTTAGAGAGTCCAACTGCATCCCCAGAAAAGACACCACCCTGGCCGGAGCGAGGGAGGACTTGGAGAAGTTGATCACCCAACCAAAGCTTTCCAGCGTGGAAACCACCATCCTGGTGTCTGTCTCCGATTGATTGAGCGACGGAGCCATGATAAGAAGGTCGTCCAAATAAGGTACGACACGAATGCCCGGAGATCTGAAAATGGCCATCACTCCTGCCAGCACCTTGGTGAACACTCTTGGAGCAGAGGTAAGGCCAAACGGAAGTGCCATGAATTGAAAATGCTGATCTTTCATCACGAAACGAAGAAAACGTTGATGAGCGTGGCAGATGGGAACATGAAGATAAGCATCCTTGATGTCTATGGACGTCATGAAGTCCCCCTGCCGAAGGGAACCGATGGCCGTACGCAAAGTTTCAATGCGAAACTTCCGAAAACGGATGAACTTGTTGAGTAATTTCAGGTCCAGAATGGGACGAACCGACCCGTCCTTTTTGGGGACTGCGAAAAGATTGGAGTAGAAACCGAGGTCCATCTCTAAGCGCGGTACCGGCCGGATGACCGCCATTTCTAACAGATTCTTTACCAACGCCAGGAGCCCCTGTGCGGCCAAAGGATCGATGGGCACCCGAGACTGAAAGAACCGTGAAGGAGGGCGAGACTCGAATTCCAGCTTGTAACCGGACGACACTACCTCCCGGATCCATCTATCCGGAACCTCCTGGTCCCAAACCTGGGAGAAGTGTCGCAATCGTCCTCCCACCCGCACGGGTGAGGGCAGCCGCTCATTGCTGAGCGGGCTTACCAGCAGGCTTGGGCTTGATGCCCCAGGACTGAGTGGGACGCCCACGGCCCCTCCCCCGAGTCCAACCTGCACCTCTGGTAGCGGGAAAGGAAGCCCCCCTACCCGCTCTGAATCCCCGAAAGGAGGGCCTATCAGTACTTGCCCCCCGAAAGGGACGACGAGGCCTCTTGCGTTGCAGCATTTTACCACCTTTTGCAACTGAATCAATTTTATTTCCAAACAGCCGCAAGCCCAAAAAGGGGAGAGCTGTGAGCACCTTTTTAGAAGCCAAGTCCGCCGACCACTGGCGCAGCCACACTGACCGACGAATAGCCACCAGCATTGCCGCTGTTCTGCTACTCATAGCCAGCGCATCGTCCTGAGCGGACAGAACATAGGAAACAAAAGACTCACACTGCTTGAGAGCAGTAAACTCCTTACAAGTGGGATCAAGATCCACACACAGATACTGAATAACAGATCTAACCGCCAACAGAAGAAGCGCCGAAGCACACATCGGGCGCATCGTTGATCCAGCACTAATAAAACCATGGCGAGCATACTGGTCAATCCGACGATCCTCACCATCCCTAAGGGCAGTGGTCTCAGAAGACTGCACCATAGCCGTGCTGGAGAGCCCTAGCACAGGGGTATCGACGTCAGGAGGGACTGACCAAAGCTTCACCAATTCTGGCGGAAAAGGATAACGTTTCTCCCAACTGGAAGGAATTCCAGATAACCGCGTGGGATTTTCCCATTCCTTAAGCACAACCCTCTCAAAGTGTTGTTGTCTGAGAAAAACCAAACGCGGCTGAGGCACATTAAACAACTGACCCTTTGGCAGGGTGACAGCCTCAGGCGGATCTAAATTCAAAATTTCAAACATTTGAGCCAGAATGGAGGGGGTGTCAAGGGAAACCCCCGCAGACAAATCGCCAATAGCATCAACCTCAAGCTGATCTGCAGGCTCATCTGACTCCACCAGGAATTCTCCCTCCTCGTCCAGGGAGCAATCGGACCAATCCACAGGCTCACATACCTCATCCTGTGAAGCCGGAGGTACAGGAGAAAGGTGCTTCCGTTTCGCAGTGGCCTTCAACCCTGCTTTAACGGAAATTATCTTCTCGAGGTTGGATAAACGTGCAGACACCTCGGATTGCGAATCCCCACTTTTGACAATGTCACACGGGGTCCGGAACAGTGAGGGAGGAGTAGGGGATGATGGAAGTTGCGAAGAGCCAGCAGCCGGAGCGAGGGACTGACGCGCAATATTCTGCCTTGCACAAGGAATGCACAATATAACATCATCGCCTGGGAGCGGAGTCCCACAGCCTCCACA
The DNA here is from genome assembly GCA_027917425.1 of Gastrophryne carolinensis. Lineage (NCBI taxonomy): Eukaryota > Metazoa > Chordata > Amphibia > Anura > Microhylidae > Gastrophryne > Gastrophryne carolinensis. The sequence continues at coordinate 142,842,681 of CM051243.1, read as the reverse complement.
CACCCTAGATGGCCCAGAAGAACCATTTCCGGTATTATCGGAAGCCTCCATATGGTGATTTATGGTATTCGCAAAACCCTGGATTTAAGGCATAAGCCACCCGGGATGCCCCTTTATGTTAATGTCCCGGGAGGGAGGATTTAAAATATATATATTATATATATTATATATATATATATTCATGCTGTGCATTATCATGTGTTACTTGTTGCATGAATGTTGTATTGCATGCTGCCATTTGTTTTCTGGGGGTCTTACTGTTAGATATATATATATATATATATCTAACAGTAAGACCCCCAGAAAACAAATGGCAGCATGCAATACAACATTCATGCAACAAGTAACACATGATAATGCACAGCACCAGAGTGCTTTAAAGAGGCAAAAGAAAAACTTGTCCTCTGTTTTTCCTCCTCTTCTAATATAGTTTTTTTTTTTGTTTTTTTTTTTTAAATAAAAATCAGTCATAATAATAATGGACGGCCCCACGCGAGGTGAGGCCGCTTACCTGCCCAAGTGAGGCTAAAAAGCCAAGGCACCCGACCAGCAGTAATGTCAGTATTGGCAGTAGCCGCAACGGCGGCAATAGCGGCAGTAGCGGTAGTAGCGTCAAATAGCAGCCGCAAATAGCGGCCGTGGAGGTAAAACACACGTGCAGCCGAGAGCCCCGCACCTGTCTACCTAATGAAGGGAAGGAAGTGCGGCTGGAGCCGTGACGCCGCTGCCGTAACCACGCCCCCCTCTGACGTCAACCGGGCCCCGCCCCCCCCCCTCAAAATTCAAACAGTGCGGTGCCGCAATACAGGAGGGCGCACAACGCCCTCAGTAGATGGAGGGGGGTGGGGGGAGACAAAAGCTAACTAGGCAGCCTGTGCTGCAATGGTGCTGACAACGCGGCCCGCCTAACGGCGGTGCCAATTAAAAGAGGAGACAAGGGGGGAGGGGAGCTGTAACACCTGTGGAAAGGACGCAAACAGCCTCAAAACAAGCCCGCACAGCGCGGGCCACCCCGGCCGCCCTAAAGCTGACCCAAACTCTGCCATGCAGGCCAGCACAAAAGGCAGAACTGCCAGAGGGGACACATGCAATATAAGGAGGAATCAGTCAGGCCAAGCGCACCCTTGCTTGTGGTGCCGCCTGATAAGTGAAACATAAGTTAAACACATGAAAATAAACATACAGTAAAACATACATATAAATACACATCCCTCTACCCCCCCCCCAACCCCCCATAGAGAAGGGAGAGTAACGGGAGAGCAAGGGGCCAAGGGGGACCTCGGGACAGGGGCATCCCACATCCGGATCACCATGCCGGATAGCCGCATTGCCCCCAAAACAGGGGGTCGAGCAGAGGAGATAAGCTCCTAGGCACCTATAATGCCATCTACCAATTGCCCAGTGAGCAGCCTAGGCTGGGAGGCTTCCATTTAACCACAAAGGTAACAAACAATCAAAAAACGGGCAGAAATAGACCAAAGGGGGTGCCGGGGTAAGACCCCGGCTACCTGCAAGCAGGAGACTTCATTCTTCTGTCTTGTCGTCATGCAGAGAGAAAAACACTGGTGATAAATGGGAGGTACCAGGTATATATAGGCCCGGAAGGGGGCTCGTTACAAGACTTCCTCTCTGCAACAGCGTCACCTGGCGGTGAGTAACCCAATCGTGAAGAATATTAAAGGTGAAGCGGGGTGTGTGGCACACCAAGAATATAAGGATTGTTTCAAGCTTTATTTCAAAGTAAGACTTGTGTTTCAAAAGGGACTGATCAGTCAAAAATGAAAATAAATTGCCTGGCAGTTTACCTAATGCAGTGCCAGTCCCACGCAGTCTCTGATCAGGTCACCGAAAGGATAGGGGTATAATGAAATGCCTTCTTCCTCTTTCATTCAGCATCTCCACCTGATCCTGACCACAAATCAAAGCCTGAGGATCATGTCAGGTTGACACCATCTCTCTTTGTATATAGCTAAAATAGAGAGACCACCTATGCTGTGAGAATACCTGAGGGTGTGGGCCCCCTGAAAAGCAAGGATGGGACCCCTATAGAGGGAAATGAGGAGAAAGCCAATTTGCTTAACAACTTCTTTGCTTCTATATTCACAAAAGAATTTGACATGCCCAGTGAAATGCAGGGGAATAACCGAAACCCTCCATTAAATGTCACTGGTCTAACCAAGGAAGAAGTCCGGCACCGTCTCAAGCAGATGAAAATCGATAAATCACCGGGACCAGATGACATACATCCTCGTGTTTTAAGGGAGTTATGTACAGTAATAGACAAGCCGTTATTTCTAATATTTGTGGATTCCATAACTACAGGGTTTGTTCCGATGGATTGGCGCTTGGCAAATGTGGTGCCAATATTCAAAAAGGGATCTAGGGGGGAACCTGGGAACTACAGACCGGTAAGCTTAACATCTGTGGTGGGCAAGCTGTTTGAAGGTTTCTTAAGAGATACTATCCTGGAGCACCTTGGGGAAAATGACCTTATTACTCCATATCAGCATGGATTTATGAGGAATCGCTCCTGCCAGACAAACCTGATCAGCTTTTATGAGGAGGTAAGTTCAAGATTGGATCAGGGGGAGTCATTGGATATCATATCTTGACTTTTCTAAAGCATTTGATACTGTGCCACATAAAAGGCTGGTACAAAAGATGAGAATGCTTGGACTGGGGGAAAACGTGTGCAGATGGGTGGGAAATTGGCTTAGTGATCGGAAGCAGAGGGTGGTTATCAATGGTACACACTCAGATTGGGTCACTGTTACTAGTGGAGTACCACAAGGGTCAGTTCTGGGACCAATTCTCTTCAATATATATATATATATATATGACATTGGGGACATTGGGTATGGATTAAACAGTAAAGTCTCAATCTTTGCAGATGATACTAAGCTGAGTAAAGTAATTAAAGTGGACCAACACCCAGGATTTTGACTATCCTGGGTTTTGGTCCACTTCGTCGGGGCACCCCGATCGGGGGTGCCCCGCTGTGTGAAACCCCCCAGAAAGCCCCAAAATCTTACCTGTCCCCGCTGCCACGTGACTGGACGGTCCAATCCCCGCCAACGTCCAGGCGGGGATCAGGAACGTCCAGGCGGGGATCAGGAACGTCCAAGCGGCTGCCGCCGCCTCCCTCGCGTCAGGTAAGCGATTTGGGGTGTCTGGGGGGGTTTCACCCCGCGGGACATCCCGATCTCGGATGTCCCGCGGGGTGGGAGGTGATCGGCCCGGGAATCTTATAGATTTCCGGGCCGATCACCTCTCGGTGTTGGTCCACTTTAAAACAAAGGAGGACAACAGGCAACTACAAACAGATTTAGATAAATTGGAAGCATGGGCAGTTAAATGGCAAATGAAGTTTAACACATATAAATGTAAGGTTATGCACATGGGAAGGAGAAATCTGTGTCATGATTACACACTAAATAAAGAAACACTTGGTAAAACAATGGAAAAGGACCTAGGGGTTTTAGTTGACAATAAGCTCAACTGTAGTAATCAATGCCAGGCAGCTGCTGCCAAGGCAAACAGGATCATGGGGTGCATCAGGAGGGGCATAGGTGCTCATGACCAGAGCATCATTTTACCCCTGTACAAGTCACTGGTCAGACCCCATATGGAATACTGTGTACAGTTCTGGGCACCTGTGCTTAAGAAGGACATATCAGAACTGGAGCACGTTCAAAGAAGGGCAACAAAGTTAATAAAAGGAGTGCGGGGGCTAGAGTACCCGGAAAGATTGTCCAAGTTAGGCTTATTTAGTCTAGAAAAAAGACGATTGAGGGGTGATCTAATAACTATGTATAAATATATTCGGGGTCAATACAAGGATCTGTCCCACAATCTATTTATACCCCGGAGTGTAACCATAACCCGGGGGCATCCACTAAGGTTAGAGGAAAGGTGCTTTCTCCACCGACATAGAGCAGTGAGACTATGGAACTCGCTGCCAGAGGAGGTAGTAATGAGGGATACATTAAAAATGTTCAAAAGTGGCCTTGATGCCTTCCTGGCATGTAATAACATTTCCGGCTATGGCTACTAGACCACTGGAAGGAGTTAAACAGGCTGAACTGGATGGACTAAAGTCTTTATTCAGCCTTACATACTATGTTACTATGTAATACATTCATCAAATTAGCCACATATCCTTGACTCCAGCTTGTTTAGAAAGATTCTCTTGGTAGTAAAAAAAAAATACAGCTAAATATGGTGTGGAATTGCAGCAAGAAAATAAATTGAGAGAAAAAGCATTTCTCTAAAAAAAAAAAAAAGGAAAAAAAAAAAAAAAAACGTTTAAAAAAAAATACTGTGCTCAATCAACCCTACTGAAAGGCAATAGCACTTTTTACTACAGTGTAAAAAGGAGTAACGTTTACTACGAAGGAGTAAAAAAGTGGTATTGCCTTTCATTGTCTTCCTAGCTGGCGATTCAGCAACAGTGAAATACTCATGCTTTTTTCACCTAAACTGAATTTTAGGTTCAAGCCACTTACTCAATAGAAGCATACACGCAGGACAGTATTTGCGTCCATAACGCAAGCGTGACTGACTGATTCTAAACTTGAAGCTCATGCACTTCGGAAATGTCTAAGAACAAGAAGCTATAAAGACGAGCACCAAAGAGGGGGCTACCACATATGAACAGGCCAACCACATACACATCACATCATGAGATTCAAACCATTTTACCAAGCCACTGGCACCTCCTCCTACAGGTATCTAAACTAACAAACACAGACTAGACAAAAGACTAATCCCTGCTAAATTCAGACCATAGATCACGTTCACCAACATACCAGAGGTGGCAACTTGGACAAAATACTACCACAAAAGCTAACTAAATGGATTTGTTCCTTGAATGCAACCCAAGCCCAGACAAGTTATCCTAAAGGCAAGCCTGATTGTTGTCACACCGACCCAAAATTTTGACAGTTTTCAAAAAGACCCTATAGTTCCTAAGTTATTTGTAAAAGTATTAGAATATTGGGGAGGCAGGGAAAAATACAATTCTGTGAAACTCACCTGTAGAATTGTTTTTGAATATATCCAGTCCAGGTCGTCCCAGAAGTGATGACAGTTGGGTATTCCACCGCTAGGTGGAGCTCGACTGCAAGATCAAAAGCTGTCGCTCCTCCCGGGCCCCCTATAGAAAAAGATGTCTCACTATAATTTCCCAGTGGTTAAATAGCAGTAAGAAAAAGACAAGCAGAGAAAACCAAGAAACCATGTTACTTCACATAGCTTCAGCATGTACTCTCTCCAACACAAGAAATTCAAGGACAACGGTCCAATATAAAAATGGTAATCACTATAACAGGCAAACCAGAGATAGTGAAAAACAAGGGCGGGGTGGGGACCTGGACTGGATATATTCAAAAACAATTCTACAGGTGAGTTTCACAGAATTGTATTTTTCACTATATCCAGTCCAGGTTGTCCCAGTGATGACAGTTGGGACATCCAAAAGCAGTGTCCATCAGGGAGGTATCCCCAGTGCGGAACAGCATGTAGTTCATTTCACTACCGCCTGAAGCACCTTTTGGCCAAAGACAGCATCAGCTGAGGCCCCAACATCAACCTTGTAAAACTTGGTAAAGGTATGAACTGAAGATCAAGTGGCGGCCTTACAAACTTGTTCAACAGATGCCTGGTGCTGAAAAGCCCAAAAGGCACCAATAGCTCTGGTAGAATGAGCTGTGTTCCAAAAAGGGGGTTCCTTCCCCTTGGGAGAATACGCTTGCACCACCTCCTGTCTGATCCACTTACTGAGGGTAGACTTGGCCGGTGGTAAACCCTTCCTAGAGCCCTCTGTTAGGACAAAAAACCAAATTCCTGAAGGATTCAGTCGCAACCAGGTAATACTTAACGGCTCTGACGACATCCAAGGCATGGAGGGTCCGTTCCTTAGCCTTAGTCGGTGCTGGACACAAAGGCAATACAACTTCCTCATTAAGATAAGGGGGACACGACCTTAGGCAAAAAATAAGGTTTAAAACGAAAAACCACCTTATCCTTATGCAGCTCAAAATAAGGATGCTTCATACAAAGCGCAGCCAGCTCAGACACGCGAAGCACCAAGGTTATCGCTACCAAAAAGACCACCTTGAGGGTCAAAATAGGCAAAGCAGCATCGCACAGGGGCTCAAAGGTAGGCCCCTGGTGAGCAGAAAGCACCAAATTCAAATCCCACACCGGTAATACAGGCTTACGTGGTGGACGTACATGGGCAACACCCTGGAAAAAGGTCCTGATCAACCTATGATTGGCAAAGGATCTCCGGAAAAAAAATAGCCAAGGCAGATACCTGGCCCTTGAGGGTGCTCAGCTGGAGACCCAAGTCTAAACCGTGTTGTAAAAACGGCAAGAACCTAGAGATAGAGAAAGTGCGACAAGGGCGACTCTTGGATTCACACCAAGCAATGTAGGCATGCCAAACTCTGTAATATATCATGGAAGAAGACTTCTTCCGTGCCTGAATCATGGTATGCATAACCGTGGCAGACAGGCCCTTTTCCAACAGGATTGAGGTCTCAATAGCCAGGCCGTCAAAGCCAGCATCCTTAAATTGGGGTGCCGCAGCGACCCCTGTGTGAGAAGCCCTGGGTCGTCGGGTATGAAGTAGTGATCCACTGACATCTGAACTATGTCTGCAAACCAACACCGTCTCGGCCAGCGAGGAGCCACCAGGATGGTTGGGACCCCTTCCTGGGCTATCCTGCGCAGCACTCGGCCCAGGAGTGAAAACGGAGGAAATGCATAAAGGAGCCTGAACTCCATCCAAGGAATTGCCAGAGCATCTGTGGCAAGGGCCAGAGGATTTCTTGACAGGGAGACGAACCTTGGGAGCTTGTGATTGTGTCTGGACACAAACAGGTCCACATCCGGCTGACCCCAGCGGAGACACAGAGCATGAAAGTTCTTGTTGCCGAGAGACCATTCCCCCAGACGAGAGGCCCCAGTGCTCAGGGAGTCTGCCTCCTGGTTCTCTACCCCAGGGATGTAAACCGTCGAGAGGCAGGGAACATTCTCCTCTGCCCAAGTCAGAATCTGGGTCACCTCCTTGAGGGCTCGCTTGCTCCGAGTCCCACCCTGGTGTTTGATGTAGGCGACAGCCGTCTGATTGTCCGAGCGAACCTGGATCGCACAAGCCCATAAATGGGGAGTCAAGCGAAGAAGTACCAACCGGATCGCTCTCAGCTCCAGGAGATTTATGGGCAAGTGGTTCTCCTGCGGACCCCACTGACCCTGGATCTTCTGCGTCTGCCAAACGCCTCCCCAGCCAGTCAGACTGGCATCCGTGGTTACTATCTCCCACCCGGGAGTCAAAGGACTTGCCCACCAACAGGTTTCCAGGGTACAGCCACCACAAGAAGGACTGTCTGGTCAGGGGGGACAGTGAAAATTCCTGTTCCAGCGACTCCTGCATCCAGTCCCAGCCGGTCAACAGGTTCAATTGAAGAGGTCTCATGTGGAATTGGGCGAAGGGCACTGCCTCAAAGCATGACACCATTAGGCCCACCAGCCTCATCCCCAGCCTCATCCCCAGATGGATCGACAGCCGCTGACAAGACAGCAAGGTCTGCACCTGCATCTGAAGGCCCAACACCTTCTGCTGTGGCAGGAAAACCCTGACCTGAGAGGTGTCTAACGTCATGCCCAGGAAGGACCTCACCGTTGAGGGAGTGACCGAAGACTTGGGGTAATTGATCACCCATCCGAAACCCTCGAGAGTGGATAACACCGTCCGGGTGTCGCTCTCGGCCTGCTGAAGGGACTGAGCTGCAATCAGTAAATCGTCCAGATAAGGCAGCACACAAATGCCCTGATTCCCCAGAATAACCATGAGGCCGCCAGCACCTTGGTGAAAATCCGGGGGGCTGAGGATATCCCGAATGGCAGAGCCACAAACTAGTAATGCTGGTTCTCCAGAGCAAATCTCAGGGACTTCTGATGTCCCTGGAAAATCGGGATGTGCAAATCCCCGATGTCCACCGTGGTCATGAAGTCGTGGGGCCGAAGAGAGTTCACTGCTGACCGTAAGGTTTCCATGCGGAAATGTCTGACTCTTACAAACCTGTTGAGACCCTTCAGGTCCAGAATAGGGCGTAATGAACCGTCCTTCTTGGGAACTGTAAAGAGATTGGAGTAGAAGCCTAGGCCCTGTTCCTGACGAGGCACAGGGCAAATCACCCCTAACCGCAGGAGGTGCTGCACAGCCATTCTCAGGCCCTGTGCCTGCACTGGATTCTGGAATAATCGAGACTGAAGAAATCTTGAGGACGGCCCGACTGCCAGCTCTATTTTGTAACCTCCTGAATCCACCGATCCGAGACGCGCTGTCTCCAGACGTGAGCAAATAGCAGAAGCCGTCCCCCCACCCGGATGGGTGAGGGCGCCTCCTCATGCCTGAGGGGCCTTGGCAGGGGGCCTGGACTTGGATCCCCAGAAGGGATTGGGTCGACCGCGGGACCTACCTCATCCCCAAAACTCTGTGGCCACCTGAAAATTAAGAACCTTTTCCTCCTTGAAAGGAGCGATAGGCAGAAGAACCCCAAAAGGGCCGTGCAGGCCTCCACCGCTGAGGCCTCCCATCCTTGATCAGGAGGTCCAGATGCTCCCCACACAACCTGTGCCCCACGAAGGGGATACTAGTGAGCGACTTCTTGGCCGCAGCATCAGCCAAACATTGCCGCAACCAGAGTGAGCGATGGAGCACAACAAGCAGAGCTGAAACCCCGGCACCGAGCCGGACACCATCATCTATGGCAGAGGCAACAAAGGCAATAAAATCCACGCAAGCTTTGAGTTCTTTATACTCCTGCGCCCGCTTACAATATCCAGAAGACTTCTCACCTTCTTTCTGATGGCTAAGGAGACCATAGCCGCGGCGCACACAGGGCGAAAACCAGCACCAGAAAAAGGTGAAGGCATGACAAACTAGCTGATCCAAACACCTGTCAGCTGGATGACGCAAGGAAGCAGTATCGGGCGACGGCATAACCGTAGTGTTGGATAACCCTGACACAGGGGAATCCACTTTGGGTGGACGGGACCACAAACGGACCAGCTCCTCAGGGAAGGGATACCGCCTGTCCAGGCCCTTAGGCACAGACGGTAGCTTGTTAGGCCTTTCCCACTCATTGAAGACCATATTCGAAAAATGGGCCTGCTCAGGAAAGACAAGTCTCTGTCTCTCAGGCCAAAATAAATCACCCTGCTTCCTTTTAGCCGCTTTAGGAGGGACAATATGCAACGTCTCAAACACAGCAGCCAGCAACCTCTCTGTATCATCAGGGAGCCACACCCAAGGAAGAGCCAGGCCCAGCCCGCTGTCATAGCCGGCAGAATAATCCACAGTGGAAATAGAGTCCTCATGCAACTCGCCCTCCTCCATGGAGTTCAGACCTCCAAAAGGATCATAATCATCGTTATCAGAGTACGGGCTCGATATGACGCTTCTTACTCGTGGCCTTCTTAGGAGCCGAGCCAGAGATCTGTCTCTCAAGGCTGGCCATCCGGTATGCCAAATCAACACGGCGCCCCCTGCTGGCTTCCCCCTCGCTGGCTTCCCCCTCGCTGGGGGCTGAATGCAATAGCGGGGGTTCTGAAGAGGTTTCAGGCAATAATGGGCTAGGGGCAGATAGGCCCGCCTGATCGTGCTCCAAAGACGCTCCTGGCGCAAGTGACACAAACCGTGCTGAGTCCATCCAGAGGACTGCACATAGGGCAGAGCTTCACCCGCCCAGATGGGGCCCCTAGCTCATTATCCCCAGAAGCCTCCATTATGGTGATTAGAGTAATGGTATATAGGTTACAAGGCACTGCCGGCCCAAACCTAATAAGCCCTCAGAATTAGTCCCCCTTAGTGATCCCTCTTAATAGGAAGAGGGCACGGGGGGGGGGGTCGGTGACCCGGAGGGACCACAACCCTTAATCTATCAAGGGGCCCACCTGGAAGACATAAAACAAACAACCCATAAGCATCCCACAGCACATGCACAATGCAACACAATAAAAGCCGTTTAGCAAGAGGGACTCATGACACCGACCGCGATGGCATCAGCTCGGAGGGCCGACAACAGCGTGCAGGAGGAGCAAGCTGGCGCGGAGGGACAGCCGAACACGTTCCTCGAGGGGCGGGCCGCACAGCAGTGACGCGAAAAGAGTCATCGTGCTGCCCCGCCCCCCGCCAACAGCGCGAAAGAAGGTGCCTGCCCCCAAGATGGAGAGGGGCCCGGAGACTGCCGGAGCGGCACAGCAGAGAGGCAAGTATGTAAAGAGGGTGTCAAGTCAAAACACAACACAAACCAACTCACAAAGGGACTCCACAGAGTCCATGTCAAGCAGAAGTGAAGTACACCAAGCACAAACAAATAATAAAGCTTGTGGGGCAGGGAGGGCATGAAAACCCCCTGGGCATGAGGGGTCCCCCCCCCCCCATAGGCTCACCATCAGCCTATGGCCAGCTACCCTTTAGGCAGGGTCTGTGGCCCAGAGCCTAGCCCTGACCCCAGCGTTCACCCTACCTTCACAGTCCCGATCAGCCAAGGCTGGGAGGCAGTAGTGGGTCCACGGGAACAGTGGCAATAGGTCGCAGCGGCCGCAGTTGCAGTATCCAGAAGAGAGTATCCAACGATCCTAGCAGCAAGACTGCAAGATAAACATTGGGAAATTATAATGAGACATCTGTTTTTATTGGGGGCCGGGAGGAGGGACAACTTTTGATCTTGCAGTCGGCGCCACCTAGCGGTGGAATACCCAACTGTCATCACTTCTGGGATGACCTGGACTGGATATAATTAAAAAAATAAACAGTGGATGCAATAAGAAACATTGTGGTGCCTCTAGTTATTACTGCCAGCACATAGTGTGATCAGAAAAAGGAGGCAAGAGATGCTGCAGGCTAAGAGCATCTCCAGTCTGCCAGCATAGCTTCATAGCTGCAGATACCCTACACCGAGCATGCAGGACACACCAGCGGAAGCCCCCCCCCCCCCCCGCACCATCAGAAAAGCCCTGCAGGGATGATGAAGGAACCATTACATTGAACACCAACTGGTGCCACTAACACACCCCCTCCCACAACACTGCCCCTATGCATGCGTCTAACCTGGGTAAGTGTTTGTTAACTTACTTTCCATTAAATTGCATATGACCACCTATCAAAAAAAAAAAAAAAAAAAAAAAAAAAAGGTACCTACCTCCTTATCTATTTTTACTCTCGCTCAAACATTATATATGATTTTATCGCCCTTTTACTTTTGTGTAAGTTGCACACTTCCCTACACACTACCAAGTGACTTACAATTTCTACACTCCATCTACATTAGACAAAGTCCAAACTACTCCAATTACTCTGAACTCTCTGATGAAGTTCAGGCAGATGAAATGTGCCAGGCATTAAGGGCTTATGACTTTGATACTACACGCTCACAGTGTTGGCAACTCCAAGGATATATGGAATGTATTTTTTTAATCAATTTCTGCTGTACTTAAATCATGGTGTACTTATCCAGACATGAATGTATTTTCTTGATCATGCTCTGCTGTGGTCACAGACAGCTGCAAGACCACTGTGGCCTGCTGCTCTGGATCATGCAGAGAGCTCCAAGCTACAGAGTAGCTGTAGTGCCACTTTGTTGCAAGGTCTTGGAGGAGTAAAGGGCAAATATTGGAGCTCTACTACAGCTGCTACCCTGCAGGAAATGTAGAGGCACATGGCACAGGCATCAGGTCGGCTGCTTGCCAGCCCTTTAAAGGGCCAGTCTAGCCAAACTATTTGCTGTCTGATTCAGGGTGCCCCCCGTTTTAGACTCTAGGGCAGTGGGTTTTGGTACACTTTAAAACTTATTAGTCTGGGCTGACTGATACTTGACAATCCTGACTACATCCAACCGGTGTTCAGATCATTCCCTGGAATGGAAAGGTTATGAAAAGAAACATGGCAGAACAGTCACCTCATTAATTTGAAAAGATGAGATCACCTTAGGAAGAAATTCTGTCCTAAGGCAGAAGACTCATGTATTTATACATATAAGGAGCCCTAATGTCGTTTACATTACCTCCTTACTGAAATTACGGCCACTATGAAAGTCACTATGAAGTGTACCAACACCCAGGGGTGATCGGCCTGGGAATCTAAGATTCCCGGGGCCGATCACCTCCCTCACCGCGGGGCATCAGAGATCGGGATGTCCCGCGGGGTGAAACCCCCCCCCCCCCCCCCCCCAAAAGCCCCAAAAAAACCTTACCTTATCGGCGACGGATCAGCCGCCGCCTCCCGCGCCCGTTTGTGAATGGCCGACGCGGGCCCTGTAAGAGGGACGCGCGGGAGAAGGAGGCTTATCCGTCGCCGAAAAAGTAAGTTTTTGGGGGCTTTTGGGGGGGGTTTCACACAGTGGGGCATCATGATCTCGGATGCCCCGCTGAAGTGGACCAACACCCAGGATAGTGAAAAATTCTGTGAAGTACTCACCTGTAGAATTGGTATTATAAGTATACAGTACGTCTTGCTCCAGATATACTTACACTTGGGTTACCCTCCGCCAGATGGCGCTGCACTGCAGAGACACGCAAAACAGGCTCCTCCCGGCCCCTCAAATACCCGGGGACCTCCCACAAATCCCCAGCATTGAAAAGCAGTGAACAAGAAGCCAGGAGAAATTAACCACCAAAAACTGGTAACTATAACAATGATAATCACCATACAGGGGATCCAGAATATTGCAAAAATCCAGGGTGGGGTGGAGCAGGACGTACTGTATACTTATAATACCAATTCTACAGGTGAGTATTTCACAGAATTGTATTATTCTTAGTATACAGTACTTCCTGCTCCAAATATAATACTTACACTTGGGACATCCAATAGCAGTGTCCATAAAGTAGGGTGGTATCCCCAACAAAAAAGGCAACAGCAGACAGTTTAAAGCACTGTCACCTGCAAAACCTTGCGGCCAAGAGCAGCATGAGCTGAGGCCCTAACGTCAACCTTGTAAAACTTTTGAAAAGGTATGAACAGAAGACCAAGTAGCGGTCTAGCAAACTTGTTCAATAAAAACCTGGTGCTGAAAAGCCCAAAAGGCACCAAAAGCATGAGTAGAAAAAGAAGTGAAGGGAGAAAGAAGATTCTTCCCCTTAGTGGCATAGGCCTGAGTAATAGCCTGACAAATCCAAACGCCAACAGTAGCCTTGGCAGAAGCCGAAAACCTTTCCTAGGACCAGAAGGACCCATCCCATCCAAGTAATGACCAGGCCCAAAGCCGCCTAACCCCCTGAGAGCAGACGAGATCGGGCACATACAGGATGGAGTTGGCCATAGACCCAAAGGAGCATCAGTTCTCCTAAAGGGCACAGTGACTACCAAGGAAACACTTCCAACACCTGTTCAAGGAATGCAGAACCCTTTCCTCAGCGTTGCTGGGAATAAGGCACAGAAGGAAGAACAATATCTTGAATCAATGAACATAAGACACCACCTCAGGTAGAAAGTCCGGCTTAAAGCAGAACGCCACCTTATTCTGGTGTATCTCAAAGAACAGGGGCTAGATAGACAGAGCCGCCCTCTCAGACACACGTCTGACTGAAGTAACAGCCACCAGAAGGACAACTTTGAGGGTAAGAACAGCCAGACAGCACCCTGAATAGGTCCAAGGGAACACCCTGCAAGGCAGACAGAATCAAATTCAAATCCCAACAGGGACCATAGGATTAGGTGGGGGACGCACATGAGTAACCCCCTGAAAGTCTTAACCAAGGAAAACTGAGCAAAAGACTTCTTACAGGAAGGCGGGCAGGGCAGAACCTGACCCTTCAGAGTACTGAGTTGGAGAATTCCAACTCCAACCCATGCTGTAATAACTCTAGAACCCTGGGAACAGAGAACGCCCGACAGGGAAGAGACCTAGACTCACGCCAATAAATATGGGTACGCCATACCCTATAATAGATGGAAGAAGAAGAAGCTTGCTCCTAGTCTTCCCATAGTCTCAAATCACCGAGACAGATAAGACTGTCTCCATCAAGATGCATGTGTCAGCAGTCAGGCCGTACAGGCCAGAGTCTGTAGATTGGGGTGACGTAAAGGGGCCCTGAGTAAGCAGAGCTGGCACTCCTGGCAGAACGTACAGATCAACTGCCCTCAGTACCACGTCCGCGAACCACACTCCACTAGGCCACCCGGGGACCACCAGAATCACTGGTCCCCCCTTCCAGAGCAATCTTGCGCAGAACCCTGCCTAGCAGGGGGAATGGAGAAAAGACATACAGAACAGAATGTCCTGCCATAACATTACTAAAGCATCATGACCACGGGCCGAGAGCTTGTGATAGTGACGGGGCACAAACAGATCCACACTGGTTGGACCTCATAGTGACACAAGGATTAGCACATCCTGTCGCAGAGGGACCTCCACCGGAGCGAATACCACTGATATGCAGGGAACATTGTCCTCCACCCAGATCAGGATCAGATACCTTCCTGGAGGACCATCCTGCTCCAGGTCCCACACAGATGAATAACGTAGGCCACTGTCGTCAGACAGACTGAGCGCCCCCAAACAGGCAGGCCCTGAAGAGGAGTAGTCAAGCGAGATAGAACCAACCTGAAAGCTCACTGTTTCAAAAATTGATAGGTGTATGGACCTCCTAAGGGCCCCACCTCCCCCAGAACCGCAGGGGGTTTAAGAAGAAGGGGAATTCCCATTCCTTGAGTACAAGAGCATGGAAATGAGCCTGCTCTAGAAATTCCAAGCGTGCTGTCGCTGTATGGAAAACGCTCCCCTCTCGGCTTGGAGGCCTCACCAGGGAGAGAGATCGACAAGACCTTAATCAACAAATCTCACACTGGCCCCAGTATTCAGGGCCAGAATCGTCATGACTCCTCGGCCTCCCATCAGATGAGCCTGAGACCAGCTCTCCATCAGAAGGGGTATAGGCACGCGGAGTAGTGAACTCCTTAGTTCCCATAGGACAAACAGAAAACAGGAGGCGTCAAGGGCCACTTCTTACCAGGGCCCCTGCGCCCTGACAACCTCGCAATAATCTGATCAGCCGTAGGCAGTCTGGAAGACACAGCAGGCTGCAAATCCCCACTTGTATGCGACTCAGGAGTGAGATTTAAGCATGGGGAAATAGGTGTATTGAAACGAGGTGCAGCCACTGGCAAGCCTGATTGCAGGGCCAGTGCTTGCTCGGCACATGGTGCGCAGACCCATGCCCTGTCAGCATCAGCATGGGGTTGACCACACGCTATACACAGCCGGTCTTGTCCCAGAGGGACCCCGGTCACATAATTCTGAAATGCCTCCATATGGTGATTATCTAGGCACAATATGCCAGCAGGGATTTACGCAATAGGCAACCCTGGATGCCCCAAAGACCCGCTAGGAAGGTGGGAGAATTTTACAAGGCCCGCTATAATTTAACCCGGGCCGGGGAAGCCACTGGATTCAACCGCCTGAAAGACATAATGGGAATAAAGGGTGTCAGAGCCATGCGCAGTAATAAAGAATCATGAAAAATCGCCCGCGAGGGCACTTACAGACCAAGGGAGGAGGAGGGCCGTTACTGCGCGCGACTAGCATCAAAATGGCGGCAAGCGAAACTCGAAGGGCGGGCCGTGAAGCGAAGCGCGCCAAACCAGGTGCCCGCCCCCCCGAAGAGCGCAAAGCTCTAAGACAGTAGTCAATATTGTCAAGAGAAGCAAAGTGTATGACACACATAGAATAGATGATTTTGCCAATGGAGACGCCGCAGCGTCTGGGGCGACGCCGCCGCCCGGCGCAGCACATCGAATAAAGGAAAGAGACGAGCGTGGCGGCGGCAGATACACAATAAAAAAAGCAAACAGTGCGGCTCTGACACCAAGATACAAGTCAAGGACAATACTAAGGCCATAATCGTGTAATCAGAGTACACTTGAGGCCGCCACACACACACCCCTCCCTTTCTTTCCCCCCCGAGCTACGGGGGGGGGGGGGGGGAACGAGGGAGGATGGCGACCCTTTGGATAGGGCCCACCGCTACACGGGGCAATAATGCGGGAGGGGCATCCACTAGAGGCTCACCATCAGCCTAAACCACCTACCCTTTGGTGGGGGACTGCGGTGGAGCATGGCTCCATAAGCACGCATGGTGCAGGCTGCCTACCTTCACCCGACCAGCGCAGCCCAGGCTGGGAGGCACATCACAAAGAGGATGGGTGGGAATAGTCCCACAGGGCCGCAGGCTGTAATAGCCCTGCTCACCTGCGAGAGAGTGATACTTCATGTCTTCGCAGTCGTCACTGCAGAGAAATCTGGGGATTTGTGGGAGGTCCCCAGGTATCTGAGGGGCGGGGAGGAGCCTGTTTTGCATGTCTCTGCAGTGCCGCGCCATCTGGCGGAAGAAAACCCAAGTGTAAGTATTATATCTGGAGCAGGACGTACTGTATACTAAGAATATCCTGGGTGTTGGTCCACTTTAACCCTTTAAATGCCAGCCACGTAAAATTTACGTGCCTGGCATTTACCCCTGCTAGTGGGCAAAAAAAAAAAAAAATAAATACTCACCCCTCGTTGGATCCGGCCGGGTCTCCTCTTTAATTTGGTGCCATCCGATCCCCCGGAATAGGCCGCCCTCCCCCCCCCCCCCCCGCTTCTGCAGCAGCAGCTGCTAACTGTAAAAAAAAAAATAAAATAAAAATGACATTCACTTACCTGTGTGTGTGCTGGCTCCCGCTGTCCCTCCTCTTCACCTGGGGGGCCTCCGATCCCCCCCCCCCAGGACTTACCAATCTTCAGAAGAGAGCCCGGGAGGCTCTCTCCTCTCTCCTCCTCGATGGCGGCCGGCTATGACGTCACCCCAGCCCCGATCACCGGCTTCAGCGTTCTCAGCTGTCAGATGCCGGTGATCGGTGCCGGGGAAGGAGGTGGCAGGAGATCCTCTGATCTCCTGCCTCCCCCTTCTCTGGATGCCGATCACCGGCATCTGTCAGCAGAGCGGCGCGGGACAAGAGCTTGCAATCGGAGGTAAGTACAGTAAATTTTTTTTTTAATAAAATACTTTTATGTGGTGTTTTTTTTCAGTTAACCCTTTGTGAACTGGTCCATGAGACCCCTTATACCAGTTCACAAGGCTCTGGGTATGGCAGGTCACCTGCGGCAAGCAGGTGACTTGCCATAACCCCCAGGCCCCCATTACCTGCCTCCCCAACGGGCGACTTAGTGGCTATGTGGGCTAGTAGCCTGCAGGGCCAGGGGCCACAAACGCTGGCCCCTGCGCCCTGTTCTACAAGCCCCCATAGCTGGCCTGGGTCGGTAATGCTGGGTAGGGGGGACCCTACGTCATTTTTTGGGGGGATTTTTAAGGGTTTTTAACCCTTAAAATTCCCAAAAAAAATGGGGTCCCCCCCTAGGAGGGGGAACCCTATGTCATTTTTTTTTTTTTAATTAACCCTTTTGTGTTCTGTCATCCAGCAGCTATAAAAGGCTGAAAGAGTGCTCCACTATGGATGGGAGGTAAGGTATAAAAAAAAAAATATATATATATTTTTTCTCTTTGTGTGTGTGTTTTTTTTTTTTACATTTAACCCCTTGTGAACTGGTAAGGGGTCCATGACCCCTATACCAGTTCACAAGGCTGGGGGAGATGGCAAGTCACCTGTGCTCAGGGTGGATAAAAATCAATGTTTTTTAAAAAAAAAATAAAAAAAAAAAAAAACTGATTTTTTTTATTTAAATCGGATTTTTTTTTTCAATAAACTGCTTTTTGAGGAAAATATTTTACCATCCAAAGGTTCTTCCATCATGAGATAAAGCCGAGTTGTTTAACTCAGTAGAATAAAGGCTGTATATGTGTAACATTCACAATGCCATGCTCTTCCAGAGGTTTCTGTAGGATTAGTGGGCAGTTTCTCTCCTATATTATCACAGACGCTCGCTTTACTTACGCAGTTCTCAAAACTGAATTTGACTCCGCAGAGGTCCCAGCCTCTTCACAGCAAAAATGTTACAACATGAACAGAGT
The DNA here is from genome assembly GCA_027917425.1 of Gastrophryne carolinensis. NCBI lineage: Eukaryota > Metazoa > Chordata > Amphibia > Anura > Microhylidae > Gastrophryne > Gastrophryne carolinensis. The sequence continues at coordinate 142,824,663 of CM051243.1, read as the reverse complement.
TGAGAAAAAGACCTTAATCCTATTGTTCTACAAACCTATGACTAGTGAGCTACAGAGGACAGCAGGGACAGTAGTATTTAAGTTTTTCATGTGTCGGCTGGGCTGACAGTCTTAAGTTTCTTAAAATATATAAATATTTTGTTTAGCCAAATTAGTTAACAAAACATGGATGTTTGTTTAAGCAAATAACTTATGCTGTAATGTTGTTATTGTTTCAGTTGAATAAATCTATTTAAATTGTTATTAAGGTCAGGATAATTTTTCTCCTTCCTAAGTACAACAGAACAGTGGTGTCCAAATATGAATGATTAACCCATTAAACTGGGGAGAAAAAAGTAATACAAAAAGTTTTTTAAAATCTTCATCTACTTGCATGTTAAAATAGCAAGAACTAGTTTAGGTAGAAACTTTGATTTAAATCACTGATTTAAATCAAGCCTTACTGACTAGTGATTTAAATCGTGATTTAAATCAGTTAGATTTAAATCAAATCCACCCTGCCTGTGCTAGCCGGTGACTTGCCATTAACCCCTGGCACCCCCATTACCTGCCTCCCCAAAGCCCAGGGGGGGGGGGGGGGGGGGCAGAAGAGCCCGGGCCCACTGGCTATGCGGGCTTGTAGCCTGCAGGGCCAGGGGCCACAAAAGCTGGCCCCTGCGCCCTGTTCCTCCAAACCCTGCATAGCTGGTCCCGGGCTGGTTACTTTGGGTAAGGGGGGGCCCATGTCTTTTTTTATTTTTTAAGGGTTTTTAACCCTTAAAAATCCCCCCAAAAAATGCCCCCCCTTCTGGGAGGGGGGACCCTATGTCATTTTTTTTTCTCGATTTAACCCTTTGTAGTGTGGATGGTAGTTGTATTTTATTTGTAAATGTTAAAAATTACTTGTTTCAGTTAGGGGGGTCTCCTGGGCAGGAACAGGGGGCTACCGATAAATATGTGGTACCGTTCTAATCGGTAGAAATGGGGCTTTCACATGCAATATGGTTTTCCCTAATCAAATACATTTTTTATTTAAAATAAAGGAGGCAATTTTCTAAAAAAAATTTTTTTTTTTTTTTTACTTAAAGTGGACCAACACCCAGGATTTTGACTATCCTGGGTTTTGGTCCACTTCAGGGGGGCACCCCCCCAGAAACACCCCAATACTCACCTCACAACGCTCCCACGTGGCCGGGTGACAGCGACGGACAAGCCAGTGCGTCTGCCACCGCCTCCCGCACGTCCCTCTCACAGCGCGCGTGCCCGCCACTCACAAACGGCCGGCGCGGGCACGACTAGAGGGGCGCGCGGGAGGCGGCGGCGGCCGCCGAGGAGGTGAGTTTTCGGGGGGGTCCCTCACCGCGGGACATCCCGATCTCGGATGTCCCGCTGTGAGGGAGGTGACGGTCCACTTTAATAAATAAAATTAATAATAAAATTTACAAACAAGACATTTCATGTTAAAGCCTAAACTCTGCTGCAAAAAATATATATATAATTTTCCTGAAAATTCCAGCAAAAATGACGCAAAACATGGCGCAAAATGGGGAAAAATGACCTGTCAACAGAGGGTGACAAAATCTCAAGTAGGATGGCAATTAAAAGGGTTAATAGTACCTCTGCATGTTGGGTATTGTTCTGTTCGGGGGACCTTGCGCTTTCAGACTTAGCTTGTTTTTTCTTGTTTGCATATTTATATTTTAGGAAAAGGTGTTTTTTATTCTGCTTTTTTATACATTTTTTAGGGAAACTCTGTGCAACCAAAGAGTTCTTTGAGGGATTAATTCCAGAAGGATGAGCCCACTACAACAAGCTGGGTACGCTTAGAAAGCTTAACATGTGTACTTTCAGGGAATATATGGTTTATGGGGGGTGTTTTGGTTGAAAAATCGCAAGGTGCGCACTTTGTCTGCAGAGCTGAAATTTTCAAGAAAAATTACCGTTATGCTCATGCTTTACTTTGGTGTGTTTGGCAACTCTTCCCTTGACAGAACCTATGCATGTTGGGTATCGTTCTGTTCGGGGGATGTTGCTTTTTCAGATTATACTTGTTTTTTCTTGTTTGTATATAGTTTTTTTTTAGGAAAATGTGGCTTTGATTCTGCTTTATCCTTTTTTTAGGGAAACTCTTTGCAACCAAAGAATACATTGAGGGATTACTTCTAGAAAACTGTGGCCACATCAACAAGCCTGGTACAAATAGAAAGCCTGAGGTGTGTACTTCCAGAGAATATATAGTTTGTGGGCGGTATTTCAAATGTAAAGGGTTGTTTTTCTGGAAAAACTGCAAGGTGCGCATAGCGCATATCACAGTTGTATTTTTTTCTGAAAATCCCCTAAAGCTTTGTTTCAGTTTGGGGGAGTCTCCTGGGCAGGAAAAGGTGTCTACCTATACATATGTGGTACCGCTGTAACTGTGAGAAATTGGGGTTTCACACGCAATAAGATTTTATTGACAAACTTACATTTTTTATTACAAAAAAACACTACAAATTGTAAAAAATTGATTTTATTTTTTTGCACATATTTCGACCAAAAAATATTGAGAATACACCTAAAAAATGACAAACAAGACATTTCATGTTAAAGCTCAGACTCTGCTGAAAAAAACAATATATCATTTTCCTGGGAAATCCCTGGAAATCCCTTCAAAAATCACATTTGAACATGGGGAGTGCAAAATAGTGCAACATGGTCTGGCAACAGATTGTGACAAAAACTCCAGGTAGGCTGGCACTTAAAGGGTTAAATCATGTGTCCCATAAGACTGAAAGAACCAAGATAGGATTGCATAGCATGACTGCCTATAGTGCTAATTGTAAGCACAACACCTGCACTCATAGGCTACTTCCATATGCCTGAGAAAAGTTAAAACTTTAAACCTCAACATCTCAGTCATTTATTTGTTCATTTTAAAATGGTTTGAAAAACAGTTTAGGACATTGTCAAGTGTAGCCCTATACAATGTACCAACCATTGGCTATGCCTGTGCAAGGACTTTAATTATTGTACCTATAGACAATGGAACATCAAGCTTCTTGGAGATAAATGTATGGTCCTTACATTTGACAAGTTGGCAGAGATTTCTACTCTAGATATCCTCAAACTATTTCTGGTCACATTCCGTGTGGTGTACACATCAGAGCAGATTCAACTATGGTCTTTAGGTGTGTACCAGCTGGCTCCCACAAACGGGCCATGGTCAGATGGGAGCAGAGGCATGGAGAGAAGGCAGTCCTGCAAGCCCACCCACTGAGTCCTGGGGAAGTTGGGGCGGGTATCATGCCAGGCACAGCTATGGCATATGCCCTCTAATGTGGAAGTGGATATTGGGTGCCTGATGATAAAAGCTGAGCATTATTGAATCAGAAAGTTTAGGAGCCGCTAACTAGGGAAGATCAGTTACAGAGAGATAATGTAATTATACTTTGTTTGATTTTCCTAAATAAAAATGTCTTGCTTTAAGAGGTGCAAAGCCATATTGATGGATGCCACCATGTTTGTCCAGCTATGTACAGAGGAGCTGGGGGTAAAGGCAAGTATATACTTTGTTATTGTCTAGACAAGAACTTTAAAAAGGGACATTCTGGGCAAAGGGTTAAATTAGTAAGTTTTCTGATCTTTCCATTTTGAATGCGAGGGGCTGAATCTTTTACTTAGCCTGCTTTAAATTTCTTTATAAGATGTAGGATCTAAACTCCCTATCTTCTGCTGGGCTCCTCAGAAGCAAAGTATGACTAATCCAAGCATTCTTTAGTGTGACAAAGTGAATTCATTTTGGGGACTGAGAAAAAGGAGTCATCAGAAAGGTGCTGATGACTGAAATATGCCGCCACTGACAGCCAGCATGGGTAAAGAAGAAAGCAGCTAATTCAATCATTTGCTCAGACTGTCCCTTTAAACCGGACCTTCAATCTGATTTAATGAAAAGCCCAAACCCTTAAAAATCTATTCCCCAGCATAAATTTAATATATTTTAAGCTTTTAGTCACTTATTATTCTTTCCCCCACCGGGCTGCAACTCTGTTCAGAAGTCTAGGATACAGGAATCTTGACTCAGAAGCATCACACATACTGGTTGTATTTTCAAGAGAGGTTGTATTATAAGTGAGGGTATATTTCATTAAGGGATTTTATATTGGGGGACATGAAGTGTCGCCGCCTTGCAGACCTGTTCCGCCGACACCTGGTGTTGGAAGGCCCAAGACGCGGCTGACCCGGAAGGGCGTTTCCTTCCCCTTCCAGGCGTAAGCTTGCATGAACATCTGCCTGATCCATCAGCTAAGAGCAGACCTAGCAGCCACTCCTTGGTTCTTCTGGGATCATGAACAAGGCATCCGTCTTGCGTACCTTTCGAGTAGCGGCCAAGTAATACTTTAATGCCTTGACCACATCGAGGGAATAAAGGTGTCGCTCCTTACGGCGAGTGGGCATGGGCACAAGGAGGGTAGCACTATCTCCTGATTAAAGTGGACCAAAATCCAGGATGACGACTTTCCTGGGTTTTGGATTGTTCTCTGCTATGTGAAAACCCCCAGGTCGCCTGAACAAAACTCACCTCTTCCAGGTCCTACAACGCATGCGCGGCTGCTCATCCAATCAGTGCACTCAAACCTGCTTGAGCCCCTTCGTCCAGGAGCTCGTCTAATGCAAACGTATACAAGCTCGCTGGTTGCCGCATCCCCCTCTACATTGTAATAGGGAGCGTGCCCGTGCTGGCCATTCACAAAAGGGATAGCGGGGATGCAGCGCGCGCATGTGCCGTTGGTCCAGGAACGAAGCTGAGTTTTCAGGTGGCCTGGGGGGGGTTTCACACAGCAGCGCACCGAGGGGAGCGTGTATGCCTGCCTTGAAGTCTCAGCCTGCAGCACCAAAAAGGGTGATGAAAAGACAATTCTGTGAGTACTCACCTGTAGAATTGCTTTTACCATGCATGGCATGGCCTGCTTCACACATTCATTACATCTCGGTAATCCGCCACAAGGTGGCGCAGTGTACTGCAGAAGAGTTTTGGCTCCTCCCGGTACCATATAAAAACGGAATCATCATAGACTTATCCAGTGTTGACAAGCAGTTATTCAAGAACCGGGAGCTAATAAAGGCAAAAAAAGGTAACAAAAAACCCCTACTAACTTGGAACTATAACCATAAAGAGGCAAACAAGAATAACGACAACAAGGGTGGGGTGAAGCAGGCCGTGCCATGCATGGTAAAAGCAAGTATACAGGTGAGTACTCACAGAATTGTCTTTTTCCCATTGTATGGCACGGCCTGCTTCACACATTCATTACATCTGGGACATTCAAAAGCAGTGTCCATAAAGTAGGGTGGGAACCCAAAAGAGTAACGGCAGGCAGTTCAAACCACTACCGCCTGAAGCACCTTGCGGCCAAAAGCAGCATCAGCTGAGGCCTTAACATCAACCTTGTAAAACTTGGAAAAAGTATGAACAGAAGACCAAGTAGCGGCCTTACAAACTTATTCAACACAAACCTGGTGCTGAAAAGCCCAAGAGGCACCAACAGCACGAGTGGAATGAGCAGTAACCCTAAAAGGAGAAACCTTCCCTTAGCAGAATAGGCCTGCTCCACCGCCTGACGGATCCACTTGCTGATAGTGGATTTAGCCGGAGGCAAACCCTTCCTAGGTCCAGCAAGAAAAACAAAAAGAGCGTCAGATTTCCTGAAAGACTCAGTAGCAACCAAATAAACCTTCAGAGCCCTGACAACATCCAAAGAGTGAAGGGTCCGCTCCTTGGAATTAGCAGGGTTAGGACACAAAGAAGGCAAAACAATGTCCTGATTGAGATGAAAGGCAGACACAACCTTAGGCAAGAAATCCGGCTTAAGCCTAAACACCACCTTATTCTGATGCCTTTCAAAAGGAGGTTTGATGGAAAGCGCAGCCATCTCAGAAACTCGCCTGACAGAAGTAATGGCCACCAAAAAGGCTACCTTAAGAGTCATAATGGGCAAGGCAGCTCCACGGATAGGCTCAAAGGGAGGACCCTGCAGAGCAGACGATACCAGATTCAGGTCCCAAACCGGTAGCAAAGGCTTACGCGGCGGATGCACATGACAAACACCCTGGAAAAAGGTCTTAACCAACCAGTGATTGGCAAGGGATCTTTGGAAAAAATAGCCAGAGCTGACACCTGTCCCTTGAGGGTACTAAGTTGAAGGCCCGAATCCAAACCATGTTGCAAAAATTCCAGAATCCTGGGGATAGAAAACACCCAACAAGGAAAAGACTTGGACTCACACCAGGCAATGTAAGCATGCCAGATCCTGTAGTAGATAAAAGGACGAGGATTTCTTCCTAGCCCTAATCATGGTAACAGAAGCTGGCAAACCCTTATCCATCAACATGGAGGTTTCAGCAGCCAAGCCGTTAAAGCCAGCGTTTGTAAATTGGGATGGCACAGTTGTCCCTGAGTGAGCAGATCTGGATCCTTGGGCAGGGCAAACTGATCTACTGCCAACTGCACGACGTCTGCGAACCACACCCTCCTTGGCCAACAGGGAGCCACCAGAATGGCTGGTACCCTTTCCTGGGCTATTTTGCGCAGCACCTGCCCAGCAGAGGAAAAGGAGGGAACACAGAGGAGCCGAAACTCCATCCAAGGCATTGCTAGCGCATCCGTGGCGAAGGCCAGAGGGTCCTGTGACAGGGAGACAAACCTGGGAAGCTTGTGGTTGTGGCGGGACGCAAACAGGTCCACATCCGGCTGACCCCAGCGGTGACACAGGGAGTGAAATACCTTGTTGCTGAGGGACCATTCCCCCAGCCGAGACGTCCCCCTGCTCAGGGAGTCTGCCTCCTGGTTCTCCACCCCCGGAATGTAAACCGCCGAGATGCAAGGGACATTCTCTTCCGCCCAAGACAGTATCCGACACTTCCTTGAGGGCTTGCTTGCTCCGAGTCCCTCCCTGATGATTGATGTAGGCAACCGCCGTCTGGTTGTCCGAGCAGATCTGAACAGCCCGACCCTGAAGGTGTGAGGTCGGCTGAGAAAGAACCAACCTGATTGCCCTGAGTTCCAGGACATTGATGGGAGCATGGGCCTCCTGGGGGCCCCAATGACCCTGGAACTGCAGGTCCCCCCCCCAACCGGTCAGACTGGCATCTGTGGTGACAGTCTCCCAGCACTGGGACAGAAAGGTCCTGCCCACTAGAAGGTTTCTGGAGTCCAGCCACCACAAGAGGGACCGTCTGGCCAGGGGGGACAGAGCAAATTCCTGATCCAGGGACACAGGGTCCCAATCTCAAACTGACAAGAGGTGCAACTGAAACTGAGTTCTCATGTGAAACTGAGCAAAATGGGACCGCCTCGAAGCAGGACACCATCAGGCCCACTAACTGCATCCCTTGCCGGATGGAGGGATGAGGACACAAGAGCAGAGCTCGTGCCTGCTGCTGAAGGCCCTCCACCTTCTGCTGAGGCAGGAATACCTTGACCTGAGGAGGTATCCAGAGTCATGCTCAGAAAAGACCTCACCAAAATCAGAGGCAGTGAAGACTTGGGGTAGTTGATCACCCAGCCAAAGGACTCGAGAGTGGAGGACACCACCTGAGTATCCCTCTCGGCCTGATGAAAAGCCTGAGCCGCAATCAGAATGTCGTCCAGGTAAGGAAGGATGCGAATGCCCTAATGCCGCAGCAGAGCCATCACGCCCGCCAGCACCCTGGTGAACACCCGGGGCACCGAGGTGATACCGAACGGTAAGGCCACAAACTAGTAATGCTGATCCTCTAGAGCAAACCTGAGAAATCTCTGATGACCTGGGAAGATTGGCACGTGAAGATAAGCATCCTTGATGTCCACGGAGGTCATGAAGTCGCCCGGCCGAAGGGTACTGACAGCCGAGTGAAGGGTCTCCATGCGAAAATGCTTGAACCTGACAAACTTGTTGAGACCCTTCAAGTCCAGGATGGGCCTCAGGGACCCGTCCTTTTTGAGGACCATGAACAAATTGGAGTAGAACCTTCGACCCCGTTCCTGGGAAGGCACCAAGCAAATGACTCCCGACTCCAACAGAGGTTGAACCGCAAGGCGCAACCCCTGAGCTGACAGAGGGTTGTGAGTCATCCGGGATCTGATGAATCTGGGGGGGGAAGCCAGGCTGCAAACTCTATATTGTAACCGGAGGACACCACCTCCTGAATCCACCGGTCTGAGACGCGAAGCCTCCAGACCTGACCCAGATGGGTGAGGGCGCCTCCTCATGTCTGAGGGGGCTTGGGAGAAGGTTTGGGCTTGGGGTCCTATGAGAGCCCGGGACGACCACGGGATCTGCCACGGCCCCAAGAACCCCTGCGAATACCTGAAAAATTTTGTGAGTACTCACCTGTAAAACAGATATCATGACATGTGGGACATCCAATAGCAGAGTCAGTCATGGGTGGGAACCAGAAACAGTAAAGAATGTACCAACTCAAACGACTGCAGCTTGCAGAACCTTGCGGTCAAATACAGCATCCGCTGAAGCCCGCACATCAACCTTGTAAAACCTGGGAAAAAGTATGAACGGAAGATCAAGTAGCAGCCTTACAAACTTGTTCAACCGAAGCCTGGTGCTGAAAAGTCCCAGGATGCACCAACAACACGAGTAGAGTGCGCCAAGACCCTAAAAGGGGGAGTCCTACCCTTAGCAGAATAGGCCCCAACAACGGCCTGACGAATCCATTTACTAATGATAGACTTGGCGGACGCCAATCCTTTCCTGGGCCCGCAGGGCACCACGAAAAAAGCATCCGTCTTGCGGAAAAAAGTAGTCGTCACCAAATGGAACTTCACACAGCGAACGACACCCAAATTGTGCAGAACCCACTCCTTGTCATTGTTAGGCTTAGGACACAAGGAAGGGAGAACAATATCCTGATTGAGGTGGAAAGCAGACACCACCTTAGGAAGGAAATCTGGCTTAAAGCGAAAAACCACCTTATCCTGGTGTCTCTCAAAGTAAGGGGCCTGAATCGACAGAGCCGCCAACTCAGGAGACACACCGAACAGAGGTAATAGCCACCAAGAAGGCAACCATCTGAGTGAGAACCGAAAGAGCAATATCCTGTAGCGGCTCAAAAGGAGGACCCTGGAGAGCCGAAAGAACCAAATTCAAATCCCAAACCGGAACCACAGCCTTCTGAGGGGGCCGCACATGCGCGACCCCTTGGAAAAAAAAAAAAAAAAAAAAAGGTCTTAACCAGCGGGTGTAAGGCAAAAGACCTCTGGAAGAAAACAGACAGAGCAGAAACCTGTCCTTTCAAAGTACTAAGCTGTAACCCAAGATCCAGATGATGCTGAAGAAACTCCAAAATCCTAGGAATCGAAAACTCCCTACAAGGCAAGGCCCTAGCCGCACACCAATCAATATAGGACCTCCAATTCCTATAGAAAATGCCAGAAGAGGACCGCTTCCTAGCTCTAATCAAAGTCTGAAAAACGGCCGCAGACAAACCCTCCTCCTTCAGAATGAAGGTTTCAGCAGCCAAGCCGTCAAAGCCAGCGTTTGTAAATTGGGCTAAAGTATTAGACCCTGAGATAACTGATCCGGAAACACGGGAAGCCGGTACTGATCTACGGCCAGCCTTAAAACATCTGCGTACCAAACCCTTCTTGGCCACCTTGGAGCCACCAGAATTGCTGGTGCCCCTTCTAGAACCAGTTTGCGAACTACCTTGCCCAGCATGGAGATGGGCGGAAACAGGTACATAAAACCCAGATCCTTCCAAGCAAGGGACAAGGCATCCACTGCCAGAGATAGAGGATCCTGAGAAAGAGACACAAAGGCCGGAAGGTTGTGATTGTGCCTCGAGGCAAAGAGATCCACCTCCGGAGTCCCTCACTTGCGGCAAAAATCCAGAAAAACCTCGGGGTTGAGAGACCACTCTCCTTGGCGAGAGGATCCCCTGCTCAGGGAATCTGCCTCCGTGTTCTCCACTCCCGGAATGTAGACTGCCGAAACGCAAGGAACATTGCTCTCCGCCCAGTGCAGGATCAGAGAGGGCACTCCTGCTGCAAGTCCCTCCTTGGTGATTGATGTAAGCTACCGCCGTTCGGTTGTCTGAACGAACCTGAACCGGTAGACCCTGTAAATGTGAGGTCAGCCGTGCCAGAACCAGTTGGATGGCTCTGAGCTCCAAGACATTGATGGGGGTGTGAGCCTCCTAAGGACCCCACACCCCGCTGAACTGATGAACTTTCCAACAACCTCCCCAGCCCGACAGGCTGGCATCCGTGGCAACCATCTCCCAACAAGGGACCAGAAAGGATCTGCCCTTCAGGTTGCTCGCGTCCAGCCACCACCGAAGGGACTGCTGAACCCTGGGAGACATCCTGAAAGGTTGATCCAATGACTGCGGACATCTGTCCCAATGCATCAATAGGTGAAGAGATCTCATGCGTAACTGTACAAACGGTACCGCCTCGAAGGAGGACACCATCAAGCCCACCAGTTTCATCTCCTGTCGGATAGAGGGACAAGAACTGGCCCAAAGAAGGCTGATCAGATCCTGAATCCCCTGCACCTTGGTTTGGGACTGAAACACACTGGCCTGAATGGTATCCAGATACATGCCCAGAAATGACATCACTTGTGAAGGAGAGAGAGAAGACTTGGGGCGGTTGATCACCCATCCGAACCTCTCCAGAGTCGACACCACCTGGTGGGTGTCCAGCTCCGCCTGACGGAGGGAAGAAGCTGAGATCAACAGGTCGTCCAGATAAGGCACAATGTGAATGCCCTGAGCAGAGCCATTATTCCCGCCCAAGACCTTGGTGAAGACCCTCGGCGCCGAGGTCAGTCCGAAGGGAAGGGCTACAAACTGAAAAAGTTGATCCTCCACCGCAAACTGGAGGAATCTCTGATGTGCCGGAAAAATCGGAACATGCAGATACGCATCCTTGATGTCTATGGATGTCATAAAATCCTCTTGGCGAGGGGAATTGATAGCCGAGCGCAGAGTCTCCATGCGAAACTTTTTGGCTCTGATAAACCTGAGGATTTGTAGATGATAAATTTAGGCTAGGGACCCCAGGCCCGGGGGAAAAAAACCCTTAAGTGCACACACGAGACCATCTGAAGTCACAAACCGTGAAAAGTAAAAAATAACATGTATCTATATTATATTATATTATATTATATTATATTATATATATATATATATATATATATATATATATATATGTATATGAAAAGGGGTACCCCGGAAAAGCAAAGGAAGTGGCTCACAGGCACTTAGAACCCGACGAATCCACAGCAGCCGCAGTAGCAACAGCAGAACATCCAATATGGCCACCGGCAGAGCTGGAGAAGTGAATAGGTGAGGGAGAAGGGGGGCGGGCCAGAGCAGAACACGTGCTCGCCAGGCCACACCCCCTCCCAGCTAACCCAGCAACGCGGATCCCAGCCAGTGGCTGGGTCGCCGCAAGGCGCCAAAAGGAGGGGGAGGGGCAACCACGGCCGCACCGAGGGCCCGGCCCGGCCCCCTCCCCAGACCGCAGCCTGAGGGGGAGAAGCTCCCCAGGCTGAATGTACAACCAGACTGTCCTGCCACCAAGAGAAACGACTGTCTGCACTAACACTCAGACACACCACACGCACACAGCATTAAAAAAATAAATGACAACTGTGGGAAGAGGCACCCCCCCCCCCCCCGGAGGGACCCAGAGGGGGAAGGATTCCTAAACCAGGGTCTGGTCAGAGGAAAGGGCAAGGGACAGGGCATCCCAAACCAGGATCACCAACCCGGAAATCCGCCTACCCCTTGAAATGGGGTCTCACGGGGAAGCAAAAGCTCCAACACCAATTAGGTGATGCCTACCCTCACCAGGACCTGCAGTCAAGGCTGGGAGGCTCAAATAGGGTTAACTTAGAAAAGGTCCTGGCAGCAATAAGGACAAAAATAGCGTGAGCCCGGCTTACCTGCAACCATCCTTGGCTAAAACATCCAGACGCTCACCAAAAAGCCGCAGCCCCACTGACTCAACCAAACAGAGCGGCGCATAGCCACCAAAAGGGCAGAGGCCCTCCTACTCGGCCGTACCACATCATTCATGGCAGTAAGGATAAAGGCAACAAATTCAGAGCAAAGCAAGAGGGCCCTATACTTCTCCCTACCAGCTGTAGCGCCATCAAGGAGACGATTGATCTGTCTCTTAAGAGCAATAGCTGTTATTGCAGCAGCACAGGCCGGACGCAGCCAAGCCCCCACAAATGTAAAAGCATGGCAGGCCAGCTGATCCATACGCCGGTCCTTGCTGTCCCACAGTGTAGTAGTGTCAGGGGAAGGCATGACTGAGGTGTTGGACAACCCTAGAACGGGAGCGTCCACCTCGCTTAACCAGGTCAGCAGGAAAGGGATATTTGTTATCCAACCCTACTAGGATGTTCCCACTCCTTGAGTACCATATTAGTGAAATGACTCTGCTCAGGGAACTCCAGATGCTGCTTAACAGGACGAAAAAGCGCACCCCGTTTCATCTTACCCACCTCAGGGGGGACAATGTGCAAGATTTAAAAAATGTGAGACAACAGATTAACAGTGTCCTCAGGGAACCAGGAATCCTCAGACTCAGACCCAGCCCACCTGCTGGTCCCCAGAGGAATCAGAGCCCGGGAAAAGCTCCCCCTCCTCTAGGGAGTAACGGTCATGAACAAGATCAATTTCCTCATGCTCCTCAGCAACCCAGGCAGGCGTGGGAGCCAGGTGCTGCCTCTTGCTAGAGGCCTTACATGGAACAGGCCTGGCAAGCTGCCTTTCAATGCTGGCCACACGAAGTGCCAGATCAGACTGTGACCCCCTGCTAGTATCCCCCTCACTGGGGGCTAAATGCAGGCGCGGGGGGTAGGCGATGCCGAGGGGGGTGCAGAGCTGGGAAGCAGCCCAGACTGGAGCGAAAGGACACCTTGGACGCACGGCACGCATACAGTGACATCAATACTGATAGGGGGTAACCCGCACATGGAACAGAGCCGGGATTGCCCCGAAGGACCCCCGAGCACGCTATCCCCAGAAGCCCCCATATGGTGGTTAATACAGGTGCAATATGCCAGCACAGGGTAATGGCTAATAAAAAGCTACCCGGGATGCCCCCCAAGGGATGCCCCCAGAATAGTCAGGGGAGATGAAGGGGAGGGAGTAAGGAGCAGGGGCCGGGAGAAACCACAACCCACTGGTGTCCCGCCTGAAAGACATAAGCAAAAATACATAAGCATCCCGCAGCCCATGCCCCAAGGACAACAAAAAAAACCCAGAGGGGGCTCACGGACCAAGCAGGACAAGGATCGCCAGCCACCAGACCACCGGAGGAAGCAACACAGGCAGAAATCACGGCCGCAGCCCAGGGATGAAGAGGGCCCCAGACACGCAGCAGAAGCAAGATGGCGCCGGCAGTGGAACCTTGAGGGGCGGGCCACGGGAGGACGCGATACATGTCATTCATCGGCCCCGCCCCCACCAAAGAGCGCGAAAATGGCACAACGTCATCAACACAGTAAAAAACGCCTCACAGATATAGCGCCGCCCGCGGGAGCGTAGTACAAAGCGGCGGCGAAAAATTCTAAAGTCCATAAAAAAACAGCAAAAAAGCACTCCACCACGACCACCCCCCCCCCCCCCCGAACACCCGTTGGAGGGGGGATGGGGAGAAGAGAGCGAGCAGGCAGTGGGGGGGGACCCCAAACGACAGGACGAGTCACATAAACCCCAAAACAGTCACCCCCTCAGAAGCTAGTACAGAAACGCTGCATCCCTAGTAGGCTCACCATAAGGTCCTTGTGGTACAGGGTCTGCGGCTTGGAGCAGCGCTCCTTGAGCACTTCACCCTAGTGCCCCGCTACCCTCACCCAATCCGACAGCCGAGGCTGGGAGGTACAGAGGGTCCGGAAACTGGTGGAAATAGCCATGCAGGGCCGCAGGCTTGGTAGCCCCGCTCACCTGCGCAGATATCACTGCAGAGGAAAAACTGGGATAAATCTATGGTGATTCCATTTTTATATGGTACCGGGAGGAGCCACAACTCTTCTGCAGTACACTGCGCCACCTTGTGGCGGATTACCCAAATGTAATGAATGTGTGAAGCAGGCCGTGCCATGCAATGGGAAAAGTGCTGCCAGCTCCAAAACCCACTATCCAGAGTTGACCGCCACAAGAAAATCCACCTTCAATGTAAGCGTCGTCAGGGAAGCCTCCACTATGGTTCAAAGGGGAGCCCCCTGAATTTCTGATTGACCAGATTGAGATCCCAGGGAAGGCCTAGCGACTGCTGCAGAGGCTGAACATGTGCAGCACCCTGCATGAAAGTGGGGATTAACCTATGCTCCGAGAACCTCTTCTGGAAAAAAAATGGAGAAGGCCAAGACCAGGCCTTGCAGGAGAAACTCCAAAATTTTGGGTACCAAGAACCTCCTACAGGAGTGGCCCTTAGATTTGCACAAAGACCTGAAGGCCCTCCAAGTCCTGTAGTAAATTCTAGAGGACAACTGTCTCCATGCTAGTATCTAGGTCCGAATTAGTGGAGCAGATAAACCCCTCTCCTCCAATATGCTGGTCTCAACAGCCAAGCCTCTAAAGCCAGCGAATGAAAATTAGGGGGCTGCAGAGGACCCTGCTGCAGAAGATCTGGGTGGTTGGGGAGTCACCACAGGGGCTCCACCACCAGGCTGACCAGATCCGCGAACCAAACCCATCTTGGCCAGTGGGGGGGGGTCAGGATGATAGAAATCTGCCCACAGTTGGCCTTCTTTAACACACAACCCAGAAGTGGCAGTGGCGGGAATGTGTAGAGCAGACCACCAGCGCAACCCGTTATTGCCGCCTGTGGTCTGGATGACCCACCAGACCAGCCATCAATTCAGAGATCACCGGACATTGTCTATCAAGATGTGATGGTTCAACATCTGCACAGACCAGCATTTGGCGTCTTTAATAAGACCAGCATTTGTAGAGCTCTGGAGTGGAACTGGGTATACGGAACTGCCTCTATCGTAGACACCATCAGGCCAAGAAGACACATGCCCTGCCTGAGCACGGAATGTTCGGCTGTCAGCAGCGACCTCACCGCCCCATGAAGAGCTGTGCCCTTCTGCACCGGAAGAAGGACCCGTGCCTGTCGAGTATCCATGTCATACTAGATAAGTTGACACCATGGAGGGAACCACATGGCACTTGGGGTAGTTGATCACCTACCTGAAAAGTTCCAGCATGGACAGGACCATCCTAACATCCTGCAGAGATGGGATACGGATGAGCAAGTCGTCCAGATATGGGGTGATGTACACATTTTCCCTTCACAGCACTGCCAAAAATTGAAGTGTTGGGTGGCCACTGCAAAACGCAGGTATTTTTGGTGACCAGGATCAGGACATCAGGAAGACCAAATATTGACCGCCTCATCCGGAAGGGGGTACTTGGCATCCAGCAACTTAGGAAGAGATGGCTTATACGATTTCTCCCACTCCTTTGTCACCAGCCTGTCGAAATGGCAAGCCTGGGAAAAATCTGCCTGACCTTCTGACGCTTGTAGGGTTTACCTATCTTCATCTGCCGTTTCAGTCAAGGATTAAAGGGGTGCAGAACCTTCAACATTGCCTCAATAAGCTCCTCAATCTGATCATTCGGGTGATCCAGAGGGTTCCCCAGCACATGCTACGTCCTCGACGTAGGAGCTAGAATCCCCCAAGGACTCCATCTGATTACACCTACACTAGCTTTCCCGCCTGGGTGGCAGAGACCGAATGCGCTGCTGGAGAAGGCCACTGACCAAAGGAGGAACATCATTTTAGGAAAAGGAACATCATTTTAGGAAAAGCAACCTCCCTGCAGCTGAGATCAACCCACTAGACCAAGAATGCAGCAGCTTCTGGATCCTCACCCAGCAACAACATGGACAAACTAGAACAGGTAGATGCCCCAATTAATGATAATGGGAAAATGGTCACTGGGGATGAAGAGAAGGTGGAGCTGTTAAATGGATTCTTTAGCTCTGTGTACATGAGAGAGAAGCAAGGAGCCAACACCGGAAATGCCACCGATAGCAATAGCCCAAGTATACATAGAAATATAGAAGGTTGACGGCAGAAGGAGACCATACAGTCTATCTAGTCTGCCCTTATGTGTATAATGTATGTTCTCTTTATCTTAGGATAGATGTGTGCTTATCCCAGGATTTTTTCAATTCAGTGACTGTCAATTTTTCAACTACCTCTGCTGGAAGTTTGTTCCAAGCATCTACTACCCTTTGTGTATAATTTATTCTAACATTGCTCCTGATCTTCTGTGCCCCCATGTTCTATAATTAAGTTTCTTCTTAAAAACACTTCCCTCCTCAACCTTATTAAATTCTTTCACATATTTAAAGGTTTCAATGAGATTGAGACCTTTAGATATCCCTTAAATTAAGTTCTTTAAGTCTCTCCTGATAAGTTTTAAGTTTAAGCCCTTCTACCATTTTTGTTGCCTGCCTTTGGACCCGTTGTATTTGAATAATAATCAACAAGCTAAACATGGATATCATCTAAGAAAAACTAAATAATTTAAAACTGAATAAAACTGTAAGACCAGATGGACTTTACCCAGGAGTTCTTAAAGAACTCAGTTGTTATCTCATCACAACTGGTATAGTGCCAAGGGATTTTGCTCAAGGCAAATGTGGTGCCCATTTTTAAAAAGGGCTCTAGGTCTTCTTCGGGTAATTACAGACCTGAAGGATCGGGGGTACTGGTAGATCACAGGCTAAATAACAGTATGCAATGTCAAGCCGCTTCTTCCAAGGGCACCAACATATTATCATGGATTAAAAGAGTCATGGGATCAAGGGATAGGGATGTAATTTTGCCTCTTTACAGCATTGGTGCGCCCTCACCTGGATATATGTTGTCCAGTTCTGGGCACTCGTTCATGGGACGCCCTGAATTTGGAAAGGGCGTGGATGAAAGCCACCAAAACTAGTAAGAGGAATGAATGATCTTAGTTATGAGGAAAGTTTACGAGAATTAAATCTGTTTAGTCTTGAAAAGAAACAACTGACGGGGGCATGATTAATCTGTATAAATATATAAATGGGCAAACACTATTTCAGGTAAAATCCTCTCTAAAGACAGGAGAGCACTCCTGTTGACAATCATTTTTTATCATAAGAACTATAAATTTGTGCAATAGTCTCCCTACAGCATCAACCGCAGACGGCTTCAAAAAAACATGAAATGGTTATTTAGAAGGAAAGAACATTAACATTTACTATTAGCTGTTATCAGTAAAAATAACTTCCCCTACCCCAACACCCTTGGTTGAACTTGATGGACCATGTCTTTTTTCAGCCATATTAACTATGTACCAATTTTACTACAGAAATGTTCTTACTAATTACTGAAAAGAGACAGGGCCTGATAAAACTGAGAAGTCGGGCGTTGGCTTACAGCCCTGATGGAAAGGGTGTGAAAAATACCATTTTGTGAATACTCACCTGTAAAATGGGTATTATAAGTATGTCACACACCCCACTTCATTTATTAAACATTACACTAGGGTTTATGCACCGCTAGGTGGCAGTGTTGCAGAGATCTCCAAAAAAGCAAGCAAGCCCCTCCCCGGTCTATACATACCTGGTACCTCCCAACAATTCCCCAGTGTTCAAGCAGCAGTAAGACAAGGTACCAGGAACAAACAATTGTAACCCTCAACTGTAAATAACAAAACTTCACCATATAAAGAACCAGGATACCAAAAAGGGCGGGTGAAGTGGGGTGTGTGACAGACCAGGCAGCAGCCTCACAAACCTGTTCAACAGAAGCCTGGAGCTGAAAAGCCCAGGTCGCACCAACCGCACGAGTAGAATGTGCAGTAACACGAAAAGGGGGATCCTTCCCCTTGGCAGAATAGGCACCAACAATCGCCTGACGAATCCATTTGCTAATGGAAGACTTAACCGGAGCCAAGCCCTTCTTAGGCCCACAGGGCACCACGAAAAAGGCATCAGTCCTACGAAAGGAAGCCGCAGTACGCAAATAGTACCTGACACAACGTACAACATCCAAACAGTGCAACGCACTCTCCTTGTCATTCCTAGTCATAGGACACAAGGAAGGAAGAACAATGTCCTGGTTAAAATGAAAAGCAGAGACCACTTTAGGGAGAAAGTCCGGCTTAAAACGAAAAACCACTTTGTCCTGATGCTTCTCAAAATAAGGAACCTGAATCGACAAAGCTGCCAACTCTGAAACACGCCGAACCGAAGTAATGGCCACCAGAAAGGCAACCTTCGGAGTCAGAGTGGACAGAGCAATATCCTACAGAGGCTCAAAAGGAGGAGCCTGAAAAGCAGAGAGCACCAAATTCAAATCCCAAACTGGGAGCAAAGGCTTCCTAGGAGGCCGCAGAAGCGAAACCCCCTGGAAAAAAGGTCTTGACCAAAGAATGGCTTGCAAAAGACCTCTGAAAAAGGACAGACAAGGCAGAAACCTGCCCCTTCAAGGTACTCAGCTGAAGACCAGAGTCCAGCCCCGATTGAAGAAATTCCAAAATCCGAGAAATAGAAAAGACCCGGCAGGGCAAAGACCTAGCCTCACACCAATCAATATAAGACCTCCAGACCCTATAATAGATGGAAGAGGACGACCTCTTCCTAGCACTAACAAGAGTCCAAATGACCGAATCCGAAAGACCCTCCTCCTTCAAGAAGGAGGTTTCAGCAGCCAAGCCGTCAAAACCAGCGTTGGTAAACTGGGGTAACACAGATGACCCAGAGTGAGAAGAACTGGCAGAAGAGGCAGATCAAACTGATCGACTGCCAGACGAACGATGTCTGCAAACCACACCCGCCTTGGCCACCTTGGGGCCACGAGAATGGCGGGAACTTCTTCCAGAACCAGCTTTCGCAGCACCCTGCCTAGCATGGGAATCGGAGGAAACAGATAAAGAAACCCCAGGTCCCTCCAGCTCAGGGCCATGGCATCCGCCGCCAGAGCCAGAGGATCCCGAGACAGTGACACGAATGCCAAAAGCTTGTGATTGCGACGAGAGGCAAACAGATCCACCTCCGGCGTCGCTCACCGAAAACACAGACCGAAACACTTGGGAATGGAGAGACCATTCCCCCCGGCGGGACGAACACCGGCTCAGGCAGTCTGCCTCCGTGTTCTCCACTCCTGGAATGTAAACTGCGAGATGCAAGGGAAATAAGTCCCTGCCCAAACTAGAAACAGAGACACTTCTCTGTGGGCTCCCAGACTGCGAGTCCCTGGTGATTGATGTAAGCAACCGCCGTCTGATTGTCCGATCGAACCTGAACCGGCAGGCCCTGTAAATGATGCGTCAAGTGAGACAGAACCAACCTGATGGCTCGTAACTCTAGAACATTGATGGGCAAGTGAGCTTCCTGAGGGTCCCACTGCCCCTGAAACTGAAGATGAAGCTGCAGCGTCCTCGTGTGAAACTGTGCGAAGGGAAATGCCTCAAACGAGGCCACCATCAACCCCACCAGTCTCATCCCCAGCCGGATGGACGGGCGAGGATTGGAAAGAAGAAGCTGAGCCAATTCCTGAATCAAAAGAACCTTGGCCTGAGGGAGAAAAACTCCGTGCTGGCAAGAGACCAAGGACATCCCCAGAAAGGTCACCACCCTGGCCAGAACCAGAGAGGACTTGGGGTAATTGATCACCCAACCGAAACTCTCCAGCATAGACACCACCATCCCGGTGTCCCCTTCCGCTTGACTGAGGGAAGGTGCCATGATGAAAAGATCGACCAGATAAGGTACAATGCGAATCCCTTGAGCTCTGAGCAGGGCCATCACCCCTGCCAACACCTTGGTGAACACTCTCGGAGCCGAGGTGAGACCGAATGGAAGAGCTACGAACTGAAAATGCCGATCCTCCACCACAAAGCGAAGAAACCTCTGATGAGCCGGAAAAATCGGAATGTGAAGGTACGCGTCCTTGATGACTATGGACGTCATAAAGTCCCCCTGTCGAAGCGAGCCGATCGCAGACCGCAGGGTCTCCATGCGAAACTTCCGGGGACGAATAAACCGATCGAGAAACTTCAAATCCACGATGGGACGGAACGACCCATCTTTTTTTTTTTTTTTGGGTACAGTGAATAGATTGGAATAATACCCTCGCCCCACCTCCGACAGAGGGACCGGGCAGATGACTGCCAATTCCAGAAGATTTCGTACCGCCGCCAGGAGCCCCTGCGCGGCCAAAGGATCTGAAGGTACCCGAGACCTGAAAAAAAACCTTGGAGGAGGGCGAGACACGAACTCCAGCTTGTAACCGGTCGACACCACCTCCCGGATCCAACTGTCCGAGACCACCTGGTCCCATACCTGGGAGAAGAATCGCAACCGTCCCCCCACCCCCACGGGTGAGGCTGCCCCCTCATTGCTGAGCGGGCTTGGCAGCTGACTTGGGCTTGGCGCCCCAGGCGTGAACGGAGCGGCCACGGCCTCTACCCCTATTCCAACCTGCACCCCTGGAAGCCGAGAAACCGACGCCCCCGCCGGCTCTGGCTCCCCGAAAGGACGGATTGAAGGGGGCCGCCCCCCGAAAGGAACGGCGAAATTTTTTTTTTTTTTTTTGCGCAGAGGCAACCTACCTCCCTTGGCAACAGAATCCAGCTTTTCACCCAAAAAGCCTCAAACCCAGAAAGGGAAGAGCAGTGAGCGATCTCTTAGAATAAAGTCAGCCGTCCACTGTCTCAACCACACAGAGCGGCGAATAGCCACCAACAGAGCAGAAGCCCTGCCACACAACATGGCATCATCCTGAGCGGCCAGAATAAAAGATAAGGAGTCACAACGCTTAAGCGCAAGAAAACTCATCACCAGAGGGATCAAGATCCACACATAAATCCCTGACAATAGACCTAACCGCAAGGTCAGAGGAGCCGAAGCACCAACAGGCCTCAAAACCGAACCTGCACAGACAAACCCGTGGCGGGCCAGCTGATCAATCCGGCGATCCTCGCCATCCTTGAGATAAGTAGTGTCAGGAAGATGAACAGCCGCCGTATTAGACAGTCCCAAAACCGGAGCATCCACCTCGGGGGGGACAGACCAACGCTTCAACAAGTCCGCCGGAAAAGGAAATTTCTTATCCCAGCTAGGCGGTACCCCGACGAGCCGTGTAGGCTGCTCCCATTGCTTAAGGACGACGTCCTCGAAATGCTGTTGACTGGGGAACTCCAAACGCAGCTTGGACCCCCCAAAAAGCTGGCCCCTAGGCCGAGGAGCAGCCTCGGGAGGGTCCAAATCCTCAAACATTTGGGCCAAAATAGCAGGCAAATCAGGAGCGGGACCAACAACCTGGTCCCCCTCCGCACCCAGCACCTGTTGACCCTCTGAATCATTCAATTCCTCCACAAGTTCACCCTCATCAAGGGGACGATCTGACCAATCCAGATCCTCAACAACCTCCTCATCAAAATCCGGCGGAGGCGGAGATAGATGTTTACGCTTGGCAGTAGCCTTCTGAGCGGACATAGCAGAAAACATTTTCTCGAGGTTGGCCAGGCGGGCGCATACCTCAGATTGCGAATCCCCACCCGTGACTACGTCACACGGGGTCCGGAACAGGCGAGGAGGAGAGGGAGATGGCGCGGACGATGAAGTACCAGGCACCGGGGTGCCGGACTGGCGCTCAATGTTCCGCTGTGCACATGGAATACATATAATGACATCATCCCCCGGGAGTGGAGTCCCACAACCCCCACACAGCCTGGATTGTCCCGAAGGACCGTCTCCGGTATCTTTGGCAGCCTCCATATGGTGAAATTTTATGGTATTCGCAGAACCCAGGGATTTACGCAGTAAGCGACCCGGGATGCCCCTTTACTAAAGTATGTATAGATAGATAGAGATAGAGATATATATATATATATATATATATATATATATATATATGTCCAGAGCACCCTGACCATGAAAAATTTTGCAGAAAAATTGTAACTCAATAAAGAGTGTAATGTCAGAACACCCCAACTAGCCAGGTATATAAGACCGAGAGGGCCCTGAAGGATGGGGGTCCCCGGATCTGAAAAACCGAAACAAGACAACATTCATCATTCCAGCACACATCAAACCGAATGGAATACAGTGCTCAGCAGAAGTCAAAAAAACATTCCCCCCCCCCCTTAAGAACCCCATGCCCCGAATACTGGATGACACGGCCCTGCAAACACCCCCAAATAGTGGGGGCGAGAGGGAGAAGAGGGGGGGGGATGGGGGGGGACAATCCATGCATGCTCAAGCAATAATCTTAGTAATTTCCGCTGGGCTGACATCAGCCCCCGCATAGGAGATAAAAGCCAAGCCTTACCTGTAACACCACTTCTACTGAGAAAATGGCGGCCCTGCCAGAAACAACAGCAGCCGCGCCGCCCAGGAGAGAGAAGAGAGGCGGGCCCCTAGGAACGCGGGA
Source organism: Gastrophryne carolinensis (assembly GCA_027917425.1). Classification (NCBI taxonomy): domain Eukaryota; kingdom Metazoa; phylum Chordata; class Amphibia; order Anura; family Microhylidae; genus Gastrophryne; species Gastrophryne carolinensis. The sequence goes on along the minus strand of CM051243.1, from coordinate 142,802,266 downwards.
GCCTCAGAGGCCCCTCCCCTTTCAACCTGCCAATCTCAGCGCGGCCCGCGCAAAACGCGGTCCCCGCCACGCTCCCACGTCACCGAGCAGCGTAAGCAGGGGAAAGCGCACACATACCACACAGACGGACCTGCGGCGAATAACCGCCCGGTCCCACCGCACAGGTGAAGGCCAGCGCGCATCCCCCGCTCAGCCATCCTGACGCGCAGACACAGGCAGCGAACGCCGGAAGGGCCTCACTGCTACTCATCCAAGGTGGGCCCCGCCCACAAAAAACCGACATGGAAACTCGGCGAGCACGGCGCCAAACATGGCGCCCACCAAGTTACCTCCAATGAGGCAACCCTGAACGGCGGGCCAGCACTACACGCACGACCCGCCCAATATCAAAAACCCCAAGGGCAAACAGACAGGCAGGAAGGGCAGACCAGCGCGCACGGGCCACCCGTCCCAGCACACGCGCACACGGTCACACACACAATAAAAGAAGTACTACAATAAAGGTCACTACCATTACTAAGCATGTAAAGGGTGTAAGGGCATCCCACGTCCGGATCACCACTCCGGAACACCGCTATGCCCCATAATATGGGGACGAGCGGAGGAGCTAATCTCCTGGGCACTTAGAGTGCCAGCTACCCTTGCCCGGCCTACAGCCTAAGCTGGGAGGCTACCAGATAAACCATGGGGATTAAACACAACAGCGCCGGGCAGAAATAGACCATGGGCGGGGGGGGGCCGGGGTGATACCCTGGCTACCTGCAAGCAGGAGACCTCTTCTTCTGTCTTGTTGCCACCTTGCAGAGAACAACACTGGGGAATTGTTGGGAGGTACCAGGTATGTATAGACCGGGGAGGGGCTTGCTTGCTTTTTTGGAGATCTCTGCAACACTGCCACCTAGCGGTGCATAAAACCTAGTGTAATGTTTAATAAATGAAGTGGGGTGTGTGACATTCTTAGAATAATCACTAGGATTCAAAGATATGCCAACAAATCTAAACAGGCTATTTTAGAACATCTTTGAAGAGTAAGGGATATAATGCTTTTCACATGCCTTTTATTTACTCTATAACATGAAGGCATATAAGAGGAGACTTATGGTTTCCATGTGCTGTAAGGGTACCAACTAAGTATACTTTCATATCTGTAAATCTCGACAAAGAGTTACATACCTGCTGAGGGGTCAGAATTGGCAATTACCAAATGGTCAATGATCCTAGATGTGAAGTCAAATGCTACTTGCTGGCTACCATGAACAACTGAGATGCTATGTCGATCTCCATAGCTAGCCATTGGCATACCTCCTTGGAACACAATATAAGGGGACCTGAAATACGTAATGTCTTATTAGGGTTAACAAAAACATAAGTAACAGACCACAGGTAAATCATGAAAAAGCAGGGCACATTGCTGCCTTACCCTTTGCGTGCTGTAAGCCATGTTATCTTAGCGATTGCTTTGCAGCGAAAGGGACCTTGGAAAAAAATAAAATAAAATGGTCTATACTACATTTTAATATACTAACCAAATATTGCTGTTATGGATGTATTAAATTGGTTACCATAAGGCACTTTAGTCTCCATTGGAGACTGCTGTACAAGCTCCCCATTTGCATTCCACTGGTTGTACCCGCCATCATTATGACAACTAACTATTTGATGAGCATCCCGGCACCAGAAGACATTTTCCAATTGCTGAAAGAAAACACCAGAAACGGTATGAAAAAAATGTTTTCAGGTACTCACTGTAAAGGTTCTTTCTGGGAGCGTGGAGGATGCAGCGTCTGGAATTCTCTCAATTCCAAATGTATAGGTTTTGATGTGTTTACAGGAGAACATTGGACTATCAAAGTTTTGGATTGACAGAGCACATCAAAGCCCCTACAACCAATCAAGCCAGTTTATAACAAGAAGAATAAGAGTAACTTCCATAAGAAACAAGGCAAGAACAAAAGAGAAAAATGACCCTTGGTGAAAGAAACCACAAGAACAGCAGCCACAAACTAGGGAGGACAAGGTGTCTGGACCTATCAAGTCTGAATGTATGGGAAATAAAGCAGTGACAAGTCAGGGGGGGCAATAAAAAAGGAAGGCTGCAACACACATCACATCACCACGGTGTGAAGGACCTTTCATCCCAAAGCAGGATCAGCCTATGCCCATTTGTCAATTCTGTAAAAGCTCGTGAAAATATGAACCGAGGCTTTGCAAACCTGTTCTACTGAGGCTTGCTGATGGAATGCCCAATCTGATCCCACCGATCTGGTGAAAACAGCTTTATCCTTGTGAAAAACAAGAAAAGGTGAGACAATAGTCAAAGCTGACAATTCAGGTTCAAACGAGGAAAGCTGTAAAACCAAAGGACAAGACTCAAATTCCAATGCTCGATAAGCTTTTTAAAAACTCTTGAGAGATATGAGCTCCCTGTAGAAAAGTCTTAATAGAGTAGTTTTCAGCAGAAGATCTTTGAAAAAGTATAGTCAGGGCAGAAACCTGACCCTTCAAGGTACATATTAACAATCCCTTTTCCAATCTGGACTGAAGAAAATCGAAATAAAAAGTATGCGCAAGACAGAAAAAAAAAAGACAAGCTGGAAAATTAGGTTACCTACACCAGCTAAAATAAACTTTCCAGTATCTATGGTACATCTTTAACAGGGAAGACTTTCTAGCTTTCATCAATGTAGAGATGACAGCTGGCAAGAAGCCCTGCATATCTAGAACCAACCTTTCAACAGCCAAGCCATCAATGATTGGGGTTGTAGATTATAAAAAATACAATTCTGTGAGTACTCACCTGTAGAATTGGTTTTGCCTGTGTTCGGTCCGGGCTGTCCCAGTTATCCATATACGTGTGGGTAGTCCACCACCAGTTGGCGCCAGTTACTGCAGGATCCAAAGCTGTAACTCCTCCTGGCCTCCTATAAATAGAGCCGTTTCCATGGAAATCCCCAGAACGTCAAAAAGCAGTAAAATGAGACAGTCCGGGAGGCTAAGAAAAACATGTTAAACATGCTACAGCATGTACTTTCTCCAAACAAGATAAGGACAAATCGGTCCAATTCACCATAATAGGCAAAAGAGGAAACAAACCCAGGGTGGGGTGGGACAGCCCAGACCAAACACAGGCAAAACCAATTCTACAGGTGAGTACTCACAGAATTGTATTTTTCCCTGTGTTCGGTCCGGGCTGTCCCAGTTATCCATGTAAGTGTGGGACATCCAAAAGCAGTGTACATAATAGGGCGGGATCCCCAGAGCAGCATGTAGTTCATTTCACTACCGCCTGAAGCACCTTTCGGCCAAAAGCAGCATCAGCTGAGGCCCTAACATCAACCTTGTAAAACTTAGTAAAAGGTATGAACAGAAGACCAGGTAGCAGCCTTACAAACTTGGTCAACAGAGCCCTGGTGCTGAAAAGCCCAGGAAGCACCAATAGCTCTAGTAGAATGAGCTGTAACACGAAAAAGGGGATCCTTCCCCTTGGCAGAGTAAGCTTGCACCACCGCCTGTCTAATCCACTTGTCGAGAGTGGACTTGGCGGGAGGCAAACCCTTTCTAGAACCTTCAGTGAGAACAAAGAGAATCCAACTTCCTGAAGGATTCAGACGCAACCAGGTAGTACTTAATGGCTCTGACCACATCCAAGGCATGGAGGGTCCACTCCTTAGAGTTAGACGGTTTGCGGGCACAGGGAAAGCCAAACAACTTCCTCGGTTAAGATGAAAGGGAGAAACGACCTTAGGCAAAAAATCAGGCCTAAAGCGAAAAACCACCTTATCCTTATGCCACTCAAAGTAAGGAGGCTTCATACAAAGAGCGGCCAGTTCTGACACCCAGAGCACCGAAGTGATGGCTACCAAAAGGACCACCTTTAGGGTCAAGATAGACAGACAATGCAGCGTCGCACAAAGGCTCAAAAGGGAGGACCCTGGAGAGCAGAAAGTACCAAATTCAAATCCCACACCGGTAATACAGGCTTACGCGGTGGACGTACATGGTTAACTCCTTGGAAAAAAGTCCTGAGCAGCCTATGATTGGCAAAGGATCTTTGGAAAAAGATGGCCAAAGCCGAGACCTGACCCTTGAGGGTGCCCAGCTGTAGACCCAATTCCAAGCAGTGTTGTAAAAATTCCAAAATCCTAGAAATAGAAAAAGTGCAACAAGGGAAACTCTTGGATTCACACCAAGAAATATAAGCATGCCAAACTCTGTAGTAAATCATGGAAGACGACTTTTTTCGCGCCTGAATCATGGTCTGAACAACCGTGGCTGACAGCCCCCTTTCCATTAGGATTGAGGTTTCAATAGTCAGGCCGTCAAAGTCTGCGTCTGTAAATTGGGATGCCGCAGCGATCCCCGAGTGAGAAGCCCTGGGTCGTCGGGCATGATGTAACGATCGACTGACATCTGGACTATGTCCGCGAACCAACTCCGCCTCGGCCAACGAGGAGCCACCAGGTTGGTTGGTACCCCCTCCTGGGCTATCTTGCGCAGCACTCGGCCCAGGAGTGGAAACGGAGGAAACGCATAAAGGAGCCTGAACTCAGTCCACGGAATTGCGAGAGCGTCTGTGGCGAAGGCCAGAGGATCTCTTGACAGGGAGACGAACCTTGGAAGCTTGTGATTATGTCTGGACGCAAACAGGTCCACGACCGGCTGACCCCAGCGGAGACACAAAGCGTGAAAGATCTTGTTGCCGAGAGACCATTCCCCCCAGATGAGACTTCCCTCTGCTCAGGAAGTCTGCCTCCTGGATTTCTACCCTGGGGATATAAACCGCCGAGATGCAGGGAACATTCTCCTCCGCTCAAGTCAGAATCTGGGACACCACCTGAAGGACTCGCTTGCTCCGAGTCCCACCCTGGTGATTGATGTAGGCGACAGCAGTCTGTCCGAGCGGACCCGAATCGCCCGACCCCTTAGATGGGAAGTCAATCGAAGAAGCACCAACCGAATCACTCTCAGCTCCAGGAGATTGACGGGTAAGTGGGCCTCCTGTGGCCCCCACTGACCCTGGAACTTCAGCGTTTGCCAAAAACCTCCCCAGCCGGTCAGACTGGCATCCGTGGTAACCATCTCCCACCGGGGAGTCAGAAAGGACTTGCCCACCAACAGATTTCTGGAGTCCAACCACCACAAGAGGGACTGTGACCATGGGGGACAGTGAAAAAACCCTGATCCAGGGACTCCTGTGTCTGGTCCCAACCGGTCAACAGATTCAATTGAAGTCTCATGAGAACTGGGGCACTGGCTTGAACCAGGACACCATGAGGCCCACCAGTTTCATCCCCAGACGATTAGATGGCCGCTGACAAGCCAGAAGGGCCTGCACCTGCGTCTGGAGGCCCTCCACCTTCTGCTGGGGCAGGAATACCTTGACCTGAGAGGTGTCCAACGTCATGCCCAGGAAGGACCTCACCATTGAAGGAGTGATAGAAGACTTGGGGTAATTGATTACCCATCCGAAATCCTCTGGGTGTTGCTCTCAGCATGCTGAAGGGACTGAGGTGCAATCAGCAAGTCGTCCAGATAAGGAAGAACACGAATGCCCCGGTTCCTCAGAATAGCCATGATGCCCGCCAGCACCTTGGTGAACACACGCGGGGCTGAGGCTATCCCGAATGGCAGTGCCACAAACTAGTAATGCTGATCCTCCAGCGCAAACCTCAGGAACTTCTGATGCCCATGAAAAAACGGGATGTGCAGATAAGCACCGATGGCGATTTGTTAGGTCTTTCTCATTCCTTAAACACCATATTGGAAAAGTGGGCCTGCTCCGGAAGACAAGCCTCTGTCTCTTAGGCCGGAATAAATCACCCTGCTTCCTCTTAGCCGCTTTAGGAGGAACAATATGCAAAGTCTCAAACACAGAAGACAGCAACTTCTCAGTGTCGTCAGAGACCCACATATTCTCATCCAAAGAGGAACCAGGTTCGCTATCATAGCCAACCGACCAATCCCCTGAGGAAGTGGAGTCCCTAAACAACTCTCCTTCCTCCATGGAGTCCCGACCTCCAAAAAGATCATCATCAGCAAATTCAGAGTAACCCGGCTCGATGTGCCGCTTCTTACTCTTGGCCTTCCTCGTAGCCATGCAAGATAACTCTCTCCAGGCTGGCCACCCGGTAAGCCAAATCGGGTTGGGACCCCCTGCTGGCTTCCCCTTTGATGAGGGCTGAACACAGTAGTGGGGGGGGGGTTGGTGAGGCAGCAGGCAAAGTAGGGCTAGGGGCAGGGACGCCCGCCCTATCATGCTCTAACAATACACTCATGGTGCAAGTGACACAAACCGCGCTGAGTCCGCCTAGGGGGCAGGTACCGCACATGGGACAGAGCTTCACCCGCCCAGAGGGGGCCCCTAGCTCATTATCCCCAGAAGCCTCCATTATGGCGATTATGGTGATAAAAAAAAAAAAAAAAAAAAAAAAAAACAGGTCACAAGGCAATAACGGCCCAAACCTGAGTGACCCCCAATTTAGTCCCTCTTCTTAGTAATCCCTCATTAAAGGGGAGAGGGTGCAGAGAGAGAGAGAGAGAGGGGGGGTGTAGAAGACCGGGAGGAACCACAACCCTCAGCTGGCAATGGAGGGGGCCCACCTAGAAGACACAAACCGAAGGATTCATGAGAGCATCCAACAGCACATGTACATCAAAAGCAAACATAGAAAAAAAAACAGAGGGACTCCCGGAAGCGACCGGCGAAGTAGCGGAGGTCCAGGAGGCAGGCAACAGAAGCGCCGGCAGTGTAACTGAGGACGTCGGCCCGTGGGGACCCTCGGCAGGGTCCGCAAATGACACAGTGAGCAGCAAGGAAAATGGTCCAGAGACGGTTGAGATCAGTCCCACTTTCCAAAAATGAACAATCGGAGCGGTCTGGTCTGAAATTGCTGATCTTCCATATCCGACGTCATGAGACCTAGGACTCTGCAACTGCAAAAAGTGGACCTTTGCAGAGTAATTAGGCCATGGACCTGTTCCATGATATGAAGATGCTTCTCCTCCGGAACAAAAACCTTTGCCTCTCTGGCTACTTCCATAAACCTTTTCTGATGGATACCAGAGATGAGCAAGATTTTTTTGTAGTTAATTAACCAGCCGATTAAACAGCCAAAATGTTCTAGGGTCGAAATGATCAAAAACTTTAAATCGGATGTAGGCAGTTCAGACCACTAATGCCTGAAGTACCTTGCGGCCAAAAGCAGCATCAGCTGAGGCCTTAACATCAACACTGTAAAACTTGGAAAAGGTATGAACAGAAGACCAAGTTGCGGCCTTACAAACTTGTTCAACAGAAGCCTGGTGCTGAAAAGCCCAAAAAGCACCAACAGCACGAGTGGAATGAGCAGTAATCCGGAAAGGAGGAACCTTTCCTTTAGCAGAATAGGCTTGTACCACCGCCTGACGTATCCACTTGCTAATAGTAGATTTAGCCGGAGGCAAACCCTTCCTAGGTCCAGCAGGAAGCACAAAAAGAGCATCAGATTTCCTGAAAGACTCAGTAGCAACCAAATAAAACAATGCCCTGACAACATCCAGAGAATGAAGGGTCTGTTCCTTAGAATTAGCAGGGTTAGGACACAAAGAAGGTAAGACAATAGCCTCGATTCAAAGACACATTCGTCAGGACTTCAGTAGCTGTCTGTGAAAGTTTGGGTGGGTGTTATTTTTGTGTTTTTTTTTCTTTTTTTCGTCCATTTTCTACTCGCACGAACATTCGAACTAATACGTATATGCTCTTTCGATGATCCAAAGGAAATCAGAAGTTTTGCGGAAGTTCGAAACATTTTCCAATCTAAATCTGATATTTTTTGTTCGTTCAGATAACTTACGTTGTTGGGATGGGCTTACGTCTGATTCAGAGAGCTGATTTCCAACGGATCACCACCCTATAAATCCGTTTCATTTCCGATCCACTTACGGGACCTTTGAGGGCTCGGATTGCTATTGTTGAACATGTTTTGCGGCTATGTGGAGGAGTCTGCACGCCTTTAGCACCAAGGCATCGCATGTATCAGCATGGCCGAGGCCATAAATTGTATAGCAATGCATACCTGAATCAATACATTTCATGTATGCCTTATAGATGCATTTTAATGCTGACCTTAATTAGTCCTTAGCATGTAAACATTTATTTTCCCACACATCCATATAATTGCTAGATTTTTTTAGACTTATGTCATTTGTGAATTATATTTGGATTGTTGAACTTGAATCTTAAATTTGTTGTAGGAGTTATTGTTTACCTTTGCTTTGTGTAATTATTTTATATTTGGTTGCAGGAACCGCAAGATGTGCCACTCACGCAACATACAAGCAGTGTTTGGTCCAGCTCCAGGGTCGTCCCATGATGCTTATATATTGCAGAGCTCCGGCTTATTTCGTCAGTTTGAGTCAGGAGAATTATCTGGGAGATGGCTCCAGGGTAAGTTTGCTCACATTCCATCAATCCATTTTCACTGTATGGCAATGAATATAGTTGATGACTCATGTCTTAACCTATGGCTGTTTTTAGCCCTTGATGACATGTTAAACACAATATTGTAGCTTGGAATGTGTATTTTAGGTTAGTATTTTTAAATTCTTTCAGGGGATTCTGGATATCCACTCCTGCCCTTGCTCCTGATGCTCGTTCATTGCCTGGTGCCGTGGTGGCGAGGGCCCTCTGGCTTTTGAATTCCAGATTTAGGTGTTTGGACCATACAGGGGGGGGGGCACTGCAGTATGACCCCAACAAGGTTATACCAATATTTTAATTTACATTTTTTAACAGGGACCACACGTGCCAGGGTGGCACAACTGAGTGTCACAGTCCTTCAGTTGGTGGGCGAGATGCAGGAGCTGCGCGACTCGTTGGGGATCACAGATGAAGAATAATGTTCTGTGGGCTGCCATTGCTATGTATTTAGTTTTTTATAGTTGTAAAAATTTTAAATTTTCTAAATAATTTAAGATTTTATATTTTATGATGGAATCCAAAAAAAAATAAATGTTTCAGTGTCATTTTCAAATTACATTAACACAAAACTAATGGGCCCAGAAATATTTAAAGATGAATATTCACATGACCGAGAAGTGATTTGGGTAAGTTTTAGGGGGCTAAAATGGAAGAAGAACCTAACCGCAAAGTGGTTTGGGTGAGCTAAAAGGGTCCAAAAGGGAAGATGGATAGTGCTAAGTGGTTTGGGTGAGCTTTAAGGGTCCATAAGGGAAGATGGAGGAGAGTGCCAAGTGATTTAGCTAAACATTGTAGTAGAAGTGAGGGTGGCAAATATGTAGGCGAGAACTTTAATGAGTTAAGTTTGTAGTGCGCAGGTGCAAGATCGTAAGGATTTCCATCTGGACGATTATTTATTGAAAAAGGGAAACAGAATCTAACGCGAAAAAACGTAAAGGATTCATGGGAGGATACGATGGGAAAAGGGCAAAAACGAAAGCCTACGTTGTAACATGTTAAAATGAAACGGAAAAGTCACGATGGAAAATGACATCATCGTATTCGTAATCTGCCGTACGAACGGAAACTTTACAGAAGGTTTTCAATGCATGCACAGAATCGCTCGCACACTCATACGAGAGCGGGAAATTTTGAAAATACGAAATCGGCACAAAAAAAAAAAGTATTTTTTTGTCTCTCCGAATCAAGCCTAATGTCCTGATTGAGATTAAAAGCAGACAACCTTGGGCAAGAAAACCGGCTTAAGCCGAAACACCACCTTATCCTGATGCCGCTCAAAATAAGGTTTAATGGAAAGCGCCGCCAGCTCAGAAAATCGCCTGACCGAAGTAATAGCAACCAAAAGGGCCATCTTAAGAGTCAGAATGGGCAGCACAGCCCCACGGATAGGCTCAAAGGGAGGACCCTGCAGAGCAGACAACACCAGATTCAAGTCCCAAACTGGTAGCATAGGTTTACGTGGCGGACACACATATGTAACTCCATGGAAAAAAGTCTTAACCAACCGGTCATTGGCAAAGGATCTTTGGAAAAAAATTGCCAGAGCCGACACCTGTCCCTTGAGGGTACTAAGTTGAAGGCCCGAATCCAAACCATGTTGTAAAAATTCCAGAATCCTGGGGATAGAAAACACCCTATAGGGAAGAGACTTGGACTCACACCAGGCAATGTAAGCATGCTAGACCATGTAGTAGATAAAGGACAAAGACTTCTTCCTAGCACGAATCATAGTAACACCAGAGGGCGGCAACCCCTTATCCATCAAGATGGAGGTTTCAGCAGCCAAGCCGTTAAAGCCAGTGTTTGTAAATTGGGATGGCACAGCTGTCCCTAAGTGAGAAGATCTGGATCCTTGGGCAAGATGTACCAGCCTACTGCCAACTGCACGACGTCTGCGAACCACAACCTCCTTGGCCAACAGGGGGCCACCAGAATGGCTGGTACCCCCTCCTGGACTATCTTGCTCAGCACCCTTCCCAGCAGAGGAAAGGGAGGGAACACAGAGGAGCCGAAACTCCGTCCAAGGCATTGCTAGCGCATCCGTGGCGAGGCCAGAGGATCCTGCGACAGGGAGACATATCTTGGAAGCTTGTGATTGTGGCGGGACGCAAACAGGTCCACATCCGGCTGACCCCAGCGGTGACTCAGGAAGTGACATACCTTGTTGTTGAGGGAACAATCCCCCAGCCGGGATGACCCCTTGCTCACGGAGTCTGCCTCCTGGTTCTCCACCCCCGGAATGTAGACCGCCGAAATGCAAGGGACATTCTCTTCCGCCCAAGACAGTATCAGGGACACTTCCTTGAGGGCTTGCTTGCTCCGAGTCCTTCCCTGATGATTGATGTAGGCAACTGCTGTCTGGTTGTCCGAGCAGATCTGAACAGCCCGACCCCGAAGGTGAGTGGTCAGCTGAGATGAAAACAACCTGGTCGCCTCAGTTCCAGGACATTGATGGGAGCATGGGCCTCCTGGGGGCCCCACAGACCCTGGAACTTCAGAGACTTCCAAAAGCCCCCCCAACCGGTCAGACTGGCATCTGTGGTGACAGTCTCCCAGCACGGAGGCAAAGGTCCTGCCCACTAGAAGGTTCCTTGAGTCCAGCCACCACAAGAGGGACTGTCTGGCCAGGGGGGGCAGAGCAAATTCCCGATCCAGGGACACAGGGTCCCGATACTAAACTGACAAGAGGTGCAACTGAAGAGGTCTCATGTAAAATTGAGCAAAGGGGACCGCCTCGAAACAGGACACCATCAGGCCCAATAACTGCATCCCTTGCCGGATGGAGGGATGAGGACACAAGAGCAGAGCCCGTGCCCGCTTCTGGAGGCCCTCCACTTTCTGCTGAGGCAGGAATACCTTGACCTGAGAGGTATCCAGAGTCATGCCCAGAAAGGACCTCACCAAAGACTGAGACGGTGAAGACTTGGGAAAGTTGATCACCCAGCCAAAGGACTCGAGAATGGAGGTCACCACCAGAGTATCCTTCTCGGCCTGATGAAGAGACTGAGCCGCAATCTGAAGGTCGTCCAGGTAAGGGAGGATGCGAATGCCCCGATTCTGCAGCAGAGCCATCACGCCTGCCAGCACCTTGGTGAACACCCGAGGTGATACCGTACGGTAAAGCCACAAACTGGTAATGCTGATCCTCTAAAGCGAACCTCTGTAACCTCTGATGACCCGGAAAGATTGGCACGTGAAGATAGGCATCCTTAATGTCCAAGGTGGTTATGAAGTAGCCCGGGAGAAGGGTACTGACAGCCGAGCGTAGCGTCTCCATGCGAAAGTGCTTGAACCTGACAAACCTGTTGAGACCCTTCAAGTCCAGGATGGGCCTCAAAGACCCGTCCTTTTTGGGAACCGTGAAAAGATTGGAGTAGAACCCCTGACCCTGTTCCTGGGAGGGCACCAGGCAAATGACTCCTGACTCCAACAGGCGTTGAACTGCAAGGCGCAAACCCCGAGCAGACAGAGGGTTTTGAGACACCCGGGATCTGAGGAATCTTAGGCTGCAAACTATCTTGTAACTGGAGGACACCACCTCCTGAATCCACCGGTCTGAGACGCGGAGCCTCCAGACGTGAACAAAGAGCCGAAGCTGTCCCCCCAACCAGATGGGTGAGGGCGCCTCCCCATGCCTGAGGGGGTTTGGGCTTGGAACCCCATGAGAGACCGGGACAACCACGGGATCTGCCACGGCCCCAAGAATCTCTGCGGCCATCCGAGAAGAGGGAGCCATGACCTCCTCTGGGAGCATGAAAGGAGGGGAGGGAAGCAGAGGGCCCTGGAAAGGGCCGAGGCTACTTCCTACGCTGAGGTAGCCTACCATCCTTGGCTAGAACATCCAGACGCTCACCAAAGAGCCGCAGCCCCGCAAAGGGGAGCCCAGTGAGAGCCTTCTTAGCAGCAGCGTCAGCTGCCCACTGACGCAACCAAACAGAGCGGCGCATAGCCACCAAGAGGGCAGAGGCCCTACCACCCAGCAGGACCGCATCATCCATGGCAGTAAGGACAAAGGCAACAAAATCAGAGCAAAGCAAGAGGGCCCTATAATCCTCCCTCCTCCTACCAGCCATAGCACCATCAGTGAGACGCTTGAGCTTTTTCTTAAGGGCAATAGCTGTAATGGCAGCGGCGCAGACCGGACGCAGCCCAGCCCCCACAAACGTAAAGGCATGGCAGGCCAGCTGATCCATACACAGGTCCGCGCTGTCCTGCAGTGTAGTAGTGTCAGGGGAAGGCATGACCGAGGTGTTGGACAGCCCTAGAACGGGAGCGTCCACCTCAGGGGGACACGACCATCGCTTGACCAGGTCAGCAGGAAAAGGATAACTCTTATCCAACCCTTTGGGCACCGTGGGCAATTAGGATGTTCCCACTCCTTGAGCACCATATTAGAGAAATGGCCCTGCTCAGGGAACTCCAGACGCCGCTTAACAGAACGAAAGAGCGCACCCTGCTTCCTCTTAGCCACCTCAGGGGGGGGCAATGTGCAAGGTTTCAAAAATGTCAGACAACAGTCTATCGGTGTCATCGGGGAGCCATGAATCCTCCCCAGACGCAGACCTCGGGTCACTGTCGTACCCCTCCTGCTGGTCCCCAGAGGAGTCAAGAGTCCTGGAAAATACAATTCTGTGAAATACTCACCTGTAGAATTGGTATAAGTATACAGTACGTCCTGCTCCAGATATAGTACTTACACTTGGGTTTTCCTCCGCCAGATGGCGCTGCACTGCAGAGACATGTAAAACAGGCTCCTCCCGGCCCCTCAAATACCAAGGGACCTCCCACAAATCCCCAGCATTGAAAAGCAGTAAACAAGAAGCCAGGAGAGTTTAACCACCAAAAACTGGTAACTATAATAAATGATAACAATCACCATACAGGGGGATCCAGAATAACGCAAAAACCAGGGTGGGGTGGAGCAGGACGTACTGTATACTTATAATACCAATTCTACAGGTGAGTATTTCACAGAATTGTATTATTCTTAGTATACAGTACGTCCTGCTCCAGATAGATTACTTACACTTGGGACATCCAATAGCAGTGTCCATAAAGTAGGGTGGGATCTCCAACAAAAAGGTAACAGCAGACAGTTTAAACCACTGCCGCCTGCAAAACCTTGTGGCCAAAAACAGCATCAGCTGAGGCCCTAACTTCAACCTTGTAAAACTTTGAAAAGGTATGAACAGAAGACCAAGTAGCGGCCTTGCAAACTTGTTCAACAGAAGCCTGGTGCTGGAAGGCCCAAGAGGCACCAATAGCATAAGTAGAATGAACAGAAAGGCGGAAGGGAGGACCCTTCCCCTTAGCAGAATAGGCCTGAATCACGGCCTGACAGATCCATTTGCTAATAGTAGACTTGGCAGGAGCCAAACCCTTCCTGGGCCCAGAAGGGATCACAAAAAAAAAAAACGCATCAGTTTTCCTGAAGGACGCAGTGACTACCAGGTAATACTTCAGATCACAAAAAAAAAAAAAACACGCATCAGTTTTCCTGAAGGACGCAGTGACTACCAGGTAATACTTCAGACACCTGGCCACATCCAAGGAATGCAGAACCCTTTCCTTAGCGCTGATAGGATTAGGGCACAATGAAGGAAGAACAATATCTTGATTCAAATGAAAAGCAGACACCACCTTAGGCAGAAAGTCCGGCTTAAAGCGGACCACCACCTTATCCTGGGGTCTCTGAAAGTATGGGGGCTGGATAGACAGAGCAGCCAGCTCAGACACACGCCTGACCGAAGTAATAGCCACCAGAAAGACAACCTTGAGGGTAAGAACAGCCAGAGCAGCATCCTGAATAGGAGCAAAGGGAGCACCCTGCAAGGCAAACAAAACCAAGTTCAAATCCCAAACGGACCATAGGTTTACGTGGGGGACGCACCTGAGTAACCCCCTGAAAGAAAGTCTTAACCAAAGAATGCTGAGCAAAAGACTTCTGAAGAAAACTAACAGGGCAGAAACCTGACCCTTCAGAGTACTGAATTGGAATCCCGACTCCAACCCATGCAGTAAGAACTCCAGAACCCTGGGGACTAAAAACACCCGACAGGGAAGAGACCTAGACTCACACCAGTCAAAGTAGGTACGCCATACCCTGTAATAGATGGAAGAAGTTTTCTTCCTAGCCTTCACCATGGTATCAACCACCGAGGCAGACAAGCCTTTTTCCATCAAGATGGAGGTTTCAGCAGCCAGGCCGTCAAGGCCAGAGTTTGTAAATTGGGATGGCGTAAGGGGCCCTGAGTGAGCAGATCTGGCACCCTTGGCAGAATGTACTGGTCTACTGCCATCTGCACCACGTCTGCGAACCACACTCTTCATGGCCACCTGGGGGCCACCAGAATTGCTGGCACCCCTTCCAGAGCAATCTTGCGCAGAACCCTGCCCAGCAGGGGGAATGGAGGAAAGACATACAGGAGCCGAAAGTCCTGCCATGACATTGCTAGGGCATCCATGGCCAAGGCCAGAGGATCCTGGGACAGGGAGACAAAGGCCGGGAGCTTGTGATTGTGACGGGACGCAAACAGATCCACATCTGGTTGGCCCCAACGGTGGTACAGAGATTGGAACCCCCTGTTGCAGAGGATCTGCCAGCAGATTTTTCACCCCCGGAATGTACACCGCTGATATGCAGGGAACATTGGCCTCCACCCAGGTCAGGATCAGAGACACTTCCTGCTCCGGGTCCCTCCATGACGATTGAGGTAGGCAACTGCCGTCTGGTTGTCCGAGCGCCAACTGAACAGGCAGGCCCTAAAGATGAGTAGCCAAGCGAGCCAGAACTAACCTGATCGATCGCAGCTCCAAGAGATTGATAGGTGTGTGGGCCTGCCCCCCCAACAGGTTCCTTGAGTCCATCCACCACAAGAGGGACCTCCTGACCAGGGGGGAGAGCACACAGACCCTGTCCAGGGACGCTGGGTCCTTGTCCCATACAGACAATAGGTGAAGTTGCAGAGGCCTAAATTGGAACTGAGCATAAGGGACCGTTTCGAAGGACTACAAGTTGCATTCCCTGCCAGATGGAGGGATGGGGACAAGCTAGGAGGGACTGAGCCCGTGCAATCAGATTGTCCACCTTCTGCTGAGGAAGGAAAATCCTTGCCTGAACTGTATCCAGATTCATTCCTAGGAATGGAGTTACCAATGAAGGGAACAGTGAGGACTTGGGGTGGTTGATCACCCATCCAAATGACTCCATAGTGGGCACCACCAGCTGAGTATCCAACTCTGCCTGATGCAGAGACTGTGGAAGTGAAGAGGATGTCGTCCAGATAGGGAAGCACGCTGACACCCCGACATCTGAGTAGAGACATCACGCCAGCCAGCACCTTGGTGAACACCCTGGGAGCTGAAGTGAGGCCGAAGGGCAAGGCCACAAATTGGTAATGTTAATCCATCAGAGTGAACCTGAGGGACTTTTGATGACCTGGGAGCACAGGAATATGAAGGTAAGCATCTTTCATGTCCACAGAAGCCATGAAATCCCCTTGGCGCAGGGAACAGATGGCCGAGCGCAGAGTCTCCATACGAAAGTGCCTGCCCTTGACAAAAACTTGTTAAGAATCTTTAAGCCCAGGATGAACCTGACAGAACCATCCTTTTTGGGTACTGTGAATAGGTTGGAATAAAAGCCCTTGCCTTTTTCTCTTAAAGGCACCTGGCAGATGACCCCCCAGCTCCAGGAGGCCTTGCACCGGTTGCACTAGCTCCTGAGCTGACACAGGGTCCTGAGGAATCCGGGACCTGATGAATCTTGGAGGGGGATCGGCAGCATAGTCCAACTTGTAACCGGAGGACACTACCTCCTGAATTCACCGGTCTGAGACATGAATCCTGCAGACCTGAACGAAGTGCTGCAGCCGGCCCCCCCACGCGGATGGGTGAGGGCGCCCCAACATGCCTGAGGGGGCTTGGGAGAGGATTTAGCTTTTGGGGTCCCAGGAGGAGCCAGGACGTCCACGTCCTCTGCCTCTACCCCAGAAATCTCCCCGGTAAGGGGAGGAGAAGGAAAGGAACCCTGACCCCTAAAGGGCCGACGTTGCCGCCTGTGCTGGGGTAACCTGCCTCCCTTAGCAAGAAAGGTCCAGGCGGTCTCCAAACAGACGCCGCCCTTTAAAGGGAAAACCAGTGAGGGCCTTCTTGGCAGCATTGTCAGCGGCCCACTAGCGCAGCCAAACCCGAGCGGCGCACAGCCACCACGAGGGCAGAAGTTCTGGCACACATTCTGATGGTGTCATCCAATGCTGACAGGACAGAATTTACGCAAAACATCAACTAGAGAGTGCAATAAACACCTCACAAGGCAAATCATCAGGGGCACTATCAAGCATATTTCTGATAAGGGTTCTAGTGGCCACAGCAGTAATAGCAGAGGCACAGACCGGGCGCAGCGCCGTCCCCGCACATGTAAAGGCGTGGGAGGCCAGCTGGTCAATGCACCGGTCCTCAGCATCCCGCAGGGTAGTAGAATCAGGGGAATGCATGACAGAGGTGTTAGATAGCCCTAGAATCGGGGCATCCACCTCGAGGGGGGGGGGGGATGACCAACCTTTACCCACCTCAGCAGGAAAGGGATACTTCCTATCCCAAATCTTTGGAGCCTGGGAAGTTTACTGGGGCGCTCCCATTCCTTGAGCACAAGGTTATGGAAATGTGCCTGCCCTGAAATTTCCAAACGTGAATTTGCTGTATGGCAAAACTCCCCTTTTTTGCCTGGGAGCCTCAACAGAGAGAGAGATAGACAGAACCTCAAGGTCTGAGTCAATAATCTGTCAGTGTCATCCGGAGCCCAGGGGTCAGAGCCAGAATCGTCATGACCCCTTGGTCTCTCATCAGATGAGCCTGAATCAGAAAGGAGCTCCCCTTCATCAGACGGGGTTAGCCACACAGATTCATAAACTCCTCATTTCCCCTAGGGAAAACAGTAACATTAGGCGTCGTGCAGCTTCTTACCAGGGCCCTTACGCTCTAAAGACCTCGCAATAATCTGTTCAACAGTAGCCAGTCTAGAAGACACATCAGGCTGAGAATCCCCACAAGTATGCAACTCAACGGGAGTGAGATTTAAGCTTGAGGGAGTAGGTGAAGTGAAACGAGGCGCAGCCACTGGCAATGCAAGCACCTGCTCAGCACAGGGTACACAGACCCGTGCCTTGTCAGCGTCCGCACAAAGCTGCCCACACGCTACACACAGCCGGGCTTGTCCCAAAGGGACCCCGGTTCCTGGGATGCCTCCATATGGTGATTATTAGGCACGATATGCCAGTAGGGATTTACGCTATAAGCAACCCTGGATGCCCCAATGACCCGCTAAGTGGGAGTAATTATACAAGGCCCAATTATCAATTACACCGGGCCGGAAGAAGTCAATGGCTTCACCCGTCTGGAAGACACAGTGGGAAGCAGCCAATGATAACGCAGAAGCGTCTGAGGTAATGCCGACGCCCGGGGCGGAACATCCAAATGAAGGAAAAGACGCACGTGGCGGCGGCAATTGCAATAGTAAAAAAGACAAGTCAGCGCGGCGGCAGACACCACATATACTAGTCAAAAGACATGACAAACGCCGTATGCACGAATCACGCTACACGCTAACCCACCCCCCCCCTTCTTTTCCTCCCAAAGGCTACAGGGAGAATGAGGGAGGATGGCGGCCCTTTGTACAGGACCCACCGCTACACAGGGCATGGGGCAATAATGCGGGAGGGGCATCCATAAAGGCTCACCATCAGCCTATACCGCCTACCCTTTGGTGGGGGGGCTGGGAGGCACATCACAAGGAGGACGGGTGGGAATAGTCCAACAGGGCCGCAGGCTTAAAAGCCCCACTCACCTGCGAGAGAGTGATACTTCATGTCTTCGCAGTAAGCACTGCAGAGAAATCTGGGGATTTGTGGGAGGTCCCTGGGTATTTGAGGGGCCGGGAGGAGCCTGTTTTACATGTCTCTGCAGTGCAGCGCCATCTGACTGAGGATAACCCAAGTGTAAGTACTATGTCTGGAGCAGGACGTACTGTATACTAAGAATAAGCTCCCCCTACTGTAGGGAGTAACAGCCACCAAAGGCATCAATTCCCTCATCCTCCTCAGCAAAGAGGGAGGGTGTGGGAGCCAGGTGCCACTTCTTGCCAGAGGCCTTACCTGGAACAGGTATCACTCCAAGGGGATGCCCTGCACGTGGCACACAGCCGGGATTGCCCCGAAGGACCCCCGAGCACGCTATCCCCAGAAGCCTCCACATGGTGATTAACACAGGCGCAATAGGCCAGCACAGGGTAAGGGCTAATAAAAAGCCACCCGGTATGCCCCCAGAAGAGCCAGTAAGGGGGAGATGAGGGGGGTAAGGAGCAGAACCGGGAGAAACCACAACCCACAGTTGTCCCGCCTGAAAGACATAAGTAAAATGCACATAAGCATCCCGCAGCCCATGCCCCAAGAAAACAAAACCCCCAAAGGGAACACACAGACCGAAGGATCACCAAGCCGCCAGACCATGGAAGGAAGCGACACAGGAAACCGCCACAGCCCAGGGAGGAAGAGGGGCCCCAGACGCGCAGCACGCGATGCGCGTCATCCCCCGGCCCCGCCCCCCCCGGAGAGCGCGAAAGCGGCGCTCACGTGATCACGCCGCCGCCATCACAATCCAAAAACGCCTCACAGCCATAGCGCCACACGCCGCGGAGCGGAGTACAAAGCGGCGGCGAAAAGCAGCGTTAACCCCCCCCCCGGACACATGCCGGGGAGGGGGGAAGAGGAGAGCCAGCAGGCAGCGGCAGGAGCCGGGCCAGGGTAGGGGGGGAACCCCAGAACCCAAGCAAGGCAAAACAAGGGGATGTCCAGAACACAGTCCCCAAAAACACTCACCCCCTCAGAAGCTAGGACTGGAACTCAGCAACCCTCAGTAGGCACACCATAAAGCCTATGGCCGGCTACCCTTTGTGGTACAGGGTCTGCGGCTTGGAGCAGCACTCCTTGAGCACCTGACCCTAGTGCTCCTCTACCTTCACCCGATCCGTCAGCCGAGGCTGGGAGGCACAGAGGGTCCGAAAACGGGTGGAAATGCAGGGCCGCAGGCTTGGTTGCCCCGCACACCTGCGCAATATAAAGAGCCATCTTCTATCACTGGAGAGGTCTATTGGTGATCCTGTTTTTATATGGTACCAGGAGGAGCCACAACTCTTCTGCAATGCACTGCGCCACCTTGTGGCGGAATATCCCATACGTAAGGACTTCTTGAAGCAGGCCATGCCATGCAATAGGAAAATAGATGTAAATGTTTGAGATCCAGAATCTGTCTGACCTCTTGGGAACAATGAACAAGTTCGAGTAAAACACCATGTTCTGGTGGGGGGGGGGGGAACCAGAACAATGACTCCAGCTTGAAGGAGATCTTTCACAGCTTTGAGAAGCTGTGTTGATGTGGATCCTGTGGCAGATTCAATCGGAAATAGCGATTCGGCTGAAAAGTGCGGAACTTGTAACCTGAAAGAACAATCTCTATTACCCAGGCATCTGACACATGATTCAGTCAGCCTTGAGTAAACCTGAGCAATTGCCCCCCCACTCGACAAGGCAAGGGCGCTTCTTCATGCATTAGAGGACGATTTAGATCTGGCTTACTTGGAACCCGTTGAGAAACATCCCTGAAGAAGCAGAGTACCTGCCCTGTTAAGTTCCTTAATCAGATTTTTCAAATCTTCCCCAAAAAGCTTGCCACAATTAAAAAGGTAAAGATGGCATAGTGAGCTTTGCACTAAAATCTAGAGAATGGCTCATCTGGAAGATATTGCCCCAGCAGAGATCTTTATGGCATCGAGAGAAGCCTTCAATAGGATAGCATGACCGTTCTCAGATCCTGAACTAGAAAACAAGCTTATCAGAAGAAACCTTGTTGAGAATATATTTCTCCATGGCCTGCAAACTGAACGCCAGCAGCTTTTGCTAACAGAACAGAAGAACAATGAGGAAGCACTGCAGCCCCTAAGGGCTTGTTGAGAGGCCCGATAGGGCAAAAATAAAAATTGGAACACGCTGCTCTGTCCCTCACATCAGCATTAAAATAGTTAATTAATACTGATCGCAGTAATTTAACCTAAAATTATGACAAAGCAAACCTGCCCAAGTCCGTTCTCAGAACACTAGTCAGAATTGGCTGTATTGGCTGTGGGGGCTTTGAAGTGCTATGTGTCAATACAGAACTTTGACAGTGTCCAATGTTCTCATGTGAACATTGAAAGCCAAATGTTTAGAAAGAGAAGTCAAAATGCCGCATCCTCCACGTTTACAAAAGAAAATCTATTTATGATTAAATTACTGCAGCCACCAGGACTAAAGTAAATATCAATCTTGTGGGTTTAAATATATCTCTGATGACCCAAATGACTTGGGTTTTTCAGGGTTTGTCTACTTAGTAGTATACAAAATATATACATTTGTAGAAGACCAACCATTTTTTGACATATCAATATGTGTAAAACATATACCTGTGTGCCTAAAAAACGGTGAACACTGCATCCTGTTGAGGTATCCCACACTATCATAAGGCCACGACTGTAGCCTATTAAGAGTTGGTCTGGATTTCTTGGATGCTCCTGTAACGCTTCCACTGACTCAAACTGATGCCGATTAGTATAGTCCTCTGGAAGACTGCGGCAAAGGAAAATAAAGAATTAGGTAGCAATTTTCAGGACAAGATTATGAATCACTGTCAAATTCATTATTGCTTACCCTTGCAATGCTGTATCATGTCCTACAGCCTTTTCTTCTACTACTTGCAAGGATGGCAATGTAAGGGTAAAAACGCTGCCTCCATCTGTACCTACAAATAGTTTTTCGCCAGACGAGTGTGGCAGTAGAACCTTGATTTGTGTTGCACTAGGGGGTGCACTAGAAGGAAAAATGCAATGTGCCAATAAATAAATGTATATATACACATACATATGTAATATTTTACAGCAGTGGTTCATATGGTCATTTTCTGTGGACTACCTTTGTAACCTAAAATTTAAATTTAAAGGTTTACATGTACTTTTCCAGTGAAAAACTGCCTTAATCTATAAAAAATTACCAACATTGCACCTAAGAAAAGTACTCACCACAGCGAATGCATCAGACTAGCTTAGTAAAGCTGAATAGAGCACAAGCCCCTGACTGGAGGAGAGCCCATGCATGTGCCAAGAGATTGCCGGTGAGGTAAGTTTACACAGAAATCTGGGGATTTCACCAAATCGGCATGCCTCAATGAAAAGGAATAATACCCGGGTAATAAACACAGCAACGTTTTATTGGACCATCTGGCACATGCCGGAGTGGCTTTTCCCACCTGAACTGTACAGATCATCAAATAAAATGGTTAACAAGCCTCTAGATAGATCTAGAAGATTCCAGGGCCGTGTGCTGGCTTTTCCCCAGGGCATCCTAAATCAGGATGCCTTGCTGTGTGAACCCCCCAGGACCCATAAAAAATACCATTTTGAGATTACTCACCTTTGAAATGGGTATTATAAGTATGTCACACACCCCGCTTCCACTATTCATGACATATGGGTTATGGTCCAGTAGAGGGTGAACTTCTGCAGAGATGAAAGCAAAAAAGAAGCCCCTCCTGGTCCATAAATACCTGGGACCTCCCACACATTCCCCAGTTCCTTCTCTGCAGGACGGCGAGCACGTCAGAAGATGTATGCTGCTCTTCCTTGCAGGTAAGCCAGGCTTACACCAGGCCATATTGTGCCCTATTTCTGCCCGGACCTTTATACTGTAAGTCCCTATACTAGCCTCCCAGCCTTAGCTGCAGGTCAGGGTGAGGGTAGGCTTCACCTTAATAGGTGCTTAGGGAGCCATGCTCCCCCGTGAGACCCCATATAAGGGGGTAGGTGGTATCCGGGTTGGTGATCCCGGTTTGGGATGCCCTGTCCCCATTTACTTCCCTTACACCTTACGGTGAAGGGTTCTCCCCCTTCCGGGTCCCCTCACTAACCCTCTGTTTTGGCACTATTGCAGGCCCATCTCCTGGCTGGGAACCGCATTTCTGGACTCGGAGGGGGGGGGGGCTGTATTTTCCCCAGGGCATCCTAAATCAGGATGCCTTGCTGTGTGAACCCCCCGGCACCCATAAAAACATACCTTTTCACACTTCAGCGGTGCAAGTGTGGGCTCTCTTCCTATGAGGGCCGCCTGCCGTGACTGCAACATTCAGCTCTCATCGTTTTGAATGGGACGCATGCACAAGCCCAGGGATACAGGTTATGGCAGTGCACGCTCCCCATTTATTTTAATTAGAGCCCTTTGCCGACTGACATAAGCCAAAGGGCTCTGATCAGGCAAGAGCCCAGGAATGTGTTAACGTGGAAAGGGGAGTTTTTATGGGCTTTCTGGCGGAATAAAAAAAAAAAAAAATCCACGGTGTCACGTTCAACATTCCCAGGTTTTGTTCCACTTTAGGCAATATTGCACTCAGTTACACATGGTCAGCACATTTAACTAGTTACATATCAGTGCTGCATGATTGTCACCTATAATCTGCATTTTGCACTGGTATATATTTTTATGTAACACACACACACACGTCCTGTGGGTATAGTATTCTGTAGGAAAATGTAATACTTTACACAAATAATAAAAAAAAAAAAAAAAAAAAAAAAAAGATAACTGATAATTCATTTTCAGCAAAGGTATGCATCGTTGTAACTAAAAAAAAGTTGAAGCCTATGTAACCAAGTTTTTGCAGGTACCCTCAACAGTTCTTTTTAGAAAATAATTTACCACTCACCCAGGTGGTCCCCGAAGGGTAAGCTTCTTTTCTTCCTGCAGTTCAGAGACGCCATTGTGCTGTCTAAAGGACCATATGTGGAGGCTGTTGTCATCCAGTAATGTGACAATTTGGCACTATAATACAAACTATACAAATTAGGTGTACAGTGGAAACATATACACACATAAAACTGAAAAAAAAAAAAAAAAAAAAAAACATGAGCAACACCTGCAAACCATGTAAATAAATGGACAATTTAGCAAAAAAAAAAAAAAAAAATTACACGAAATCACTATGAGCGGGCACTCCCCCCTCCATTTACTACAATGGAAAGGGGCATGTTAGGTCTTCACAAGCCTCTTTCCATTGCAGTGAATGGAGGGGGCGTGCCCGACCACAGAGAGGGGGAGACGCCGCATCAAAGGACACAGGAAGACGTGCAGAATGGTCGGGGGGGTCCAGCAGTCAGGTAAGATCTGCATCGCTACACTAGCACTGACAAGTCTAAGTGGGACACATGGTGGGTATAGCCTTTTTTGGGCTGAAAACTATTTTTGTGTACATCACTGGTAAGCAGATTGACTAAATATTTACAACCGGTTTCAGATTTCTTTCTATGGCATTATCCCTTTCGCTGCCAGCCTACCTGGAGTTTTTGTCACCCTTGGTGCCAGACCATTTTACACTATTTTGCGCTCCCCATGTTCATATGTGATTTTTGAAGGGATTTCCAGGGATTTCCCAGGAAAATGATATATTGTTTTTTTCAGCAGAGTCTGGGCTTTAACATGAAATGTCTTGTTTGTCATTTTAGGTGTATTCTCAATATTCTTGGGTGAAATATGTGCAAAAAAATAAAAAAAAAATCTATTTTTTACAATTTGTAGTGTTTTTTTGTAATAAAAAAATGTAAGTTTGTCAATAAAATCTTATTGCGTGTGAAACCCCAATTTCTCCCGGTTACAGCGATACCACATATATATAGGTAGACACCCTTTCCTGCCCAGGAGACTCCCCCAAACTGAAACATAGCTTTAGGGGATTTTCAGAAAAAATACATCTGTGATATGCGCTATGCGCACCTTGCAGTTTTTCCAGAAAAACAACCCTTTACATTTGAAATACCGCCCACAAACTATATATTCTCTGGAAGTACACACCTCAAGATTTCTATTTGTACCAGGCTTGTTGATGTGGTCACAGTTTTCTGGAAGTAATCCCTCAATGTATTCTTTGGTTGCAAAGAGTTTCCCTAAAAAAGGATAAAAAAGCAGAATCAAAGCCACATTTTCCTAAAAAAACTATTTACAAACAAGAAAAAACAAGTATAATCTGAAAAAACAACATCCTCCGAACAGAACAATACCCAGCATGCATAGCTACTGTCAAGGGAAGAGTTGCCAAACACCCCAAAGTAAAGCATGTGCGTAACGGTAATTTATCTTGAAAATTTCAGCTCTGCAGACAAAGTGCGCACCTTGCGATTTTTCAACCAAAACAACCCTTTACATTTGGAATATCCCCCATAAACCATATATTCCCTGAAAGTACACATGTTAAGCTTTCTAAGCGTACCCAGCTTGTTGTAGTGGGCTCATCTTTCTGGAATTAATCCCTCAAAGAATTCTTTGGTTGCACAGGGTTTCCCTAAAAAAATTATAAAAAAGCTGAATGAAAAACACATTTTCCTAAAATATAAATATGCAAACAAGAAAAAACAAGCTAAGTCTGAAAGCGCAAGGTCCCCCGAACAGAATACCCAACATGCATAGGTACTATTAACCCTTTTAATTGCCAGCCTACTTGAGATTGTGTCACCCTCTGTTGACAGGTCATTTTTTCCCCATTTTGCGCCATGTTTTGCGACATTTTTGCTGGAATTTTCAGGAAAATTATATAAATATATTTTTTGGAGCAGAGTTTAGGCTTTAACATGAAATGTCTTGTTTGTAAATTTTATTCTGTTTTTTACAATATTATTAAGTAAAAAAAAAAAAAAAAAAATTTTTAGAAAATTGCCTCCTTTATTTTACATTAAAAAATGTATTTTATTAAAGAAAACCATATTGCATGTGAAAGCCCCATTTCTACCGATTAGAACGGTACCACATATTTATCGGTAGCCCCCCCATTCTTGCCCAGGAGACCCCCCTAACTGAAACAAGTAATTTTTAACATTTACAAATAAAATACAACTACCATCCACACTACAAAGGGTTAAATCGGGAAAAAAAATGACATAGGGTCCCCCCTCCCAGGGGAGGGGGACCCCATTTTTTTGGATTTTTAAGGGTTAAAAACCCTTAAAAATCCCCCCCAAAAAAACGACATGGGGTCCCCCTTACCCGAAGTAACCAGCCCAGGACCAGCTATGCAGAGCTTGTAGAAACAGGGCGCAGGGGCCAGCTTTTGTGGCCCCCGGCCCTGCAGGCTACAAAGCCCGCATAGCCCGTGGGCCCAGGCTCTTCTGCCCCCCCCTGGCCTTTGGGGAGGCAGGTAATGGGGGTGCCAAGGGTTAATGGCAAGTCACCAGCTAGTGCAGGTGACTTGCCATCCCCCCAGCCTTGTGAACTGATATAGGGGTCTCATGGACCCCTTACCAGTTCACAAGGGGTTAAATGTAAAAAAAAAAACAGACACAGAGAAAAAATATTTTATTATTTTTTTTTTTACTTACTTACCTCCCATCCATACTGGATCACTCTGTCCCTCGCAATCACTGGCTTCTGCTCACTTGCTAGAAGCTTTTTATAGCTGCTGGATGACAGAAAACAAAGGGTTAATTAAAAAAAAAAAAAAACGAGGGAGGGGGACCCCATTTTTTTTGGATTTTTAAGGGTTAAAAACCCTTAAAAATCCCCCCCAAAAAAAGGACATGGGGTCCCCCTTACCCGAAGTAACCAGCCCGGGACCAGCTATGCAGGGCTTGTAGGAACAGGGCGCAGGGGCCAGCTTTTGTGGCCCCTGGCCCTGCAGGCTACAAAGCCCGCATAGCCCGTGGGCCCGGGCTCTTCTGCCCCCCCGGCCTTTGAGGAGGCAGGTAATGGGGGTGCCGGGCGGTTAATGGCAAGCCACCCGCTAGCGCAGGTGACTTGCCATCCCCCCAGCCTTGTGAACTGGTATAGGGGTCATGGACCCCTTACCAGTTCACAAGGGGTTAAAAGTAAAAAATAAAAACACAGACACATATTTAAAAAAATGACATTTATTATTTTTTTTTTTTACACTATACTCACCTCCAATCCTGGGTCCCACGTCGCTGTCCCGCACCGCTCTCTCAGCGCCGGCATCTGTCAGATGCCGATAGTGATCGTCGCAGGGCGGATGAGAGGAGAGGAGGCTCCGATCGGAGCCTCCTCTCACCCGCTCTGCACCGATCACCACCGGCATCTGACAGATGGCGGTGCTCGGTGAGGGTATAGGAGGAGCGGGATGACGTCATCCCGCTCCTCCCACAAAAGGCGGGGCCGCCACCTCCCATTAGAGGCGGCGGCCATCGCCGCCATTACGAGCGGTGAGGACCCGGAAGAGGGTCCTCACCGAAGCCTGCGGAGCCCAGGGGGGGGATCGGACCACCCCCCCCCCCCCCTGGTGAAGAGAAGACGGCGGGCCGGGGATCGGGCGAGGAGGTGAGTCAGTGGCGCTTTTTTATTTTTTTTTACTTGTGCTGAGCGCGGGGAAAACGGGGGGGGGGGGGGGGGGGGCGATCGGATGCCCCCCCCCAGGAAGAGGAGACCAGCAGCTTATCGGGGATACCAAAGGTAAGCGTTTTATTTTTATTTATTATTAACTGTTTGGGGTAAATGCCAAGCCCGTAGTTTCTACGGGCTTGGCACTTAAGTGGAGTGGAAGAAAGCACGTAGAAACTACGGGCTTGGCACTGAAAGGGTTATATGTAAACCCACACCCATGATCCTCCAGGGACTGTATAGCAAGTTTTGTAGGACATGGGAATGGAAGTTCAGAATTGTTGAGAGAAGTGGTCTGGCTGGGAGTCACTGAAAAGAATGCAAGGATTTAAAAAGTCTACGGAAGCCAGACCTCAGATCAGTGAGGTGCCAAAGGTGCACAAGGCTACCTGCTTACCTTTCATTTGCGTCGCTGAAGATGAGGGCGGCACTACCAAAATACAGCCTGCTGGTGGTGGCCTGCTTACGGAGGTGTTCATTATTCCTAATACAAACTTCTTGCGTGGTCTGTTCACAGGCCATGCTTACCCACAGCAGTGTAAAGGCAAGGGAAAGAGTCTCATGCCTTCTGACAGACCAGATGTGAGGGAAAATTCATGAAAGCAGACTTTCTCTTTAAATAGGAACAAAACCCAAGATTTGTCACTTCAGACTAATTAAAGCCGCGATTAAGATCATCAGCGTTTTTCTGGACAGAGGATGCTCAGCTTGCATTTGACGCCCCCAAGCTTCAAATTACCTCTGTCCTTATTCTACAGCACCCTAATCCAGCATTAACTTTTGTCCTGGAGGTAGAGGCATCTACAGCTGCAGTAAAGACTTTCCTGTCACAAAGAGTTAGTGAGAAGCAGGCAACTTGTTACAATTTTCTCCAAGAAGCTGTCCCCATCACAGTAATTATGATGTGGGTGACCAGGAACAACTTTCAATAAAACTGGTAATTGAGAAATGGATACCGCTTGGAGGGCACCAAACATCCCATCCTCATTCGGACTGGCCACTGCAATCTGGAATATCTATGGTCCGCCCCAATGCAAGCCAGCTTATTGGTCAATATTCTTCTAATGGTTCAGTTTCCATATTGCTGAGTAGCAAGAATGGCAAGCCCTGCCCTCAGTCTGAAAAATCAGTCTTGGGTGATCAGTATTTTTAGCTTATTGAATCTGACTGGATCACCAGGATTGAGAGGGATGATTTCAAGGGTAAGATGGTGGTTATTGAAAAGGTTTATGCCTAGGTCCTTGCCCAGAATCATGATCAACCCCATGCCGGTCACTTAGGAGTGCAAAAGACCATATGGTATGGAGATATTTCAGGTGCAAAATTTGAAAAAGTGATGTTCATTTGTATCCGATTGTGATATGTATACCCAGTCAGCAGGTCTCCTTAGGTTTCAGACCTTGGCAATCACAGGGTGTTTTTTAGCACCCTGCCATTGCCTGTGAAGCGCTTCCCATAGTAACCCATCGGTGCTTTCACATCTGCATTTGGCGTTTGCAGAGCGATAACACTGCCCCGTAAAAGCCTTGCCTAAAGCGTTTTGAAGGTTCTCTAATAGTGATTCCACTATCGCAAATGCCCACCAGCAATTGCGGGGCACCTGCCCTGGGCCACTCAGGGCAAGCACGTTCACCCCACAATCGCTGGGTGTGAGCCTTATGCCCCTAACCATCCTTGAATCTTCTTGGAAAAGTATATACATGGTTTTCAGTGCTTAGCTGTCCACTTTAGCGGGTCATAATACCATCATGGTAATTGTTGAGAGGTTTACCAAGGTCAGTGGTTCAGTGGAAATTACTACGAACTGCTCCAGAAATGGTTGAGGTTTTCGTCATGAAGGTTGTACAATTCCATGGCCTTCTGATAGGGGTTCCCAATTCACATCCCAGTGTGTACCAACCATACCCTAGAACAGTTATTCCTCCTATCTGCAGGGTGACTGGAGTTTGCTTCTTTGTATGGCTGAGTTTGCCAATAACAACACTCTGCATTCCTGAACAGGCCATTAACCATTCTGGGTTAGTGGGGAAGCCCTACCTGCTCTGCTGGCAGTGGTTTCCGGCCCTGCCAAATTTGAGATTCCAAACATCCAAAGAGATTCTTCTCTGCTGTCCGGAGCATTGCAAAAAGGACCGATGACAGCAGGTGAATCTGGACTTTTGGTTAGGGGATCAAGTCTGTCTAGCGACTGAGTATCTCCGGCTTCAGTGACCGTCCAAGAAGCTTGCCTCAGCTTCACTGGACCATTCTGCCATAAAGAGAAAAATTAACTGGGTGGCCTTTGAGCTGCAGCTCCAAGCCTCATATCGCATCCATCCTGTGTTTCATATAACCAAATGTATTTAACCAACAACCACAATTCAGTAACCTTTAATTTTTCAGTTTTAAACCATTTACATGCTCACATATGGAGTATATACATGATGAGTGTTTACTTCAAATTAGGTAAGTTTACATATTACTTACTATGCATTTATAGCAGCAGCTAATTCAGGTCACTGAGTAATACCTGCAGGCTACCTATCCAGCTTGCCTTTCAGTATAGCAATTTTTACACACATATCTATGTGCCCTGCTGTAATACATCAAGGTGTATCAATTATATTACACGCCTCTTTTTCCAAATTGTAGTTCGCTTCTCATACACCCAACTCTTCATATTCTGAGGTAACTATAAAGAGTAAAAAAGCACCAAGGCTTGCACAACACTTGTTTCATACAAGTCTCATTATAAGAAACCAGACAGGGTTCTGAATTAACCTCAATAGGCCTTTTTTTGCCGAACCAAGCCGTTCTGGTGGCCAGCGAAGTGACGTATTTTACGCCAAGACAAGGCAGATCCTGGAATTTAAAAACCCAATGGCAATACCAAGGCATATGGCATCTCTGCTGATGCCTGTCCATGGATTCTTTTTCTGTTCTACACTAGGTAGAGATCCAAGAAGCTAGATATACACTACTAATTTTACGCCCTCTCGTATACAGTTTTTCCTTATGTGGGGACATATTTTAGCAGATTTTTAAGATGCACAGATTAAATTGCAAACTGGATTGCATTTGAATAGAAGATCAAAAAAAAAAAAAAAAAACTGGAGCTTTTGCTCAAAACAAAAAGCCGCTTTGTTTAATACAGGAGAGCAAACCTGGCTGGTTGTTATATTCAACCGCTACAATTTATTGTACTTTACCTGAAAGGGAACAAAGCTGATCTTAATTACTGCATTATTCTCTTCATGCAGACCCATTAATTCCACCCCGGGGCTGCCATAACTGAAAGAAAACTAGGTTAAGAAATATACGTTTTATATATGAGAAAAACTAGAACCATTACATTTTCTTACACACAGCCATTTGTATCACAATAATATGAATATTGCTTTAATTGAAAGACTATATAAAAAGTAGGTGCAGGCGTGCAATTACCTTTTGGGTCACTCCCCGTCCCCTCTGTAAGCTTGCAAGCATTCCACATTCCAATTGTAAAGCGCTATGGAATACGTTCGAGATCTCTATCTCTCTATCTATACATACACTTTACTTATAAACATACAGTATTCTGTGTATGTATGTAATTTTTTACGGCAGTATAAGCAACATGTCAAATGCTTTTAGAAATATTGGGCAAAGGTTTTAGCAGAAATTCAAACACAGGCTGTTTAGGGGCACTGAGCTGGGGATAGAAGGTGTCAGTTTCTTTCTGGGTGTACAACCACTTTAAATCCACATCTCTTTGACCATGGCTAAAATTAGCTGCATGAAAGTAGGTGGCTGAAGAACAAAGGCAACATGGCCAGCCCTGTGCCAACATGGCAGCATGCAGGAGTTAGCTCAAAGTTATTTGTGATTATTTCCTTTTTACAATACAATTATTTTCTGATTTCTAATTCTGGTTAATTGGTACATGAATAGATAACTAAAAAAAAAATTGATGTTACTTTGACAAATTTGAAAAAGGAAAAAACAGAAAACATAAATATGCCATGTGATTTCTAAAGTATCTTCTAAACAGCATATGACTTTTAAACACTTGCCAATAGCTTGAAAAGGATACACTTTAATAGCCCCAGAGCGTGTTCCGATTGCCAGGACATGCAGATAGTCACTGAAGCCCAAGGCACTAGGCTGGTGAGGAAAGCCATGTTCCACAGTCTGTAGAAACAAACAAAAAGATAAGGCTTACAAATGGGACACAACATTCTTAAGATAGCCATCACCACTTCACCTCAGTGGCAGACAAGGCAACCTCCCCATCTGACCCCTGCCCCAACGATATGCCACTTTAACAAAAAATAAATAAATATTACCTGAAATGAGGTAATCCATGGCGTCCCTGATGTATACCTCTTGAGCCATAGGAAACATTTTAATGTACGGCTCTAGAGAGTGTTTCTCCCCCCCCCCCCTCCAAGTCCAACCCAGGAGAGTGCCGAAAATCTGTTCCTTGGGTCACAGAGAAACATCCAATTGGTCCCAAAGCAGTCCCAAAACATAGGTAGAGAGGTAGATACAAAAAGGCTTCTTACTGGAAAGTAGTTGACTTCTAGATAGATTTATTCCTTCCCAATTTTGCAGGAGGGATGCTTGGTACCCGTAATTTAGACACAAGCACAGAAGACGCCAAAGTCAAATATTTGTTAAAGGGTCACGGTCACAAAAAATGGCTCAAAGATAAAAATCCATATAAAACATGCCGGAAGAATAGGTCATTCATACACCCGCTATCAAGAAATATTCAGAAAGGTTTTTTCTTTATTTCAATGGAAGGAAGAGGGAAAGGGGTGACCAGCTCTGGCGCGCCTGATACACCAAACCTGTCACCCCTGGATTTTATTCTACTATCCTACTATGAAAGAATAAACCACAAACCTGGTGGGAGCTTTATTCAGTCGGGTGTATAAGTGACCTCTCCTCTCATTAGCCGATGTGCTTACATGGATTTTTAATATTGCACAATTACACGATAGCGCTTCTTTAAGTAGCACTTGGCTAATCATATAAACAGAAAAGATATTCTATTATTCATTCACATACACCTACCTTCAGAACAAGAAAAGCTGGTTTTAAAAAAACAAGCATAAACTTGTGCATTAACAGCAAACAAGCTAGAGTCACTAACAGGAAGGGCAGCACTGGGCCACCACCTACCACCGATACCCACATTAATAAACCTTAATTAGGGACATCAAAAGCAAACAAACATATACGGTACTCGTTACATTCTACCCAGGCAGAAAAAAAGTAGAAGGTTTTAGGTTAGGTGCACTTTAGGATTTGGCAGAAACTGGGAGAGAGCTTGTCCACAGAGGAGGGCTAGTGAACAATGGACCCACCAAAAGTCAAGCACTTGCTGCCGATGCCCCCTGAAAACATAGCTACTACAGCCATGCGTTCAGCCCAACCCTGCATACTTCCCAGCTCTCTTGACCAGTGGCACAGACAAACAGTCCTACACCCTAAAGAATGATGGGCAACCACAAATCCTTGCTGGACCTTATGCCTGAGACAAACAAATCCTTAACACGCTTTGCTTCCCTGCCCAAACTATAGCTCATAGACCATGCAGTCAAGAAAAGATATGGCAGAAGAGCAAGGGCCCAATGGCAGAAACTGAGCTATTCCAATTTGTATCCTGCATGTCCTGGAAAACAGCCAGTATAATCAAACCCCTACAAAAATTGTTTGTAAACTGTCCATGTAGAAGAGAGGCACTATATTAAAGTGGACGAAAACTCACAGGCCGACAGCCCTAGACTCCATAAGATTCCAGGTCCGCTCGTTTCCCTCCCCCCTTGGAATCCAGAATAAGGCCCAGGCCGCCCGGAAACTCACCTTCTTCCCTGGTCCAACGGTGCATGCACGAGCAATAGCTGCATCCTCGCTATCCCATTAGCAGAGCGACAAGACAATTTACTGGCAAGTGAATTGCTAGGAAATCCCAAATTAATTGAATGCTTTGGTGTGAACCAAGCCCTAGGGTTTCAAAAGCCGCTACAGGAAGGCTGCAGCACCTGCTATTCCTAGACATTTTTTCATACAGGTACCAACGGGCCCCCATCCTGCCTGCTTCCTGACATTCCAGATTCAGTATTAGTGCGGCCAAGCATGAGGCAACATTTTAGAACAATATTCCCAAAGCTCATGTTATTTGGATCTAATTACTATGATAAATATTACAGTACATCTGTTCCACAGACCGGTATGTGCCAGTCCTTCATGCTCACAAATTCAGCATGGCCTCTACACACGTCTCCTGTATAAAGAGACTGTCACACCAGAAGAGACACCTGTGCACTGGCAATAACAGGGTCCCACCCATCAGACCCCGTTACAGACTCCCACCTCTCTAAACTCTTTAGCCAACCACACTGCTATTGAAGTCTGGACATGAGAAAGCCAATGACAAACACCCAAATCTGGTCTGCAGCCACCACTGTTGTTGGGAGTCCCTGAACTAGAGGATCCATCAGCAGCTGAGGACCACACACGGTATTCAAGGGGAGGGAGCTTATCCTATGCCAGCAATGACAAAGAGGAAAGAATCTAATGGGATAACCAAAACCTTCCAAATAACCTGCAAGGAGCACAACCAGCCAGGCCTTCTGATAGGGCTTTAGGTCACACGAGTGCTTCAAGCGAGTAAGACCATCTAAACTATCAAAACATCGCAATCAATCAATCCTGCGGTTATCCCGGTTGCTTTTGCATCTTTTTCTACCACACCTTTTCTCCTTCACTCAACTCTCTATTAATATGCTTTGATACAGCACTCTGAGAACAGCCAGCTTCTTTAGCAATGACCTTTTGTGGCTTACCACCCTTGTGGAGTGTCAATGGCTGCCGTCTGCCTTCTGGTCTACTATACCAGACTAAGGACCTTTTTAGATGCTTAGGAAGCTTTTGCAGCCATTTTTGGGTTAATTATTCACATTTTCTGAGATAGTGAATTTTGAGTTTTCCTTGGCTGTAAGTCATAATCAACGTTAAACCGGACCTTCACCATGGTGTATTGAAAAGCCCAAACCCTTAATAAACAATTACCCAGCATCAAAAATTAATATATTTTGCATTTTTAGTCACTTATTCTTTACCCCACTAGGTTGGAACTCTGTTCAGGACTTTAGGATACAAATACCGCCATCTTGACTCAGAAGCATCACACTTACTGAGGAGAGGAGAGTGGGATAAAGTATAGGGGGGGCTGGTTATAGCTGTGCTTTGCTCAGACAGAGCAGGGCTGGGGTCAGGAAAAGGTGAGCAGGCCCAGAATGTAGAGCAGCACAGTCAGAAGGCACTTCCTGTTTGCAGGCTGCCTGATGTTCCATGAGCCGCCATCTTGGATGTTTAAAGGCACATGCAGTAGATGCAGGTAGGATGATTTTTAATGTGAGCAATCTGTATGTACAGGGTGTGGGAAACATATAAGATAGGCTCTTATTCAGGGTGAAGGACCGCTTTAACATAAAGAACTGTTACTTGTTGCAGATTATCTGTAATATCCTTACCTTATTGAATTGAAACAAGTCTCGTTTAAGTCTTTCCCTCACAGAGTCTTGACCAGACCGTAAAAAACGTTTCATAATTGCGGGGGCCTAAAGACAATTGAAGGAAAAAAAAAAAAGTTATTAAATATCTTTTAAAATGCTTATCGTACTATACACCACACTAAAGAAAAGAAAACCTTAACAATTCATCAAAGTCTCTGTCCAGGCAACATATAACAAATATGGCTTAAACCGAACCTTCACCATGATTTATTGAAAAGCCCAAACCCTTAAAAAATGATTCCCAGGCATCTAAAAGTAATATATTTTACGTTTTTAGCCACTTACTTACTTCTTTCCCCCACTGGGCTGCAACTCTGTTCAGGACTTTAGGATACGGGAGCCGCCATCTTGACTCAGAAGCATCACACTTCCTGAGGAGAGGAGAGTGGGGTAAAGTACAGGGGGGCAGGTTATAGCTGTGCTTTGCTCAGACAGACAGAGCAGAGCTGGGGTCAGGAAGAGGTCAGCAATCCCAGAATGTAGAGCAGCACAGTCAGAAGGCACTTCCTGTTTGCAGGCTGCCTGATGTTACATGAGCCACCATCTTGGATGTTTAAAGGCTTATAACATGCAGTAGATGCAGATAGGATGATTTTTAATGTGAGCTATCTGTACGTACGGGGTGAGGGAAACATATAAGATAGACTCTTATTCAGAGTGAAGCACCGCTTTAATTAAGTGGACCAACAAGCAGTCCCAGTTCCAGTGCTGACAAGACCCTCTCTAGCCAGCATTTACAAGTTACTAGAGGAGTGATTCAGTTTGCTGGGCTGGCAGGTTGCTTAGATTCTCCCCTTTGGGCAGACAATTTTTGTTAAGTTGGCTTTATGCTGTTCCCTCTGACAGTTTTAAAAAGGCACAACTGCCCACAAATGGTTCATAAGTGTATGAAAGGCTACTAGCATGAGGGAAAAAATTGGCAGCCAAGCAGTGCCTTCATTTGCAAAAGCTATGCAGCCTTCGATGTCTGGGCTGCTGATTTGCAAGCTGGGTTTTAGGTCAGCAAGTTGTGAACAGCACAACAGCAAAAAAATAAGTTAAGTTACCTGGTAACTTCTTTAACCATCCTCCGGGCAGCATACTTATGAGACCTTGTGTCCCCTAAGATGGAACACCTGACTACCAGAATTGGATAAAGCTTTAACCCCTCCTCCTAGTCTCCAGTTGTTATAGAGATCTGAAAAACTAATAAAAGGCAACCCCAAACCGTACTTGTAAATAAACATGAAACACTTTCAATGATATCTTAAAGGGAGTGAAACCCGATTGCTGCCTGTTTGGATGTTTAGAAAATAAGTTATCAGGTAACTAACTTAAGTTTTCTCAGGACATCCTCTGGGTAGCATACTTAGAGATAGCTGAGATATTCCTCTACTGGGTTGGAAATGCAGCCCAAAGCACACTGCTGCCAAAGGACTGATCCTGCAAGGTGAGCAAGTCTAAACGATAATGCCTAACAAAAGTCTTGGCTGAAGACCAGGTGGCCACTTTACAAAGCTGTTCAATAGAGGCCCAAGTTTGCTCTGCCCAAGACAGAGACACTTCTCGTCGAGTGAGCTGTAAATCTTCCCTGGAACCTGTAATCTATGATAGGCCATACTAACAGTGCTCTTCATCCAACGTGCCAAAGTTGACTTGAAGACTAGTTGCCCCTTTCTTGGTCCTGAAAATGAAATGAATAGGCCATCTGCCTTTCTCCAATCCTCGGCCTGATGAAGATACTCCAGAATAAAGAACAAATTTCCTGAGTCCTGTGAAGGAGGATATATTTGGAAGGTAGCAGGGCTCCACCCTTAATACCACTTGATCCTGAAAAATCTGAAGAAAGGGGCGAGGACAGGACAAATTAATGTCCACTAAAAACAGAACCTTCCAGGTGAGGAATTTAATATGGAAATCCTGGTTTGGCTCAAATAGTGGAGCAGTCATCACTGTCAGGACCTTAGATAGATCCCATTGAGGTACAATCTTCCTGCAAACTTGCTTAGATCTCCACACAGCTAGAAGAAAGCTAACCAGAGAAAAGGATGAAAGTCTTTTGTCCAGAAAAACTGACAGTGCTGCTAATCGGACATTCAGGGTGCCCAAATCAGCTCCTCTTTGGAGAAAGTTGAAAATGACCGGAAGGTTAGACGTCGATTTCCCATTCTGAATCTTTTAAGTAGTAAAAGTTTTCCAGACTTTCAAATTAATCTTCCTTGTTACTTCCTTGATCACCTTCTTCGAATATCCCTTCTTCCAAAATAAGGCGATCTCAGTGTCCAAGGCTCCTATATGGACAGTGTTACAAGTAGGGGTGTGAATTGCAAGAACCTGGCAATACGATACGTATCACAATAGGATTATCCCGATTCTGTCTCAAAGACGATATATTGCATTTATTTTTTTTATTGAAAAAAATACATTTACATAGGATCTTCTTTTCTTTTGGAATTTTAAGTGTTAAAAACCCTTAAAACTCCCATCCAAAAAAAAAAAAAAAAAAATTATTTTTTTTTTTCTGTTTTACAGGACTTGCCGGCTAAAGCGGGGGGGGGGGGGGGGG
This sequence comes from Gastrophryne carolinensis, assembly GCA_027917425.1. Taxonomy (NCBI): domain Eukaryota; kingdom Metazoa; phylum Chordata; class Amphibia; order Anura; family Microhylidae; genus Gastrophryne; species Gastrophryne carolinensis. The sequence goes on along the minus strand of CM051243.1, from coordinate 142,765,267 downwards.
GGGGGGGGGTATTCCGGGCACTCTCCTGAAGCCAGAGGAGCCCAGGGGGTTGGAGGCCCCCCTGGGTGAAGAGGGAAGCCGGCCGAATGGGGGTCAGATGAGGTTTTTGTTTTTTTTTACTCAAAGTCAGAATCGATACTAGAAAGAAAGACTTAATTCTAGTATTGTCTAATGAAATACATGGTATTTGACAGAATCAATTTTTTTCTGGCACCCCTAGTTACAAGAGTCGAGAACCATGTTCTCTTGGGCCACCAGGGAGTCAGAAGCAGAACTGTGACCGGCTGACTGGTTAGTTTGTTCAATACTTGAGGAAGCAACTGAACTGGAGGAAACACATAGGCTAGGCTGAATGGTCAATCGTGAGCCAGGGTGTCTACCCCCAAAAAATTCAACTTGTGTTTTTTTTCCCCCGATGCAAAGAGATCCGCTTCCAGAGTTCCTCTCCGAATACAAATCCGATTGATTACTTCCCGATTTAGTAACCATTCTGACTCCAGTAATGGTGTGCGACTTAGGAAGTCGAATACTTGATTTAAACACCCCTTCAGATGAATGGCTGAAAAGGACAGCAGGTTTGTTCTGCCCAAACAGTATTTCTGTTGCGCTGACAATCGAGAAGATCTTGTCCCTCCTCCCTCCTCAACAATTCAAATAGGCCATTGTTGTAGCATTGTCTGTTCTGATGTGAACATGCCAATACTTCAGATGATATGCAAAGGTGAACAGGGCTTCCGTCACAGCAATCAATTCCATCAAATTCGAGGAAGACTGACTGCTTTGGACCACTTTCCTTGAGCCGTCAGGGCATGCAATGTGCTCGCCATCCCCAAGAGGAGGCATCTTATGACTCGGTCCCTTGGATCCCTCCAGGACAGACCGCTGACAAATCTGCCCTTTAATAATCACCATTCCAGTGATTTCTTTACTGGCTCGGTAACTAGAATGGTCTCTGAAGTTGTGTAGCTGGAGGGTTCTTGAATGGGCAGATACCCCATGGTCTTCATTGCCTGACTGGAGCAAAAGAACAGAGAATCTTTATCTTCTGGGGAGGTAAAACAATTGACAATATGAAGGACCCAGGAGGCAGCAGATTCCTGACCAGAAAGATGTTTACCATGCAAAAATGCTTGTACCACACTAGAAGACTTCCTTTTTTCTTTTTTCAGATTTCAAATAAACCTGAATCCCCGATGCCTTCTTCACCTAAAAGATGCGTGAATAGAATCCTGTCACCTGCTGCTGGTGAGGGGCTGACACAATCACCCCCTTGGTCAACATAGAGGCTAGGCTGTCCCTGATAGCCAGATTATCCTTCCTGCCTCTTGGAAGAGGAGTGACAAAGAAATTTGAAGGGGGGGGGGGGGGGGGGGCGCGAGTTATCATATGCCTCTGGAAATAAAGGGACATTGAAGTAGGGATTCCCACCAGATGAGAAAGGATTGTAGCCGAACCTCTATGAGGAGGCTTGGATTGTCTTTGTTCTAGATTGAAGGGTGCCAAACAGGGTTGAACCTTTAAACTTGCCCCTGTTACTAGAGGACCCTCTAGCTCCCATAAATGCATCCCTGTTGAGGAGCGCCTAAAAGAAGATTGATAAGCAAATTTCCCATTCGGGTAGGAAAACATTTGTTGACATCAGCAGATCTTTCTAGAACCTTCTCGAACTCTGGCCCAAAGAGGAATTGTACGCTAAAAGGCATGGCACATAGGCGTAATATAGAGTCAATGTCCCCAGACCAGGTCTTCAGCTAAAGAGTCCTGCGGACGGAATTTGTCAGTGTCATACTTTAAGCCAAAAATCTGATTCCACAATCGCAATTTGAAAGAAACAAGGCTGCTGAAAAATAAGCAAGGCTTTAAAGCTGACCTTTAGCCTAAATAAGAGCCTATATTATATGGTTTCCCCCCACCCTGTAACCACAGATTGCTCACGTTAAAAATCATCCTACCTGCATCTACTGCATGTTGAACCTTTAAACAACCAAGATGGTGGCTCATGGAGCATCAGGCAGCCTGCAAACAGGAAGTGTCTGTCTCTCTGGATTCTGGGATTGCTTTCCTTTTCCGGACCCGAGCCCTGCTCTGTCTGTGCAAAGCACAGCTATAACCTGCCCCATGTACTTTATCCCCCTCTCCTCTGTATGTGTGCTGCTTCTGAGTCAAGATGGCCACGCCCATATCCTAGAGTCCTGAACAGCGTTGCAGCCTGGTGGGGGAAAGAGTAATAAGTGACTAAAACCTAAAATATATTAATTTTAGATGCTGGGGAATAGTTTAAGGGTTTGGGCCGCTGGAGCCAATAATTTAAATTCCTTGCCATACAAGTAGAAACCAGAATCGACTTAAGGGAACAGGATTCGGCCTGCCAGGCTCTCTTTAAAAGGGAATCCATCTTTTTATCTAAAGGATCTTTAAGGATACCAAAATCCTCAAAGGCCAAATCTACAACCTTGGAAAAACTTTTACAAAAAGGTACGTCCAAGGGCACTTCTCCCAAAACAGCAAATCCTCCACAAAAAAGGGGTATTGCCTCTTAAGGTTCCCCAACTTAAACTGGAACAGCCACCTGGTACAGTCGGAAAAGAGGTAGCGGAAATCTTGGAGATTCCTCTCCCAGCATCTCAGCCATGCTGCCGCCTGGATTCAACTGACAATGCTGGATAACAGGAAGTCCAGCAGCACTTCCTGTTTGCAGGCAGCCTGTAAATGCATGAGGTGTCATCTTGTTTTTAAAGTTTACCACAGCAAGAGTAAGAAAAGGGTAAGTTATTTTTTATGTGCAGCAATCTAAAATTGCCCTAGGGAGGGATGCAATACTTTTTGTTGTATTGGTCTGGTTTAAGTCATTTTTGACAGTTCTGCTTTACTTTAAATACCTTCCTAACTGGATCCTTCCGCTCATTCAGAATAGCATCCTTAACTGAACTATGAAGAGGAAAGGCCAAGGGAACTTCTGGAACGAAGTCTGGGTTAAACCCATCATGCTTAGATTTAGAGCCAATACTTTTCTTCTCAATACCCAAGGAAATGTGTAAAAGGAAAAGTAAACCTCACGGGGGAAATAAAAATTGGAGATTTCAGTAACCTAAGCAGATCAGAGTCTTGTGCTGTAAGCAAAAAGGGAGTACCACCGGGATGCCCGACCAATCTACTATGACCAGCTGAATCCCGTGAGGTCTTAAGGTTCTCAAAAGGAGGAAATATGATCCTTCAGAACTTGCATCATATCCTCCATACTGGATTCCCGTTCCCCATTTACTATCTTCTCGGTACAGGACAGAGAGGGGCTTCAGACCAACGTATTAGGATCCGGATTGTGTTGACCCGAACGAAAATCCCCCATGGATGCAAATATTACCACAATCTCCTCTACCTGATCCGCCATGTCTGGAGTGAGGTAAAGGATTAACCCACCAAGCATCCTATATAGGGTGAGAATCCTACAATAATTAAATGCTTTAACCCTCTGTATAGTCCAAAGAGGGAGGCCAGAAGCTAAGAGCTAATAAAGCTTCTAATAGTGCCTACGTGTGCCTTTTAACCAGCTAACATGTGTACTAAGCAGGAAACCCTGGTGATGAGGTCATCACAGCCAGGAGGATTAAGCCCAATCACATGACTCCCACCCCCTTCTCAACAGCACAAAATACAATTCTGTGAAATACTCACCTGTAGAATTGGTATTATACGTATACAGTACGTCCTGCTCCAGATATAATACTCACACGTGGGTAATCCTCCGCCATATGGTGGACATGCAAAACAGGCTCCTCCCGGCCCTTCATATACCCAGGGACCTCCCACAAATCCCCAGCATTGAAAAGCAGTGAGAAAAAGAAGCCGTGAGAAACCAACCACCAAAAAACTGGTAATAATAACAATGATAATCACCATACAGGGGATCCAGGATAATGTAAAAACCAGGGTGGAGTGGAGCAGGACGTACTGTATACTTATAATACCAATTCTACAGGTGAGTATTTCACAGAATTGTATTATTCTAAGTATACAGTACGTCCTGCTCCAGATAGATTACTTACACTTGGGACATCCAATAGCAGTGTCCATAAAGTAGGGTGGGATCCCCAGCAAAAAAGGCAACAGCAGGCAGTTTAAACTACTGCCGCCTGCAAAACCTTACGGCCAAACACAGCATCAGCTGAGGCCCTAACATCAACCTTGTAAAACTTTGAAAAAGGTATGAACGGAAGACCAAGTGGCGGCCTTGCAAACTTGTTCAACAGAAGCCTGGTGCTGGAAGGCCCAAGAGGCCCCAATAGCACGAGTAGAATGGGCAGTAAGATGGAAAGGAGGACTTTTCCCCTTAGCAGAATAGGCCTGAATCACAGCCTGACGAATCCATTTGCTGATGGTAGACTTGGCAGGAGCCAAACCCTTCCTAGGCCCGGAAGGCACAACGAAGAGAGCATCAGTTTTCCTGAAAGCCGCAGCGACTACCAGGTAATACTTCAAGCACCTGACTACGTCCAAGGAATGCAGAACCCTCTCCTTGTCGTTGCTAGGATTGGGACACAACGAAGGAAGAACAATATCCTGGTTCAAATGAAAGGCAGACACAACCTTAGGCAGAAAATCCGGTTTGAAGCGGGACACCACCTTGTCCTGGTGCCTCTCATAGTACGGAGGCTGAATAGATAGAGCAGCCAGCTCAGACACACACCTAACCGAAGTAATAGCCACCAAGAAGACAACCTTGAGAGTGAGAACAGCAAGAGCAGCATCCTGAATAGGCTCAAAGGGAGCACCCTGCAAGGCAGATAAAACCAAGTTTAAATCCCAGACGGGGACCATAGGTTTTCGAGGGGGACGCACATGAGTGACCCCCTGAAAGAAGGTCTTAATCAAGTGATGCTGGGTAAAGGACTTCTGAAAGATAGACAGGGCAGAAACATGACCCTTCAGAGTACTAAGTTTGAGACCTAACGCCAAACCATGCTGTAAGATCTCCAGAACCCTAGGGACCGAGAATTCCCGGAAGGGAAGAGACCTGGACTCACACCAATCAATGTAGGAACGCCATGCTCTATAATAGATAGCAGAAGAAGTCTTCTTCCTGGCCTGCACCATAGTAGCTACCACGGAGGCAGACAAACTCTTCTCCATCAAGATGGAGGTTTCAGCAGCCAAAACATCAAAGCCAGCGTTTGTAAATTGGGATGGCGTAAGGATCCCTGAGTTAACAGATCTGGCACCCCTGGCAGGTCGTACTGGTCTACTGCCATTTGAACCACACTCTTCTTGGCCAACCGGAGGCCACTAGAATCACAGGTACCCCTTCCAGAGCAATCTTGCGCAGAACCCTGCCCAGAAGGGGGAATGGTGGAAACACATACAAGACATGGACAGGGCATCCGTGGCCAAGGCCAGAGGATCCTGAGATAGGGATACGAAGGCCGGGAGCTTGTGATTGTGACGGGATGCAAACAGGTCCACATCCGGTAGACCCAAACGGTGACACAGGGACTGGAATACCCCGTTGCAGAGAGACCACTCCCGCTGACGGGACGTCCCCCTGCTCAGGGTGTCTGCTAGCAGATTCTCCACCCCCGGAATGTACACAGCCGAAATGCATTGGACATTGGCCTCCGCCCATGTCAGAATCTGAAACACCTCCTGGAGGGCACCCTTGCTCCGGGTCCCTCCCTGATGGTTGATGTAGGCAACCGCCGTTCTGTTGTCCGAGCGTACCTGGACCGACAGACCCCTCAGGTGTTGGGTGACCGCTCCAGTACCAACCGGACTGCCCGCAATTCCAGAATGTTGATGGGTAAATGGGCCTCCTGAGGGCCCCACCTCCCCTGGAAACGCAGGGACTTCCAGAATCCCCCCCCCAACCTGACAGACTGGCATCCGTTGTGACCGTCTCCCAGGAGGGGGCCAGAAAAGACCTGCCCCCTATCAAGTTCCTGTGGTCCAGCCACCACGCAAGGGACTGTCTGACCGAGGGGGGAAGCACACAGACCTCGTCCAAGGACGCTGGGTTCTTGTCCCACACTGACAGAAGGTGAAGCTACAGAGGTCTCAAATGGAACTGGGCAAAGGGCACCGCCTCGAAGCTCGCCACCATCAGGCCCACCAACTGCATTCCCTGCCGGATGGAGGGCTGAGGGCACGAGAGCAGGAACCACGCCTGCGCAGTCAAACCTTCCACCTTCTGTTGAGGAAGGAATATCCTTGACTGAACCGTATCCAGAATCATTCCCAGGAACGGAGTCACCGAGGAGGGGGGACAGAGAGGACTTGGGGTAATTGATCACCCAACCGAAAAACTCCAGGGTGGACACTACCAGCAGAGTGTCCAACTCTGCCTGCCGCAGAGACCGAGAGGTGATGAGTATATCGTCCAGGTAGGGCAGCACGCGTATGCCCCTTAGCCTTATCAGGGACATCACCCCTGCCAGCACCTTGGTGAACACCCTGGGAGCCGAAGTGAGGCCGAATGGCAAGGCCACAAATTGGTAATGCTAATCTTTCAGTGCAAATCTGAGAAATCTTTGGTGTCCTGGAAACACCGGGACGTGAAGGTAAGCATCCTTGATGTCTACGGACGTCAAAGTCCCCTGGGCGCAGAGAGCCGATGGTCGAGCGCAGTGTTTCCATACGAAAGTGCTGACTGACCCATCCTTCTTGGGTACTGTGAAAAGGTTAGAACCCCATGCCCCTGTCTCCTAAGGGGACCTTGCAAATGACCCCTAGATCCAGGAGACCCTGCACGGCCAGCAACAAGACCTGAGCTGAGGCAGGGTCCTGTGGAATCCGGGACCCAATGAATCTGGTGGGGGGGCAGTACAGCAAAATTATATCTTGTAGCCGGAGGACACTACCTCCTGAACCCACCGGTCTGAGACGTGGCGCCTCCAGACATGCTCTAGGTGCTGCAGACGTCCCCCACCCTGACGGGCGAGGGCGCCCCTTCATGCCTGAGGGGTCTTGGGAGGGGCTTTTAAAACGGTCCCCAAACAGGCACAGCCCCTTAAATGGAAGCCCCGTAAGGGCTTTCTTGGCGGCATTGTCAGCGGCCCACTGGCGCAACCAAACCGCGCGGCGTATAGCTACCACCAGGGCAGAGTCGCTCCCCCAAATGCAAAGGCATGGCATGCCAATTGGCCAACACGTGTCAGGGGAGTGCATAATAGAGGTGTTGGACAACCCTAGAATAGGAGCATCGACCTCGGGGGGCGATGACCAGCGCGGCGTATAGCTACCACCAGGGCAGAGTCGCTCCCCCAAATGCAAAGGCATGGCATGCCAATTGGCCAACACGTGTCAGGGGAGTGCATAATAGAGGTGTTGGACAACCCTAGAATAGGAGCATCGACCTCGGGGGGCGATGACCAGCACTTAACCAAGTCAGCAGGGAAGGGATATTTCCTATCCACACTCTTAGGGATCCCAGGAAGTCTACTGGGATGTTCCCATTCTTTAAGCACGAGGCTATTGAAATGGGTTTGCTCGGGAAATTCCAGACGAGCCTTAGCAGTATGAAAAAGGTCACCCCTTTGCCTGGGAGCCGCAGCAGGGGGATAGAGGGACAAAACCTCAAAGATCTGAACCAGCAGTCTGTCAATATCATCCAAGGTCCAGTGCTCGGAACCAGACTCATGACCCCTGGACTCGTCGTCATATGACCCTGAGTCAGAGAACAGTTCCCCTTCGTCCGAGGTGGTATGGCCGTAAGGATGCAACAAATCATCAGATTCTATAGGAAAGAGCAGAGTCAGGGGTTAAATGCAGCCTCTTGGCGGTGGCCTTACGCGCTAAGGAATTAGCAAGCAATTTTTCAACACTGGGCAGTCTAGTAGCCATATCAGGATGAGAATCCCCGCTTGTATTGGGGGTTAGACTCAGGCTTGGGGGAGTAGGTGAAGTGAGGCGAGGTGCAGGCCCAGCCACAGAAGAGGCGGGAAGAACCGATAGCACCTGCTGTGCACAAGGAACACAGACCCGTGCATTGTCACCGCTGCTAGGTAAGACCCCACAAGCTACACACAGCCGGGCTTGTCCCGAAGTGACCCCGTTCACAATATCCTGAGATGCCTCCATATGGTGATTCAATCGGCACAATAGGCCAGTAGGGATTGACGCTGTAAGCTACCCTGGATGCCCCAATAACCCGCGGGGAGTAAATTTAATGGTCTCAACCGGGAGCTACACCAGGCCGGGAGAAGCCACCGTAATCCACGGTCTGAAAGACATAAAGGGAAAAAGGATGTCAGAGCCATGCGCAAGGGACTATAAAAAGTAATATTAAGTCGCCCGTGTGGGCACTTACAGAGGGGGGGGGGGGGAGGAGGACGGTCTTCACCACGCACGCGAGTAAAAAAAAAAAAAATGGCGCCAAGCGAACCTCGAAGGGCGGGCCAGAGCAGACCGCGACGCGGTCCCCCCCCCGAAGAGCGCGAAGCTCCAAAATGCGTAGCCAATATAGACAGCAGGGCAGTGATGCCTGAAAGGAATTGATCGAGTGGATTACCTCAGAAGAGCCACCGCCGCCATCCATGCAGTAAAACTATATAGTAAAGATGCGGCGGCTACCAATATGAGATAACATAAAAGCGCGGCTCTGACACCCGTTCCCAGTAAAACACGATACTAAGGCCATAAGCGTGTAATAGGGTACACTAAGGCCGCCATACTCACAAACCCCTCCCCCCCCTTTCTTTCCCCCGAGGGAGGATGGCGACCATTTACACAGGGTCAACCGCTACACGGGGCGTGGGGCAATGATGCGGGAGGGGCATCCCCTAAAGGCTCACCATCAGCCTTAACCGCCTACCCTTTGGTGGGGGACTGCGGTGGAGCGTGGCTCCATAAGCACACATGGGGCTGCCTACCTTCACCTGACCAGCGCAGCCCAGGCTGGGTGGCACATCACAAGAAGGACGGGTGGGAGTAGTCCAACAGGGCCGCAGGCTGTAATAGCCCCGCTCACCTGCGAGAGAGAGATACTTCATGTCTTCGCAGTCAGCACTGCAGGGAAATCTGGGGATTTGTGGGAGGTCCCTGGGTATATGAAGGGCCGGGAGGAGCCTGTTTTTGCATGTCTGCAGTGCACAGCGCCATCTGGCAGAGGATTACCCACGTGTAAGTATTATATCTGGAGCAGAACGTACTGTATACTGCTCCAGAAATATAACAAATGACAGCATTTGCGCCTAGCCACTGAACTGACCGAATCAGGTGAGCGTCTAACCTCGAGTGCTCCGAAGCTATGATCAGTGAATGTTTTAAATGCCGCAGCGAGTGGTGGCAGCAAACGCCGCCCTGCCCCCTCTTCCCTCCACCTGACAATCACACCCCAGGCCGGGTGAGAGAGAGTAAAAAAAAAACAAAAAAAAAATAAAAAATAAAAAAAAAAAAACTTCTGCAGGAAGGAAGGGACTGGCCATCCCAGCTTTCTCCAGAATATTCATCCTTAGAAAGGGCAACAGCGCTTACCCCCATCATTCACAATAACACAAGATCAAAGAATGGGAATCTGGCCAGTTCCCTGGGGTTATCCCGGGTCCCTGGCGGTCCACCTCCAGAGCCAGGAAAAGAGTTCGCCTGCTACAAACCAACAGCGCCAGATACTTACCTAAACCTTTCAGTTCAGGAGCTAGTGGTCTGGGTCCTATCCAGGCAGGAACACGAAAACAACTGGAGACTAGGAGGAGGGGCTAAATCTTTATATCCCGTTCTGGTGGTCAGGTGTTCCATCTTTTTTTTTTTTTTATAAATTCTTTATTTATTAAAGATTTTCAAAAAAAGAAAACATTTTTACAATTCCAGAATCCGACAAATGTAGCACACAGTGTCAAATATGCGTACAACAATGCAAGTCAATAAAGACCGTTATAAACCGCCAATTACCCCGAAGGGATGCTCACGTAGAGTCAGACTTTATTTCCTGCCAATCGGCTGTCAACGCTGTGTAAGCAGCAAACCTTATTGAGGTATAGGCATACGGAAATGGATTTGAACAGAAAACACTATGGAGGAAGTGGGGGGAAGGAAAGGGCAGGGGTAGGGAAGGGGAAGGGGGAGCAAGGGTGAGACCTTATTGTGGACCAAATAATTATTTTCCTTCCATCAAACCTCATGATGTTGTTCACCTGTCGGCACCACCCGCTTATGGACGGGGGCTCCTTACTCTTCCACACCTGCGGGATGCAGGCCTTTGCTGCATTCGACAAGCGACACGTTATGGAATTTCGGTAACGTTTCAAAGGGTTCTCTGACACGTGGAGGAGGCAAAGAGCAGGGTCCTCCGGGACCACTGTTCCAGAAATCTGTCCCGTAACCCGTCTGACCACGCTCCAATATTCTTTTAGTTTGGGGCAGGACCAGAAGAGGTGTAACAGGTCACCCCGCTCCCCACCGCATCTCCAACAATTTGGGGGGACGTCTGGGAACCATCTATGTAGGTCTGTAGGAACTCTGTACCACTTGGTTAGCAGCTTGTACCCACATTCCTGGAGGCGGGTACATATTGAGGACTTATGTGGTAATGCTAATATCTTCTGGTGTTGCTTAGGCGACCAGGTCAAGTTTAAATCTCTTTCCCACTTTCCCATGTAAGGCGGGGCTTCTGCATCAGATGGGGCCACCAGGATTTTATATAGCCTCGAGAGGGCGTGTCTCTCCGTTTCTTTGCTTTGACACATCTCCTCGAAGACCGTGAGTACCTGTCTGCCCCTCCCATACTCCCGCATGGAGGCCAGGAAGTGCCTCAATTGCATACGCTGCCAGGGGGACCACCCGGGCAACCCGCCTCTTTGAGCCAACTCATTCAGATCTGTCCAACCTTCCCCCGCAACGAAGTGACCCACTCTGAAGACATTCGCCTCCAACCATGCCCGTGCCTGACGGCCCCCGCACCTCGGGGTGAAGCGCGGGTTACCCAGGACATACATGGGGGAGGGAGAGGGGGAAATCTCCCTACGTTGAAACATCACGTCACACACCCTAAGCGTGGGACCTATGATAGGGTGTCTCCCCAGTTTATCCTCTTCTTTCGCTAACCAAGGAACCCCCTTAAGCGGAACTCCAATAAAGCTCTGCTCCAGTCCCACCCACTGTTTATTTTGGCCATGGACACACCAATCAACCACCCTACAGAGATGTACCGCTGAATGGTAAAGCATTGGGTCCGGAACACCCTGCTCTCACTCTGGTCAGGACTTCCCTCCTCAATCTCGGCTTCTTCCCTGACCAGATAAAATAGGGGGGGGGGGGGGGAAGAGTTGAGAGCATATGTTTTTTGGAGGTCGCTACTGATATTGGTCTGCCCAACGGAATGGGAAAGTATTCTTAATTTTCTCGAATCTGTGCGGGGAAATGTTAATATTTAGTGCTTTGGACTTCTGGAAATTGATTTTATATCCCAAAAGGCCTCCGTACTCTGAGCACCTTCATAAGATTAGGTAGTGTTACCTCAGGGCAAGACAGACAGAAAATTAAGTCGTCGGCGTAGGCTGCGACCTTGTAATGCCCAGAGGCGTTCGCTACTCCCTTAACATCCGGATTCACCCGCACCCGACAAAGGAAAGGCTCAAGCATCAGAAGATCAGTGGCAACAGAGGGCACCCCTGTCTAGTCCCGTTCGAGATCTCAAAGGGTCTCGACAGGCAGCCGTTTACTCTCATCGACGCCGAGGGGAAGCTATAAAGGCTATCAATCCAGCTTAACATGTTTGGGCCCAGGCAGACATGGCTGAGCACCGATCTCATGAATTGCCAGTTTACTCGGACAAAAGCTTTCTCGGCGTCAGTAGAGAGCAAAAGGGCAGGTACATTCTGCCTCTGTGCCAGGTGCATCAAGTTCAGCACTTTGGTGGTGTTATCTCTGGCCTCTCTAAGAGGCATGAAACCCACCTGGTAAGTGCCCATTACAGAGTGCAGATGCGGGGCAATCCTAGACGCCAGGATCTTTGCAAATAGCTTGATGTCTGCATTAAGCAATGAAATTGGTCTGTAGCTTGCACAGAGGTTTGGGTCCTTCCCTTCTTTAGGGATCACTACAATATGCGCCCTAAGCGTGTCTGCTGGAGGAGTAGACCCTTCAATAATGGAGTTAATCATCAGGAGGAGTTTCGGGGCAAGTTGGGGGAAAAGTTTTTTATAGTATTGGAGATGCAGTCCATCGGGACCCGGCGTCTTGCCTGTGGCTGTGCTGGCTAATGCATTCTGCAATTCCAGCATCGAGATCGGACTTTCTAGTTCGGCAACAGCCTGTTCCGATAATTTAGGCATTCCTGAGCTCTCGATGTACTGCAAACACCTTTTTTGAAGCCACCCCCCTGGGGTGCAGGCAGGTTATACAGCTCCCTATAGAATTTACGAACTTCTTCAGCTATGTCCTCTACCCTGTGTACCAGTCCTCCCCCAGTGTCAGAGATTCTAGGTACATAGGTTGTAGCTCTCTCCTCCCTCAGTGCTCTGGCCAGCATTCTGCCACACTTATCCCCTGACTCGTAGAAAGCTTGACGGCATCTGACCATCTGGGCCTTTAAGCTATCGCAACAGACCTTTTTCAATTTCTCCCTTAACGCAGTGAGGGTCGATAAGTGGGCTGCCGCAAGTGATTTCTTCTGGAGAGCTTCCAGCCTCCTTATCTCCCCAAGGAGGTTCATGATGCACTCCAGTCGGGCTGCCTGACCTATCAAAACTCCCCTGATAAAGCACTTATGAGCCTCCCAAAGGATACCAGGCGCTACCTCCGGCCCCCCGAGTTTAACTCGAAGTAGCTTTTAAAGCTCCTTCTGAACAATTTCCAAGACTCTCTGGTTCTCCAGCAACTTCCAGGACCAGCTCCTAGGAACGGGCTAGGGTTCTTCATCTTAATGGTGACAGGGGCGTGATCAGATAAGGTGATGTTACCTATTTTGGTGTCATCCACTCTGGACAGGACTGGGTGTGGAACAAGAAACATATCTATCCTAGAGTAGGAGCTATGTGGGTGCGAAAAGAAAGTAGTCACGCGCATTAGGGGTCCACCAACTGCAATAAGTTGAGTGTTCCGGATGCGTTTTAACTTAGAGTAAGCAATGTGGGGTCCCCCTTTGGACGTGTCTAGGAGTGGGTCAAGCACTATGTTGAAGTCTCCCCCTAGGACTAGCAGCCCCTCTCTGAAGTTTGTCAGAACTTCTAAAAAGGTTCTCCATAAAAGTAATTTGTCCGACATTTGGGGCATAAACACTGGCCAGTGTGAACATCTCAGACTGTATTTTCCCCTTTACTATTAACCATCTACTGTCCTCGTCTGCCTTGAAGTCCACGAGCTCCCATACAAGGTACTTTGATATCACAATACTAACACCACGGGACCACGAATCGGGTGAGTGACTATGGTAGACCCTGGGGTAGTATCTATCCCCCAATGAGGGTGGGTTGGATGCTCTAAAGTATGTTTCCTGAAGGAAGCCTATCTGGGCACCCAATCCCTTAAGGTTCCTGAGGATCATAGCTCTTTTCTCTGGGCTGTTCATGCCTTTGGCATTGAGGGAGACAATTTTGGCCCCCGACATCCTGGGTCCCCCTTGGAGAACCACTCGCCCCTCCCGTGAGTGATGGCAAGCCCGACCTCCTTGTTGGCTAAAATTTTGACCCCCTAGGGAAAATGGAAGGGGGATGGGGAAGGTGGGTGAGGAAACAAAGTGAAGCAACCTTAAATGAGAGACAACGAAAACAGTACAGATTAAACCTCTAAACTTATCCCTTACGGAAAAATAACAAGTCTCACTAGGTCGGAGGACCTAAGAGCTGACCCTAGCAGGGGTTAGGTGCCTGTCGACACGAAGTTGCAACTACAGCCACCCCCCCACACCAGGGCCCACGATTGAGTGGGAGTGCTGAAGCACTCAACCTCTCTAGAGAAGGGCAGCAAACCCAAAATTTCAGCATGAGCCAAGTAACAACCACCTCTCACCTCAATTTAACTTTTGTCAAACCTTCAAAGACATACGCCCCCCCCCCGCGAGAAACGCCAAGAGTAGGGCAGCGAGTGTCAACAACTAAATGAACATGTATCACATCTCAGCCACTCTGTTGCCAACAAATGAGGCTACGAGGCACTCTCACGGGTAGAGGGCACCCGCCGGAGGACCCCCCGGGACAACCGGATCACTTTCACAGGGGCGACTAAAGGCGCAGGCCCAACGACGTCTGGCACTTCAGGACTCTGTATCGTAAGGCCTGGCCTGTCCTCTTGCTCGACGTTGGCTTGTAGCTCCGCTAGGGCCTCTCCGATTGCCTCTGCCAGGTTGAAGGGGGGGGGGGGGGGGAAATGGCCAGCCAATCCGGAACCTCAATTGGCTCAGCCTGAAGGAAGGAGAACAGTCCCGCCAAGTCCCCAGGAGATCTGAGCAGGCAAGTATCGCGTGTCTTCCGGACGATTAAATGGAAGCGGAAGCCCCATCTGTAGGGCGCTCCGCTGCGTGTTATCACTTGAAGCAACGGTGTCAAAGCTCTGCGCATCAGCAGTGTTCTTCGAGAGAGGTCTTGCAGAATTTGTATATTGGCTCAGTCGAAGTCCACATCTCCCCTCCTCCAAGCAGCACGGACAATGTCCTCCTTTAGGGTGTAACAATGCATCCTACATATCACGTCCCTCGGCCTGGAAGGATCTGGGCCAGGCGGACCCAGAGCTCTATGCACTCTATCTAGCTCAATTGGAGTATCCGGATCTCTCTCCAAGACAGAGTTAAAAATCACTGAGGTGATGCGCTTCAGATCTTCACTCGGTGAGGCCTCCGGGATGCCTCGCAGACGGAGGTTATTTCTGCGGCTCCGATTTTCAATATCATCCAAGTACAAGATCTGGGTCTGAAGTAATTCCTCTTTCCTATCGCATCTCTCCTCCAGCATTTTAAGTCCACTCGCGGATGTGGGCCCTTCTGACTCCAAGGCTGCGACCCTTGCCGTCACTGCCGAGATTTGTTGCTTGACCTCCCCCAGCTCGTGTTTGTGCGCTTCCTCATAACATCGCGATCAACCCCTCTATATCGGCCCGAGTGGGGAGGCCCTTTAATAATGAGATTGTTTCCAAGTGAATGTTCACATTTCGGGAGGTCTCAGGGTCAACTGGGGCTCCAGGCAAAGGGGGGGGGCAAGGGAAGACCGGGGAGTCACATTGATTGAGTTGTGCGCCCAGGGGTCCCAAGCGCGTTCCACACGCTCGGGGGGAAAAGCAGGGTTGCAGCGGGGACATCGGCGCTGGGCTGGATCCATTGACGGGCCAGGGGGGTCTCCGGGGAAGGTAGCAGAATCGGGGATGGTGGGCTCAGGTTGGTTTGAGCACACTGCCGGACCTCTCCCACCGGCTCCAAGGGGGGAGGGTGCCTCAACTTCAGGAGCCTCTGGGGGAGTCCTGTGCAAGCTGGTAGAGCTCCGCTTGAATGTAGCCCGTTATCCCCCTCAACCTCTCCCACAGCTTTATCCTTCCTTGCCTCAAACGCGAACCTGTGGAGGTTCCGTTTCATGACCACATTCAGCGTAGGCCTATCTGTAGACTGCTGTGATTGGGTTGGTGGGTCTGCGGGTGTTCTCCCAGTGGGGATGGGTGTGCCTGTGCCCACGGACGAGCTGTGGGCTTTATTAGCCTGTTCTCCAGATGGGGGTGGGGGTGGGGGCCCGCTCGACCTCCTCATGCCTGGAGGTGAGCTGCCAACAGTGATGTGACCAGCTGCGCCGTTGCCCACTTCCTCTCCCCCCGTGCACTGTCTCCTCTCTCCGCTCTTTGACGCACCTGTCTCGCGATGTCGGGGCTCTCCCGCCCCTCTCAGCAGATCCGGCGACTCGAGCGCTTGCATCATCGCCCCGCCTCCTCTCGTCACCGCCTCGTGTGCACTCCCTGGCGGCCGCAATCTTGGTGCACCCAGAGGCTTCGGGTGCGTCTTCCGCAGCTTCTCACTGCGCTCGACAGTCGGGGAACCAGCATCTCCCTCTCCGCGTGCCCACCGCCGCAGCACGTATCTGGCTCTCAAACGTCGGAGGATCACCGCCAGGTAGGAAATCGTCCTCCCCGCTGCCGCTCTGCGCCGACGCCATCTTGGTCCTCATGGATTCCGGATCGGCTTCTTCAGCTTCCCCCGGTGTCCCGCTCGGGGATGAGCGCCCGCCTCTCTCTTCTCCTCTCGTCGGGAGGGCACCTGCACCTTCTCTTCTGGCCACTCCGCTCCGCCGGTGTCAGCGAGGTGTCGCGGCGGCACTCCGACCTGGCCTTCCTAAAATCGTTGGTCTGGCGCTGTGGGGGTCCCTTCTCAGGTCTACCTTTCGCGTTCTTCCTCCGTCCGATCGGCTCCTGACAGGGTTTGCTGCAGTGGAAAATGACGGCCACCTAGTGTGGGAGCACAGGGAATGCACCTCCTCACTCCTCCATGTCTAGGACCCAGGTGTTCCATCTTAAGGGCAGAGACATGAGGTCTCATAAGTATGCTGCCCGGAGGGTCCGTTTTGAGAAAACAACTTTTTTTCAAGATACAAATAAAAATCTACGAAAAGCTACTTAAAGCAAGACTATTGCAAACAAATGGCGTAAGGATAACAAATCCATATAAAAATATATGCCGGAAGGAGGGGGTCACTTATACACCCGGAATCAAGAAATAATCAGCCAGGCTTGTTTCGTTCTTTTAATGGAAGGAAAGGGATATGGGGCTGGGAGTACACAACCACAAGCTTGGCAGGGATTTTATTTAGTTTGGGTGTGTAAGTGACCCCTCATTTTATTAGCCCATTTGTTTATCTCGAAATTGTGTAATGCCAATAATCCATATACAGCTCTCTTTAAAAATCAAAACCCCTTTTACATTTAAAAAAGGGTTACTAAAGGTAAAAAATAAAAAAAAAAAACAACACGCAGCTTGCCCAGGCCACTCCTCCCAGTTTCACAGTTTCAGAGAATGGCGCTCCCCCTGCTGCGTGGAAGTGAAGGCGAGTGGCTTTTTTTTTTTTTGGGGGGGGGGGGGGGGGTTAGTAAGATAAAGTAAGTGCGAAACCAGGTATACAATGTATAAAGTTCGCCATTAATCATTAACATACAGACTGCTCTACACATCGGACCTTAACCCCAACATTGGGTAGATAAAAGGCTGACTGCATCAATTAAATCCTACCTTAGAAGAACAGCTACCTACAGAACTTTCCTCCTAAAATCTTGTTCCTGGGACAAAAGCTAATCCTCTAATCTATAATACTGTAGGAAGGTGTTAGGGGAACTCCAGGTAGCCACCATACAATTTTGAAGCAGCCCATGAAGCAGCAGCTGCTCTAGTTGAGGGGAGGTCAGTTTATCCTGACCCAGAGATAAATTCTATTTGTAACCATCTGAAATGTGCTTTTGTCCAGTTTCTACTCAATCCGCCTTACTTCCAATCTGCTTAGAGGAATCTCC
Source organism: Gastrophryne carolinensis (assembly GCA_027917425.1). Lineage (NCBI taxonomy): Eukaryota > Metazoa > Chordata > Amphibia > Anura > Microhylidae > Gastrophryne > Gastrophryne carolinensis. Next base: position 142,747,870 of record CM051243.1, on the reverse strand, counting down.
ATGTTTTTTTGGTGTTCTGCCTTATTGTTTTCCTCTTCTGAAGTGTAAAAAACATTTGTGTTATGATTGTGCCCCCAGACCTGTGATTTACTTATCAGAATGCCGTTTTTTTTGTTTTCTTTGGGTCTGTGGGAGCAGCAGTTCCAGTGGCCTTCAGTACAGTTCAGTGGCCCTTAGTAGCTGTCACCTACAAATCCCAGCAGCCTTACATGCTCACAAGTCATGCTATGCTGGTCAAAAAAAAAAAAAAAAAACCTTCAATACCAAATAAAGCTTTAAATTTCCAAACTGAAAGCTACTTCTTTCTTGTCAATGCAGATCACCATTAGAGAAGCTTATATTGAACCTTATTAATTCAAACATGTCTAAACATAAATAAGGGTTTGGGGGTAGAGAGGTCCAGGTAGAGTACCGGGGGAAGGTAGGCAGCCATAGGAATACATAGCCACAAACAATTGTGATGCATGCAGACGTTACTGTAAAAAAAAAAAAAAAATAATGAAAAAATTAAAATAAACCTGTCAATTCAGCCTTGGGATTCTCTGAAAAGGGGGAGGCTGAAACAAAACCTGAGCAGGGAGTAATGCAGATGGAGTGGGGAAGAAAAGCTGCAGCTCCTCTCTCAAAGCAGAGATAGGAAAACATCAGTAATGGGCCGCCAGTAACCCTTTAGCTATTGGAACACAAGATTGTGTTCCTTCTCTAAAGAGGCTGATTAAGAGCAGAAGCCCTTGCAACATCCTCTCACCTCTAGCTGTGCGTGCACCCGTGCCAGGCCTTTCTGAATGTGTGACGCAGGCACGCCACAGCTGGAAGCCGAGTAGTGGATGCGGCCAGCAGCATACTCTTGCTCTTTTCGGCTCTGTTGAGCTGCTGACAGGGCCAAATGTATATGAGTGAAATCGACCATGAGTTTCTACCCCCAGTTTAAAGTGAATGAAAACGATTGACAACAAGATTTCACTGTGTGAAACCCCCGGGCTCCCGCAACACTGCAATGGCAAGCCGCCGCATCCCTGCCTTCCCTGTAGCTGTGCAGGTACTGCATCCTGCCTATCTGAATAGCTGGCCATAGGCGCACCAGCCGGGGATTAAAGAGTCATACTGCAGTTCTGAGATCAGACAATCTCAAAGCTGAGCTGGGCATGGCTTCAGTGGTTATTTAAAAACAAGGCCACAACCAAGCCAGCAGCTTTGCACGGGTGTGGAGTGCGGGTGGGGGGGTCAGGGGAGTTAAAAGGGTTTGGATCCACTTTAACATAATTGGGTATTGTAGATAATCCTACATCAATCCAAGTAATGCTTAACAAAAGATTATTAAAGTTAGTTATACTGCATCATGGACCCTCTATGCCAGTGATTTTCAACCGGTGTGACGCGGCACACTAGTGCCGCGGGGAAAGTTCCCCAAACTAAGGTGCCCCCTGCTCCCCGGCAATGCGCAGCGATGCGGCTTCCGCACTAGGAAGTAACGCTCAGGCTAAACAAGTCTCAGCCAATGCCTGGGCGTCTGGCAGAATGGGCGGGACAGTTACTGCCCAGTAAGGAGTGGAGCTGGAGGCGTGGTTACGTCAGCGAGGCGCAGTGTGCCCCCGGCCCCACAGCCGGATGATACATATGTCTCTGTACGTCCCCCCCATCAGGCTCCGCTTTGAACTGCCAGCTCGCCCGCCCACCCCGTTGGTGAAACTGCCAGCGCGGCCCGATTCACAGCACATGACGGCAGGCCGTCTGGCTCCGCCCACCTGCTGTGTTGTCATAGTCTTCCCTGCGCGGGAGAAGAGACTTGCTCGCTTTCTCTATTCACTCCAGTTCTGCAAGTAAAGGGTTCTGCAAGTAAAGGTAATGGAGGGGTGGGCAGAGATTCAGGGAACCGGGACTGTCACTTGGCATAATGGAGTGGGAAGAGAGTTCCCGGACTTTGCAGCTTTTATAAAAATTAGATGATGATGATAAAGTTTTGGGGGGAGGGGCATATTGTGTTGTATTTGTGTGCATGAATGTTGATAGGTGGTCGGTACTTGACACTGGAGGAGCAGGGCGGGAGGGAAACACTGATCCAAATGTGACTTATTTTTTAAAGAGGAATGCCTCTCCTTGGGGCATCCTGAATTGGAATTCCCCTGCTGTGTAAACCCCCACAGAAGCCCTTTTCACTCACCTTGTCCTGGAGCCCTCACCGTGTCTTTGCACTGTGGCTGCATCCCGGCTCACCTTTAGCCGTGTGCATGCCCAGCCTTGTAGGCAGGTAGGCGAGTAAATGTTGCAGGATACACACAGCTGGGCATCCCAATTCTGGATGCCCCCACTGAGAGAAACAACACCCTGAGAAGTGAAAATCAGGCGTGCTGTTCTTCTTTAAAGCAGAACAAAACACTGAGAGGCTGGCCCTGAAATCTAAAAGCAAATCGCCCATAACAAAGCTATTTTGATATTGCTGCCATTTTCAACCACATATCTATGTGAGCTGGGCTTCTCAAGCTTGACTGCGATAAAAACTAAAAACAGGGCGAGACTGAGAACTGTTGAGGAAGAGCTTTGTGTGTGTCTTTCCACCATTCCTGCCAGGATATCCCTTTTGTGTTCATCGAAACAGGCCCAAGTTTCACACTGAGTGGTAAGAAATACATTTAGAATCTATATTATTAACTATATGTATAGTATGTACTGTTTTAGTGTCATTTTGTGCCATTTTGGTTGGTGGTGTGCCGCGGGATTTTTTAAGTATAAAAAGTGTGCCGCGGCCTCAAAAAGGTTGAAAATCACTGCTCTATGCAACCTTTACAAGCCTATTCTGTGAGAAGTACCTTTTCCCTAAATCTTCATCCAGGCTGTTACCATCAGAGACCCGGAACGGCTATAATCTTATAGACCGATCACATCCTAAATACTGAATACTAAATCTAAATACTAACATAAAACTAAATACTACATACTAAATCTAGACTACAAGCTACTAGTGAAGGTATTGCCCACTAGGACCCATATCCTCGTGCCCAAAACCTTCAGATATCAGGTCACACCAATTCAGGATGCCCCAAGGGCACAGAACAAAACACAGGATAATTAAAATCTTGCTTGGCTTTACGGGTAAAAAAAAAAAAAAAAAAAATCCTCCGTATGGATTTGAACAGCAATTGCTACCATAAACCGATAAAAACAAGACTTGTTTTGTTAGCATCTAAACTGACAACTATATTATGACACACATTTTTAACAAAATAGGTGTTCCCCGCACAGGGGAGCATCATGACTGCCGGTGTCACATCCTACACCCCCCCCCCCCCGCAACACAAAATCTAATAACTTTACCTTTCAAAGCCCCCCCTCCCCACTAAAATTCTATAATTACAATTGATTGTAATTCGCACAGAGTTTAACCTTTCACTGCCAGCCTGCCTGGAGCTTTTGTCACCCTTTTTGCCAGACATTTTTCAATATTTTGTACATGTTCAACTGTGATTTTTGAAGTGATTTCCAAGGAAGATTATATATTGTTTTCAGCAGAATCTGGGATTTTACATGAAATGTCTTGTTTTGGCCTTGTTAGTATATTCCATATTTTTGAGTGAAATATGGACAATTTGTAGTTTTTTTTTTTGTAATAAAAAAGTTTTTCAGTAAAATCATATTGCGTGTAAAAGCTCAATTTCTTCTGGTTACAACAGTACCACATATGTATTGGTAGACACCATTTTCTGCCCAGGAGACTCCCCCCAAACTGTAACTGATAAATTACAACTGCAAGTACACATGTTAAGCTTTCTAGGCTTACCCAGCTTGTTGTAGTGGGCTCTTTTTTCTGGAAGTAATCACTTAAATTCTTTGGTTGCACTGGGTTTCCCAAAAAGGAAAAAAAAAAAATGCTGAATAAAAACACATTTTCATAAAATATCAATACGCAAAAAGAAACAAACAAGCCAAATCTAAACCCACAAGGTACCCTGAGCAGAACAGTACCCAACATGCATAACTACCTTTTTAACTGCCAGAGTTTAGGTTTTAACATAAAATATCTTGTTTGTAATTTTACAGTTTTTTTTTTTATATTTTTGAGTAATACAATATATATCTTTTTTAAAGAAAACTATATTGCATATAAATGCCCTATTCCTCCCAATTTCAACAGTACCACATATGTATCGGTAGCCCCCCCCCCCCCCGATTCCTGTCCAGGAGACCCCCCCAAACTGAAAATCGCACTTTATAACATTTACAAATAAAATACAACTACTATCCACACTATAATTGGTTAAATAAAAAAAAAAATTGTCATGGGGTCCCCATTCCCACGGCGGGCCCCGATTTTTAAGGGTTAAAACCCCTTAAAATATGGTGTGAGGTCCCCCCTACCCAGCATAACCAGTCCAGGGGCCAGCTACCAACCTTGCAGGGCTTATAGAACAGGGCGCAGGGGCCAGCCTTGGTAGCTTCATAAGACTCCCACAAGTAAAAAAAAAGACCCGGTCTGGTCTCCGGTCTAGATTCTACGTGCTTGGCACTTAAAAGAAGTGGAAGCAAGCACATAGATTCTATGTGCTTGGCACTAAAAAGGGTTAAAGGGGAGAATTTTGAAAAAATTATTCTTAACCAAATCAGGTTAGCAGCTGGGCGGAGGTCAAGTGAGTGTTCTAGGTCTGTGGCATGGGAGAAGAGGGTTAGACGAGGGGCAGTGGCATAACTAAAGTCCTATTGGCATTGGTGCAAACATGATCTAGGTTGAGCCAATTACAGTCTCTTTTTCATCTCGTCCCCCAGTCAGGACAAGATTGCTGTCCACATGGCTCTCTGCACTGACAGCAGATTATTATGCAGCATCACAAATTTTCAGAAGAAAAATCATAACTGAACCTGTAAACCTTGATATCTCACCCATTTCTTTTTTAATTTAAAAATGGAAAACAGTTTAGGACAGTGCCAAACGTAGCCCGATGCAATGGTGTAACAATTACCTTTGCCTGCATAGAACCACATTGACTGATTAGTTAACAGTGTTTGGGATTTTTTTTTCTGTTAACAATTTGTTCTTTTGCAGATGTCAACTCTGACTAGGAACACAGAGTGCAGAAGGATAGAGAGGAATACAGGGAGAAAGAAACACACAAAGGGTACAATGAAAGAGTAAATGAGCGAGAGTATAGAATATGAGGCAGGAAGAATGAGTGCAGGGTGAAACGGAAAGATACACAGGCACATCATACAGAGAGAAAGGCAAAGTGAATGAGTGTAGGAAGGCTGAGACTGAGTCAGAGCATGTGGAAGGCAAATAGTGTCAGGCTGTCACACGTTTTCTAAACATGGTGAACAGGATTCCTGGATGCTCATGCATGGTCTCCCAACAGAAAGAGTTAAGGGGGGGGGTGGTCAGGCAGCAATGGCAAAGTACTCGGGAGACACTCGCTAGGAGGAGGATGTGGGGCAGACAGACAGAAGAATACCAGGCAGGTAAACAAATTCCTGCATCCAGTTACCAGCACACACGCTTCATTGTCAGCCAATCTATAATCTCAAAAATGCCTGCGGGCAGTTGTAAAAAAAAAAAAAAAAAAACACACACACTTTTTAAACCGGGCCACTGCCAATCCCGCCGCATTGCCCGAGGAACTGGGGGATTGAGAGGGCAAGGGATATTTTAGGCAAAGCGTTACATAAGCCTGCTTTATGCTTGCCCCATACTGGCTGTCAGGGGCTGTAGCTTTCATTCCCTGATCAACCCATATGCACTTGCTCCCTTCTGTCTGCTCATCGTTTTTTGGTTCCCTAACTAAATTCACTTGAGGGGACTTTCAATGAGTCAGGCTCGGTCACTGCAGAGAAACTGTAAAAAGGAGATATTTCCTAATAAGTCCCAGCTAATCAATTAGCATGACAGATAGCTAAATGAAAGTGGGCCCATCACCTCCAGGGCCAGACAACTAAGTACCCCTGGGCATCTCAATTTTGTGTGATTCAGTGGTTTGTGCTTTAGCATGCACAGCATGAAGTGCTGACTGGAAAAGAGCCCGTGCATGCACCGTGAGAGCAGCAGAAAGGTGAGTAGAGTATGCCATCTGGGGGGCATGGACCCATGACCAGGTTAGTAAAAACCCTGGTTATAGGGCTACTTTAAAGGGTTACTACCCCCCCCCCCCCCAAAAAAACAAAAAAAAATCCTTGTGTTCAGGTTAATATCTCACTGGAATATTGTGCCTAGCTCAGAATAATAGAATGGAGAACTTTCTCTTCTCTGCCTTCTCTTGCCCTTGGTGTGCTGGGCTAGCGGTGACCGTTCCTTCCATTATGCAATTCTTTCCCAGCTGCAAAGTCAGGCCTATTGATAGATGGCAAATGTAAAGGCATCACCTGATAGCAAACCGTGCTTGTCAGAGCACTGAAATAAATAGGAGATTGGCCTACAGAAAGGTAAAAATGTAAGTATGTTGTCTAAGCTTTATTTTACTCCGCTGTCTCACACATTTACATTTCACTTGAGCAAGTCCCCTTGGGCAACAGCGCCAGTCTAAGATACGCCTGAAGTTGCCCAGCTATTGCATAACAGACGCTGGGACACTCAAAATTTTACAGGGCCACAGCTGTATCTCTTAGCAGATAAGGTCACTGCTTTAGCAAATGGTTTGCAGGGATAAGGAACAGTCTGCTTGTGGCGGGAAGGAAGCCACAGTGGTCCTGGCAGATTGAAATTAAAAGAAGAGGAAAATTTGGAGCCCTGCAGGAAATGGAGGAGGGGCACATGGAACAGGCATCAGATGAGCTGCCTTTTATTGCTGTTGGGTTTACAGTCGCTTTAAAGGGTAAATCCACTTTTGATGGCATTTTTTTTTAAGTTTTTCTTTTGTATTTGTTTACAACTCTGCATTATAAAAGAAAACCATTTTCACTAGCAACAATGTGTTTATGTTAGCAACGTACACCTAAGTGGTGTGATCAGTTTACAGAACACTCTGGCTTCATAATAATTAATTGGCTAAAGCATAGAGGACAGGTTTAGCCCCCTTCTGCTCAAATTCAACCTCTTTATATGACAGGATCGTCATTTTACTGGCAGCCTTCTCACCTGGGGAGGTCATTACTGCTGCTTGAGTTGCGGGTGAGACCACATGTTAAAGTGGAAGGATCCTGGGACTTGTAGTCCAAAACATTACTAAGGAGCAGGAAAACCACTCCCACTTTAGCATCACAGAGCAACAGGAATATAGGAAACTTGGAAACAGCATGCTGATAGGTAAATCACATGTATGGGGGCACAATCATAATATATTGTGATCTTTTTTTGTTCCTAGATACAGATATCATTCCGGCCAAACAAGACCTCTTCTACAGGTACAAGCCATAACAAAAACAAACAAGAAAAATAAAATAATTATCTCATTATAGAACCAGCAGCTTGCACAGGGAATGAATTCCCGCCCCAACATCTCTAACTGGTCAGACTGAATGTTAATTACCATTATTGCCAAGAAACGTTATTTACAGCTCACAAAGCCAAGCTGATTGGCTTTTGACTCATCATACCAAGGTAGAAATTTCCACTGGTCTTGTCCATTCCTTGATCCAAGCACTCCCTCTGCTCACTCAGTCCTGCTACTCCCATCACAGGGAGGGCAGCACAATCTGAGGCGAAATGTCATGTTATAATTACTCTGGCAATTTAGATTCCTTTTTAAGGTTAAGAAAAAAAAAAATCCCCTGCTAAACCTACCTGTCGCATGAGTGGGCCACAGCCGCTGTACGCTAAACCTTTGCGCCATAGGGCCATGGAAAAATGGTGAACTCTACTGGGTGACCTGGTGTTCTCACACAGCGGGACATCCCGATTTGGGTTGCCAAGTGGGCAAGGACCAAACACCAGGATGGTCAAAATCCCAGGTTTTGGGCCACTTTAACCCCAAGCAGAGAGAATGTGTGTGTGAGAGTGAGATCATGTTTAAAGTGATCCGATCCAATTCCTCCAAAATCGGGATGCCTTGCTGTGTGATACACCCCAGGACGCCCCATTCACCTTACCTGCATCCTGATCTAACAGCGCATGCGTGGGCCGCGGCCGCATCTTACGCTTCTCTCTAGCAGGGCGCATGCCCACGCCGGTCATTTGTGAATGGCGGGCGCGCTCCCTGTTAGAGGGAAGCACGAGATGCGGCCGCTGTGGTAAGACGTCTCATTGACGCGCATACCACAGCGGCTGCGAGCGCGCCGATTGGACAAGCGGCTGCGCATGCGCCATAGGAGCGGGTGCGGTGAGTTTTTACTTGCGATCTGGGGGGTTTCACATAGCGGGGCACCCCAAGAGCCAGGATAGCCAAAATCCTGGGTGTTGGTCCACTTTAAGCAAGACTGACAGGTGTGTAGAAATATGGCCACTTAATTTTTGGGGTGTAGCCATTCCACAACATCTGAATAGGTTTAAAGTGCTACAACAGGCAAAAGGTAATTGTTACACCATTGTGTTGGGCTACATTTGGCACTGTCCTAAACTGTTTTCTATTATTAAATTGAAGAAGAAATGGCCGAGATGACATTCCCGCCGAGCGCAGTGTGGAAGCTGTGAAGCAATCCTGTCCTGCTCTTCTGAGCCGATTAGAGAGATGGGATGATAGCTAGGTCATTTCTTCTTCAATATAAAAAAGGAAAACAGTTTAGGACAGTGCCAAATGTAGCCTGACACAATGGAGTGACAATTACCTTTGCCTATAGTATCACTTTAATACGCACAGCCGAAGGAGCTGATTGGACGAGAGCCACACCTGTGCTGTAAGAACACCGGAGAGGTATGTATAGCAGCTGATTGGCAGAGTGTCATGCAACAGGGAATCTCAAATCAAGATCAAGATATCCAAGGAGGGTGGACCGAACCCAGGATAGTGAAAATGTCATGTTCTGGACCACATTAAATTTGCATTGATATATTCCTAAAGGACAAAGTTACTTTATTTCTAGACATGGGCCTCAAATCAGTAAAGGTTCAAGAGATTCTGAAATAGGATGACTGCCCCCCTGTACTTTATCCCGCTCACCTCTCCTCAGTAAGTGTGACGCTTCTAAGTCAAGATGGCGGCGCCCGTATCCTAAAGTCTTGAACAGGGTTGCAGCCCAGTGGAGGAAAGAATAATAAGCGACTAAAAACGTAATATATATTAATTTTAGATGCTGGGGAATCATTATATAAGGGTTTGGGCTTTTCAATAAATCATGGTGAAGGTCCGGTTTAAAGTGGACCAACACCCAGGATTTTGACTATCCTGGGTTTTGGTCCACTTCGGCGGGGCACCCTGATCGGGGGTGCCCCGCTGTGTGAAACCCCCCAGAAACCCCAAAAAACTCACCTCTCAACGCTCCCACGTCCAGGCGGGGATCAGGAACGTCCAAGCCGCTTCCGCCGCCGCCGCCTCCCGCGCGTCACTCTCGGCGCGCGCGCCTCCGCCGGCCATTCACAGAGGGCCGGCGCGGGCACGTCTGGAGGGGCGCGCGGGAGGCGGCGGCGGATCAGGTAAGATGTTTTTGGGGTTTCTGGGGGGTTTCACCCCGCGGGACATCCCGATCTCGGATGTCCCGCGGGGTGGGAGGTGATCGGCCCGGGAATCTTATAGATTTCCGGGCCGATCACCCCTGGGTGTTGGTCCTCTTTAAAGTGGACCAACACCCACGGGTGATCGGCCCGGGAATCTATAAGATTCCCGGGCCGATCACCCCCCACCCCGCGGGACATCCGAGATCGGGATGTCCCGCGGGGTGAAACCCCCCCCAAACACCCCAACTCACCTACCTTATCTTCGGCGGCGGCCGGCCGCCGCCGCCTCCCTCGCGCCCCTGTAGGCGTGCGCGCCTCCGCGCCGGCCGTCTGCGAATGGCCGGCGCGCGCGCGTCAAAAGTGACGTGAGGGAGGCGGCGGCCGCCGCCGCCGCTTACACGTTCCAGATCTTCCCTTGTACGTCGGCGCTGGGAGCGGGGAGAGGTGAGTTTTTCGGGGGGTTAGGGGGGGGGTTTCACACAGCGGGGCACCCCGATCGGGGGTGCCCCACCGAAGTGGACCAAGACCCAGGATAGTCAAAATCCTGGGTGTTGGTCCACTTTAAACCCCTCCCTGCCCCTCTTCCAATACCTGGGCCAGAACCTAATACCCCTTTTCTCCTCCCAGAAAGTAACTGGTCATTCTTAAGATGTCCTGGGTGTGATGGGATAATCTAAGCAAAACAATATAGCACTAACAAATGCATACAATGTAACCTGTCAGACTCATTTGATTAAAGTGGACCAACACCGAGAGGTGATCGGCCCGGAAATCTATAAGATTCCCGGGCCGATCACCTCCCACCCCGCGGGACATCCGAGATCGGGATGTCCCGCGGGGTGAAACCCCCCAAAAAAACCCCAAACACCTTACCTGATCTTCGGCGGCGGCCGGCCGCCGCCGCCTCCCTCGCGCCCCTGTAGGCGTGCTCGCGCCCGCGCCGGCCGTCTGCGAATGGCCGGCGGGGGCGCGCGCGCGCCGAAAGTGACGCGAGGGAGGCGGCGGCGGTGGCCGCTTGGACGTTCCTGATCCCCGCCTGGACGTTGGCGGGGATTGGACCGTCCAGTCACGTGGGAGCGGGGACAGGTAAGATTTTGGGGCTTTCTGGGGGGTTTCACACAGCGGGGCACCCCTGATCGGGGTGCCCCGCCGAAGTGGACCAAAACCCAGGATAGTCAAAATCCTGGGTGTTGGTCCACTTTTAATAAAATTGCCATCCTTTTGCCTAGAATGCACAGAAATGACTCAATGATTTACGTATGAATGGCCTGCTTACTAGCAACAAGTTCCGGCCTGATGGGACAAGCATCAATAGTACTCATACGATTGTGTCACTAAAATAAATAAACTCTGAATCGATTCGTGCAGTCACACCTTATAAGCCGTCAATCAGAGAAGAGGCTGCTGGTGCCTCACTGGCCAGCAGGTGGCAGTAGTCGGAGGTGCCTCACAGAAAGTCTAACCCTGGCCAGCAGGGCACACCTGTTCTATCCGCGAGCAGCAGCCATGGGACTCCTGTATGAACTATAGCATCGCACTCCCTCTATCATATGCATGTCTATCAGACCCAAGACAATCTAGCGGCCACTATTCACACGGATCACACGGACTGCTGCCCGCTATTCTACAGCCGGTAACTTCAGCAAATTCCCCTCAGACAGGGGCTGCACCTCACAGACGCCGCCGCTTCATTAGACAGAGCAGGTATGTCCGCCCCAATGACTCACCGACAGTCCCCAAACGTACCGCGTCTACGAGGCTTTGCACAGGCCGGTGCCAGTATCCAGCGACAAAGCCACCTCACGCTCCTAAGCTCCGGGACTACTCCTCATCCGTGTCCCGCGGGAGGCGCCTGGGCCGCAGCAGCTTCCTGGTTCCCTCCACCCAGGGGGCCGGCTCATTGCATATTCATGACGCGCCTGTATGCACGGCGCGCGGCTAACCAGTGGCAGCGCACCTCCGGGTACCTCGACCTCCACACTTCTCATCACATGACGTAGAAATTGCTATAACTCCACCCAAATCATGAATAATAAAGTTCCTGTCACGTATCGTCCAATGATTCATCCGCGTACCTGGCTCACCTGTGAAGCAGGAATGGAAGGGACCCACCCGTATCCCTCCGCAGCTTAGAAAAGTAATTCCCTATGGACGTAGGCCTCAATAAAACAAATGAATGTAACGTAGAGGAGGAAAGCGCTTCTATTTGAAGAAACGCCTTAGCCTGAAAGCGTGACCAATGTTCTCTAGGTTTTCAGGTAAAAAAAAAACAAATCATTTGCAGTAGACATCATTCAAATTTTATTTAAGCGAAGAAAGTTCTTGAAAACCAAGAGCTTCAGGTGTCTGATTTAGGGAATCCTGAAAGTGGACATAAACCACCTGTGCAACGCCGTGCCAGGACGGACTGACTGACACAGGACCTTAAAGTGGACCAACACCCAGGATTTTGACTATCCTGGGTCTTGGTCCACTTCGGTGGGGCACCCCCGATCGGGGTGCCCCGCTGTGTGAAACCCCCCCGATCACCCGAAAAACTCACTGCGCGTCTCTCTTGATTCACAGCCGCCTCCATTCACAGACGGCCGGCGCGGGCGCGCGCACGCCTAGAGGGGCGCGAGGGAGGCGGCGCCGGCCACCGCCGAAGATAAGGTAAGGGTGTTTGGGGGGGTTTCACCCCGCGGGACATCCCGATCTCGGATGTCCCGTGGGGAGGGATCTTATAGATTCCCGGGCCGATTACCCGTGGGTGTTGGTCCACTTTAACCCTCTTATTCTACTGCATGTGAGCCCGGAATTGCTCACCTTTTCCTGATGGAGCTCTGACAGAGACAAAGAAACAGACGCACGCTGTATTTGAAAGGAGTGCAGCTGTTTCCTGTCCTCATTAGATGGGATGGCACTGTGCTAGGAAAAGGTATGTATCTTGGTGGACCAAAACGCGGGATGGCTTTGGTCTTCTTTAATGCAGGGTTACTGATAATGTGAAGGAGGTGGTTAGGTCAGTTTATGGAGGAGCAACCAACCTGTACTCTCCCTTTTTATTGGGCATTCCGAATTGGGATGACATTTGGGGGTTTTGTTCCTCTTTAAAGGAGCACTATCACGAAAAATGACCCAATAATAGTAATCCAAACAAATATGCTGGATGGTGAGTGGAGGGGCATCCTGATACCCGGCATCAGGAAACCTCCAGCCAGGTTTGTTTTTCTTATTTTAATGGAAGAAAAGGGAAATCAGGGGTCTGTCACCCCTCATAGATTAAACCTATCACCCCTTGATTTATTCTTACCAGGAGAAAACTACAAGCTTGGTGGAAGTTTAATTCAGTTTGGGTGAATAAGTGTCCCCTCCCCTCATAAGCCAAGGTGTTTATTTGGATATTTAATATTACACAATTTTGCAATAATGCCCCTTTAACATCTCTAGGGACTAGGACCCTCCCTGATTTGTAAGAGGGTTTAGATCCATTTTAAAGCTGCAATTGTTTGCATTTGCCTTTGGGGAATGCTGAACGTGTACCCAATTGCATACTACAACAGCACACAGCAGTAATGCCCATCTGCCTATAATGGGGATGGGGCTGCCACATATGTGAGCAGCAGTTTCCTGCCCCTTTTCAATGCAGCTTTGCTTGGTAAACATGCAAGGTGCACAGAATTCATGGTGTAAGAAGTGGGGTTAGGTTAGTTTTGCATCCCTGTGGATCAGTATACTCTCTAGAACAGAGGTGGATATTCTGCACACTGCCTTTTATGGGGTGATAGGGGCGGTATTCTGCATACTGCCAGTTATGGGGTGGTTGGGGGATATTCTGCCTGTTATGGGGTGATTATGTGGATATTCTGCACACTGCCTGTTGTGGGGTGATTGGGGCATATTCTGCACACTGCCAGTTATGGGGGGATTCTGCACACTGCCAGTTATGGGGGGATTCTGCACACTGCCAGTGATGGGGGGGTTCTGCACACTGCCTGGTATGGGGTGGTGAGGGGGTTCTGCACACTGCCTGGTATGGGGTGGTGAGGGGGTTCTGCACACTGCCTGGTATGGGGTGATTAGGAGAGGGGTATTTTAGCACACCATTTGGTTCAGAATATTTTTTAAAACTAAAGGTCCAGTTTCCCACAACGGGCTTTTGCTACAGGATCTAATTAATATGGCCTCTCAGGCATACTCGCAGTTCACGCAAAGGATCACTTCACCTTGGGACAAGCTTCTCCGCCTAAGAGCTCACTGCTCCTTTATGTTCGCTCAATATCTACCAACTTTTCAGGGTGGGAAAGAGGGACATTTGTTAAATTAGGCCACACCCCCTCATTGAGGGGTAGATAGGAGATGTAGGGGTTGTAACAGTTAAAACAATATAAACACTTTAAATAGGCAAATTAATCATTTATTGATTCAGGTCTGCATGTTACATCTCACAGAGGGACAAATGAGAACAACCAGGGACAGGGGGACATGGACTCCAAAGAGGGACAGTCCCGCCAAATCAGGGACACTTCGGAGGTATGTAGCTCCTTCCTAGCTGCACAACAATTCCTTTGGGTGCTTCTGCCCTGACATCCATCTTACATATGGTTTACCTACAGGCCTCTAGCCGGCCCAGCTCCTGGTGCCTCCTGCATCTTGTCAGCACCCATAGCTACCTGGTTGTTGGCTCTCCTCAGCCCAATAACATCAGCAGCCCCTGTCTGATGAGCATCAGCCTCTTCATAGGCCTTCTGACCTGGATTAGAACTGGACAGAACTACTTGGCCAGCAGGGGTCGTCTAGTGATCCATAATGGCCAGACTCCAGGGCCCTATAGAGCACTTTATCGGCAGCCCCTTAAACTGGAACATTTACAGATTGTAATGGGGGAAATAAAAAGGGGGATATGTCGAGGTGAGTAACACTCTTGGTGATTTTTCTCTGTCTATCCTCTTTTTATTTATTGACTGCTCCCACCTCTCGAAAAGGATAGAGTACCCCTTAGTATTCTAATTTTGTTAGGGGGGTTGTTTAGTGTCTCCCGCCAGTCCTTTGGACGGTTTGGCGGGGTACAAGAAACAAAAGATAGGGTTTTTTTTTTTATTACTCTATACCTTGTTGCTAATTTGAGTATATCTTATGCGCAGTATAAAATGTCTTATATACAGAATATCTTATGCACAATTCATTATTTACATGAAAAAAAAAAAACAGCGCATCCAACTTTTTTCAAATACAAATGATTTTCATTTATTGCTTGTTTCAGTCACACTTGTCTGTTTGGGTCAGCTTTGTAGCAAGAATTTTGTTTGTAGCAAGTAATACAGTTTGTAGCAAGAGTTTTGTTTGTAGCAAGTATATTGTACCCTTCAATAGGTGTCTCAGAGTGACAGTAGGCAGACCTAAAGCCCACACCTGTTGAATACTAATAATATTAACGGTCCTTCCTTATCTGAAAATCTTACCAGATTTGGCATATCCTGACGGGAAACTTGAAAAGAAATATACCGCAAACTAATCCCCAATAAAATTTAAAGTAAGTGCACTCACTAATGATAACAAAAATATAAGCAAAAAGTATGTCTATAGAAATATGTGTATCTTAAATTTATATGCGCATCTTCTATCTTGTATTATAGTAACTGGTGTGCTGAGGAAGCAATAATGCGAAACGCGTCTACACGTATTTGAAGGGTACAATATACTTGCTACAAACAAAACTCTTGCTACAAACTGTATTACTTGCTACAAACAAAACTCTTGCTACAAACTGTATTACTTGCTACAAACAAAATTCTTGCTACAAAGCTGACCCAAACAGACAAGTGTGACTGAAACACAAGCAATCAATGAAAATCATTTGTATTTGAAAAAAGTTGGATGCGCTGTTGTATTTTTTTCTTGTTTCATGTAAATAATGAATTGTGCATAAGATTTTCTGTATATAAGTCATTTTATACTGCGCATAAGATGCTCAAATTAGCAACAAGGTATAGAGTAATCAAAAAAAAAAAAAACCCTATCTTTTGTTTCTTGTGCCCCACCAAACTGTCCAAAGGACTGGCGGGAGACACTAAACAACCCCCCCCCCCAACAACATTTACAGATTGGTTGTTGCTCCAGGTGAAAGGTAAGAGTTCTGTTTTAAGTGAACCACCCAGAAAGATGGGCCCGGGAATCTATAAGATTCTCAGGCCGATCCATTCCCTCCCCGCTGGGCATCCAAAATCTGAATGCCCCGCTGTGTGAAACCCCCCAGGTCGCCCACAAACCTTACCTGAATTCCGGTCCAACGGCGCATGCGTGGGCCGCATCTCGCGCCATCTCGCACATTTGCGCGGGCGCGCTCCCTGTTAGAGGGAAGTGCTCGGAGCCGCTGAGCTAAGACGTCGCTTTGACGTGCATAGCTCAGCGGCTCAGAGCACGCCGATTGGATAGTCAAAATCCTAGGTTTTGGTCCACTTTAAAGTGGATCAACACCCTTCACTGATCGGCTTGGGAATCTATAAGATTCCCGGACCGATCAGTCCCCTGACTGCGGGGCACCCCGATCCCAGAACCCCCTAAATCCCTACCTGCTCCTCGATCAGCGGCGCCCGCCGCCGCTTCCCGCGCGTCACTCTAGCAGGATGCGCACCCGCACCGGGCGTTTGTGAATGGCCGGCGCGCGCCCTGTAAGAGTGACGCGTGGGAGGCGGCGGCGGGCACGCTCTCTTGTCCGTCGCTGCCTCCCGCTTGTGCGTCGGCGGGGATTGGCAGCAGCGGTCACGTGGGAGCGGGCAGAGGTGAGTTTTTGGGGCTTTCTGGGGGGTTTCACACAGCGGGGCACCCCCGATCGGGGTGCCCCACCGAAGTGGACCAAAACCCAGGATAGTCAAAATCCAGGGTGTTGGTCCACTTTAACTCTGGTAATGCACAGGGGGGCATCAGCACCCTCTCATGGAGTAGTTGTGTAGCCCAATCCAAAACTTCCTCATCCAGAAATTCCAAGAAAAAGGTATTTTTTTACACCTTCTGTTAGATAACCTACTACTATAATTTAAACACATTACTGGTGTAAATTAATACGAATGTATATATTAACCCCTCACACCCGTGAACTCGCCGAACTCCAGTTTCAGAGTCAATTAATATTCCAAGTGTAGGTTCTTAAAAGAAATTAATTGTATGTTGAACACATCACCACTCCGCGGGACATTACTTTCTCCTTCAATACAAAAACACTTTTCCTCTTGATTATAACAAATCCACCTCTTGTGTGTATTTCCAACAAGGATGCTAATTGGTGACAACTCCCACCACCATCTATTAAATCACGTACCAGATACAAATGAACAACTTGCAAGATAGTTTAGATCCTCTTTAGGGTGTCACAAAACTTCTGCGTGCCTTTCATCAATTAGGGTATATTTGAGCAATATTAGTAGCTTTTAAATACTTCTTATCTTTCAGAACTCCTTAAATCTCTTCCACTCCAAAGATTTATAACATGAAAGCAAGCAAATGAAAACACATGGCGTGATATCTTCACAAATTAAGAGCTCCTGCCCACATTTAATATGCTTACCAGCATTAAGATAAAAACACGTTTTCAAAATCAAGTTTCAAACTTCAGACGCTATACTGGGAGGCGCGCTGTAAAGACCTTTTGTATCCCCATACACGCTACCTTCAGCTTAGTGTCAATCCGTGATGCAGCTGCGCGTTCCTCCCCGTCTCCTCGGCCGCCGGACACGGGAGCGCTTGCTGTCTCTCCTCTGTGTAGCTACGTAGTGACGCCTCACAGTACTGGCCCCGCCCAACGCGTTTCGTCGTCACCTGACAACTTAATCATGAGCTACAGGCACTGTGGAGCGTCTCTCTTTTCTAGTAAAGCAGCGATCATGTGGTCTAGCTGATTTAACACTTTAGATGCCATCATTTATCTTATCTTAATACTGAGGCAGACATTTTCCTTAAAAAAGAGGGATAGTACTGTCTTTCTAATACCTCCTTGTAATCTTAATATGGGTCTCCTTCCAGAACTTAAAATATTTATTACAAAAAAGATTTACTCTTTATATTATTTAGATGAGTATTAAATGAAATGTCATTTTTATATCTCCTATTAAACCCTATCAGGGAATCACCTATAAAAACAATTAGTCTTTTCAGCCTGACTCCCATATAGCTTTAAGACTATCATAAAAATACAGCAATTATAAAAAAAAAAAAAAAAAAAATGTTTTTAAAAAAACTTTAAAGCACAGCCAAATTCATAAATCTATACACCTCTTAAAAAGATATTATAAAAATACAAAAATCTACAGAATCATTGAAAGAGCTATCAAGTAGTGTGTATGCTATTCTAAAAAGGGGGGACTCTAACCAGAGAACTTCCTAAAGCTGACCTACAAATTACTAATGGTTACCAATGAAGCAATTTAAGTCGAACTCTATGTTCAAACCTCCTGGGACCATAGATTTCAGATGATAGATCCACTTAGATTCTAAACGGGAGATTTTCCTAATCATATTACCACCTTTCAGGGTCTTAACTGGACTATCAATAATACAAAACTTTAGATCTCTCGGGTCGCTGTTGTGGATTTCTTTAAAGTGGGAGGAAACACTATGAGAAATAAGACCTTTTTTGATATTATATATGTGCTCCCTCAGTCTGGTTTTAAAGGCTGAGTTTAAGTTTAATAATTATTTCTGATTTAATTTTTATTTAACCTATCTTTCACTAATTAATATGTGTTGTAAGCGCGGTGTTTGATGAAATTAATGGTTTTATCACTAGTTCCCTAGGTTCTTAAAAGGCTTGACAACCCAAAGAGGAGACGGACAGCCATACATATTTTAAATATAATTGAGCACACATAATAATACATTTTAAAATCTACACAAGGATATTTGTCAGCTCATGAAAGTCATGAACAATTTAAAATGGTTCAGCACAGAGGATGGCAAATCAAGGACAATATTAATAGCATACAAGCACATAATCAACACAGAGTAGGTTAATATATTAGCACAGGATACCACCTGATCCTATGTGGAGGAACACAGTTTAGATTATTATGTATAACACCATTAATTTCCAGTAGTTACCAGACCCAGCCTATACTCGAATAAATTTTATGCAGAGGAACACTCTATACAGCATCAGTCATACATGTATTGGAAAGAAAGAACAGTTTAATAGCACAGCATACCCCCTCAAACCATGATCACCCCTCATACAGATCCAGAATAGTTACCCCTGAACTGTACTGTCATCAGAACTGCCCAGGTCACCTCGCTCCCAGGCAAAATGCAACTAATTATACATAGCTAGAGAGACAGGTATATATATATACACATTACATAATATTTTAACAATAATAACTTTCCATAAAAGCCCAGGAATCAAAAATACATTACTCAAATCAGCTTATTATTTTGTAGTAATCTGGTTATTTATTGAGAAATCCAATATCACATTTATGTGAGTAGTAAAAGTATGCGAACCTTTGCTTACAGTACCGCACATCGCCTTTTTTGTGCAGCAATTACTGCATTCAAATGTTTCCAATAATTGCTAATTAGGCCTGCACATAAGCTTGGAGGATTTTTAGCTAATTTCTTTTTGTTATTGTTTTTGTTATTTTGGAAAGTTTAATTCCACAAACTCACTTCAGGTCTTGCTTCAACATTTCTGTTGAATTTAAATTAAAAACATTTATGTAGCTGTGGTGTAGTAGTTGATGGTCGCTTTCATTTTTATATACAGTCCTGAAATCTTGTTAGGAGGCATTTAATACTCTATAAACAATTGTGTAGCTGTCTCTCTCCCTATAACAGGGGTCTGCAACTAGAGCAGGGGTACTCAAGAACTTTTTGTAGAGGTCCGCTTGTAGCAGTATGCCACAAGCTGAAGGTCCAGAACCGGGGGGTAGGTTAAAATCAGCGCACCAGGGAGCTATATATTCCAGAAGCATAATTAAATATAGGCTGCTTGTCCCCCCTCTGGCATTATATCTATTGGACATTGGGGAGGAAACAAACAGCAACTTTTTTTTTGTTTGACCATGTCGAGCCTACAGCTCTTACCCTTGGTGCACTGATTTTAAATAAACAGAGAGAGATGGGATGGGATGGGACAGAGCTGGGAATAGAGAGATGGGATGGGACAGAGCTGGGAAAAGAGAGATGGGATGGGACAGAGCTGGGAATAAAGAGATGGGATGGGACAAAGCTGGGAATAGAGAGATGGGATGAGACAGAGCTGGGAATAGAGAGATGGGATGGGACAGAGCTGGGAAAAGAGATGGGATGGGGCAGAGCTGGGAATAGAGAGATGGGATGGGACAGAGCTGGGAAAAGAGAGATGGGATGGGACAGAGCTGGGAAAAGAGAGATGGGATGGGGCAGAGCTGGGAATAGAGAGATGGGATGGGATGGGACAGAGCTGGGAATAGAGAGGTTGGATGGGACAGAGCTGGGAATAGAGAGGTGGGACGGGACAGAGCTGGGAAAAGAGAGATGGGATGGGGCAGAGCTGGGAAAAGAGAGATGGGATGGACATAGCTGGGAATAGAGAGATGGGATGGGACAGAGCTGGTAAAAGAGAGATGGGATGGGGCAGAGCTGGGAAAAGAGAGATGGGATGGACAGAGCTGGGAATAGAGAGATGGGATGGGACAGAGCTGGGAAAAGAGAGATGGGATGGGAGAGAGCTGGGAAAAGAGATGGGATGGGGCAGACCTGGGAAAAGAGAGATGGGATGGGACAGAGCTGGGAATAGGGAGATGGGATAGGACAGAGCTGGGAATAGAGAGCTGGGATGGGGCAGAGCTGGGAAAAGAGAGATGGGATGAGGCAGAGCTGGGAATAGAGAGATGGGATGGGGCAGAGCTGGGAACAGGGAGAGCTGGGAACGGGGAGAGCTGTGAACAGGGAGAGCTGGGATGAGGCAGAGCTGGGATGAGGCAGAGCTGGGATGAGGCAGAGCTGGGAACAGGGAGAGCTGGGAACAGAGAGAGATGGGATGGGATAACTCACCCTGCTGTCTTTCCTCCTGCCTTCCCACACGCTGTTTTTCCTCCTATTCGCCGGCTCCGCTCCCTGTCTCCTCTCGTCAGCCGGCCCCTGTGTTTCCTCCCGCCGGCCCCGCCCCCGTCTCTGCACCAGTCCGCCGTCCCCTGGGTTTCTGCCCTCCGGCCCCACCCCCTGTCTTTGCTCCCGCCCACCGGCCCCGCTCGCTGTCTCTCCTCCCGGCTTGACGCCTGCCCGCCTGCCTGCTGTCTCTCCTCCGGCCCGCCTACCCCGCCCACTGTCTCTTCTCACTCCCCCGCTGTCCTTCCTATCGGCTGCCTGCCCCGCCCACTGTGCATCGCGCGCTGTCTCTCCTCCCGGCCGCCTGCCCCGCCCACTGTGCCTGTCATTTCTCCCGGCCGGCCATGGGGTCCGGAGAGCAAGCGGCCGCGGTCCGGAAACGGACCGCGGTCTGCGGGTTGAATACCCCTGAACTAGAGGATAATCATACTACAATCGTTAACATTTGTAATCATTCTTTGTTGTTTTGTCATTAAAATCCATGTTAGCATTTGAGGCAACTGTTGTTACATAAACATCTGAGAACCTCCATTTAGGCAAAATCTATTCTTTATCTCTTAAAGTGGACCAAAACCCAGGATTTTGACTATCTAGGGTTTTGGTCTTTGCCCCCCGGGCAACCTGATCAGGGATGCCCCGCTGTGTGAACCCTGTGTGAACTTCCTCGGTCCTATGGCGCATGCGCAGCCTCTTGTCCAGTCCGTGTGCACTGGCGGCCACATCCCCCGCTACCCTTTAAAGTGGACTAACACCCTCCTTGATCGGCCCGGGAATCTATAAGCTTCCCAGGCTGATCCGATCACTCCCTGCGGGGCATCCGAAATCGGGATGTCCCGCTGTGTTAAACCCCCCAGGACGCCCTCTAACCTTACCTTACTCCCGGTCCAATGGCGCATGCGCGGGCCGCATCTCACGCTTCTCTCTAGCAGGGCGCGTGCCTGCGCCGGCCATTCACAAATGTTAGAGGGAAGCGCAAGATGCGGCTGCCAGCGTGCTCAGAGCCGCTGTGGTTGGACACCACTTGGACGCGCATACCACAGCGGCGCCAAGGGTGCTGATTGGACGAGCGGGCGTGCATGTGCCATAGGAGCGGGGTGAGGTGAGATTTATCGGGTGTTCTGGGGGGTTTCATGCAGCGGGGTGCCCCGCGGAAGTGGACCAAAACCCAGGATAGTGAAAATCCTGGGTGTTGTTCCACTTTAACAGGGAGCATGCCCACGATGGCCATTCACAAATACCGGGATAGCGGGGATGCGGCCGCTGCTTGCACATGCGCCGTTGGACCAGGAAAGAAGGTGAGTGATGTGTGTCGGTGTCTTTTTTTACATTTAACTGTTTGTGAGCTGGTAAGGGATCCATGAGACCCCTAAACCAGTTCACAGGGTTTAGGGGGCTGGCAGTTCACCTTCGGCTAGCGGGTGATTTGCTATTGACCCCCAGCCCCCCATTACCTGCCTCCCAAAGCCCGGGGGGCAGAAGAGCCCGCGGCCACAAGGCTGTGCAGGCTTGTAGCTTTGCAGGGGCCACAAAAGCTGGCCCCTGAACCCTGTTCTACAAGCCCCCATAGCTGGTCCCCGGGCTGGTTATGCTGGGTAGGGGGGACCCTACCCAATTTTTGGGGGAATTTTAAGGGTTTTTAACCCTTAAAATCCCCCAAAAATGGGGTCCTCCTCCCCGGGTGTGGGGACCCTGTCATTTTTTTAATTAACATTTATGTCCTACCAGCAGCAGCAGCAGGAGAGCAGAAACCAGAGTGATCATCGTGGAGATGGATCGATTGAAAAATATATTTTATTTTTTAATATTTACCTGATGAGGAGAGGGATACCACACCAATTATTTACACACCAAATTTAATTAATCCTTTATAGTGTGGATAGTAGTTGTATTTTTTTTGTACATGTTATAAAGTGCTCTTTTCAGTTTGGGGGGTCTCCTGGGCAGAACACTACATATGTGGTACCGTTGTAATTGGGAGAAATGGGGCTTTCACATGCAATATGGTTTCCTTGAAATAAAATGAGACACGTTTTAAAAAACATAATTTTTTTTTAAACCTAGTAAAAAATGACCTGTCAGCAGAGGGTGACAACGTCAACATCAAGTAGACTTGCAGTTAAAAGGGTTAAATGTAGCTGTGAATGTTGGGTATTGTTCTGCTTGGGGGGCCTTGCGCTTTTAGATTTAGCTAGTTGTTTCTTGTTTTCATATTCCTATTTTATGAAAATGTGTTTTGTATTCTGCTTTTTTTTTACATTTTTTAGGGAAAACCTGTGCAACCAAAGAATTCTTCCAGGGATTACTTCTAGAAAGATGAGCCCACTACAACACGCTGGGTATGCCTAGAAAAGAGTGTACTTTCAGGGAATATATAGTTTGTGGGGGGTATTCCAAATGTAAAGGGTTGTTTTGGTTGAAAAGCACAAGGTGCGCACTTTGTCTGCAGAGCTGAAATTCTCAAGTAAAATTACCGTTACGCACATGTTGGCAAATCTTCCCTTGGCAGTACCTATGCATGTTGGGTATTGTTCTGTTCAGAGGACCTTGTTTTTTTAGATTTAATTAGTTTTTTCTTGTTTGCATATTTTTTTGTTTTAGGAAAATTTGGCTTTAATTCTACTTTTTTATTCTTTTTTTTGTTCAACCAAATAATTCATTGAAGGATTACTTCATTACAGAAAACTGCGCTCACGTCAACAAGCCTGGTACGCCTAGAAATCTTAAAGTGGACCAACACCCAAGATTTTGACTATCCTGGGTTTTGGTCCACTTCGGCGGGGCACCCCGATCGGGGGTGTCCCGCTCTCTGAAACCCCCCAGAAACCCCCAAAAACTCACCTCTCCCCGCTCCCACGTGACCGCGCCGTCCAATCCCCGCCGACGTCCAAGTGGGTGACAGCGGCGTCCAAGACAGCGCGTCTGCCACCGCCGCCTCCCGCGCCTCACTCTCGGCGCGTGCGCCGGCCGTCTGTGAATGGCCGGCGCGCGCACGTCTAGAGGGGCGCGCGGGCGGCGGCGGATCAGGTAAGGAGTTTGGGGTTTTTTTGGGGGGTTTCACCCCACGGGACATCCCGATCTCGGATGTCCCGCGGTGAGTGAGGTGATCGGCCCGGGAATCTTATAGATTCCCGGGCCGATCACCCCTGGGTGTTGGTCCACTTTAAGGTGTGTACTTCCAGAGAATATATAGTTTGTAAGGGGGTATTTAAAATGTAAAGGGTTGTTTTTCTTGAAAAACTACAAGGTGTGCATAAGTTATATTTTTTCTGAAAATCTCCTAAAGCGCTTTTTCAGTTTGGGGTAGTTTCCTGGGCAGGAAAGGGTGTCTACCAATACATATATGGTACAACTGTAACAGGGAGAAATGGGGCTTTTTCACACAATATGATTTGGAAAACTTACATTTTTATTACAAATAAACCACTACAAATTGTTTTTGCCATTGCCTGGGATGCCTGGTCCAAATGCCGGCACTGCTTGTGGGGTACAAGAGGACTGCTTTGTAGCTTTAGATTCGAAACTGCACATGAACAGGGATGGATTTTGCTGGGGGAGTGCAGTGCAGGTAGGAAAAACAAGGGTTGTAGAAGGGAGGAATTGGCAATTGGGATGTCTGCCCTAACTCAGACCAACATCCATTTTAATGTAAAATGGGTGTTGGTCCATTTTAAGGTCAGGTCTTTAACTTCATTCTAACCATTCTTAGGGTACAAGGATTTAGGGATATTTTCTTCAGCTCATAGACAGGCCTGCCATTTTCCTTTAAAATTCGTTGTTGCAATACATTGTTCAATAACTGATGACAAGTTGTCCTGGCCCAGCAGCAACACAGGCCTATAATGTTTTAAGGTTTTTAAGTTGAAATGCATTGTTTCCTTTCTCTGAACATAACACTTCTCATTTAAAATAAAAAGCTCTAATAAACGTCCTCAAAATATTTTCCAATAGTTTTATGGTTTGTCCTGGTGATGGCAAACTGCAGACCTTTGCTATGCAATCCTGCAATGCACAACATTATTATTTGTGTCATCTTGTTGGTTATAAAGTATGTTATAGCATTAAGAGACTTGTGTGGCCTACAGCAGGACAGCTACCAAAAGTACGAAGTATGGATAAGTCTATATCATGTCAAGGAGGGCAGAGACCTCCAACAAGAGCAAGCAGACGGCTAACTAAACTTGGCCGATTTTGATCTAGTAAATGCATGGAGAGAGTATACATATTTCTTGGCAGCCCATCACTCTTATTCATGGATAGACCATGTTTTGGTCTCACCTCAATAGCCTCTAAAATCAAAAGTTGTATGATTGTAGAGCTACCATGGTCAGACCACTCAGGGATTATAATGAAACTACAAGATCCTTAGTTCAAGCCAAATTCCTATATATGGAGGCTAAAGGAGACTCTTTAGGAGACAGTCGAGTTAGAGAGGATATTTAAAAAGAACTTATGGCTTTTTTCAAAATAACCAGATGCAGGATATCTCAGCAGCCATAAATTGGCTGGCGCACAAAGGCGGATGATTGGGGCATTTTATTGCAATAGTCTAACAAAAGAGAATACCAAGCTGTACAATGATCCAGATTAAGAGCACAAGAGATTGCCTCTGCAGAGTTTGTTGGTACAAATTGAGGACCTACAAATGGAGCTGAATATACTAGGGTTGTAGGGAGCCTGAAGAGGGGGAAAAAAGCCAAATATTACACCTTATGAGACAAACCAGGTAAATCGGTAGCATCATGCCTAAACCTGAGATAAAACAAAAAGGCTTGTACGAAAATTAGAACAAAAGAAGGACAATTTACTCAGAACCCAGAAAGAGTAATTGAAGAGTTTGCCAACTTTTACAAGTCACTTCAATCAAAACCCCCAAAGCATCTTTAGAGAGAAATGCAAGGAATTGAGATGGGAAAATTGACGAAATCACAAAGAGAAAATATCTCGGAGAGCCAATGAGTAATTAATGAGTCAGGACTAGCAAGCACATTTAGTAACATAGTAACGTAGTATGTAAGGCTGAATAAAGACTTTAGTCCATCCAGTTTAGCCTGTTTATCTCCTTCCAGTGGTCTAGTAGCCAAAGATGGAAATGATATTACATGCCAGGAAGGCATCCAGGCCACTTTTGAACGTTTTCTTTCGGTACTACCTGTCCTTCAGTACTACCTGCTCTGGCAGTAAGTTCCATAGTCTCACTGCTCTGGCAGAGAAGAATCCCTTCCTATGTCAGTGGAAAAAAGCACCTTTTCTCTAACCTTAGTGGATATGGTTACCCTCCGGGGTATAAATGGATTGTGGGACAGATCTTTGTATTGACTGGACTATTAGATCACCCCTCAGGTGCCTCTTTTCTAATCTAAATAAACCTAACTTTGACAATCTTTCAGGGTATTCTAGTCCCCGCACTCCTTTTATTAACTTAGGCCCTTATTCATCAAGCGATAGCGCCAGGTAGTGTCTGACGAGCGCCAGGTAGCGGCAGCTAACGGCGACTACCGACTCAAGTACGCCCGGCGGCGGTCACAATGACGCATTTATCAAGCTAAATGAGGCTAGCGCCGGCGAGAGCGACGGCTAGCGCGGCATTCATCATGAAGCCGGCTGGCCCGAACAGCGCCGCTGCAAATTCCTTCACAGCGACACGTATTACCTGGCGCTACCTGCCGCTCTCCCATACATTTCAATGGCAGCCGCTGCAATGATTGTTTTTAGTGGTTTGGGGGTTTTTTTCTTTGGTCCAAAATTCAACACATGTTTATATTGATATGTTTTATGAATCTGGCTGGTTATTTATATGTATTTGATTTTTTTTTTTTTTTTTCACAATGTAATGTTGTGAGTGACATGGGAATTGCATCTCCTCCACCCAAACTCATTGGCATCAAAATCGCTGGTTTTCCACACAAACGGGGCTTGTAAAGCTATTTTGTAGCCTGTCAGGTTGGGCGGTCACGTTCGCTCTTCGAAATTGTCAGCGCCCAAGCTATTTGGCAGCCCTGTCCTTGATGAATCTGTGTTGGTCAGTGTTTGTGCAGTCGCTGTTTTGATTCGCTATGTGGCGGCGCGAGCGGCGCTGTGCCTCGCTGCGCTGCGTTGTGCGGCGCTGTGCTGTTCATACATGTGCCCTTCTGCCATTTGCAAGGAATTCACTTCCCGCGACCCCAGTCGTTGTTAATGAATACACTGTAGTTGTGAGCGTGCCTGGCCACATATTGCAGGATTAACATTCAGTCGTACCAGCTCATAACAACCCGTTATGCATTCTCATGTGTGCCACATTTTCAGGTAGTTGTCTAGTTTGATTGTGTGATGACTTTGGGAAGGAATAAGATTTTTATATTTAAGCCCAACGGTGTATGCTTTAGAAGGACCTATGCATTACAGTATGTAGAATCCCCTGCTAAATCAAGCTAATAATTCGTGGCGCCTTTGGCCCTAGCTTGTTTTGCAGCGTCATTTTAATGTTTTTCCGCCACTTAGCGTGCACATAGCTGATATTAGCTTGTCCCTGTTGCGCGCATGTTTGTTTTTGAATTTTGAAGCACAGTTGCTTGCGTCATATCCGGTTCCGGGATCCTCCTTTGCGTTTCAACGCCACCTTAAGGTAAAACTGTCTTGCGCTTATGCCAATAGCTTGTTTTGCAGCGTCATTTTAATGTTTTTCCGCCACTTAGCTTGCACATAGCTGATATTAGCTTGTCCCTGTTGCGCGCATGTTTGTGTTTGAATTTTGAAGCACAGTTGCTAGCGTCATATCCGGTTCCGGGATCCTCCTTTGCGTTTCAACGCCACCTTAAGGTAAAACTGTCTTGCGCTTATGCCAATAGCTTGTTTTCAAGCGTCATTTTAGTTTTTCCGCCACTTAGCTTGCACATAGCTGAGAATAGCTTGTTGCTGGTGCGCGTAGCGTTTTTTTTTTTTAAACTTTTTCCCAATGTCGCTTGGGTCATTTCCGGTTCCTGTTTCCTCCTTAGCGTTTCCACTATGCTGCCCAGACACAGAGTGATGCGCCTCCCCAGCTCCTCCTCCGACTCTGACCCCACCACCCCTCCCCCACCTCCCCCACCTACCTCACCTTCCTCAAATAGCACCCCTCCCACCCCTTCCCCTCCTGGGCCTAGTAAGAAAAAGCGCACCCGGGTGGATAGGCGAGTAAATGGCCAGGTGGTAAAAGTGAGTATTTTTTTTGGTATTTGTAGCTTAAAAGTTGCAGAACACACAGGGGGGATTGGGTCAGAAATTTCTTTGTTTTCAGACCAAATTTGATCACTCCCCGTGGGGCATCCCCATTGTGGATGTCCTGCAGGGATGCCCCCCCCTGGAGGGCCCTAAAAATTACCTCAGCCCCGTCCCATCTGTGCATGCGTTAGCTGCGGATGCCTATTGCGCTTACCTCTAGCAGGGTGTACCCCTGCGCCAGACATATTTTAATTTTGTGTGCAGGCGCACTCCCTGTTAGAGTCAAACGCCACATGCGTACTTTGCCGTGCAGACCCAGCTGAGCTGGTATGCACGTCCCAACGGCCTTGTATGCGCATACCACAGCGGCGCGGAGCGCTGTGTTTGGCTTGCGGAGTGACGTGGGAGTGTCCTCAGTGGTGTATTTGTGGCCTTCCAAGGGGGTTGCAGACAGCGGACCACCCACAATTGGTGTGGCCCACCAAAGTGCACACAAACCCAGAATACTGATAATCCTGGGTGTGGGTCCACTTTGATCTGGTCTCTGTATAACTGTTTATGACATTGTTCTGATGTCATGTATTGATTTTAGTTTGTTTGTTCATTTTTCATAGGACTTCTGCGTGGCCGAATATGACTATGCCCGTGGAGGGAAAAAACGCATAGCCATGGAGGTGAAGGCCACAGTGTCCCGGCGCTTCAACACCGAGCTGACCATCCGATCAATTCAGCAGAAGTGGTCCGATTTCAAGCGCCGGGACCCTGAAGGCGTGTACCGCCTATATGATGCCTACGCATCAGGTAAGTTAAAGCTTATGTTCTGTTTAGCCTTTGTGCAGAATGATCTGCTAAGCTGTGTCCATTTGTGCTCTTTAGATTAATTATTTTCTTTCACCCCCTCCACACAGATAAGCGTCCTCCCCTGGGGAAACGTGGGAAGGGATTCCTCCCCCGAACCAGGCAGGCGGACTCGGGGGAGTCATCGGGGGAGGGTCCCTCCCGCGGGTCCTATTTAGAGGACCCAGGGGAGGAAGGAGATGACGCCCCAGAGGAGTGTGCTGCTGGGGGGCTGGCTGGATCAAGCCTCAGCTCCTCACACTCTGAGTCTGAGGACTCTCACCAGGCAAGGGGCCACTCTCAAGCAGGGAGTGAGAGGGAGGAGGGTGGCCCTTTGCCTGGTGGATCTTCTGACCAGAGTGTGAGGAGCCGAGGCTCCCCGCCTCCTCCTCAGAGCCCTCCCTGGGCTTCAAGTGGCGCTTCATCCCCTGGTGAGTGTACATTTTTTAATTGTTAGTCTGTGACAAGTTTCATCTTGCAATTTGTACTTAGCCCTTGCCATTCCTCTCTAATTTGCAGGGCATCATATAGGCGGCACCTCCATGGCGTTTTGGCGAAGGATTCTCCACGGGCATAGTCATGGTAAGTGTTTGTGGTTAGCCATCACATTCCCAATGTTATGACATTCATTAAATTGTACCCCCAAACATTGATAGTGCTTGGATTCTCGGAAGGTTCCATGACAAATCACATCCCTCACCCAGGGCCCCCCCCACCAAAAAAACCCCACTAACTCCTTACCTCTTTGGGGGTTGCCCAAGCCACCGTCCCAGCCTCCTGTGTGACACTCTAGATGTGTGTGCGCCTGCGCTCTTTTTCCAAATGGGCTGCGCGTGCGCACACACTCGAGGAGTGATGTGTGGAAGGCAGCGGGCGCGGAGTACGTTGTCTCATGCAAATTGTGTTGCTCTGCCAAAGCGGACCCAAACCCAGATTTGCTGCAATCCTGTGTATAGGCCCACTTGTAACAGACACATGTTTCCTGGTCCATTGTCACAGCTGGTTTGATAAGGTACCCTAACCTCACAAACCCCACTACAGTGCTAGCCAACTGTCAACCACCCCTATGTTTCTGCCCACACCATGATGGGTGTTCTAATTTGTTTTCTTGGGTTAAGTTGTTCCCGCTCAAACATGTGGCCCACTATTAACATTAGCCAAACAACTGCTAAAGATTCCTTTACATAGCACTGTCTATGTTATTTGCACATTCTCTTTAGGGATACATGTGTCAAGCCTAACAAATTGACATTAACTCATGGTCCAGGAAATATGCTAATTTAGGACAACCTGTATGTAACCATGCAAGCCTTTGCATTTTCAGACTCAATAACCAGATGGATGTCAAATAGTCAGGTGTCATTTGCCCACTAATTGTGTTTTTGTCTTTTGCTTTCTGTTGACAGATGTTGCTACGCAGACGGAGCCAGAGACCCTCCTCCCCACCCCAGCTCCAGGGACGGCCAGCAGCATGGGCCCCCGCCACAGCTGCGATGGTGAGTACATCCCACTTCATATGCCTAAAGACTTGTGAAACCTATGTCTTATAGTCACATCTGCAGACATTTTAAATTTACCTATGTGTTAATTTCACACACATCTCGATTCAATGTGTTTGTACAATAATCCAACATGCCTGTTTGCATGCTTGATTGTTGGCTCACATTCTTCATTAGGCCACATAGAGACTATTTTTGCGTTAGACACAACCAAATGGGCCCTATTAGGTCTGGACCTCTAACATTATAGGGCAAACTCGTGTACTCGTTAGGACTTAGGCCCTGATGTTTGGCTGTGACTAAACACAAAAATGGACACACTGGGACTTATACCTTCTTTGCTTCCCAAGAGTTAAACTGGAACAACAACCAGGATTTTGACTTTCCTGGGTCTTGGTCCACTACGGTGGGGCACCCCTGATCGTCACCGCTGTGTGACAACCCCCTGAACTCACTTTGACTCCAGCAAACGTACAAGCCACGGCAAATTGGCTCCTCCTCCGCCTCCCCCGCGCCCCTTTTTACGCGCGCGTGCCTGCGCCGGCCATTCACAGACGGCCGGCGCAGGCACGCACACGTCTAGAGGGGCGCCAGGGAGGGCCCGGCGGCCCTGCCCCACCGAAACTGAGGTAGGTATTTTGGGGTTTGGGGGGGTTTCACCCCCAGGGACATCCCGATCTCGGATGTCCCGCGGGGAGGGAGGTGATCGGGCAGGGAATCTGATAGATTCCCGGGCCGATCACCGGTGGGTGTTGGTACACTTTAAGAGTAAATGTATGCTTGGGATGTGTTGTTCACATTCCTGCCAGTCAATAGTACTCATATCATGTTAACCAATAAGCACACAGTGGTCAACAATGTTAATGTGAGTGTCACCTAATTGGACACACTGACATTACATTGCTACATCTGTGTCTGGTGAGGTCACATCCAATTTATTAATAAATTGTTGTTTCTACATCTCTACAGCTTGTGAAAACCAGCATCGCAGACTGTGGCGGGAGATCAGGCTCCTGAAGCTGATGCTGCTGGCCAAGAAGAGGCGCCGGCGGCGTCGTTAGGGTGGGGGGAAGGCTGGCCTCTTGATGCCCGTTGTTGGGCAATGTTGGCCCTGTTGGCCATGTTTTGGTAATAAAATTTTTGATTACCATCATTACAGTGTGGTGCATTGCAAAGCATAGTTTAACTGTCTCAAAACCCATTTGTGTGTCAATTTAGCCATACCTTTGGAGCCATTTCATGTGTTAACCATAGTAAGCTATGGTCTCAAATGTGTGGGCTAAATTGACCAATACATTGACATATGTAGATCAAGATACTCATCCCTGACTGTGTTATTAGCTAGGTCTTAGGAAACACACAATTTAGAGGTGGGTGAAGCAAATATATTTACAAAAACCAAAAAAAACAAAATTAATATTCTTGGCTGGGTGGCCGGGGAGGTTGGGAGTCATTGCTAGGGGCGGTGTTGGGGGACAACAGTGCAGTAAAAAATATAGAGTGCTGTTGTATGAGCTGTTGTAGCAACAACAAAGTTTGGTCCTGCCGCTGGAGACATTCTTCCTGGCGCTGTATCGATTCTTCCTGGCGCTGGAGAGATTGTTCCTGGCGCTGGAGAGATTGCTCCATTAGATTGGCCAGCCGACCAAGTTCCTGGTTCTGGTGTTGGTTTCGGAGCAACTGGTCCATCTGGCGCTGCAGGGCCTCATTTTGTTGCTGACACATCAGCACCTGATTTTCCAACGCCGCAATGCGCTCATTAGTTCCATCACGCGGCTGTTGGCGACTGTAGTCCTCCAGCATCCGGACCCCTAGCTCATAGAAATCAGCACTGGTTGGTGCCACACCTCCTCTTGCTGTGGTTTGAGCCTAAACAAATAGAAAACCACATTTTAGTCAAACAGAACCAATGCAGGTATGCCCCTCAAAATAAATCCCATAAACAGTCACTATACAACTTACCCTTGTCTGAGCCTCGGAAGCTTGGCCACATGGGACTTGGGAAGAGGTTCCAGCTTGGGGTTCTGGTTCCACCTCCTGCAAAAACAACAATGAAAGGAAATGTGACATGTTGCTTCATCCACTACCCACGAAGATGCCAATGTGGTTCTAGGTCGTCTACATCAGCCATGTTACCTGCGTGTCCTCCGGCACAGGTAGGCTCGAGGTTTCGCTGCCAGAGAGTGGCAATTCAACATCCGAGATGTCCGGCAAGTTGGCATATGCTAAACAGGAAAATCAGGTTAGTAGGTCTGTGGCCCAAACTCAAATGTAACCTGGCTAGGCTATCGAGGCCATACCTCTAAAAAGTGCCAAAATACACACTAGACCAAAGGTATCTTTTAAACTCAGATTGTTAACATGTATGTTACAGGACTAAGAGGCAATAATTTTTGCTAATCACATCAGAAACATTGCTTAAATTACACATACCCGCAATCTCCCAGATGTCTTGAGTGGGGTCCTCACTCGAGCTTGGACCTTGAAAATACATGTGGACACACAAGTTGCCAGAAGCAAGTGCAACAAAAGTAGAGCCAAAATACAGACTAGAGCAAGGCAAAACAACTTACCCTCATCTCTGGCAGCCTGAACTTGAGGGGCCCTTTCTGGACAGCCACTTCCGATATTCGGGTCAACTAAAAAACACAAGGAATGTCTCTAAATATTCAGCAAACTACTACGGGGAATGTTTGGCAAAAAATATGTCCGCCAAAATACATTGCTATCACTCCAATAACTAATAGACTGACCCTGGGGAGGCAACAAGCACTCCCAAGAGGCATCTTCAAGTTTACCAAGCAAACATGTAGATTAGTAGACTAACCAAATTGAACCAGTGTAACATAAACAGCATAAAGGATACATTATGTATTGCTCTACACACCAACAGGGTCCTGTTGACCGGCAACATCGGAAGTGGGGTCCAAAGATGAACCAGTCACTTGGCCTACCAAGAAAAAAGAGGAATGAGACACATGCACTTGGGTAAAAGTGGATAAAGCAAGGTGGACACATGCACTTACCGACATCCAAAGAGTAGGTGGGATCCGGAGGAGATGCTGGGGCCAAGGGCATGGGAGCTAGGCAAAAATGAAGCCAACATTGAGCCATAGTTAATGTGCGTGCAAAAATACAACATGCATTAAGGTGTGTGTGAGCAGCTCTTTCACTAATTCACTAATTCACTAATTCACAATATTCACTAATCAAGGCCAGTGTGGCTCCCACATTGATATGCCGATATATGGCTACACATCTCTGGCTTCAAACATATCTACACATGTTAGGGCCTTGTTAGTTAGTTGCTGTGAGTGTTACAGTGGGCGTGAAATTAGGCCGCAGGCCCATATTATTAATACTCAACAGTGCAAAACTCGATTGTTTGAGCTGCTCCCACACCCATTTGTTCCCCAAACAACCAGCACCAAAATTAGGGGTAAATACCTTCAATGGCAGACTGGGGTAGCCTTGAGGTTGCTGGAAGGGCAGGAGCTTGGGTGTCCTGAGGCACATCCCGGACAGCAGCATGTGCACCTATGCAGAAAGCAACAGACAGAAAAGTAACAAATGTTTGAGCTCTAATGTAATACTTCACAGGTCCTACTGTTAGTTGGTCAGAATGAAAAAATGCTAATCACATACATTAACATTAGGTTTGTACAAAAGGCAGAAAATATGTACCTTCAGTCCAACCTGTGGTGTCATCCCCAGGATCCACACCTGCAGCCGAGCCAGTGGGATTTTGGCCTTCAGCATCTCCTCATACGGCCTGTAGGTACTCTTTGGAGCCTGGATGGTCCCACTGTCCACATCAAGATTGTGATTCATCTTTTTCATAAGGGCCCCTCGCAAAGTGTAGAAGCGTTTCCTGCAGGATGGGCCACTACGTGGGTGTTGAGCAGTGCTACTAAGCTCCACACCAATGGCATCCCACAGTTTGCTTCTTTCTTGTTTGCCTATGGACTTGCTTTGGGAGCCAAATATCAGCTCCCATTTAGCAAGTGTAAGGCGCACAAGATGATTATTCTCAGCCAAATTAAATTCAGGCTCCCTCTTGGCACCTGGGCGCTTAGCCTGGGGTGCTGCCCCACCTTCAGGCTGTGCCCTTTTCCGTAAGGGAGGTCTGCGCACAGCACCCACCAAACTCCTACTTGGGCCTGCTGTGGCCGGCAGATGTCCTGAATTTGGCTCCATCCTGTAGCTGCACACACACACAAATACACACCCAACAAGCACGCATGCAGACTACAGAATGGCATCGCAATCTCTTAGGCTTGGACAGGTTTTATGTGCTCTAACAGCCAATCAAAAAGCAGGCCACTTAATTGATTCACACATACAACCCAATTCCTTCTAGGCACACCTCCACTGCACTGACTGAAGCATGTGTGTTAGCCAATTAAATCATTACAGACCTCATTAACCAAACAACACACACCCAAATACAACAATGGACTGATGTATCTCAAACCCTTGTGACATGTGGTTAGCCTAACGGCTATTTAAAAAAACAGCAGCTTACCTTTCATTGGGCCACCACTGATTTTTGGGCCATGTCCGTTAATGCACGCAAGTTTCGGCTCAAGTACGCTAGTAGCGCTACTAGCGTGCGCGTGCGCACTCTGTTTTACGCACACCTGGGTCGGCTAATTGGCGCCCGGAAATAGCAGAGCGACGCAAAAGGCGGCAAAGCGGACCAGTCCCTTTTGAAAGAGAAGTATAAATGGAAGGAATTTTCAAGCTTCTGCTATTCTTACACTGTGGCAAAGGCTGTGGTGTGGTGCTGTGCTCGCTTCCCTTAGCTCATTTGAGCCTCTGTCTGGTTTCTGTCCTCACTCTCTGTGGCTTGTTGGGTGATTTCTGACATCAGTGCTGTTTCTTTAGGAGCTTGTTTTTGGTGGCATCTGCAAATATTGTGTAGCATACAGCAAGTGAGGCTTGATTTTGGGGCCTTTTGTGGGCTGTGCAGCAACTCCCCTCTTGGTTGTGCCTAACTTAGAAAGCTGGTTTTCAGCAGGCTGGTGGTTTGGACCACTATAGTTCTGGTTTTGTGGTGAGCTGCATTGTAGCGGGTGTGTGTGGAGTGTGATTGTTTGTGTGTGTGTTGTGTGTTTGTGTTTTTTTTTTTTGGTTTTGTATATATCTTTAGTGTGTGTGATGGATAAGAGGGTGATGTATGGTGTCTGGGTGGATGGATGTATGTGTATGCTGAAAGAGCAGGAGGAAAGGGAGCGGGGTGTTGTGAGGCTTAGGGCACCCCGCTCCTTTGCAATCCGCCTTTCAGTATGGGACTTAAGTGACGAGCAGATCAGGAGCCGCTTCCGTCTGAATCGTGCTGCACTACAGTCCCTATATGATCAGATTAAGCACAAAATCGAGCCATCCACCAAACGCACTCATTCCATTCCAGGCATAGTACGCCTGTGTGCCACTCTCAATATTTTGGCACGAGGGACCTTCCAGGCAACCTCCGCCCTCCTCAGCGGGATAAGCCAGGCTACTATGAGCCGCATACTAATCCAGGTAGTTCTGGCAATTTGTGATTTAATCCCAATTTACATCAAGTTTCCTGAGGATGAGGAAGAGGTTGCCAAAATAAAACATGCTTTCTATCTGATGGGAGGGATCCCGAATGTGCTAGGGTGCGTTGATGGTACACATATCCCTTTCCGCCCTCCCCGTGCACAGGAGCTGTCCTACAGAAACCGGAAGCAGTTCCATTCTATTAATGTTATGGTTGTCTGTGACCCAGACATGAGGCTGCGGGCGGTGAGATCGGGGTTCCCCGGCTCATGCCACGATTCTTACGTCTTGCAGCGGACAGTCCTGTGCCGGAAGTTTGATAACAACGAAATGCCAGCTGGCTGGCTACTGGGTAATAAATTAACCATGTCAATGTATTTAGCAAATATGTGGCCTAGTAAGCCAAATTTAACAAAACAACCACAAAAAAACATGTACTAGTACTAATTGCTGTCTCTCTCCTTGTGTTTTTTCTACAGCGGATAAGGGATATGGGCAGAGAACGTGGGTCATGACTCCGGTCAGGAACCCACGGACCTCTGCCCATGAACGCTACAATGCAGCGCATCGCAAGACCAGAAGCATTGTGGAAAGAACCATCGGCCTGCTGAAAGCACGCTTTCTCTGTTTGGCACGGCCAGGAGGAGAGATGCTCTACAGCCCACAGAAGGTCTCCAAGATCATCCTTGCCTGCTGTGTGCTACACAATATTTGTATTTGCCACCGAATCCAAGCCCCCGAGGAGACAGCACTGGTGCCAGAAATCCCCAACATGCCCGCAGCAAGAAGTGAGGACACCCAGACTGGCGATGAGCTAAGGGAAAGGATGATCACTTCTTTTTTTGCGGTAAACTAACTACCCTTCACTATAATGCAAGTACTGCACTACTGGCTAAATGTATTTGAACTCCCATCAAAAAGAGCACAAAAAAACTCTAAGGGGGGTGTAAGATGACCCAAACCACTCTAAGGGGGGTGTAAGATGATCCCAACCACTCTAAGGGGGGTGTAAGATGACCCAAACCACTCTAAGGGGGGTGTAAGATGATCCCAACCACTCTAAGGGGGGTGTAAGATGACCCAAACCACTCTAAGGGGGGTGTAAGATGACCCAAACCACTGTAAGGGGGGGTGTAAGATGATCCCAACCACTCTAAGGGGGGGTGTAAGATGAACCAAACCACTCTAAGGGGGGGTGTAAGATGACCCAAACCACTCTAAGGGGGGTGTAAGATGACCCAAACCACTCTAAGGGGGGTGTAAGATGATCCCAACCACTCTAAGGGGGGTGTAAGATGACCCAAACCACTCTAAGGGGGGTGTAAGATGACCCAAACCACTGTAAGGGGGGGTGTAAGATGATCCCAACCACTCTAAGGGGGGGTGTAAGATGAACCAAACCACTCTAAGGGGGGGTGTAAGATGACCCAAACCACTCTAAGGGGGGTGTAAGATGACCCAAACCACTCTAAGGGGGGTGTAAGATGATCCCAACCACTCTAAGGGGGATGTAAGATGACCCAAACCACTCTAAGGGGGGTGTAAGATGACCCAAACCACTGTAAGGGGGGGTGTAAGATGATCCCAACCACTCTAAGGGGGGGTGTAAGATGACCCAAACCACTCTAAGGGGGGTGTAAGATGATCCCAACCACTCTAAGGGGGGTGTAAGATGACCCAAACCACTGTAAGGGGGGGTGTAAGATGATCCCAACCACTCTAAGGGGGGGTGTAAGATGATCCCAACCACTCTAAGGGGGGTGTAAGATGACCCAAACCACTCTAAGGGGGGTGTAAGATGATCCCAACCACTCTAAGGGGGGGTGTAACATGACCCAAACCACTCTAAGGGGGGTGTAAGATGACCCAAACCACTGTAAGGGGGGGTGTAAGATGACCCAAACCACTCTAAGGGGGTGTAAGATGATCCCAACCACTCTAAGGGGGGTGTAAGATGACCCAAAACACTCTAAGGGGGGTGTAAGACGCCAATGTTGGTTATCAAGTAAGGCATTTTTTTATTTGCAACAACAATACTACTTTAAAGATCTATACTAACTGCACTTTTCTTATTTTTTCAGGCACCAAGAGATGCACCTTGAACCCTATTTGGCACTTTAAAAACTTTCATTCCCTTTACTTTGCTTTTTCCTTTCTGTTTGAATTTTGAATTTCATTTTCTCTTATGTTCCTTTTTTAATTTTTTAATATTGGAAAAATAAAATCTACTAGATATAGATACATGTGGCTATGTGTTTAATTCTGTTGAAAGTTTCCTTTGCATTCTACTTCCTATTTTAATTTTCATTTTCTTTCTGAGTTCTGTTTTTATTTCCCTTTTCGATTTTCCTTTTATTTCTCTGTTCTGTTTTTATTTTCCTTTTCTATTTTCCTTTTCTTTCTCATTTATGTTTTTATTTTCATTTTCTATTTTCCTTTTCTTTCTCATTTATGTTTTTATTTTCATTTTCTATTTTCCTTTTCTTTCTCATTTATGTTTTTATTTTCATTTTCTATTTTCCTTTTCTTTCTCATTTATGTTTTTATTTTCATTTTCTATTTTCCTTTTCTTTCTCATTAATGTTTTTATTTTCATTTTCTATTTTCCTTTTCTTTCTCATTTATGCTTTTATTTTCATTTTCTATTTTCCTTTTCTTTCTCATTAATGTTTTTATTTTCCTTTTCTATTTTCCTTTTCTTTCTCTGTTCTGTTTTTATTTTCCTTTTCTATTTTCCTTTTCTTTCTCTGTTCTGTTTTTATTTTCTATTTTCCTTTTCTTGCTCATTTATGTTTTTTTTTTCCTTTTCTATTTTCCTTTTCTTTCTCATTTATGTTTTTATTTTCCTTTTCTATTTTCCTTTTGTTTATCATTTATGTTTTTATTTTCCTTTTATATTTTCCTTTTCTTTCTCTGTTCTGTTTTTATTTTCCTTTTCTATTTTCCTTTTCTTGCTCAGTTATGTTTTTATTTTCATTTTCTTTCTCATTGGTGGTTTAATTGTATTTCCTTTTTCTTTAAAAAATAAATAAAATAAATTAAAATGTGGCTATGTGTTTAATTATGTTTTATTTTGCATTTATATTCTAATATCTGGTTTAATTTAATTTCCTTTTCAACACAAAATAAAAACTCAAAAAAGTAAATAAACATGTTGCAATGTGTTTTATTCTGAAGGTAATGGATGCCCAGGCCACAGCAAAGCTAAGCGCAGGCGCTGTGTAGAATAGCGTGGTCACACTGACTGACAGCGCCTACAAAGCTGAGGGCCAACATCATATTCAGCAATGTAGGCGTTGTTCACAACAACGCCAGGTAGCGACTGAGGAGGCCTGCTATAGCGAATCGCTAACGCCCGCGGCTGACGCTAGCGGCGCTCATAGCGCCATACTTCAGTCGCTCATCTGTCGCTACCTGGCGCTATTGATGAATCGGCCTCTTAGTTGCCCTCCTTTGAGGCGCTCTAGTTCTGATATGTCCTTCTTACACACAGGTGCCCAGAACTGTACACAGTACTCCATATGAGGTCTGACCAGTGACTTGTACAGGGGTAAAATGATGCTCTGGTCATGAGCACCTATTGATGCATCCCGTGAACCTGTTTGCTTTGGCAGCTGTTGCCTGGCATTGATTACAACAGTTAATTTTATTGTTAAAGCGGTCCTTCACTCTGACTAAGAGCATATCTTATATGTTTCCCACACCCTGTACATGCAGATTGCTCACATTAAAAATCATCCGACCTGCATCTACTGCGTGATATGAGCCTTTAAACATCCAAGATGGAGGCTCATGGAACATCAGGCAGCCTGCAAACAGGAAGTGCCTTCTGACTGTGCTGCTCTGCATTTTGGGATTGCTGACTTTTTCCTGACCCCAGCTCTGCTCTGTCTGAGCAAATTACAGCTATAACCTGCCCCCTGTACTTTATCCCACTCTCCTTCCCTCAGTAACTGTGGCGCCGCCCGTATCCTAAAGTCCTGAACAGAGTTGCAGCCCAATGGGGGAAAGAATAATAAGTAAGTTACTAAAACTTTAGATGCTGGGGAATCGTTTAAGGGTTTGGGCTTTTCACTAAATCATGGTGAAGATCTGGTTTAACTAAAACCCCTAGGCCCTTTTCCATTTTTGTTTTACCAAGCATTCTTTTTCTAGTGTGTAATCATGGCACAGATTTCTCCTTCCATTTGTCACTGAGAGCAAATAAGAGGACCGACAATGACGATCTGCATTCTTTTTATAATGTTCCTGGTCCTTACAAAGACACTTCCTTAAAGTGGATCAAAACCCAGGATTTTGACTATCCCAAATCTTGATGCCCCCAGATCTCCCGCATCAATTCACCTCAGCGCGGTCCTAAGGCGCATGCGCGGCCACTCCTCCAATCGGCGCGCTGGGAGCCACTGAGTGACGTCTTAGCTCAGTGACTCCGAGCTCGCTGGCAGCCGCATCCCCCCGCTTCCCTCTAACAGGGAGTGTGCCTGTGCCGCCTATTCACAAATGGCTGGTGCAGCAGGGATGCGGCCGCAGTCTGCCCATGCGCCGTTGAACCGGGTAGAAGGATAAGTGAACGGGGAGACCTGGGGGTTTCACACAGCAGGGCATCCCGATTTTGGATGCTCCGGGGGGAGGGAATTATATTCATTTATTTAGTATTTTTCTCTCTATCTAAAAAATTAGGTGCTGCTTTCCTCTGAATGTATCCTTTTTCCTTGAATGCATTCTGTTGCTAGTTGCATATGGTTTACAAACTGATTTACAGTCTTTTACTTAGTGAAACTTTAAAACAGACCAAAATCAACTGAACTTGAGAAAAACTTTTGACCAAAGCCCCTGCCAATACTCCCTTCTTAGGGTGTAGAACTACAAATGGAAATGTTTGCTTTTCAAATCGTCCTGGAACACTATTTTTTTATGCTGTCTCTCTCTGAAAGATGGCAGGAGATCATCATTGCCACATACAGCAGTGGCAATGAATGGAGGAGGCGGACCTTTACAGCTACAGGTGGCATTATCTGGGATTAGAGTAAAGCAGTAAAAATTTGCAAAAGGTACTTTTCCAGGGGGTAGCAATTCAGGGGATGCTAGTTAAAAACATGTGGTTTGGTCCGCTTTAAATAAAAATGCCTCCAATTTACATTGTTTACAGAAATGTGCGCTAGAGACAGGCTTGCTGGAACGAGGCCATTGTCTCACCTAACCTTACAACCGTTGTTCAGTTCAATCTACATGTTTAGATTTCAGGTCTGACTGTCCCTCCTGTTTATTCACTGTCCTTTCATTTTTTAAAGGGCCACTCCAACCCCTTCCTGCAAAAAAACAGAACCCCCCGCCCTGCCCCATTCAAGTAGCGTTTCTGCTAATGTAATAACAGAAAAAAGACACCTTCCCCCCACGAATCCAACCTTCAAAAAGGGAAGTACCGCAGCTAAGGCATCAAACACCTTCCAATTTATGTAAGATAACTGCATATATTTTAAAGTGTTTGTAACTATTTAAAAAGATAGAGAAATACATGATGAGGACTCAAATGCTGTAATAAGGTTATACTCTGTCTTTAGGGTGGTAAAATTAATGGAGAATTTAGAGATTGTGTTCCATGTTTTTGTCCAATCTTTGTCAGGCTTTTACTTGCCCAAGTCAGTTTCCCGTTTCTGAACATGGGAATGCTTCATCCTGTTGCCTAGGCAGGTGTGTTCAAATGGAGTGTCGATGACATTAGAGCTAATCTAAATGGTGAAGAGAGCCAGTGCTTAATCTCAGCATATCTAAACTGTGTTAGGGATCTGGTGCCAATCCTTAAGGGTATCCCAAGTTCGCAGCAAGTTATTATTTGATAAATCATAGACCTTGTGAAGCGTGTGGGAAGTCCATCATCTGAAGGCCTTTGGTGTCTCCCTTCTCCGTGGAAAGAGGGGATTGTGAAGCAATATCAATAGCAATAGCATAATCAGGGGAAGATGTGGCGATATAAGGCTGTTAGAAAATGTATAAATATCCCAATTTTTTAGGCTATGGAGTATTAGCAGGCTCAAGTTAGCAGGGCGAGAGTCAAGTGGCAACCAAAGGAGTGATAGGTTCAGGGGCGATATTTGGAATTTCTAGGTAAATCCACGGAGGAGTGTGTGAAGTTGGGAGGGCTCAACCCATCCTCCTGCTTATGTATGGTCATTATGTTCTTGCAATGCAGGGTCTACTAGTTCCCTTTAGCCACCTTAATTTGGTTGGGACTCTTATAAAAAAGCTAGATAAAGTAGCTTTGGAAGTTATATAATCTTAACAGAGGCCACTCTGCCCAACCAAGATGATGGGAGGGTAGACCAAGACTGCATGAGAGAGGAAAGGGATCAAGACGTAGTTAGCTGCATATAGGGATGCGTAAGTGGGTGCTATCTTGATTCCCAAGTATTCTATATGTTAAGAGTGTGATTTAAATGTAAGGAGGATATTATGGGTGTCAGTAATTAGGTGCTGTGCCTATTTGACGTAGTTCATTTTCAGTCCAGAGGCCGTGGAAAATTGATTCAAACTGTCAAGGAGGTTAGGGAGGCTAGTTAAAATCTGGTTGAATGTTAGCAAATACC
The DNA here is from genome assembly GCA_027917425.1 of Gastrophryne carolinensis. Lineage (NCBI taxonomy): Eukaryota > Metazoa > Chordata > Amphibia > Anura > Microhylidae > Gastrophryne > Gastrophryne carolinensis. The sequence goes on along the minus strand of CM051243.1, from coordinate 142,705,682 downwards.
TTTTGGTCTTTATGGATCAGAGAGGTTAAGAGGACTGACTCTGGAGGTTAATATATTTGCCAGAAGCTTGACATCTATGTTTAGCAGCGATATTGGTCTGACATTTTGGATTTCAGATGCATCCTTCTCAGGCTTAGGAACAATCGCTATGTGTGCTAGGAGTGAGTCAGGGTTTCGGAGTGTCACTGTGGCCGATCTGTGATCTACACGCTCTTGCACTACTACCGTGTTTCCCCGAAAGTAAGACACCGTCTTACTTTCTTTTTATCCCCAAAAGCCCCACTACGTCTTACTTTCGGGGTATGTCTTATATTAGAAAAAAATTGTGACGTTGGTGAGCGAGCCCGTCATTTTCATGTGAGGGACAGAGCAGTGTGAGAGAAGGCCTTGCTGGCCAATAGGGGGAGACCTAGTAATTACATCAGGTGGAGGGGCGGGGTTTACAAAGCCGCAACAACTCACAGCTGTGAGCGGCGGTGCCGGCCGCCGCCGCGGACTTTACTGGGGGGGGGTGATAGCCTATGCGCGGGGATGATCACCGGTGAGGTGGGCCCCCGGTCGGGGTTCAGCCACGTCGGGCTCCTCGCAGCGCCCGCAGCTCACCTCCGGTCACGGCGCTGCTCCCGCTCTGTGCTGCAGTGAGAGCCAGATGACAGACGCTCCTCTGCACCCGGCGCCGCTCGTCTTCTGTGGGTCACCCGCGGTCTCTGGGGCACAGGAGGGGGGAGACCGCCCGGCAAAGTGGACCTCCCGTACAGATGCCCCGGCCTCTACAGTCAGTGGGGGCGATGGGTCAGTGGCAAGATGGCGGCCGTGCCTCAGCTCCTGCGCTCGCAGCCCCGGATCCACCGCCGCCTCTCCTCCTCTCAGGTAGGTCCCGTCGGCGCAGGGGGATACACGCCGGGGGGGGGGGGCTATATCGCTTCCCTCAGCCCTGTTCGACAACAATGTTATTTCCCCGAAAGTAAGACATATGTCTTACTTTCGGGGTACGGCTTATATTAGGCGACCCCTCTGAGACTCTCCATACGTTTTACAATCGGGGGTGTCTTACTTTCGGGGAAACCCGGTAAGCATGTGCAGCAGGCACTGGGGCTGGTGGCCTATAAAAGGAGGCCTGAGACACTGAGAAGGCGCCTGCAAATCTACTTCCATACTACAGCTTGTTCCTGTATGTACTGGAATTCTGAACACCCAGCTCTATTCCTGCATGCACCTGAATTCTGAATGACTAGCTCTGTTTCTGCACTTACCTGGTCTCTAAGCTTCTCAGCTCTGTTCCTGCGCGCGCTCTGTACCGGGCACTCGGCTCACGACTTGTTAGCAGCAGCTGTGGAACCCTGGCCTGTCTCCAGCTCAACCCATCTCCTCTTACAGGGAGCCCTGGTGAAAAACCAGACTTGTTGCAGACTCCCCACTCTGAAGTTGCCTTGTGGTGTAGTACTGCAGACATTCTCTGCTAGCATCCCAGCTCAGCCCACTGGACCCAGTCTTATCTTCCAGCTCCTGAGTTCCAGCTCAGCTCACTGGAATCTGCAATTCATCAATACCGGACACTCTATACTTCCTTCCTGATACATTTCCCCTGTAATCACTATCAGGGAAAGCTGCAGGTCGTACTGCTGGAAGTAGTCTCTATCTATCTAGATGGGAAGTAGCGCCATCTCTAATGATCCACAACAAGGTTAGTGACAAGGATGGAGTTAAAAAGTTTAGTGAGGTGTGTGGTAATAAGAGCATCAAACTCTTTGTAGTAAAGTGCATAGGAAGCATCAAGCCCATGAGTCTTAGAGTTTTTCAAAGTTTTTATGTCCGCTTCCAAGCTTTCACGATTTACTGCGGAAACAGAGGGAATATCAAAGTGCCAATCAATGTGCCAATGCCTGTCTGTGGGGTAGGGTTAGGGACCTTCTAAAGGTTAGAAAGGATTTCTTTAAATAAGCAGGTCTTTCTTGTTAGGGTTGACGATTAAGGCCGTCAGGGAAGGGGGAAGAATAGGGAGTGGAGTTCAGCACCCAAGGCAGATTTGCGATTAGAGTTATGCACAGAGCCAGGGGGAAAACTGGAATAGACTTTAATGATGAACTAAATACAGAAATGTTATAATCGGGTACAAAACAAAAGCAAATCAAGCAGGTATAATCTAGATAATAAACAGAACTAAATCTTAAATCAGGCGGTCGAAGTCTCTGCAGGCAGGACCAAGCGATGGAGACAAAAGAGCCCAGTGGGCTCTTCTTAGCGACGTCTTAACTCAGCGGCTCCGAGCGCGCTGGCGGCCGCATCTTGCGCTTCCCTTTAACAGGGAGCGCGCCCTGCTAGAGGGATAGCGGGGGATGCGCCCCTGGATCGGGATTAAGGTACGTGTAGAGGGTGACCTGGGGGTTTCACACAGTGGGGCATCACGATTTTGGAATGGATCGACCCGGGGAACTTATAAATTCCCGGGCCGATCCAGCTGGGTTTTGTCCACTTTAAAATGTTTCTCTTTTATGTATCGTTAGCTGCCCATGAGACCCCCCAAACTGAAAAGAGCACTTTATAACATTTACAAATAAAATACAACTACTATCCACATAAAGAGTTACATTAAAAAATGGTATGGGATCCCTTTTATTTTTTTAATACCCGCGTAAACTGTCGCACGCTGAGTACTCTCCTGCTGCTGCTGGAAAACTTTTAACCTGAATGTTGGGACATAAAGTGTTAATTTAAAAAAATGACATAGGGTCTTACCTCCCATGATCCATCCCCGACCACTGTGTCCCACGCCAACACTCTGGCTTCTGCTCTCCTGCTGCTGCTGGAAGCCTTTTACACCTGCTGAGTAATGGAACATAAAGGGTTAATAAAAAAAAATGACATAAAGCGGCCCTTCACTCTGAATAAGATTCTATCTTATATGTTTCCCCCACTATGTACATACAGATTGCTCACATTAAAAATCATCCTACCTGCATCTACAGCATGTTATGAGCCTTTAAACATTCAAGATGGCGGCTCATGGGACATCGGGCAGCCTGCAAACAGGATGTGCCTTCTGACTGTGCTGCTCTGCATTCTGGGATTGCTGACCTTTTCATGACCCCAGCTCTGCTCTGTCTGAGCAAAGCACAGCTATAACCTACCCCCAGTACTTCATCCCACTCTCCTCTCCTCAGTAAGTGTGATGCTTCTGAGTCAAGATGGCGGCACCCGTATCCTAAGTCCTGAACAGAGTTGCAGCCCAGTGGGGGAAAGAATAATAAGTGACTAAAAACTTAAAATATATTAATTTTTAATGCTGGGGAATCGTTTTTTAAGGGTTTGGGATTTTCAATAAATCATGGTGAAGGGCCGGTCTAATCATTTTTTTAACTTTAAACTATTTTTTTGTGTGCGATGGCCACCAGCGGCCAGTGGCTGCACAAGGGGGGGGGGGGCACTTTTGGGCCTTCTCCTGAAGCTAGAAGAGCCCCAGGAGGGAATCGGAGGCTCCCGAGGTGAAGAGAAGACCCCGTCGGATCGAACAAGTTGTTTTTTTTTACTTTTTTATTTTTCACTGTAGCAAGGATTCTATGTGCTTGGTACTTAAAATGTGTGGAAGTGAGCCTGTAGAAACTACATGCTTGGCACTGAAAGGATACCATGAAAAAGTCCAAGAAAGTTCATAATGAAATATGCAGCCAAGTACTCCCAAGAACAACCTATGCCCCCAGGGTCAAATGTTGGCATAGAGATAAGGCAGGGCAGTGGACTAAAGGCAGGAGGGAGGCTTGGCACAGCAGGACTAGGACTAGACCAGGGATCCTCAGCATCAGGCCGGGGTGCAGGCAGGAGCTCAGGATCAGGCCCCGCTGCAGGCTGGAACTCAGGATAAGGCCCAGGTGCAGGCTGCATGCAGGCTTGAGATCAGGGTCCGGCCTGGGTGCAGGCTGGAGCTCAGGGTCAGGCCCAGGTGCAGGCTTGTGATGGAGCCCAGGCAAGGCAGACTGAAAACATGGCCTAAGCAAGGCAAGTTCAAGATGGGGCCCTGGCAAGACAGGGCACAGGTAAGGCAGGTATAAGATGGGTCCCAGGCAAGGTAGGTTCAGGACCTGGTTCAGGCAAGACAGGCTCATGCTGGGGCCCAGGCAAAGCAGGTTCAGGCTTGGGTTAAGGCAAAGCAGATTCCGGCTGGGGCCAAGGCAAAGCAGGTTCAAGCTGAGAGTGGCCTGGTGTCCAGGGTGCAGGCACTGGGTAGCAAGGAACAGGCACCGGACAGCAGGGTATTGAAGTCAGGCTACATCAGGACACCCTGGCGGCAGGCTGGCATTGACCTCGGGATGCTGGCATCGACAGACATAGCAGATACACCCAATTCTGTGGCAGGAACTGTTCTTAATAAGTAGAGTGGGTGGTCATCATCCTTCACAGGTAGGCCGAGGGTCGGCTGGTGAGGTATGATAGCTGTTGCCCTGGGTAACCCACCATGCACATTAGAACGACTACTTGATCAAGCCCGATTCACCTCACAACGGGAGGCTTTCCTGACAACATGGGATTCCACAACACCTGACTGACTCAAAGGAATACAAGCTGGAACATGAAACTGCCTTGGCAGCCTCATAGGTTGGGGAGCAATGGATGGCTTTGCTCCCCAATTCAGCGGCACACTATTAATTCACTGTTTTGGCGTGTATATTGGTCTGTGTTGAAACTATGTTACACCTGCGGGAACGCCACTCAATGGGGCTGCACATGGTCACAGAGGGACCACAGAGATCAGAGTAGGACTGGGAATTTTAGGAACGGAGGAAATACCTGAACCCTAGTGCCTGGTTCGTTGCATGTTAGGATAAAGTGTTATCCTGAGTTGTTGTAGAAGTAAATGCAAGTACATTTAACAGCGAGTAACATTTATACACGTAAAGTTAACATTTGAGCATATTTTGTCTTACAGTATTGCATTCACGTATTTTTGCATACACTGAAAGTAGTTCAGTAGAATCTTGGTGGTTTTGTAGAATTTTTTTTTCCAAAATGTTATTGAGGAAGGTACAAGTATGGTTACATCGTATACGTATCAAAGTTACATAGAAGATATCAGTACAGAGTATGCGGATTAAATTATTAAGGCATTACCAGCTTGTATCAATCTTTTGTCAGCTGCTGTTCATTTTTAATTCTTTTATTTATAACCTTTATAACTATATTTGTTCTTGAACCATTGCACCTTATGGTGCCAGAATTACTTCAAGAGAAAAAGAATAACTGCAATAAACTTTAATAAACAATAATTCCCCTAAAAAGTCACCTCGTAGGGTCCCCCCACCCTATCGATCTGGCCACCCCCTCGCACCTGACATAAACAACAGGAGCTTCCCCTGAAGCCATTCCTAAAGAGTATCAGGTTGTTTGACCAAAGGCCCAACTATTGACCCCTATAGGGAGAATGTGGGAATAGCTTTCCTAAACTCCAAAGAATTTTTCAGTTCTATGTTCTTTTTGTAGCATCGCTTTTAGCCATTCCATATGAAGAAGGAATTACATTTTTTCCAGGAATAGGGCCAAGGAAGGAGGTTGTGGGTGTATCCAGTGTTGTAAGATACACTTGCACGCCACTGCTGATATAATAAGGCTCAACCGTCTTCCCTAATTTGAGAAACATTCCCTATCCAAATGGATGCCCAATAGAGCCCATTCAGGGGTAAAGGATATGTAATTAATCAGATACGTTAAATAAAAAAAAATCTACTTTGTTCTACAATTTCCTAATGGGGCAACAGTCCCATAACAGATGAAAGTTACCCACCTCAGTCTGGCCACACTTAGGACATTTGTGAGTCAGTTAACCCCATCAGGTCGGCCCTATGCGGAGAGATCTAAGAATCATGAGATTGACGAAAGGTCATGTCTTTATAAGTGGAAGAGGGAAGAGCTGCCCAATGATATGCAAACTGCTTCAAAAGGTCTGGTATTGTTACACTAGCAAGCCTTGTGGTCCAACTAGACAAGTCCTGATTTTTTTGCCTCGTAGTCCACATTCTCCCTTAGTCTAGATCTGTCATTCATTGCTGTACCTTTTGGGCATAGCTTAGGACTATTGCATAATGCTCTGACGCTTGCAAGCAGGAATATTTAGATTTGGCCTGGTCAAATGGTAGAAATGATTTAGAAGCCACAGAAAACCCACGTCTGCAATCCCTCCCTGCGCCATTCTTTATATAACAGTGCTATTCTCCCCAATGGAAAGTCTGGGTTATTTGATAAGGATAAAAACATTAATACGTGGCTATTCAGATGTTGTTCTTATGCCATGCTTGCCCTACTGTGAAAAGAAGGGGGTTGGTTAGTAAAGGGACAGGAAGTAGTGACTTATGAGAATGCAGGAAAAAGTGGAGATTTTGGGTGGGATTAGATTCTGCTCTATGTTTGGATCAGTGTAGCTCGCTATGTTATGTATCCAGTCTTTAAGATAGCGTGTGAGAGCTGCCACATTATAAGTCTCTAGATTAGGGAGGTTAATACCTCCCCTTGATTTGAGCTGTTGAAGGATAGGGAGGGCTATTTTGTTGTGTTTGGATTCCCAGACGAATTTCCTGTAGGAGTGATTAATTCTTTGAATATCTTTTTCAGGCACGGATTGAATAATGTATAAAAATCTAGGAAAAGCCACAATTTTTATCATATAAGCTCTCCCTAATTAGGGCAACTGCAAATGAGACCAGTGCTCCAGTTCTGCCTATAACTTTTCGAGAACAGGTGCGACATTAAGCTTGTAATTGAGAGAGTGATTTTGGGGATCTGCAGCCCTAGATATTTTAGGGTTGAACCATCAAAATCCTAAGGGTTCTGCCTATTTTGGCCGTAAAAATTTCCCAAAGCAAAGTACTTCCATTTTATTTCTGTTAATAGAAAAGCTGAGCTACATTGGTTGATTGTTTCCAGAATCAGGGAACCGATTCCTTGGGATTCAAAATATATAAGAGGATGTCATCCATGAAGGCAGAGATTTTCAAAGTGATCCAGCCCAATCTGATGCCCCTGAAGTCCAGAAGACCCTCCGATGTCTTTAGCAAAGGGTGCACTGCTATATTAAATAGCAGGATAGAAAGTGGGCATCCTTGTCTTGTGCCACGTGAGGTTGTTAGGGTTTTTGAAAGATTGTGGTTGATGAAGAGCTTCATGACTGGGTTATCATCTATGTAGTCTATCAATGTCATAAATGTGTCACTGAAGCCTCTGAGTATTAGAATTTTTTGATGAGAAGTTAATAATTCAGGGAGAAAAGATTGAAGTCTTTCTGCCATTATCTTTGTCACTATTTTGTAGTTTGAATTAACCCTTTCATTGTCAGCCTACCTAGAGTTTTGGTCACCCTCTTTTGCCAGACCATTTTTCACTATTTTTGCTACATTTTGAAGGGATTTTCCAGGAAAATTATATATTTTTTCTGGTCTTTAACATGAAATATCATTTTGTGTCATCTTTGTCATTTTTTAAGTGTATCAGATAACTATTTTGGGGTGAAATATGTGCAACAAAATAAAAAAAAAAAATATATGTTTTTTTTACAAGTGTTGTTTTGGAATAAAAAAATTTAGTTTTTTCAATAAAATCATATTGCATGTAAAAGCGTGAGGTCCCTCCTACCCAGTATAACCAGCCCGGGGACTTGGTATAGGGGCTTGTAGAACAGGGCACAGGGGCCAGCCTTGGTGCCCCCTGTCCTGTAGGCTACAAGCCCACACAGCATATATGGCCCATGGGCTCTTCTGCACCCCCTTAAAAAAAAAAAAAAATTATTATTTTAATACGTACCTCCCATCCATCCCAGAGCACTGTGTCCCACACTGATAATTTTGGCTTCTGCTCTCCTGCTGCTGCAGGAAGTCTTTTATACCTGCTGGGTGACAGGTAACAAAGGGCTAATTTAAAAAAATGACATAGGGTTCCAGAGGGGATCCCTTTTTTTGAATTTTAAGAATCAAAAACCCTTAGAAATCCCCCAAAAAATTTGATGTGATGTCCCCCCTACCCAGTATACCCAGCCGGGGACCAGCTATGGGGAATGTAGAACAGGGGCCAGCCTCCTTTAGGCTACAAGTCCGCACAGCCTAAATGTGCACCCCCTGGGCTTTGGGGAGGCAGGTATCGGGGGGCCGGGGGGTAATAGCAAGTCACCTGCTAGCTGCAGTCTCATGGTTTCCTTACCAGTTCACAAAGGGTTAAGTGTAGAAAAAAAAAGCACAGACAGAAAAAAAAAATAACTTTTATTTTTACCCATTTACCTATTGTTTCCCATGGCGATCCGAGGACAGCTACTCGGATGATCACTGGAGGGGGGCTAGGGAGGCAGGAGACAACAGCCCCCTACCCCTCCAACCTTCCTCCAGTGATCGTCCTCTTCTTCTGACAGTTCCGAGCTGGAAGCGGGATGAATAGTCATGGTGTGACATCATCTGCACCGCCCACAAGAGGCAGGGCTAACAGTGGAGGTGGCGGAGGGGGCTACTTTCAGGCCCTCTCCTCACCATGGAAGTTCCTGGGGAGGATCAGAGGGCCCCCCGGTGAAGAGGAGACCCGGCAGGAGGGATTGTGCACGGAGGTAAGCAAATGTCATTTTTTCCCCACAGTTGGCAGCAGGGGAGGCTACTTTGAGCTCCTTTTTGACGCCAAAAGAGCCTCAGGGGGTAATCAGATGCCCCACGGGGGAAGAGAAGACAGATCGAATGAGAGGTCAGGTAAGTGTTTTTTTCAATTTTTTTTTTACAGTAGCAGGGGGGAAAGCCAGGCTCGTAGGCCCTACATGCTTGGCACTTAACGGTAGGAGAAACAAACCCATATGGCCTATGTGCTTAGCACTGAAAGGGTTAAGCAGCGCTATTAGGTGATAGGAGGAGACTTGTTCTGGGTCTTTCTCACAATTTTAATTTAAGGTGGTAGTTGCCTCAATGAAGTTTATACATTTTTTTTAATAAGAATTTACGAATAGACTCCCTCCAAGAGAACTGCCACGTCAGGGCAGAGTATTTTGTAGAATTCAATCGGGAGCCCATTTAGCCCCAGGGCCTTGCAGTTGGATAGTTTTTGAATAGTGCGCTGTATTTCCTGGACCCCAATAGGAGCATTTAAGGCACTTCTCTGATATTCAGTGAAAGCAGGTAAATTAAGGCTAGTAAGTAAGGAGTTCTCCAGTGCTGTGTCTCCTGATTGTGTCTTATAGATACTTCTTCAAATTTAGTCATAATATGCGATTGAATAGTATACCTTGCAGAGGTCTCTGGGCCTTGAATGGCTGGAATGCACCTGACGCAATTTCTAAGATTTGCTAGGTTTGCTAACAATGTGCCTGCTGTATTTCCCCAATGAAAAAAGTGTTTATTCTAAGCATGCAGCATGTCCTGCTCCAGATAATGATTCATAACAGATGGGATTACCTCCGCCAAAGGGCGCTTGACTGCAGAGATGGCAAATAGAGGCCCCTCCCAGTCCATTTATACCCGGGACCTCCCACAAATTCCCCAGTTTCTTCTCTGCAGTCGGCTGCGAAGGTCAGAAGATGGCTTCTCTTATCGCAGGTGAGCGGGGCTTAACAGCCCGCGGCCCTGTAGGACTATTCCCACCCGTTCCACTTATTACTTATGCCTCCCAGCCTTGGCTGCGCTGGTCGGATGACGGTAGGCAGCACCTATCACAGGTGCTCTTTTTGCGGAGCCTGGAGTCCCGTTCGGGGGGGTGTATGTGCGCTTATTGCCTTGTGTGTGTGTGTGTGTGTGTGATTGCACTTCATTCAGGGCTCCGCGCTCTGTCTTTCACCTTGTCATTTTGAATTTGCCGCCGCTGACACGCGCACCTTCTGGCGTCCGCGGTCAGTGGAGGCATCATCATCAAGAATCCCTGCGCACCCATTGGCCGTAGCGTTCTGGCCTGTCTGTGCGCTTCACGGAGGGGGCGTGGCTTGTTCTGTTGGCGCGTTCCGCGTCGTACCCTCCTGCGGCCCGCCCCTTGAGGTTCCTCCAGCGCCATTTTGGTCCTCTCCTGGTGTGATTGCTGGCTCCCCACCGCGGTCCGTGAGTGCCCCTGCGGGCTTGGCTTTTATTCAGTTGTCATTTCGGTGTGCTTATGGGGTGTCATTGTTATGTCTTTCAGGCGGGATAACTCCCGGGTTGCTTGTACTACGTAATTCCTATTGGCCAGTTGTGCCACCTTAATCACCATATGGAGGCTTCACAGGATATCGTGCTTGGGGTCCCCTCAGGACAAGCCCGGCTGTGTGTAGTGTGTGGGGCATCCCCTGTGAGCGATGATGTGTGGATCTGTGTACCCTGCGCCCAGAAGGCGCTTGCGCTGCATTCTGGGCTATCTGTGACTGGGCCTGCACCCACTATGTCCTCACCCACTCCCCCTCGCTTGATTATGACTCCCAGTGAGCTAAATACTAGTGGGGAGTCTCAGCCTGACGTGTCTTCCAGGTTGGCTAACATTGAGAGGCTGATTGCTAGCTCTGCGGCCTGTAAGGCCCCGGCTAAAAGGCGGCATGTGGCGCCGGGTGTGTCTGCCTTTCCTTTGGAGACTGAGAATTTCCTTGATTTGTCTGACTATACCCCTCTTGTTGAGGAGGGGGAATTATTCTCAGATTCAGAGTTATCTGATGATCAGCATTCCAGTGGTGCTGACTATGGCTCTGATCATTGGGATGCTGATGACACCAATAGACTGTTAACTTGATTAACTTGATTTTTGATGTGCTTTCTATCTCCCTTCCTGCTGCGGCTCCCAAGCTACAGGGAGAACTTTTCAGTACTGCTAAACCACGTCTGGAATTTCCAGAACAGGCCCATTTCAATAATCTTGTTCTCAAAGAATGGGAGCGTCCCGGCCGGCTTCCCGGAATCCCTAAGGGCTGGGATAAAAGGTACCCTTTTCCCACTGATGTGGTTAAATGTTGGTCAACCCCCCCAGAAGTGGATGCACCAGTATTGGGGCTGTCCAACACATTTGTGGTCCATTCCCTGATTCCACTACCCTTAAGGATAGTGAGGACCGGCACATTGACCAGCTGGCTTCCCATGCTTTTGCCTGTGTGGGGTCTGCCTTGCGCCCTGTCTGTACTTCTGCTATTACTGCTGTTGCTGTTAGGACTCTTCTCAAGGGTCTGTTGATACTTCTAGTGCCGAGTTCAGGGCCTTGTCACAGTGTTAAATGTTCATTGCATATGTCCTTTCTGCCTTAGATGGCAACATTAGGATGTGTAGTAGAACCTCTGCCTTGGTGGTTGCTATACCCCGCTCTGTTTGGCTGTGCCAGTGGGCAGCTGATAACGCTGCTAAGAAGGCCCTCACGAGGCTCCCCTTTAAGGGGCTGCGCCTATTTGGTGATCGCTTGGACCTGTTTGCCAAGGGGGGCAAGTTGCCTCAACTTAAGAAGCAGCTGCGGCCCTTTCGGGGTTCGGGTGCCTTTGCTCCCTCCTACCGTGGATCCAGGTCTGGGAGAGGGGTTTCCTTTGCAGGTCCTAGGGGAGACTTCTGGGGCAGGGGCAGAGGTCGTGCCCGCTCCGGATCTTCCTGGGGGTCCAAGCTCAAATCTGTCGCCAAGCCTCCTCAGCCATGAAGGGGCGCCCTCACCCATCCGGGTGGGGGGACGGCTGCGGCTCTTCTCTCGTGTCTGGGGACAACAGGTCTCAGACAGGTGGATTTTGGAGGTCGTGTCCTCCGGCTACATGCTAGAGTTCGCTGCCTGGCCGCCTCCAAGATTCGTCAGTTCTCGGATTCCTCTAGACCCCTTGGCAGCTCATGGGCTGTTTCTGGCTGTGCAAAATCTCCTGGACTTGGGAGTCATCTGTCAGGTCCCTCCTGTGGAAAGAGGTCAGGGTTTTTATTCCAATCTGTTCACAGTATCCAAAAGGGATGGTTCCGTCAGACCCATCCTGGACTTAAAGCTGCTCAACAAGTTCATCAGGACCAGGCACTTTCGCATGGAGACCCTGCGCTCCGCGATCAGTTCATTGCGCCCGGGAGACTTCATGACCTCCATAGACATCAAAGATGCTTACCTTCATGTTCCAGTCTTCCCAGGGCATCAGAGATTCCTCAGGTTCGCACTGGCGGACCAGCACTACCAATTTGTGGCACTGCCCTTCGGTCTCACTTCGGCCCCCAGAGTCTTCACCAAGGTGCTGGCGGGTCTCATGGCTCTCCTCAGGGCTCAGGGCATTCGCATTCTTCCCTATCTGGACGACCTTCTCATCACCTCTCAATCTTTCCAGCAGGCGGCATTGGATACCCAGCGGGTGGTGACGGTTCTGGAGTCGTTCGGCTGGGTGATCAATCACCCCAAGTCTTCCCTGTATCCGTCTCTGGTGACTTCCTTCCTGGGCATGAATCTGGATACTGTTCCGGCCAGGATTTTTCTTCCTCAACAGAAGGTGGACTCTCTGCAAGCTTAAGTTCATTCCCTTGTGTCCTGCCCTCACCCTTCCATCCGGCAGGGGATGCAGCTCTGTCTATTGTCGGTCTGGGACAAGAGTCCCCTGTCGCTGGATCAGGCCTTTGTTCTGTCCCCTCTGGCTCGGCAGTCCCTCTTGTGGTGGCTGGACTCGAGGAACCTGTTGGGGGGCAGATCCTTCCTGGGCCACTGTTGGGAGACAGTCACCATGGATGCCAGTCTGTCAGGTTGGGGGGGCTTCTGGAAATCCCTACAATTCCGGGGGCTGTGGGGCCCTCAGGAGGCCCATGCTTCTATCAACATCCTGGAGCTGAGGGCGGTTCGGTTGGTTCTGGCCCACTTGACTCTTCACCTTCCAAGTTCGCTCAGACAACCAGACAGCGGTTGCCTACATCAATCATCAGGGAGGGACTCGGAGCAAGAGTGCCTTCAAGGAGGTGTCCATGATTCTGTCCTGGGTGGAGGACAATGTCCCTTGCATCTCAGCAGTGTACATTCTGGGGGTGGAGAATCTGGAGGCAGATTTTCTGAGCAGGGGGACTTCTCGCCTGGGTGAATGGTCTCTCAGCAGCGACGTCTTCCTATCCTTGTGTCACCGTTGGGGGGTAGTGGATTTGTTTGCGTCCCGCCACAATCACAAACATAGAAACATAGGTTGACGGCAGAAGGAGACCATACAGTCCATCTAGTCTGCCCTTATGTGTATACTGTATATGCTCTTTATCTTAGGATAGATGTGTGCTTATCCCAGGCATGTTTAAATTCAGTGACTGTTGATTTTTCAACTACCTCTGCTGGAAGTTTGTTCCAAGCATCTACTACTCTTTCAAGCTCCTCTTTGTCTCTCTGTGCCAGGATCCCCTGGCTCTTGTGGTGGACGCTCTGAATCTATCCTGGCAGGGGTTCCGTCTCCTGTATCTTTTTCCTCTGTTCCCCCTGCTGGGCAGGGTTCTGCGCAAGCTGGCTCAGGAAAGGGTGTCAGCAATCCTGGTGGCCCCTCGTTGGCCAAGACAGGTGTGGTTCGCAGATATCGTTCAGCTGGCAGTAGATCAGTACGCTCTGCCCCTGGTCCCGGACCTTCTCACTCAGGGGCGGCTATGCCATCCCAATTTACAAACGCTGGCTTTGACAGCCTGGCTGCTGAAACCTCCATCTTAAACCGGACCTTCAGCGTGATTTAATGAAAAGCCCAAACTCTTAACGGTTCCCCAGCATCTAAAATTAATATATTTTACGTTTTTAGTCACTAATTTATTATTCTTTCCCCCACTGGGCTGCAACTCTGTTCAGGAATTTAGGATACGGGCGCCGCCATCTTGACTCGGAAGCATCACACTTGCTGCGGAGAGGAGAGTGGGATAAGGTACAGGGGCGGGTTATAGCTGTGCTTTGCTCAGACAGAGCAGAGCTGTGGTCAGGTAACGGTCAGCAGTCCCAGAATGCAGAGCAGCACAGTCAGGAGGCACTTCCTGTTTGCAGGCTGCCTGATAAGATGGCGGCTTCCATAAGCCGCCATCTTGGATGTTTAAAGGCTCATAACGTGCAGTAGATGCAGGTAGGATGATTTTTAATGTGGACAATCTGTATGTACAGGGTGTGGGAAACATATAAGATAGACTCTTATTCAGAGTGAAGCTCCGCTTTAAGGGATGAGGCGCTTTCTGATTCTGTGGTTAACACTCTAATCAGGGCTAGGAAGAAATCCTCTTCTACCATCTGCTATAGGATCTGGCGGGCCTACATTGCCTGGTGTGAGTCTAGGGTCCTTCCATGTCGGGTGTTTTCCATTCCTAGGATTCTGGAGTTCCTTCAGCATGGTTTGGATCTGGGACTTCAGCTCAGCACGCTCAAGGGTCACGTTTCTGCCTTGGCTGTTTTCTTCCAGAGATCTTTCGCTCAACATCCTCTGGTCAAGACTTTCTTCCAGGGGGTTGCTCATGTTGTCCCCCTCGCAAACCTCTGTTGCCAGTTTGGGACTTGAATTTGGTTTTGTCTGCCCTTCAGGGCCCTACATTTGAGCCTGTGCATGAGGCTGCTCTGTCTATTCTTACTCTTAAGGTTGCCTTTTTGGTGGCTATCACCTCGGTCAGGCGTGTTTCGGAGTTGGCGGCCCCCAACTTTAAGAGACACCAGGACAAGGTGGTTTTCAGATTTAAACCGGATTTCTTGCCTAAGGTTGTCTCTGCCTTCCATCTCAATCGGGACATTGTGCTTCCTTCCTTGTGCCCTAATCCTGGTAATTCCAAGGAGAGGGCCTTACATTCCCTGGATGTGGTCAGGAATTTGAAGTTCTACTTGGTGGCTACTGCACCTTTTAGAAAGACTGATGCCTTGTTTGTGGTTCCTTCGGGTCCCAAGAAGGGCCTGGCCCCTGCTAAGTCTACTTTTAGCAAATGGATTTGTCAGGCTATTTTTAGAATAATACAATTCTGTGATTACTCACCTTGTAGAATTGGTATTATAAGTATGCAGCACGTCCTGCTCCACCCCACCCTGTTTGCATTTTCTTGGATCCTCTGTATGGTGATTGTTATCCTTGTTAACGTTGTCAATTTCATTGGCTTCTCCTGGTTCTCCTTACTGCTTTTCTATACTGGGGAATTTGTGGGAGGTCCTGGGTATATATGGACCGGGAGGGGCCTCTTTTTGCCATCTCTGCAGTCAAGCGCCCTCTGGCGAGGTAATCCCATCTGTTATGAATCAATATCTGGAGCAGGACGTGCTGCATACTTATAATACCAATTCTACAAGGTGAGTAATCACAGAATTTTATTTTTTGAGTATTCCACTCTTTGCTGTGCAAGCGCAGTTAGGTGCGTGTCAAGGGAGTATGTGGCAGCCTGCCGCTCCTCCTTGGCTTCCTGGTTATTGACATCTAGGAAGTTTCTATAAGTCCCTGAAACTGTGCTTTGTAGAAGTTGGGTTTCCCAAGGTTGCTGCTGTTTTGCGTGCTATAGTTGAGAAATAATGAGAAATAATATGCACTCGTAGGACAGCTTTGGCCATGGACCACAGCAGAATCGGTGTGTCCCAGTGGGCCAGATTGTCATCTATAAAGTCAGCCTATCCTTTCCTCAAAACATCCACAAACCTTGGAGAGTTAACCAGGTATGTAGGGAATCTTCACCTTCTAGTTTTGATAAAGGGGGTGGCAAGTTTTCCTGTAGTGAGATCGGGGCATGTTCCAAGATTACGGTATTATGGACTCTAGGATCAGTGATATCGACTAGGAGGCTTTCTCCAATGAGAATATGGCCCACCCCTCTAGTGACAAAAACAAGAGTGGCAACTCCCCATAGTTTGAGAGGAATGAGCGTATCAACACCCCGTCCTTCACAGTAACCAAAAGCATCAGCGCAACCAAGAAGGGGCGGGGCCATGGTGTTTCATCTAATTCTTTAGGGGAAGCTTTTACAGGAGGGGCACCGAGAAGAGAGGAGCAGTGCTATTATGCATCTGCCTAATACAAAACAAAGGCTGAGACAAACATCGCTTGAAAATATTAATGAAAATTTTATAAAATAGATAGAAAATGAGCAATGCATCAAGAACGTCCAATGTGTAAAAACTATCAAATCTAAAACTATTAAAAATAGGGCAACAGGAAAAAAAGAGGGGTTCTCATCGCCTTTAAGCGCTCACTCCCCTTCTCCCCGGAGCAGACAATACGAGATCCTCAGGGTCGTTTCCTCATAATTGTGGGTACAGTCCAAGATCAACCAATTACGATTGCCACGTACTATGCCCCAAATCATAATTAGGGCGCTTTTTTTGAGGAGTTCTTGAAGACCCTGGATCCCTTGGTAAAGGGGTTCTTAATAGTAGCCGGGGATTCTAACCAAATCTTGCATCCGACTCTAGATCGCTATGCGGTCGATCGTCCCTTTGATGCGGTTAAGGATGGCTCCTCAGGAAAGGCGTTCTGCTCCCTTCTAAATTCATTCAGAAATATCATTTAGCTGATGTGTGGAGGGAACTTCACCCTACAAGGAGAGACTATACCCATTATTCCTGTCCGCACAAAGTCTTTACTAGAATCGACCACATTTTCTTACAGCTTCCCTCCTTGCCTCTCCTGACCCACTCTTCTATAGTACCAATTGTCTGGTCCGACCACGACTTGGTCTTAGTTGAATTAAACTCCCTTACGCAAAGATCCCCACTCCTGGAAACTCTACGACCCCATGTTATCTGACGAGATCCTACTTGAACGTACACGAAAGGTGATTGAGGACTTCTACTCGGATAACACAGGGTCTGTAAGCTCAGATGCTCTGCTTTGGGAAGCCCATAAGGCCGTTCTCCGTCATCATTTCATTCAAGAATCAGCCAGACGAAAGGCCGTGTATAAGAAGCAGCTCAATACACTACTAGATGCATACCACCTAGCCTCTTCCGACTACAAGACCCGCCCTTCCAGGCGGAATATGTACCTCTCCTGTGAGGCTGAACGCCAAATTAATAGATCTAGGTTTAGGTGGTATCGTCTTAGTAATAAGCCTAACACCCCTCTGGCCAGAAGGCTTAAAGGAGTTTCACAGAGGGTTAAACCTTTACGTATTAAGACCCTGGATGGCTCACTTTCAAGCAACCCTGCGAGGGTGGTAGCGACATTTAGTAAACATCTCGAGGACCTTTACAAGCCTAAGGCTGCACTTGATGAGCGCCTTGCTGAGAAATTGTTAGGTCAACTACAACTACCCTCCCTCTCTGAAGAGGCCAGGGCCTCATTAGAGATGCCGGTTCAGCTTTCTGAGGTCCAGGATGCCATTAGCTCTTTAAAAATTGGGAAACAGCCGGGCCCAGATGGTTTCACCGCCCTTTATTATAAAAAATTCTCCCAAGTACTTTCCCCACGCCTGGTTCGCATATTTAATTCCCCTAGTGGAGGTTACTCGTGGAGTATAGATGCACTCACCGCGGCCGTCTGTATGATACCTAAACCCAATGCTGACTCTGCCCTTTGGTCCAACCATAGACCCATTTCTCTATTAAACATTGATGTTAAGCTCCTCGCTAAAGTCCTGGCGACAAGACTCAATAAGTTCATAGGGTCTCTAATCTCCAAAGAGCAAGCAGGATTTATTCCCCACCGTCAGGTGGGGGATAATATCCGCAAGGCTAATTCATCATGCCAGGAAGGAGGGTTGCAAAGCCATGTTACTAACCCTGGATGTCCGCAAGGCATTTGATACTGTGGCATGGGACTACCTTCAGTTTATTCTGAAGAAGTGGGGTATGGGTCCCTCTTTCACGGCATGGATTGCCTCGTTATATTCCAATCCAGGAGCTTTTATCAGATATTCGGGTTACTCTTCCAACCGGTTTACCCTTGGCAGAGGCACCAGACAAGGTTGCCCCCTTTCCCCTATACTATTTGCCCTAGCCATTGAGCCCCTCTCCAAGCTGCTGCAGAATAATATCAATATTAAGGGGATAAAGATAGGAGCCTATGACCATAAGGTTTCCTTATTTGCAGATGACATTTTAATGTTGGTGTCTGACCCTATCACATCCCTCCCGAACCTTTTTCACACCCTAGATGATTTTTCCAAAATATCCGGCCTACAAATTAATGCCTTAAAATCCCAAGCGCTCAACATCTCTCTTCCTGAGGGTACAGTGGCCACGCTTAAATCTTCTTTTAGTTTCTCCTGGCAAGAGCACCACATTAAATACTTGGGTGTCCGCCTTACAGCTAACTATGATTCCCTTTACGCCGCCAACTACCCTGCTATGGCTAAGGATCTTCACGCTCTTTTATTCACTTGGACCAGACTGCACCTGTCATGGCTAGGTAGGATAACGGCGGTTAAAATGACTTGGCTTCCTAAAATGCTTTACTTTGTTCGGGTCCTTCCAATTCCAATTCCGGCTTCCTTTATTAAGGGTCTCCAGGCATCTTTGAACTCCTTTATCTGGGGGAAGCAAAAACCGCGAGTTAATCGTGGGACACTATACAGACCTAAGCACCAGGGGGGCCTTGGGGTTCCCAATTTAGCACGATATTACTCTGCCTGTCAGATTGCCCAACTATCTGCCGTCCACGCTGGTATGGAGAGACCACTGTGGGTAGACATCGAACAGACCAGCTGCTCTCCGATAGGGATAGTGAACTTACTATGGCTGCCGTCGTCGACCTATAAAGACATTGACAATCCTGTTTTGAACCACTCCCTCAAAATATAGAAGACAAATAGATTGAAAGGTAACCTCTCCTCCCCTCAGACCCCCTTACTTTCTATATTTGGCAATCCTGAATTCCTCCCTGCTTTCCAGGAGCCGTCTGCCTTCTCCTGGTGGAGGGCACACAACTTAACGAAGTTCAAAGATTTTTTATCACATAGGGGTATGATAACCTTTTCCAACCTTCAATCACTTAGGGACATACCGAGTAAAGAATTTCTTCGCTTTCTGCAAATTACTCATTATATAGGAGCTAAATTAGAGTTGGGGTCAGTACCAAAACCTTCCTCGCCCTTTAAGTCTATTTGTGAGACGCAGCCTCTCGGTAAGGGGATGGTATCCACGCTATACCAGTTATTGGGCGAGGCAGATGGGAAATCCCTTCCGGCCTACACCACTAGATGGGCGGAAGATCTTGGTATAAACCTTTCGGATGAGGACTGGAAAGCAGTATGGAGGAACTCATTTACTAAATTCCTCCACACAGGCGCCCAAGAGACTAATACCAAAGTTCTACTCCGCTGGTACCTGGTTCCAGAGCGAGTTCACAAGTTTTGCCCTTCGTACTCTTCAGAATGCTTTAGAAACTGTCGTGAGCAAGGAGCCTACATTCATATTTGGTGGGAGTGTAGGCTGGTTAAACAGTTCTGGGCTAAGGTATTTTATCTTATATTGAAGGCAACAGGCCTGCGTTTGACCCCCTCACCCATATTAGCTCTTCTAAATCTAAGACCTCCCGACTGCTCCAGAACACATTTTGAGCTAGTGAGGCATATCCTAACAGCTGCTAAAATGTCAATTTTGCTCGGTCATGGAAGAATAGGTCCATCTCCAGCGGAATCCTCATACCTCGTATTAACGAGGTAATGCTTTTTGAAAAGATGGCTGCCTCAATTCAGGGGGATCTTACTTCCTTCCTAGCTACCTGGGAAGGTTGGATCACCCATTTCCAGCCTAAACACTTTGATTGTCACCTATTTGTACCTTAGCTCCCACCTTTCTGTAACCTAGTGTTACCCTTTTTGACTTGGTGGTAGTATGGACACCCACCCCGTTCCCTCTTTCCCTTTTTTTTTTCACTCTTCGGCTATCCTTCTTATTCTCTTATTATGTTCTGTACTTAAACTTTTAGCCGCTGTTGTTTCCTAAATGCGTTGAATGCTCTGTATAACATCTCCGTTGAGCTCTACTTTATATGATATTGATTTCAACTGGATGTGGTTTTTACAAATTGAAATGTAAGCTGTTTTGGTTGTAACAATTACATATCTTCAATAAAAATATTGTGGGAAAAAAAGAAAAAAAAATAGGGCAACAGGAAGCCTATAGGTGAGAGCTGCTTCACAGAAAAAATTCCCCAAAAAAATAAATAAATAAATAATAGGAGTTAACATACATTATTCTATCTAAAATAGCCAGAAGCATATAAAGAGCAATAAACAGGCACCAAAAGGAAACATTTTTTTAAAACTGTCACTACAACAAATAATTCAAGAACTATTAATAAAACAATTAAGGTCAAATTCCACGTTCAAGCCCTAGAGTGTCTAAATCATATATCCAGCGGCTTTCACGTTGTGAAAATTCCCTTACTAAATTGGTGCCACGCCAATGTGGTTCAATCTTATCAAGCCCCACAAAGGACATGCAGCTAGGATCTGAGGCATGTGATCTCTTGAAATGGGCCGAAAGGCTGTGTGCATTATAGCCCCGTCTAATATTGTATACGTGTTCACATATACTGGTCTTGAGTTGGCGGGTGGTACTCCCAATGTAAATCAAGTTACACAGGCACCAAATAGCATAGACCACGTATTTGGTGGCACAGGTGATACATTTCCTAATCTTAACCGACATAATTTCAAAGGTTTTTACTGATTTATCCATCTTACAACCAACTTTACAGCCACAGCAAGTGCCACAGTGGAAAAAAAGAGTGGGTGGGTTCGTGATCAAAGAGATTGGTCTTGATGGGTCAACATAACTGCGGACCAGACGATCTCTTAGATTTGGGGCCCGTCTAAAAATACAAACAGGTTTCTCAGGTAAGACTGGATCGTCCTTTAAGATATACCAGTATTTATTCAGGATTACTTGAACCTTTTGGTGTTGTTGATTAAATCCGGTCAGGAAGGCAAATTCACTCCTATTATTTTTAGTCTGTTGAGCCTCCCTTGGTTTTAAAAGGGTTGATCGATCCAATTCCCTGACGATCTTATTCTGTTGTTCAATGTCATTAATTGGATAGCCTTTTTCAATAAACCTCTCTTCATATCATCATATTTTCATTAATATTTTCAAGTGATGTTTGTCTCGGCCTTTGTTTTATATTAAGCAGATGCATAATAGCACTGCTCCTCTCTTCTCAGTGCCGCTCCTATAAAAGCTTCCCCTAAAAAATTAGATGAAACACCATGGCCCCGCCCCTTCTTGGTTGTGCTGATGCTTTTGGTTACTGTGAAGGACGAGGTGTTGATACGCTCATTCCTCTCAAACTATGGGGAGTGACCGCTCTTGTTTTTGTTACAAGAGGGGCAGGCGCGAGTGACGCGGAGAGGCTGTCAGAATCTCTGACTTCCATCAATACAAGCCTCGGCACCACGCCTCGCTCTCACCGGCGCTGGGCGGAAACGGCCATGGTATCATGCCTCGTTCACGCTCTCGCGCTGGCCGGAAATGGCTGTGCGTCCAGCGTGTGTCTGTTATGTTCCCGTAGCTAGGGAACTGATGGCACCAAGCCTCTTTCCCGTACTCTGCACTGACCGGAAACGGCGGCGCGTACCCTCCCATACTCTTTAGTATATAAACCTTAGTGATCTATAGCTGTTTATCCTGGCCAAAGTCCCAATAGGAGACAAAACGCGTTGGAGGTTATCAGCTGTGCCCCCCCCCCCCCATCTACTTATCTTTCATTGGATGAAAAGCATTGAAGGACAAGCTGGATTTACATGAAGATTGGCGGTGAGAGCTGCTATTCTCAAGCTTGATTTTATTGGAAGCGTTTTTACTTTGGAATGTTTGTGTTTAACTGTGAGCCTTCTTATATACTGAATGGATCCTGATTTTGCCCGGTGGATTATGTGATGTTTTTACTACTTGCAGATCGTGATATTTAATATATATCTGGCGTTTGTATACCAGCTATCTGGTAAGGACCCCATTTATTTGGTGGTTGACTAATTTTTATATCAAGGACTCTTTTCCTCTACAGCTCTGTGTTATTTTCCATTTATTGTATTATTGTTATTGTATCGAATATAGAGTGATGAATAGTCACCGGAAGAGATTTGTTAAAAGTAAAGCAACCCTCCTTCTTTTCAAAGAATTCAAGAGCAAATGTGTGTCCAATCCATGTAGCCTTCAGGAAGTTATTGGACTTAGCCCGCCAACGTGTCTCCTGCAGGAAAACTATGTCGGGATGGTGTTTGTTAAGTTCCTGGAGGACTTTAAGTCTTTTTATGGGGCCAGCTACATTCTAGGATATTATTTTGAAAGTTTTGGATAGGGTTCGGCTATCAGGGTTAATTTGAGGGTCTCCCAGGTTCTCTGGACTAGTCATTTAGGCACAGGGGAAGGACAAACATGAATATCGATCCTCTTACCAGTGCAGCAACCAATCCAGCCCTCATATTCGGGGGGGGGGGGGGACCAGACCATGGATAAGGGTTTCTCAAAGATGTTGTTTGTGCCATTTAGGGTCACCCTCATCTTCACTGGCTACATAAGAGCAAAACAAATGTTTTCTTCTATCAGTATTTTACATATAAGAGAGAATTCTCTCCTTTTTTCAGTCCTGAAAGACTGAAGTCTTCGCTCCATCAATGACTACCTCTCTGGTTTTGCGGTAGGCTGATAAGATCGCCTTCTTGTCCAAGTAGTGGAAGAATTTAGCTGTTACAGTTCTGGGCCTGTTGCTTTCGCCTGGTGTCCCTGACCAACTCTGTGGGCCCTTTCTATCCTTCTGGCAGTGTATGCCCAGCAACCTCAGATTGGATCTCCTTGATCTGTTCTCTAGATCCCCCAATTTCTTAGACACAGGGGTACATATATTTGTTTGTTCAGCAATTATGGTTTGTGCTATAGTGAGTTGGTCCTCTAGGTCACTGACTAGCTGCTTGAGTTATGTAACTTTCCTAGAGGTAGAGGCTAAGCTTTCTAGTGCAGATTCTAGAGTTTTATGGAGTTTGTTGAATTCATTATCAAAATAGGGGAGAAGAATTTTGGAGACTGCAGTTGCAGTAGCATTGGTGGCCTAGGAGCTATCTTGGTCATTATTTAATGACAAGGATATATCTATTGATAAGGAGTTGCCCTCAGGGGGACTCCATGAATTGTGTTTTATCTTTGATTCTCTTTCTGGGAGCTTTAGGAGCATTGCCCTTGCTATGTGTTTGCTTGTCTAGGAATGTATCCATTGACATTGTGGGTCTGCATCTCTGCATGGTGCAGAGCTGAACAGTACCCTGTTTAAAGGGGACGAAAACCCAGGATAGTGAAAAGTTTTGACTATCCTGGGTTTTGTTCATTTTCCTGAGGGCACCCCGATAGGGGGTGCTCCGCTGTGTGAAACCCCCCCAGATTGCCTCAGCAACTCACCTTATTCCGACTGTTCACAAATGCCTGACGCGGGCATGCGCACTGCTAGAGGGTAGCGGAGGATGCAGCCGTCAGAGCCGCTGCTCTTAAATGCCCTGTGGGACTGGGATAAGGTGAGTTGGCTGCGGCGGTCTGGGGGGTTCACACAGCGGGGCACCCCTAAACGGGGAAAGGACCAAAACCCGGGATAGTGTAAATCGTGCGTTTTGGTCCACTTTAACAATGTTTTTCCAATCCACCAGAAGCGCTTCTTAGGCTGGATCTCTGTTAAGAATAGTATGAATATCTGGCTTAACTAAAATTTGGATGAGATTATCAATAGAGCTAGAGATATTCCAAGAGACCACTAGGTGGTGCTATTGGTATGTATTGTACCCGTGGAAAATGTAAGAATATGTAAGGTATTTAGCTTCAGCAGGATACCAATATGTAGAAAGAATCTGTAACATTAGATGGTCTGCAATTCAGCAATAAAACCATGAACCTAGGGTCCTCTTGGCGATATGATGTGGGAAAAGGGTGATCTCAATATAGAAAAGTAGTAAGCCAGGGTGACCCTAGGTACAAAGGGTAAAAATCAGGAGAGATGAGGTGTCCAGTTTCCTAAGAGAAAATGAAAAGTCCAGTGTCTCTTGCTCCCTTGTTTGCGGATAGTGACAGAGAGTCTTAGGTTTTTCCAAGGGGGATACGGGTGACCATGGGGCTATATACAATTGAGGACAGTCAGACAGTTATCTGCTGAAAAAAAGGGGGGCAGAGGGATTTTGGGAGAAGTAGGTGCAGGGTTCCTTATGGATGTCAGGAGAGTCCAGGTGCCCCTGGTTCCAAGTGAATGGAAGATGTATGCGGGGTTCTGTACAGCTGAATCGATAGGGCAGTTATAGGCAGGATAAAGGGGGTAATTACACTGGGAATAGCACAGTACGATTGTGTAAATAATAAATGGGGGATTCATTTAGCCTCCATCTCGAAGAGCATGGCTTAAGTCCTATATCAATAAAGTCCACTGGCGAATGATCAGCCCAGGAGAGGAGACTTAAGTTATAAAACAAGACAATAATACATTGGGAGTTAATCTAGATCTTATAAAAATATGGTCATTCCTAGAAAAAATGATCAGCCTGAAAGAAAAAGGTGTAGTCTTTAGAGTTTACGGTACATCTCTCACCAAGTATCTATAAGATCCTGAGAGTGTATGAGCTTAGCAAATTTAAAACTGGCTTTAGTGTTTTATGTGTTTTGTCTCTTACTACATCAAGATCAAGGTTGGAATCCCCTTCTAAAATGATTTGGCCTTCTGCCTTCCTTTTAGCATCCTGAGTTGTTTAAAAAATTATATCTGTCCTCTGTTAGTAGTGTAATAAGGGACAACTGGGATTCTGTTGGCTATAGCTACCCCTATCTTCTTTGCACCGCTGTAGCCATGAAAAAGGTTCCAAACCTATGATTGTAACATTTTGGATGAAGAAGAATAACAAAATGCTTGAACTCTTTTAATGGGTGAACTCCCATTCTGAATGCTATGAGAAATAATCCATTAACCAAACTAGCCATTTATCACATTCCCAAAAAAAAACATACCAAGTTACGAAAAGAAAAAACCCTTTACATTTCACAAAGGGAGTTATATGGTAAACAAGGCTTCAATTCCCCTAGTAAGAAGTAAAAAAGTATAAAAATAGGAAAAAAAGGAAAATAAAAATAAAAATCAGACACAAAAAAAAAAACATGTACCCAATACGGGTATTACGAACACCAAAGTGTTCCAGAAAAGAGTCAAGTCACAAAAAACTGGGTTAACGGGGGATATCTGAAAAATATTAACCCTTAAGACAAATACAGTATATTCATTTAATGAAGGATTTCCTTAAATATATATAACACTATCATTTGTATAGTACTTAAGAGTTTATTTTTTTTAATTCTTTATTTTCAAGAGATTTTTAACATAGCAATACACAAATACAAGAAAATGCTTACACTCAGAGTAAAGTTCACACTGAATAATATATGTGTTGCGTCCACACTACCACAGACCCCCACCTACCTGCACAGTTACAACTGTTACAACATTAAACTAAAAAAGTGTTACAGACACCTTTTTCGGCACAATCTGTTTTTATTGAAGACCAAATGCAAAAACATACATAATATTGTACATAGAACAGCAATACATCCTTCAGGAAGCTCAAAATTACAACAGCTTTATTTAGTGCCACAGCAGTTCCCCGGTACCTGCGGTTCTGCCCACGAGCATTTGAGGGTAACTGGGTGGTGCGCCGCGCCGTGTGTGCCTTCTTTGTACCATGGGAAACCAGAGCCCCAGGACCCACCCCACCGCCCTCCACAACTGGAAAGGTCAACAGTCAGCGAACAAAGGACCCCAGTTCCACCGTCCGAGAAATAACTGGGAGGCCCGTCAAAAATCAGCCCACAGACCGTTCACCTCAATGCTGGCTTGGCCACAGACCAATCTCAAAGAACCCGGCACACCATCTCCACACCCTGCTGCTTGAGTAGGGGATCTTCCCGCTTGGCACTTAGCAGCAGTATGTCAGAAAGGATGTAACCACATGTAACAATACCCAAGGCAGAAGAAACAAAATAAGAGACTTACAGACAAGAGAAAAGAAATGGAAAAAAAGGGGAGGGAAAGGGAGAGGGGGAAGTAGGGAAATAGAAGGGAAATACCCTGCGCTGGATCGGGGGAGCAAATCCTTGTGATGTGAAGGCCGTAGCACACCGCCGAGTCAAGGTACAGCCAATCGCCTTTTTCCGTCCACGATTTAACACTGTATCAGAGCTCGGAAACCATCTGAATCCCGAAAGTCAATCCAGCAGGCCCACGTTGTGATACATTTTTCTACTAAGCCCTTGTCACTCAAAAGAAGTTCCTCCATTCGTCTGATATGTTCGAGCTCCACTGCCCACTCTGCTAAGGAGGGGGCTTCCCGGGACTTCCAGTGTCTGGGAAGAACAGCTTGCGCTGCCGTTAGGAAGTGCCGGTGTAGGCCCTTTTTGTAATGCGATATGGAGTCCTCTACTAGAGAGAGAAGGGCTAGTTGGGGTGAGTTGAGTACTACAGTGCCCGTTGTCTCCGTGTGTATGTCTAAAACTTTATCCCAGAACGATTTGACAGATGAGCATCCCCACCATATGTGCAACATGTTTCCCTTTTCCACCAGGCAACGCCAGCGTCTATTAGAGGTCTGAGATGCGAACTTATGGATGTCCGTTGGACATCTGTACCATCTCGAGATAATCTTAAAACTTCTCTCCTGCGCCGCCCCCTCTACGGCCGATTTATGCGTCAAGCTGAACATTTTAGATAGGTCTTCCTCTGAGAAGGACTGGCCCATCTCATTTTCCCATCTGGTTATATACCCCAAGGGGTTCGAATGTATGCTGTTCATCAGGGTGTGATACAGTAAGGAGAGGGCGTGGGGTATCTGTACCTCGGAGGAGAGAAGCTTCTCAATGTGTGACAACGGACAGCTCTTCGTCTCGCCCAGGCGATGAGAGGATATGTAGTTGGCTAACTGTCTATGAAGAAACCATGACACATGCACCCCGGGGAACTGTGCTCTAATTTCCTCTAGATTTGGCAGACCGGACTCTCCCATGATGTGACATAAACGAGGGTCTGTCGCCGCTTGCCATCCCAGAAACACCCCAGGTGTAAAGTCCGGGTTCCCGATAATCGGGGTCAAAGGTCCCGGGCGTTGGGCTATTGGAAATTTTGAGATGAATCGGTCCCAAACTGTAAACAGATGTTGCGCCAGAAAAGGCAGAGATCTAAGAATGCGTTTGGGTTGAGGTCCCACCCAGGGGAGAGAGACCAGGAGGAGGGGCGACAGTCCTTTCTCAATAACGACCCAAATCTTGCTCGAACTATGGTGAGCCCAGTCTAGGGCCCTCATGAGGACAAATTTAAGGAACGCGGATTTAAGTATCTTAATGAAGCTGTTGGGGGGAACTATAGGGGCTGTTTGAAAGATATACAAAAAACGGGGCAGTATATCCATTTTTAATACTCCTATTCTTCCGAACCAAGACAGGGACTTTCTATCATAATTTTTTAAGTCTCTAAGCGTCTTGTTCATCAAAAAAGCGTAGTTCAGTTCGTATATTTTAATTAAGTCATTTGGGATCTGGACCTCTAGGTATTTGATTGCGTCCGACTTCCATTTGAAGGAGAAGTTGCTTTTGAGCCTGTCTACTTCTCTGGACGGTAATGTTAAGTTGAGGGCCTCTGATTTTGCATAGTTTATTTTGAAGTTGCTTACCATCCCAAACTGTTCGAACTCTTTTAGTACTAATGGGAAGGAAATAGTAGGGGAGGTTAAGTGGAGCAGTAAGTCATCAGCATATAGAGATAACTTATATTGCTTATTATCAATCTCTATCCCCTTAATGTCTGGGTTGTTCCGTATAGCGATTGCCAAATGCTCCATAGTGACGATATACAGAAGCAGTGACAGCGGGCACCCCTGGCGGGTCCCATTACCTATGGGAAAAGAAAATGACATTACCCCATTTGTCCTCACTGAGGCAGAGAGGTCCTTGTAAAGGGCCATAATCTTACTCAGGAGGGACGGTCCCAATCCAATTTGTTGCAAAGAGGCACGCAAAAAATCCCAGTTTACTCTATCAAATGCCTTCTCTGCGTCGCACGAGAGAAGGCACGCTGGTATCCCTTTGGATTGCACGTAAGAGATCAATGTGAATAGTTTATTCGTGTTATCCCATGCCTCTCTGCCCGGGATAAATCCCACCTGATCCAGATGAACAAGTTCGGGGATAAGTGGTTGGAGGCGTGATGCTATTATTTTGGCATACGATTTTATGTCCTCATTAATTAAAGAGATTGGGCGATAACTGCTACATGCGAGAGGATCCTTCCCTGGCTAAGGGATAACAGTAATCGTAGCTGCCAGAGACTGCCTTGGGAAGGGGGAGTCCTGCCCCACGGCATTAAAAACCCTGGTCAAGAAGGGGGTTAACAGGGGGCCAAGCGTCTTGTAGAACCTTGGGATATAACCGTCGGGTCCCGGACTTTTTCCCACTGGAGTGTTCTGTATCGCCTTTGCTATCTCCTGAGTTCCAAAAGGAGCCTCAAGGGACTCTGTCTGCCTGGGAAATTTTATATAGGGGGGTTCTGTTTATGTATGCCTGAACCGCTTCTGAGGGGGGTGAGTGTGCACCGGACGGGGCTGACTTCGTTAGGTTATAGAGATTGTTATAGTAGTCCCTAAAAGTCTTCGTGATCTCATTCGGGTTAAAGGTCTCGTTATTCCCTTGTGTTTTTATGCTAGGAATATAAGTGGCGTAGCTCCTAGGGTGTAGTGACCTCGCTAACATCCTACCTGGCTTATTGGCATGCTCATAGAACATCTCCTTTAGCCAATCTCTGTGCCGCAGGAACGCTTGGTTATACAGGCTTTTCAGATCATCTCTAGCTTTTTCTAGCTCGATCAGGATCTCATTAGTGGGCGTACGTTTGTGCGTAAACTCCAAAGTCTTGATCTGACTAATTGTTTTTTCTATTAGGGATGATCTCTCCTTTTTAAGCCTGGTTCCATGCTGAATAAAGATCCCCCTCACTACGCATTGAAGCGCTTCCCATTGAACAGGGAGGGGTGTATTGTCACTGCGGTGATCTGCCAAAAAGTGTCCTATGTTCTCTCGCACAGCTGCGAGACATGCCTCATCCTTAAGTAAATTGTCATTTAGGCGCCAATCCCATCTCTGCGGGAACCGTCCGGGTATATCTATAGACAGAAAGATTGGGGCATGATCTGACCAAACTATACTCCCTATACTTGCTAAGCCATCACGCCATGTCATGGAACCCAGAAGCAAGATGTAATCTATACGGCTGTATGAGTGATTTGCCAGAGGAGGTGTCAATCAGCGGGTTGAGAGGTAAATTGAGATCTCCCCCACATACAATAATGCCTTCCGCGAAATTCGCTAGCTGTTTTAGTAAGGCCCAGCAGTAGTGGGCTGAGTCCTGATTGGGGCTGTAAATATTCACTATAGTGTATGTCTTTGTGAACAGAGTCAGTTTCAAGAATATAAATCTACCCTTAGGATCAATTCTGGTGTCTAGTACTTTATGTGGAAGGGATCTATGTACTGCTATGGACACCCCTTTTGACTTCGCATCTGGGTTTGGGGCATGTATCCATGAGGTAAAATGGCGGTCCCGGATTATCGGTATGTGACCCTCTTTTTAAAGTGAGTTTCCTGAAGTAGAGCTATTTTAACCTTGTTTTTATGAAGCTCAGAGAGGATTTTGGATCTTTTTTCCAGCACATTCAGACCCTTCGTGTTATAGGAGCAAATGGCTATACTTGACATGTCCTACACGACAGCGTCAGGGTATGGATGGATAAATGGGAGAACGGGGAGGGCAGGATTGTATGGAAAGGGAAGAAAGAAAAGGGGGAGAAAAAGAAAAGAAGAGGAAGAAGAGAGAAAGAAAAAAAAAAGGGGGGGGAGCTACGAGTTGGGGGAGGGGGGGAGAAAACCGAGTAAGAAACAGAAGGCGCTTTGACGCGCTCCCTCCGTATAAGCTATCCCAAACTCCTTCTGGGAGAGCTCAGGAGGATGTACAGTGTGGGAAGTGGTAAGTGGTAGCCGATACAAGGGTCTCCGTCCAAGAAGTGAGAGGTTATCCTGAGGCCCGGGCCTCACAGAAGCCAAGGCCAGGAGATAAGCCCTTTACCAGCAGAACATTACTCTTATGATTCCTAAACTTCATCAGTTAAGTGCCCAAACCATTACATAGCTGGTCAGCAAAAGCAGAAAAATCCTTATAAGCATTAAAAAACCTTGAAAACAGTGAAACAGTAGAATCTTTGCTTTCGCCTGGTCTGGACAGGGTTGTTCCGAGGTCCAGACCTCCTAGAGGCCTAGCCCAGGGGAGAAGCCCACCACCAGCCAGGCGTTGTGCCCACTCTACCAACATTTTGTTAACTAAGTGCCCAGGTGGTTATATTTGAATCAGCAAAAGCGGGCTAGACGGCAAGAACAATAAAAAAAAAAAAAACAATAAGAAACTCCAGAGAACTTAAGAACATCAGTGAGACCCCAGCCTTCACTTAACTGTGGCGGCTTTCCGTAAGAGTGGACCATCCGCTGACCGCGCCTCATGCCAACAACTGGGGGGCCGGCCCCCTGGGAGGGACGGGAAGCAGAGGAGACGCCCCGCCAAGGCGAACAGAACCAAAGAGCCCACACCCCGGAGCCCCAGGTGCAGCCCCCCCGGGGGCACGCCCCCTCCAGCACCCGCCCAACCCCCCGTCAGGCCAGCCACGGGACCAAGGCACGCCGTTGGAACTCTGAAAAACATCCCCACGCCATCTTCTAAAGGCAGAGTTATTAAGGGTCAACAAACATTTGTGCAATTTCCAATCAGGTCAGATCAGCAGCAACCCCGTCAGACAGAACCTGGTTCACTGCCAGTCATTGGCGCCGTTACGAGCCCTAGGTCTGACCCCTCTGTTTGTTCTGGGTAGCGGGTCGCGCCCTCCGCCCCCTAGTGCCCGGGTGGGGCCCAGCGAGGGGGAGAGCCAGTTTTCCAGCTCCACAACCGGGGATCCCAGGAACCCAAACGCCTCCGACAGCTGAGAGTGGTAGCGGAGCTGGAGGATAAGATGAGAGGGATGTCCCCATCTGTAAGTGGCGCCAGCTTGCTTTGCACTTTCTAGGAGTGGTTTCAAGATCCTTCTCATTTGTAGCGTACGTCGCGCCAAGTCTGGTAACAAAATGATCTGGGTCCCCCCATAAGAAATGCCTTTCTTGGCCCAGGCGAGTCTCATGATTTCTTCCTTTATTTTATAAAAATGCACACGACAAATGATATCTCGGGGCCTCTGCTAGTCTGGATTTCTGGGGCCCAGAGCCCTGTGAACTCTATCTAATTCAATAGCTTCCTCCGGTGGGCAGTCAAGAACCAGATTGAAGATTTGGGTCACTATCTCTGAAAGATTGGCATTCTCCGGAGATTCAGGGAGC
The DNA here is from genome assembly GCA_027917425.1 of Gastrophryne carolinensis. Classification (NCBI taxonomy): domain Eukaryota; kingdom Metazoa; phylum Chordata; class Amphibia; order Anura; family Microhylidae; genus Gastrophryne; species Gastrophryne carolinensis. Next base: position 142,674,470 of record CM051243.1, on the reverse strand, counting down.
CCCCTTATGCGAATATTATTCCTTCTCCCCCTATTTTCCATGTCGTCTTGGTGGAGTATAATATTAGCTATATGTTGCGTTGACTCCTCTTGAGCTCTTTCTAAATCGGTGTGCGCTCTTTCTATAGTGGACAAACGTTGCTGGACCGAGTCCTACACTTGTTCTACTGCTGTAACCCTGGTCCCCACCTCTAGCACCAGCTTCGATACTTCATCTACCTCCCTCCAGAGGGTGGACTCCATTCTGTTTATGAAGGTTTCAAAATATTTTCTAGTAGGCAATGACGAAATTAGAGCTCTGATGCTGTGCTGGTCGAGATCCATCATGCCTGCATCTCTATGGTCGTATAGGACTGGGCTATGCGGGGGAGATTCTTGTGGCCAGCACGGGGAGGCCGACAGCGCCAATGGGCAGCTGGATCTGCTACTTGCCCCACCTCGTGGCGGACCCATATTTGTGGACATTAGAGGAAAGCTCTCCCTGTCCAACTCAGATCTCCTCTCTCCAGGCGCCTCACAGAAATTGTGGAGAGACAGTCCCTTTCCCCCTGAGCTAGCGCTCTGTGGCTCTGTTGTGGGAGCACCACGTTGTGTCTGGCATGAGGGGTTATGATTATGGGGACCAGGATCGCTTGGTACCACAGTAATGCCCCCACCAGAAAGCACACTGGTACCTCCTTTGCCCAGTCCGCCCCCCTGCTGTTTCCTCACCTCTCTCTCTGGGCTGCCGCTCCTTTCTCCGGCCAGAGCTTCACTCTGTCTGTCTTCTGGAGGGGCCCGGGGATCCAGGTGCGGGCCTCCCCTCCTCCACCCTGCAAGTCTGACTCTGCGGGGGTAGCGGTATCCCGACGCTGCTTTCCTGTCTGCAGCGTGTCACCATCCCCAGCCTACTCCCCGCCGGCTGCCCGTTACCACTGTCAGCGGGGCCGGGGGAAAGCTGCGGTCGCGTCTCTCCCCAGCCTCCGGGCTGTGTGGCTGCAGAGGAGCAGCCCGCTCTTCTCTATCCTCCACGCCGGGCTCATCATCCCGTCTGCTGCCTGCAACTGCGGCGGCGTCTCCATGGGCTCTCCACTCCCCTCCGGGACCGCCGCTGGGGGATCCATGCAGCGCCGGGCATCTCCACTCTGGTGGTCCTCTCTAGGTGTCCTGAATCCAGGGTGAGATGGCGAGATTTCCGTCCGCCCGCCTCCAAGCTTCCCTGTGGTGGGGTGTCCGCCATCTTGCGGCCCTCTCCTCCTCTGGCTCCCCTCTCTCCGGAGTGGAAGAAAGTGTCGATGTGGCCCGATCTAGACCCTCCATCCGCCACCTTGGATCTTCGCTTTTTGGACATCAGGTCGGTGATAAGATTAGGGCACTTAATGTGTTTGCAAAGGGCTTTTTCCTGTAGGTGCTGTACGGAGCTCAAGGTGAAACGTCCTCACACGGCCATCACCAAGCCACGCCCCCTCTGTAACACTTTTTTAATGCGTTGTCCAATGAAGCACAAATGTATGAACTATTCCATTTAGAATAATGTGCAAGGTTTGGAACTGCGTTGCAGCGTAGCAACGCTATGGTGCAAAGGCGCAAGAGCCCAAATCAACCAAAAAATATATACATAGTAAACAGACATATTTTCAAAACATCTCTAACCCTCAAATCCTGGTTTACATAACTACTTATACTAATATTAACAATTCCAAAGTATTTATGAATGTAACTTAGTCGAGTACTTACTATGAGTATTTCCTTCTCCTCATAATTCTCTTATTAGGATCAAAGTGTTAAAGAACATCAACCTAGATGTTAAAACTAAATGTTGAAAAAACAAGTAGAAAGTGATAGAATCTTCTTCAACTCAGGTATCCACTCTGTAATGCTTAGGAGATCTCCCAATTATTCCTCTTCCATAAAGGAGAAAGAGGGCGACGTTTTTAGAAGATTCTCCCAGGATAGATGATATTGTGCCAAGAGTAAATCTTCTCCCTCAGAAAAAAAGTTGCAAAGGAATAATCCTTGCCTTTCAAAGTAAAGTTCAAACTAAAGGGGAAAGGGTAAAGCCTATCTGTATTTCATGTTTTTCTGAATCTACTTAATCATATATCATTTCTCTTCTTTTTTGAATTCTTAATGGAGCATGATTAGCAAAAATTTGGATTGGATTATCTCTTAACATTATATTAGGGTTCCTTCTCACAGCCGTCATAAAATGCTCCTTAAAGCGTACCAAAACCCACCCTGGAGTCTATGAAACTCCAGGGCAGGCATACTCGCTCCCCCGGGGCATACAGATTCAGGATGCCCCGCTGTGTAAAACCCCCAAGGTTGCTTGGAAACTCACCTTCTTTCCTGGTCCAACGGGGCATGCGTGAACAGCTGCCACATCCTTGCTATCCCTTTAGCAGGACACGTGTCTACGCCAGGCATTTGTGAATGGCTGGCGGGGGCACAATTCCTGTTAAAGGGTAGTGGAGGATGCGGCCACCAGCACGCTTGGATCTGCTCACCTTAGATGAGGTCTAGGGCAAAGGGCCGGGAGCATGCGCCATATGACTGGGGAAGGGTGAGTGAGATCAGGTGATCTGTGGTTTCACACAGTGGGGCATCCCTGATTTGGGGCAACCAAACCCTAGCAGGAGTCACAGGCCATTCCCACCCAGAAGCTGAAACTCTCTCTCTGAACTTGTGGCTGACTGTCGCTTCCATAGCTGTCTACGGAGGCGGTGGGGGGCGGCAGTCAGTGAGTTCAGCACGAGCCAATTTCGGCCCTTGGGGGGCTTGGCTTGTGACTTCTGCCAGCAATGACGCTGGCAGGAGTCACTGGCCACGTCCACCGGTGGGAATCAGTTTTCATGCACACTGCCTGTATTGTGGATGCCCACACACTGCCTGTATTTGGGATGCCAGCACACTGCCTGTATTTGGGATGCCAGCACACTGCCTGTATTTGGGATGCCAGCACACTGCCTGTATTTGGGATGCCCACACACTGCCTGTATTGGGGATGCCCGCACACTGCCTGTATTGGGGATGCCCGCACACTGCCTGTATTGGGGATGCCCGCACACTGCCTGTATTGGGGATGCCCACACACTGCCTGTATTGGGGATGCCCGCACACTGCCTGTATTGGGGATGCCCGCACACTGCCTGTATTGGGGATACCTGCACACTGCCTGTATTGGGGATACCCGCACACTGCCTGTATTGGGGATACCCGCACACTGCCTGTAATTTGGGATGCCCCTCACTGCCTTTAATGTGAGATACCGCTCACTGCCTGTAATTTGGGATGCCCCTCACTGCCTTTAATGTGAGATACCGCTTACTGCCTGTAATGTGGTGTCTGTAAAGGTGTGATCGGGGGGGAATTCTGCACACAGTCAAACAGGGAGTAGAAATTGGCCATATATGCAATTCCAAGACAATTCCCTATGCCATGGACGGACAATGGCAGGATGCCCCTCTGTGTCAAACCTTCTGGGTTCACTTGCACTCCCACAGTGCATGAGCAGGCCGCGGCTACATCCCCCAACAAGGTACGTTAATATTGTATTACACAATTTGTCTTTGATTAGGGCCCCCAGGCACAACTTTGTACAAGGCCCCAAAAATGATAAGCCTGCCCCTGCTTATGGGCCCCATAAATCATTGAAAAACTGTATGTCGTGATGCCTCTATCAGCTGTCGACCGGCACAGATAGCATCAGAGAGGCATAGGGAAGAAAATTGCAAGCATTTAGGTAACAGAGTAGGAAAACAGTATAATTTACATTTTGGGTGAGAATGTGGGGAAAGGAGATCCAGCTTCCATTGTTGAGGTGCAAAAAAAATAAAACATTTATAAGCCTAAAGAATATTGAGCTCTATAGAACATAAAAAAGAACCTGTATTTTGGTATGCCCTTATCAGCTGCCCATGACCACTGCATACACAATGGAGGGGTAAAGGAAAGAAGGGATCCGAAGCTTGATTGCAGAGCTTTTGTAATCTTGAAGAACCCTGATAGGTAGGGTTTGCAAGTTCTTGTTAGCACGGTTACACTTGGTGGATCTTGTAGCTTTCTCCCAGATGGGGTTGAGTCGTGGAGAAGATCGTGAAATAGGTCTAGCAGATGAGGAGGCATGTGCAGCAGTTGTTAGGTGCAGATCCAATAACTTTTTTGCATGCTATCTTCCGGGGTACCTCACCTGATTTCCCACCATGTTCAAATATCAATTTTAAAGAGAAACCCTATTTATATTTGATGTGGGATTAAGGAACTTCAATGGTTGGCTTCATGGCCCTTCTTTTTTGAATGGACATAGGAATCAGGTCAATAAAGATTTGATATTTGTGGTTTTGAAAGGTTAAGTTATCTTTGCCATGTGCTGCTTGTAAGATCATTTCTCAGGTAAGTGAATTCAATGATAATGTCCCATTTTGGCAGCAGGGACTGAGTGATCTATAGATGCGATTGAATTATGGTCCAATAGTATGGCCGGCTGGAGTTCCTAAAACAGCACAGTGCACATTGAGTCAGGTCTGTGATGGAGTTAGGAAGCTCCCTGGCTCTGAGACTACCTCTTCTGGCTCTATGCTCTGAGACTTTAAATTTGTTAAGTAGAAGTGATTAACCCTTTAATTGCCAGCCTACCTAGAGATTTTATCACCCGCAGTTACCAGAGAATTATTCTTAGTATACAGTACGTCCTGCTCCAAATCTAATACTTACAGTTGGGATATACTCCGCCAGATGGCGCTGGACTGCAGAAACATCGAAAATAGGCTCCTCCCAGCCCCTCAAATACCCGGGGACAACCCACAAATCCCCAGAATTTCTCTGCAGTCTGGCTGCGAAGGACGAGAAATTGGCTCTCTACTCGAGCTGGGCTATTAGCCTGCGGCCCTGTAGGACTATTCCCACCCGTTCCACTAGTATTTATGACTCCCAGCCTTGGCTGCGCTGGTCGGGTGAGGGTAGGCAGCACCGCTGCTAGGTGCTTAGGAGCGCTGCTCCACCGCAATCCCCCGCCAAAGGGTAGGCGGTTCAGGCTTATGGTGAGCCTCTATGGGATGCCCCTCCCGCACTATTGCCCCTTGCCCCTACCTATCGGTGGGCCCTATTAAAGTGGCCGCCGTCCTCGCTCATCCTCCTTGTAGTCTTCGGGGGAAAAGAGGGGGGGGTGTGTGTGTAGATATGTATGTTATGCATTCTGTGCTTTACACTCTCTTTTCACATGCTGTTTAATCTTGTGTCAGCCGCCGCACTGACTTATCTTACTGCATTTTTAAATTTTCCACCGCGCGCTGACTTGGTTCCGCGCTTGACGGCGGCATTACCTCAGACGCTGGTGCGCCATCATTGGCTGCTTGCCGCTCTGGCTTCGCCCTCTTCGGGGGGGTGGGGCCTGTCCTTGGTGCGTTCCGCGTCATCGCTGTTACTGGCCCGCCTCTTGAGGTATACCGACGCCATCTTTCCTGCTTGGTTGGCCTATGCGCGACGGACTCCTACCTACCGCGGTCCGTAAGTGCCCTCGCGGGCGGCTTAATATCCTTCACTTTTTATTACTATGTACTTAAGGTCTTGCTTGCTTATGTCTTTCAGGCTGGGCGAAACCCTTTTTGGCTTCTTCCAGCCCTGTTTTAGTATATTACTTGTAGGCCTTGTAAAAATTATACTCCCACTTCCCTAGCTGGTTATTGGGGAATCCAGGGTTGCTACATAGCGTCATTCCCTATCGGCGTATAGCGCCACTATAATCACCATATGGAGGCATCCCAGGATAATGTGACCGGGGTCCCTTCGGGACAAGACCGGCTGTGTGTAGCGTGTGGGCAGCATCATGCTGACGCTGACAAGGCGTGGGTCTGTGTACCCTGTGCTGAGCAGGTGCTTGCATTGCAATCTGGCCTGCCAGTGGCTGCACCTCGTTTCACTTCGCCTACTCCCCCAAGCTTAAACCTCACTCCTGCTGAGTTGCATACTAGTGGGGATTCTCAGCCTGATGTGTCTTCTAGACTGGCTACTGTTGAACAGTTGATTTGCGAAGTCCTTAGCACGTAAGGCCCCTGCTAAGAAGCGACACTTGACGCCTAATGTTACTGTTTTCCCTATGGGAACTGAGGAGTTTTGGTGTGGCTATACCCCGTCTGATGAAGGGGAGCTCTTTTCTGATTCAGGCTCATCTGATGAGAGACCAAGGGGTCATGACGATTCTGGCTCTGACCCCTGGGCCCCGGATAACACTGACAGATTATTGACCCAGATTTTTGAGGTTCTGTCTATCTCTCTCCCTGTTGAGGCTCCCAGGCAAAGAGGGGAGCTTTTCCATACAGCAAAATCACGTTTGGAATTACCCGAGCAGGCACATTTGCATAACCTTGTGCTCAAGGAATGGGAGCGCCCCAGTAAACTTCCCGGGGTTCCAAAGAGTTGGGATAGGAAGTATCCCTTTCCTGCTTAGGTGGTTAAATGTTGGTCATCCCCCCCCCCCGAGGTGGATGCCCCGATCTTAGGGCTATCTAACACCTCTGTCATGCATTCCCCTGATTCTACTACCCTGCGGGATGCTGAAGACCGGCGTATTGATCAGCTGACATCCCACGTCTTTGCATGTGCAGGGACGGCGCTGCGCCCGGTCTGTGCCTCTGCCATTACTGCTGTGGCCACTAGAACCCTTATCAGAAATATGCTTGATAGTGCCCCTGATGATTTGCCTTGTGAGGTGTTTAATGCAATCTCCAGTTGTGATGTTTTTGTAAATTTTGTCCTCTCAGCATTGGATGACACCATCAGAATGTGTGCCAGAACTTCTGCCCTCGTGGTGGCTATACGCCGCTCGGTTTGGCTGCGCCAGTGGGCTGCTGACAACGCTGCCAAGAAGGCCCTCACTGGGTTTCCCCTTAAAGGACTGCGCCAGTTTGGGGACCTCCTGGACCTTTTTGCTAAGGGTGGCAGGTTACCCCAGTGCAGGCGTCAATCTCGGCCCTTTCGGGGTCAGGTTTCCTTCTCCTCCCCTTACCGTGGTGCAAGGCAGGGAATGGGGGGTTTCTTTCCCTGGGGCCTGGGGAGATTTCTGGTAGAGGCAGAGGACGTGGATGTCCTGGCTCCTCCTGGGGTCCCAAAGCTAAATCCTCTCCCAAGCCCCCTCAGGCATGATGGGGCGCCCTCACCCATCCGGGTGGAGGGACGGCTGCAGCACTTCGCTCACGTCTGGAGAAAAGTTGGAGTTTGCTGCCGATCCCCCTTCAAGGTTCATCAGATCTCGGATTCCTCAGGACCCTGTGTCAGCTCAAGAGCTAGTGCAAGCAGTGCAAGGCCTCCTGGAGCTGGGGGTCATCTGCCAGGTCCCCTTAAGAGAAAAAGGCAAGGGCTTTTATTCCAACCTATTCACAGTACCCAAAAAGGATAGTTCTGTCAGGCCCATCCTGGACTTGAAGATCCTCAACAAGTTTGTCAGGGGCAGGCGCTTTCGCATGGAAACTCTGCGCTCTGCCATCAATTCCCTGCGCCAGATTTCATGACTTCTGTGGACATCAAAGATGCTTATCTTCGTATTCCTGTGTTCCCAGGTCATCAAAGGTTCCTCGGGCTCGCTCTGATGGATCAACACTACCAATTTGTGGCATTGCCTTTTGGTCTCACTTCAGCTCCCAGGGTGTTCACCAAGTGGCTGGCTGGCGTGATGTCTCTGCTCAGGTGTCAGGGCGTCTGCATCTGGATGACATTCTCATCACTTCCCAGTCTCTACATCAGGCAGAGTTGGATACTCAGCTGGTGGTGTCTACTCTGGAGTCATTTGGATGGGTGATCAACCACCCCAAGTCCTCACTGTCCCCTTCCTTGGTAATTCCATTCCTAGGAATTAATCTGGATACAGTTCAGGCAAGAATCTTCCTTCCTCAATAGAAGGTGGACAGTCTGATTGCACAGGCTCAGTCCCTCCTAGCTTGTCCCCATCCCTCCCTCAGGCAGGGGATGCAGCTGGTGGGCCTGATGGTGGCATGCTTCGAAGCGGTCCCTTATGCTCAGTTCCACTTGAGGCCCCTGCAACTTCACCTATTGTCAGTATGGGACAAGGACCCAGCGTCCCTGGACAGGGTCTGTGTGCTCTCCCCCCTGGTCAGGAGGTCCCTCTCATGGTGGATGGACTCAAGGAACCTGTTGGGGGGCAGATCCTTTCTTGCCCCTTCCTGGGAGACGGTCACTACGGATGCCAGTCTGTCAGGTTGGGGGGGGGTTCTGGAAGTCCTTGCGGTTCCAGGGGAGGTGGGGCCCTCAGAAGGCCCACACACCTATCAATGTCTTGGAACTGCGGGCGATCAGGCTAGTTCTGACTCACTTGACTACTCGCCTTCGGGGCCTGCCTGTTCAGGTGCGCTCGGACAACCAGACTGCAGTCGCCTACATCAATCATCAGGCAGGGACCTGGAGCAAGGCGGCCCTCCAGGAAGTACCTGTATCTCTGATCCTGACTTGGGCCGAGGCCAATGTCCCCTGCATATCAGCTGTGTACATCCGAGGGGTGGAAAATCACCTGGCGGACTCTCTGAGCAGAGGGACCTCTCGCCAGGGAGAATGGTCCCTATGCAGCAGGGTGTTTCAATCTCTGTGTCACCGTTGGGGCCAACCAGATGTGGATCTGTTTGCGTCCTGCCACAATCACAAGCTCCCAGCCTTTGTCTCCCTGTCCCAGGATCCTCTGGCCTTGACTTTGGATGCGCTAGCAATGTCATGGCAGGACTTTCAGTTCCTGTATGTCTTTCCTCCAATCCCCCTGCTGGGCAGGGTTCTGCGCAAGATTGCTCTGGAAAGGGTGCCAGCAATTCTGGTGGCCCCCAGGTGGCCAAGAAGAGTGTTGTTCGCAGACGTGGTACAGCTGGCAGTAGATCAGTACGCTTTGCCCTTGGTGCCAGATCTGCTCACTCAGGGCTCACTACGCCATCCCAATTTACAAACTCTGGCTTTGACGGCTTGGCTGCTGAAACCTCCATCTTGATGGAGAAGGGGCTGTCTCCCTCGGTTGTGGATACTTTGATTAAAGCTAGGAAGAAGTCTTCCTCTTTCATTTATTACAGGGTTTGGCGTGCCAACATTGACTGGTGTGAGTCTTAAGTCTCTTCCCTGTCGTGTGTTCTCTATTCCCAGGATTCTGGAGTTCCTGCAGCACGGGTTGGAGATGGGGCTCCAACTCAGTACTCTGAAGGGTCAGGTTTCTGCCCTGGCTATTTTCTTCCAGAAGTCCTTTGCTCAGCACCCTCTGATCAGGACTTTTTTCCAGGGGGTCACTCATGTGTCGTAAGCCTATGGTGCCTGTTTGGGATCTGAACTTAGTTCTGTCAGCCTTGCAGGGTGCTCCCTTTGAACCTGTGCAGGATGCTGCCTTGGCCATTTTTACGCTCAAGGTTGTATTTCTGGTGGCTATCACTTCTGTCAGGCATGTGTCTGAGTTGGCGGAGCTTTCCATTCAGCCCCCCTACTATGAGAGACACCAGGACAAGGTGGTGTTTTGTTTCAAACCTGACTTTCTGCCTAAGGTAGTGTCTGCTTTTCATTTGAATCAGGATATTGTTCTTCCTTCTTTGTGCCCTAATCCTAGCAATGCTAAGGAGAGGGTTTTGCACTCTTTGGATGTGGTTAGGTGTCTGAAGTACTATCTGGTGGCTACTGCACCTTTCAGGAAAACTGATGCTCTTTTTGTGGTCCCTTCTGGTCCTAGGAAGGGTTTGGCTCCTGCCAAGTCTACTATCAGCAAGTGGATTCGTCAGGCTGTGATTCAGGCCTACTCTGCTAAGGGGAAGAATCCTCCCTTCCGCCTTACTGCTCATTCCACTCATGCTATTGGTGCCTCTTGGGCTTTTCAGCACCAGGCTTCTGTTGAACAAGTTTGCAAGGTCGCTACTTGGCCTTCTGTTCATACCTTTTCAAAGTTTTACAAGGTTGATGTTAGGGCCTCAGCTGATGCTGCTTTTGGCCGAAAGGTTCTGCAGGCGGCAGTGGTTTAAACTGTCTGCTGCTGATTCTTCTTGGGGATCCCACCCTACTTATGGACACTGCTATTGGATGTCCCAACTGTAAGTATTAGATTTGGAGCAGGACGTATTGTATACTAAGAATAATACAATTCTGTGATTACTCACCTGTAGAATTGGTATTATGAGTATACAGTACGTCCTCTCCAACCCACCCTTGGTTGCATTATCTTGGATCCCCTGTATGGTGATTGTTATCATTGTTATAGTTGATAGTTTGGATTGTTTAATTCTCCCGGCTTCTCGTTAACTGCTTTTCAATGCTGGGTATTTGTGGGAGGTCCCTGGGTATTTGAGGGGCCGGGATGAGCCTATTTTCGATGTCTCTGCAGTCCAGCGCCATCTGGCGGAGTATATCCCAACTGTAAGTATTAGATTTGGAGCAGAACTTACTGTATACTCATAATACCAATTCTACAGGTGAGTAATCACAGAATTGTATTTTTTGCCATTTTGCGTTATACATGTCTAACTGTGATTTCTTAAGGAATGTCCAGGGGTTTCCCAAGAAAGTTATATCTTTTTCAGGGAAGTTTGGGTTTTAACAGGAAATGTGCTGTTTTAGTGCTTTCTCATTATTAATGCTATTTTTACATTCTGTAGCTTTGTAAGTTTGTATGTTTTTCAATAAAATCATTTTTCATGTAAAGCCCCATTCCTCCCAGTTACAATGGTACCACATATGTATTGGTAGACACCCTTTCCTGCACAGGAGACACCACAAACTGAAACAGCTCTTTAGGAGATTAAAAAAAAAATACAACTACTATGTGCACAGTTTTTCAAGACAAACAAGCCTTTACATATGAAATACCCCCCCAACACACACATACAAACTAGATTCTCACAAAGTACACACCCCTAGGCGTACCAGGCTTGTTGTCGTGGGAAGTTTTCTGTACCCAAACCCTTGAGGAATTCACCAGTTGCGCTGGGTTTCCCTAAAAGAATTGTAAAAAGCAAAATGCCACCCTCTGTTGCCATGACATTAACTGTGATTTTTTCAGGAATTTCCAGGAAAATACATATGTTTTGGCTTGTGTTTGGGAGTTTGGGTTTAACATGAACATGAAATGTTATATTTCAGTGTTTGGGTGAAATATCTGAAAAAGAAAAAAAATATATGTTTTAAATGTTGCCACTTTTTTAATAGAAAATGTATTGTGTGTAAAAGCCCCATTCCTCTTAATTTCAACAGTACCAAATATGTATCAATAGACGCCCATTCCTGCCCAGGGGACCCCAACTGAAAAGCAGGCTTAGTGAGATTTTCATATAAAGTACAAATACTATGCGCACTATCATGATTTAAACCTCTAGAAAAATACAGCTTGGGGTCCCCTCTTCCTAGTAAAAGCAGCCCAGAAACCAGCTATGGGAGCAGGTAGACCCTAATGGCTTAGATTCAATGAGCTTGACCGTTAGCAGTAGGAGACGCAAGCATGTAGAATCTATGTGCTTGGAGTTTAAAGAGACAATCTGACCTATGGGCCCAGCTCTTTATTCTTAGTATACATTACGTCCTGCTCCAGATAAGAATCATTACACTTGGGTATTACTCCTCCGCCAGATGGCGCTGGACTGCAGAGACCGCGAAATTGGCTCCTCCCGGCCCCTCAAATACCCGGGACCTCCCACAAATCCCCAGAATTTCTCTGCAGTCTGGACTGCGAAGGACAAGAAGATGGCTCTCTCTTCTCGAAGGTGAGCGGGGCTATTAGCCTGCGGCCCTGTAGGACTATTCCCACCCGTTCCATTATTAATGTGCCTCCCAGCCTTTGCTGCACTGGTCCGGGTGATGGTAGGCAGCACCACTGTCAGGTGCTTAGGAGCGCTGCTCCACCACAATCCCCCGCCAAAGGGTAGGCAGCATAGGCATATGGTGAGCCTCTATGGGATGCCCCTCCCGCACTATTGCCCCTTGCCCCTGTCTATTGGTGGGCCCTTTGTTAAGTGGCCGCTGCCCTCCCTCACTCTCCCTTGTAGCTCTCGGGGGGGGGGGGGTTGTATGCATTGGTGCTTCACTTGGTTATGTGCTTTTTGTTTTTGTCAGTCTCCGCGCTGACATGGTTGCACTGGTTGTGATTTGAAAATGCCGCCGCGCGCGCTTCCACTGCGCTCCGCGGTTGGCGGTGACATTACCTCAGGTGCTGATGCGCTTTCATTGGCTGCTAGTCACGTGTGCTGCTTTGCGCTCTTCGGGGGGGGGCGCGGTTGCCGCCTTCCGCGTCACGGTCTCCGCCATTTTTCTCTGGTTTCCTCTGCTGCATGGCTGGCATCTACCTACGGCGGTCAGGCTTTATTTACCCTATGTCTTTATACATGTCGCTTATGGGGTCCTCTTCACTTATGTTTTTCATGCGGGTCGAACTCTATTGGTTTCTCCCGGCCCTACTCCCTCTATTTAGTTATTAAACTTGTGAGCTCAAGTGTTTAAATTACTCCCACCCGGGTTGCTTTTATAGCGTCAGTCCCTATTGGCCTATTGTGCCGCTATAATCACCATATGGAGGCGCCTCAGGATAATGGGGGTTCCTTCGGGACAAGCCCGGCTGTGTGTAGCTTGTGGGGTGTCCCCTACAAGTGCTGACAATGTGCGGGTCTGTATAACTTGTGCCCAGCGGGTGCGTGCGCTGCATCCTGGTTTACTAGCGGCTGGGCCTGCACCACGTATGGCCTCACCTACTCCCCCAAGCTTGAATTTGACCCATTGAGTTGCATACCAGTGGGGATTCTCAGCCTGATGTGTCTGCTAGACTGGCTAGTGTTGAGAAGTTGCTTGCTAATACCATGGCACGTAAGGCCTCTGCTAAAAAGCGGCACTTGACGCCTGATGTCACTCTTTTCCCTATGGAGGAGTTTTTGGAACTGTCTGGTTATACCCCCTTGGAAGAAGGTGAGTTGTTCTCTGGCTCGGAGTCATCTGATGAGAGGCCCAGGGGTCATGATGATTCTGGCTCTGACCCCTGTGCCCCAGATGATACTGATAGGCTGTTGGCTCAGATTTTTGAGGTACTGTCTATCTCTCCCCCGGTTTCGGCCCCTAGGCAGCAGGGGGAATAGTTTCATACTGCTAAGCCTTGTTTAGAGTTTCCTGAGCAAGCCCATTTTAATAATCTCGTGCTCAAGGAATGGGAGCGTCCCAGCAGGCTCCCTGGAGTCCCTAAGAGTTGGGATAAGAGGTATCCCTTTCTTGCTGAGGTGGTGAAGCGTTGGTCATCCCCTCCAGAGGTGGATGCCCCGGTCCTAGGGTTATCTAACACCTCTATCATGCATTCCCCTGACTCTACTATGCTGCGGGATAGTGAGGACCGGCATATTGATGAGCTGGCGTCCCATGCCTTTGCCTGTGTGGGGACGGCGCTGCGCCCGGTCTGTGCCTCTGCCATTACAGCGGTGGCCATTAGGACTCTGCTTAGAAGTGTCCTGGATGGTGCTCCTGATGATGTGTCTAGCGAGGAGCTTAATGCACTCTCTCGTTGTGAGGTTTTTGTGACTTATGTCCTCTCTGCCCTGGATGATACCATTAGGATGTGTGGCAGAGCCTCTGCCCTAGTGGTGGCTATACGCCGCTCGGTTTGGCTGCGCCAGTGGGCAGCTGACTCTGCTGCCAAGAAGGCTCTCACTGGTTTTCCCTTCAAAGGACTACGCCTGTTTGGGGACCGCCTGGACCTGTTTGCTAAGGGAGGCAGGTTACCCCAGCGCAGGAGGCAGTCTTGGCCCTTTCGGGGCCAAGGCTCCTTTTCTTCCCCCTACCGTGGATCCCTTGCTGGGGCCCGAGGAGATTTCTGGGGTAGGGGCAGAGGACGGGGACGCCCTGGATCAGCCTGGGGCTCCAAGCCTATGTCTTCTCCCAAGCCCCCTCAGGCATGAAGGGGCACCCTCACCCATCCAGGTCGGGGGACGGCTTCAGCATTTTGCTCACGTCTGGAGGCTTCAGGTCTCAGACCGGTGGATTCAGGAGGTAGTGTCCTCCTGTTACAAGAAAGAGTTTGCTGCCTGGCCACCCCCAAGATTCATCAGATCCCGGATGTCTCAGGACCCCATGTCAGCTCGGGCTTTAATTCTGGTGGTGCAAAGCCTTCTGGAGCTGGGGGTCATTTGTCAGGTCCCCTTAAGTGAAAGGGGCAAGGGGTTCTATTCCAACCTTTTCACCGTGCCCAAAAGAGATGGGTCAGTCAGGCCCATCCTGGACTTGAAGATCCTCAACAAATTTGTCAGGTGCAGGTGCTTTCGCATGGAAACTTTGCGCTCTGCTATCAGTTCCCTGCGTCCAGGGGACTTCATGACCTCTGTGGACATCACGATGCCTACCTTCATATTCCTGTTTTTCCAGGTCATCAAAGATTCCTCAGGTTCGCTCTGGAGGATCAGCACTACCAATTTGTGGCATTGGCCTTTGGTCTCACTTCAGCTCCCAGAGTGTTCACCAAGGTGCTGGCAGGGGTGGTGGCTCTGCTCAGGGCTCAGGGCATTCGCGTGCTGCCATATTTGGATGACATTCTCATCACTTCTCAGTCCCTCCATCAAGCAGAGCTGGATACTCAGCGAGTAGTGAGTCATTTGGCTGGGTGATCAACCATCCCAAGTCTTCCCTGTCTCTCTCCTTGGTGACGCCCTTCCTGGGAATGAATCTGGATACAGTTCAGTCAAGGATTTTTCTTCCTCAGCAGAAGGTGGACAGTCTGCTGGTGCAGGTTCAGTCCCTGCTCTCTTGCCCTCATCCATCCATCAGGCAGGGAATGCAGCTGGTGGGCCTGATGGTGTTGTGCTTCGAGGCGGTTCCTTATGCACAGTTTCACATGAGGCCTCTGCAACTCCATCTTTTGTCAGTATGGGACAAGGATCCCGCGTCCCTGGACCAGGTCCTTGTTCTATCCCCCCTAGCCAGGCGGTCCCTCTCGTGGTGGCTGGACTCCAGGAACTTGTTGCAGGCAGATCCTTTCTGGCCCCCTGCTGGGAGCCTGCCACCACGGATGCCAGTCTTGACAGGTTGGGGGGGCTTCTGGAATGCCCTGCAGTTCCAAGGGTGGTGGGGGCCTCAGGAGGCCCACACACCCATCAAAATTCTGGAACTGAGGGCGATCAGGTTGGTCCTAGCCCACTTGACCCAACACCTTCGGGGCCGGCCTGTTCAGGTACGCTCGGACAACCAGACAGCGGTTGCCTACATCAATCATCGGGGGGGGGGACCCGGAGCAAGGGGGCCCTCAAGGAAGTGCCTCTGATCCTGGCCTGAGCGGAGGACAATGTTCCCTGCATATCAGCTGTGTACATTCCGGGGGTGGAGAATCTGCAGGCAGAATCTCTGAGCAGGGGGACCTCTCGCCTGGGAGAATGGTCCCTCTGCGAGAGGGTGTTTCTCTATGTCACCATTGGGGCCATCCAGATGCGGATCTGTTTGCATCCCGTCACAGTCACAAACTCCCGGCCTTTGTCTCCCTGTCCCAGGACCCTCTGGCCTTGGCCACAGATGCTCTAGCAATGTCATGACTTTCAGCTCCTGTATATCTTTCCTCCATTCCCCCTGTTGGGCAGGGTTCTGCGCAAGATAGCTCAGGAGGGGGTGCCAGCTATCCTGGTGGCTCCCAGGGGGCCAAGAAGAGTGTGGTTCGCAAACGTGGTGCAGCTGGTGTTAGATCAGTACGCTCTGCCCAGGGTGCCAGACCTGCTCACTCAGGGTCACTTACGCCATCCCAATTTACAAACTCTGGCTTTGATGGCCTGGCTGCTGAAACCTCCATCTTAAATGGAGAAGGGGCTGTCTGCCTCTGTTGTTGATACCATGATAAAGGCTAGAAAGAAGTCTTCTTCTATTTACTATAGGGTTTGGCGTGCCTACATTGACTGGTGTGAGTCTAGGTCTCTTCCCTGTCGTGTGTTCTCTATTCCTAGGATCCTGGAGTTCCTGCAGCATGGGTTGGAGCTGGGGCTCCAACTCAGTACTCTGAAGGGTCATGTCTCTGCCCTGGCTGTTTTCTTCCAAAGGTCCTTTGCCCAGCATTCTCTGATCAGGACTTATTCTCAGTGTGCCACACACCCCGCTTCCCCTTTAATTCTTACGATCGGGTTACTCCACCAGCAGCTGGCGACGTTGCAGAGAGAAGTCTTGAAAACGAGCCCCCTTCCGGCCCATATATACCCGGGACCTCCCACTTAACACCAGTGTTTTCTCTCTGCATGAGGCGACAAGACAGAAGAAAGAAGTCTCCTGCTTGCAGGTAGCCGGGGTCTTACCCCGGCACCCCCTTTGGGTCTATTTCTGCCCAGTTTTGATTGTTTGTTTACCTAGATGGTTAAAGGAAGCCTCCCAGCCCTGGCTGCTCACTGGGCAACGGTAGATGGCACTATAGGTGCCTAGGAGCTTATCTCCTCCGCTCGACCTGACACGTGGGGCAATGCGGCTATCCGGCATGGTGATCCGGATTTGGGATGCCCCTGTCCCATGGTTCCCCTTTGGCCTTTTCTCTCCCGTTACGGTCCCTTCTCCCTTCACTATGGGGGGGGGGGTTTGGGGGGTACTTATACTGCGTGCATGTTGTTTAATGTTACTGTGCTATGAAGAGTGATGGCAGTCTCAGGCTCAGCGCCGCAGGTATGCGCTCACGTGGCCTGAACTGCTAGGGCTGTGTTGTGTGTTACATGTTTCCCCCCTCCCCCACTGACTCCGAGGGCGTCGGGGCGCCCTCTCTGCATGCGGCTCCGCCATTTGGTGGGCCGCGCTGTTTGAATTGGAGGGGGCGGGGCACCGGCCCGCGTTTCGATGACACGGGGGCGTGGCTTGGGCGCATTGTCTCGCAGCTCGGCCCCGCCGCACTTCCTCCTTCTAATCAAGGGGTCAGGTGTGGGGAACTCGGCTGGAGGAAGCTGTGTGACTAGCTGGCTGCTGCTGCTGCTCTTCATGGTTGTTCAGGTAAACGGTCCCCACCTCGCGTGTGGGGCCATCTTTTTTGTTATAAGTTTGCTTCAGCATGTAAAAAAACGTGTATGTTTGCTGACCTTCAGTTTAACTCTTAAAGCACTTTGGGGCTTTGCTATTGATATATATGCTCCTTTTATTCTGTAATGAATGACTATGCTGCATGCTGCCTTTTTTTCTGGGGGTCTGACTGTTGTCTCCTTTCCCCCACAGATCCTGGGATCCCCTCACTGCAGTGGCTCTCTCGGTTCTGTTATACCTGGCTAGTCTTAGTACCCTAAATTGGGTTTTGTCCTAAGGTTTTTGTTTTTTGAAAAATTTGTAAATTTAAATCCTCCCTTTCCCGGGACATTAATTATAAAGGGGCATCCGGGGTGGCTTAATGCGTAAAACCCTGGGTTGTTGCGAATACCATAAATTCACCATATGGAGGCTTCCGACAATACCGGAAACGGCTCTTCGGGGCTATCCAGGCTGTGTGGGGGTTGTGGGGCTCCGCTCCCAGGCGATGATGTCATATTATGCATTCCATGTGCAAAGCAGAACATTGCGCGCCAGTCCGTCGCTCCGGCTTCTGGCTCCTCGCAACTTCCGTCATCTCCTACCTCTCCCTTATTCCGGACCCCATGTGACATTGTCAAGGGTGGGGATTCGCAATCCGAGATGTGTGCACGATTGGCCAACCTCGAGAAAATAATTTCCGCCAAAGTAGCTCAGAAGGCTACAGCGAAGCGGAAACACCTTTCTCCGGCAGCGCCTGCTTCGGAGGATGAGATGTGTGAAATAGTGGATTGGTCCGATTGTCCCCCTGATGAGGAGGGGGAACTCCTTGAGGAGTCGGATGAGCCTGCAGACCAGCTAGGGATTGACGCTGCTGGCGATCAGGCTACGGGGGTGTCCCTTGACACCCCTTCCATTTTGGCTCAAATGTTTGAAATTTTGAATTTGGATCCGCCTGAGGCAGTCGCCCTGCCAAAGGGTGAGTTATTTGATGTTCCCCAGCCGCGTTTGGTTTTTCCCAGGCAACAACACTTTGTGAGGGTTGTCCTTAAGGAATGGGAACAACCCACGCGACTGGCTGGAATTCCTCCTGGTTGGGATAAACGCTATCCCTTTCCGGAGGATTTGGTGAAGCTTTGGTCAGTTCCCCCTGACGTCGATACCCCTGTGTTAGGGCTGTCTAGCACAGCTGTGGTACACTCTTCTGACACCACTGCCATTAACCCTTTCAGTGCCAAGCACGTAGATACTACGTGCTTGCTTCCACTCCACTTAAGTGCCAAGCACGTAGTATCTACGGGCTTGACTTTCCCCCCTGCTAGTAAAAAAAATAAAAGTCAAAAATACTCACCTGACCCCTCGTTGGATCCGGCCGGGTCTCCTCTTTAATTTGGTGCCATCCGATCCCCCGTGGGGGGTCGGATGGCTCCAGGAGAGCCCCCGGTGATCGGCAACGGGGAAGGAGGTGGCAGGAGATCCTCTGATCTCCTGCCTCCCCCTTCTCTGATGCCGATCACCGGCATCTGTCAGCAGAGCGGCGCGGGACAAAGGAGCTTACAATCGGAGGTAAGTACAGTAAAAAATTTATTTTATTTTTTTTAATAAAATACTTTTGTGTGGCGTTTTTTTTCATTTAACCCTTTGTGAACTGGTAAGGGGTCCATGAGACCCCTTATACCAGTTCACAAGGCTCTGGGTATGGCAAGTCACCTGCAGCTAGTGGGTGGCTTGCCATTAACCCCCAGCCCCCCATTACCTGCCTCCCCAACGGCCAGGGGGGGGCAGAAGGGCCCGGGCCACTTAGTGGCTATGTGGGCTAGTAGCCTGCAGGGACAGGGGCCACCAACGCTGGCCCCTGCGCCCTGTTCTACAAGCCCCCATAGCTGGCCCGGGTCGGTAATGCTGGGTAGGGGGGACCCTACGTCATTTTTTGGGGGGATTTTTAAGGGTTTTTAACCCTTAAAACTCCAAAAAAAATGGGGTCTCCCCCCCTAGGAGGGGGAACCCTATGTCATTTTTTTTTTTAATTAACCCTTTTGTTTTCTGTCATCCAGCAGCTATAAAAGGCTGAAAGAGTGCTCCACTATGGATGGGAGGTAAGTATTAAAAAAAAAAAATAATAAAATATTTTTTCTCTTTGTGTGTCTGTGTTTTATTTTTACATTTAACCCCTTGTGAACTGGTAAGGGGTCCATGATCCCTATACCAGTTCACAAGGCTGGGGGAGGTGGCAAGTCACCTGCGCTAGCCGGTGACTTGCCATTAACCCCCGGCACCCCCATTACCTGCCTCCCCAAAGCCCAGGGGGGGGCAGAAGAGCCCGGGCCCACTGGCTATGCGGGCTTGTAGCCTGCAGGGCCAGGGGCCACAAAAGCTGGCCCCTGCGCCCTGTTCCTCCAAACCCTGCATAGCTGGTCCCGGGCTGGTTACTTTGGGTAAGGGAGGGTCCATGTCATTTTTTTTTATTTTTAAGGATTTTTAACCCTTAAAAATCCCCCCAAAAAATGGGCCCCCCCTCCCGGGAGGGGGGACCCTATGTCATTTTTTTTTCTCGATTTAACCCTTTGTAGTGTGGATGGTAGTTGTATTTTATTTGTAAATGTTAAAAATTACTTGTTTCAGTTAGGGGGGTCTCCTGGGCAGGAACAGGGGGCTACCGATAAATATGTGGTACCGTTCTAATCGGTAGAAATGGGGCTTTCACATGCAATATGGTTTTCTTTAATAAAACAAATTTTTTATGTAAAATAAAGGAGTCAATTTTCTAAAAAAAAATTTTATTTATTTATTTTTTTTTACTTAATAATAAATAAAATTAATAATAAATAAAATTTACAAACAAGACATTTCATGTTAAAGCCTAAACTCTGCTGCAAAAAATATATATATAATTTTCCTGAAAATTCCAGCAAAAATGACACAAAACATGGCGCAAAACATGGCGCAAAATGGGGAAAAATGACCTGTCAACAGAGGGTGACAAAATCTCAAGTAAGCTGGCAATTAAAAGGGTTAATAGTACCTCTGCATGTTGGGTATTGTTCTGTTCGGGGGACCTTGCGCTTTCAGACTTAGCTTGTTTTTTCTTGTTTGCATATTTATATTTTAGTAAAAGGTGTTTTTTATTCTGCTTTTTTATACATTTTTTAGGGAAACTCTGCGCAACCAAAGAGTTCTTTGAGGGATTAATTCCAGAAAGATGAGCCCACTACAACAAGCTGGGTACGCTTAGAAAGCTTAACATGTGTACTTTCAGGGAATATATGGTTTATGGGGGATATTCCAAATGTAAAGGGTTGTTTTGGTTGAAAAATCGCAAGGTGCGCACTTTGTCTGCAGAGCTGAAATTTTCAAGAAAAATTACCGTTACGCACATGCTTTACTTTGGGGTGTTTGGCAACTCTTTCCTTGACAGAACCCATGCATGTTGGGTATCGTTCTGTTCGGGGGATGTTGCTTTTTCAGATCATACTTGTTTTTTCTTGTTTGTATATAGTTTTTTTAGGAAAATGTGGCTTTGATTCTGCTTTTTTATCCTTTTTTTAGGGAAACTCTTTGCAACCAAAGAATACATTGAGGGATTACTTCTAGAAAACTGTGGCCACATCAACAAGCCTGGTACAAACAGAAAGCCTGAGGTGTGTACTTCCAGAGAATATATAGTTTGTGGGGGGTATTTCAAATGTAAAGGGTTGTTTTTCTGGAAAAACTGCAAGGTGCGCATAGCGCATATCACAGTTGTATTTTTTCAGAAAATCCCCTAAAGCTCTGTTTCAGTTTGGGGGAGTCTCCTGGGCAGGAAAAGGTGTCTACCTATACATATGTGGTACCGCTGTAACCGGGAGAAATTGGGGTTTCACACGCAATAAGATTTTATTGACAAACTTACATTTTTTATTACAAAAAAACACTACAAATTGTAAAAAATTTATTTTTTTAAATTTTTTTGCACATATTTCGCCAAAAAATATTGAGAATACACCTAAAAAATGACAAACAAGACATTTCATGTTAAAGCTCAGACTCTGCTGAAAAAAACAATATATCATTTTCCTGGGAAATCCCTGGAATTCCCTTAAAAAATCACATTTGAACATGGGGAGTGCATAATAGTGCAAAATGGTCTGGCAACAGAGTGTGACAAAAACTCCAGGTAGGCTGGCACTTAAAGGGTTAAGGATAGTGAGGATCGTCGGATTGATCAATTTGCTCGCCATGGTTTTATCAGTGCCGGATCGACACTGCGGCCAGTGTGTGCTTCGGCGCTTCTTCTGTTGGCAGTTAGGTCCATGATTAAAGATCTGTACGCAGGTCTTGATCCCGCTTGTGATGAGTTTAGTTCTCTTAAACGGTGTGAGTCGTTTATTTCCTTTGTCTTGACCGCTCAGGACGATGCTCCGGCGATGAGTAGCAGGACAGCGGCACTGCTGGTAGCAATTCGTCGGTCAGTGTGGCTGCGCCAGTGGACGGCGGACTTTATCTCTAAAAAGGTGCTTACAGCGATCCCTTTTTTGGGTTTGCGCCTGTTTGGTGATAAAATAGATTCAGTTGCAAAAGGTGGTAAATTGCCTCAACGCAAGAGGCCTCGTCGCCCCTTTCGGGGTGCGAGTGCCTTTAATCCTTTCGGGGAGTCAGAGCGGGTAGGGGGGCTTCCTTTCCCGCTACCAGAGGTACAGGTTGGACCCGGGGGAGGGGCCGTGGCCATCCCGGTCAGTCCTGGGGCGCCAAGCCCAAACCTGCTGGTAAGCCCGCTCAGCAATGAGGGGCTGCCCTCACCCGTGCGGGTGGGGGGACGATTGCGACACTTCTCCCTGGTCTGGAACCAGGAGGTGGTGTCGTCCGGTTACAAACTGGAGTTCGAGTCTTGCCCTCCTTCACGGTTCTTTCGGTCTCGGGTGCCCACCGATCCTTTGGCCGCACAGGGGCTCCTGGAAAAGGAATCTTTTGGAAATGGCGGTCATCCGGCCGGTGCCACGTTTAGAGGTGGGCCTCTACTCCAATCTTTTCGCATTCCCCAAAAAAGGCGGATCGGTTCGTCCCGTCCTGGACCTGAAATTGCTCAACAGGTTCATCCGTACTCGGAAGTTTCGCATGGAAATTTTGCGTTCGGCCATCGGTTCTCTTTGGCAGGGGGGCTTCATGACGTCCATGAAGGTAAGCATCCTTGACATCAAGGATGCTTACCTTCATGTTCCCATCTGCCGGGCTCATCAGCGTTTTCTTCAGTTCGTGATGAAGGACCAGCATTTTCAATTCGTGGCACTTCCGTTTGACCTGACCTCGGCTCCAAGAGTGTTCACCAAGGTGCTGGCAGGGGTGATGGCCATTTTCAGATCTGGGGGCATTTGTGTCGTACCTTATTTGGACGACATTCTCATCATGGCTCCATCCCTCAGTCAATCAGAGACAGACACCATGATGGTGGTCTTCACGCTGGAAAGCTTCGGTTGGGTGATCAACTTTCCCAAGTCCTCCCTCGCCCCGGCCAGGGTGGTGTCCTTTCTGGGAATGCAGTTGGACTCTTGTCAACACAGGGTGTTTCTCCCTCAGTCCAAAATTTGGTTGAGTTGGCTCGGGTCCTTCTTTCCAATCCTCAGCCGTCCATCCGTCTGGGGATGAGGCTGGTAGGGTTGATGGTTGCCTCGTTCGAGGCAGTTCCTTTCGCTCAATTTCACATGAGGATGCTGCAGCTTCATCTGTTGGCGTCCTGGGACCGGCGACCACGGTCGTTGGATCGGCCCTTCCAGTTGTCCTCCCGGGTCCGGCAGTCCCTCCAGTGGTGGTTGGTCTCGACCAATCTCTCGAGGGGCAGGTCTTTCCTGACTCCTCTTTGGGAAATTGTCACCACGGACGCCAGTCTTTCGGGATGGGGGGGATTCTGGAAGGATCTTCAGTTCCAGGGGCAGTGGGGACCTCAAGAGGCCAACTTACCCATCAATATTCTGGAACTGAGAGCCATCCGTCTGGTTCTTGCTCTTCTGACTCAACATGTTCTGGGCCTTCTGGTCCAGGTTCGTTCAGACAATCGAACAGCGGTTGCTTACATCAATCATCAGGGAGGGACTCGCAGTCTGGGTGCTCTCAGAGAGGTGTCCCTGATCCTGACCTGGGCGGAGGCCGATGTTCCTCGTCTCTCGGCGGTTTACATCCCAGGGGTGGAAAACCAGGAAGCGGACCTGTTGAGCAGGGGCTCTTCCCGTCTGGGAGAATGGGCTCTCCATCCTCAGGTTTTTCGGTCACTGTGTCTCCGGTGGGGGACGCCGGAGGCGGACCTGTTTGCCTCTCGTCACAATTGCAGGCTCCCGAACTTCATGTCGCTCTCCCAGGATCCTCTGGCTCTGGCAGTGGACGCCATGTCCCTGAGCTGGGGGGATCTGGGGTTTCTGTACCTGTTTCCTCCGATACCCATGCTGGGCAGGGTAGTACGGAAGCTGGCTCTGGAAAAGGTGTCCGCCATTCTCGTGGCCCCAAGGTGGCCAAGGCGAGTATGGTTCGCAGACATCGTTCGGCTGGCAGTGGACCAGCTCGTTCTGCCTCTTCGGCCCGATCTGCTCACTCAGGGTCGGCTGTGTTACCCCAATTTACCAACGCTGGGTTTGACGGCTTGGCTGCTGAAATCTCCATCTTGAAGGAGGAGGGTCTTTCTGACTCGGTCGTTAAGACTCTGATCAGTGCCCGGAAGAGGTCTTCTTCTATCATCTACTATAGGACTTGGAAAGCCTATATCGCTTGGTGTGAGATTAGATCTTTGCCTTGTAGGGTCTTTTCGGTCTCCAGGATTCTGGAGTTTTTGCAATCAGGGCTGGACTCTGGTCTTCAGCTGAGTACTTTGAAAGGGCAAGTTTCTGCCTTATCTATCTTTTTTCAGAAGCGCTTTGCGCTTCATCCTTTAGTTAAAACTTTTTTTCCAGGGGGTTACGCATGTGCGGCCTCCCAGGAAACCATTACTCCCTGTTTGGGACTTGAATTTGGTTCTTTCTGCTCTTCAGGCTCATCCCTTTGAGCCTTTGCAAGATATTGCTTTGTCTACCCTGACTCAGAAGATTGTCTTCTTGGTAGATATCACTTCGGTTTGGCGTGTCTCGGAGTTGGCGGCCTTGTCTATTCAGGCGCCCTACTTTGAGAGGCATCAGGATAAAGTGGTCTTTCGGTTCAAACCGGACTTTCTTCCTAAGGTTGTTTCTGCTTTTCCTTTGAATCAGGATATTGTCCTTCCCTCCTTGTGTCCTAAGCCTAAGAATGACAAGGAGAGGGTTTTGGATGTAGTACGCTGTGTTAAGTACTATTTGATTGTTACTTCTCCTTTTCGTAAAACTGATGCCTTTTTTGTTGTGCCCTGTGGGCCTAGGAAGGGTTTGGAGCCGGCCAAATCTTCCATTAGCAAATGGATACGTCAGGCCGTTATTCTGCTAAGGGGAAAGTTCCCCCTTTTCGTATCACTGCTCGTTCTACTCGCGCCGTTGGAGCGTCTTGGGCTTTTCAGCACCAAGCTTCTGTTGAACAAGTTTGTAAGGCCGCTACTTGGTCTTCTGTTCATACTTTTTCTAAGTTTTACAAGGTTGATGTGCACTGCTTTTGGATGTCCCGATCGTAAGAATTAAAGGGGAAGCGGGGTGTGTGGCACACTGAGAATAATACCATTTTGTGAGTACTCACCTGAAAAATGGATATTGTCAGTGTGCCACACACCCCGCTTCACCCGCCCTTTTCGGTATCCCGGTTCCTTTATATGGTGAAGTGGGAGGTCCCAGGTATATATGGGCCGGATGGGGGCTCATTTTCAAGACTTCTCTCTGCAACGTCGCCACCTGCTGGTGGAGTAACCCGATCGTAAGAATTAAAGGGGAAGCAGGGTGTGTGGCACACTGGCAATATCCATTTTTCAGGTGAGTACTCATATATTACTATGTATTAGGTTATGGCACACCTGATAAATATATTATAGCGGGTGCACTCCATCACTTTCACCCTTGACCATAGCACGTCAGAGGTACATTTTCTGGATGTATTGATCCAAATTCAGAATAATCACTTGCATACTGATCTGTATCAGAAGGAGTCTGATAGAAATACTTTTTTGCATTACAAAAGCTTTCATCCATATCCGATGAAAGACAGTCTACCATACAGTCAGTATGTAAGATTGAGGCGTATTATCTCAGACGACGAGACCTTCCACAAAAGGGCAGATGAGTTAACTCAGGATTTTATAAAGAGAGGATATGAGCTTGCTAAATTGAGGAAGGCTAGGGCTAGGGCTGCTAAGCGTAATAGGTCCTCTCTTCTCAGACATTCCCCTCGGGTTACCCCTAATCGGATACCAGCAATTTTCACGTTCTCTGGGATATCTCCCAGGGTAGAACGTGTTATTAAGAAACATTGGCATGTGATAGCCAGTGATGAAC
This sequence comes from Gastrophryne carolinensis, assembly GCA_027917425.1. Lineage (NCBI taxonomy): Eukaryota > Metazoa > Chordata > Amphibia > Anura > Microhylidae > Gastrophryne > Gastrophryne carolinensis. The sequence goes on along the minus strand of CM051243.1, from coordinate 142,649,155 downwards.
GTCTACGTGAGACTTTTGCACCTCCACCCATGTTTGTACATAGGTGCCCTAAGAACCTTCGTGATGGGCTTATTCGAGCAGATTTTTCATCTAAGACACCACCAATTACTCCTTCTAATGAAAACTGGCTGGCAACTATCCCAGCTCCCATAGGGATGCATGCCTGTGGACATTGTGCCCAGTGCAATTTTGTCATCAAGGGCCCTGAATTTACACATCCCCACTCAGGAAGAAAGTACAAGATAAAATCTTTTTTGAACTGTAATTTTTCATTTGTTATATACTTAACCCTTTCAGTGCCAAGCACGTAGAATCTACGTGCTTGACTTTCCCCCCTGATAGTAAAAAAAAAATATAAATCAAAAATACTCACCTGACCCCTCGTTGGATCCGGCCGGGTCTCCCCTTTAATTTGGTGCCATCCGATCCCCCGTGGGGGGTCGGATGGCTCCAGGAGAGCCCTCGGAATAGCCCCCCCCGCTTCGGCAGCAGCAGCTGCTAAATGTAAAAAAAAAATAAAAAAAATAAAATGACATTTCCTTACCTGAGGCCGCGCTGTCTTCCGATGGGTGTCCTCTTCACTTGGGGGCAGAAATTGCCCTCCCCCCCCCACTTCCTGGAACGGGTCTGCTAGCCACGCCCCCCGGGGGCGGGTCCGGGTGACATTGTTGAGATGTCACCAGCAGCCCTCTTAATGCCGGGACCGTGAGACAGACAATCAGTCTGATCATGTGCCTGGATGAGGGCAGATGGGGAGGAGGAGAGGGCTGAGATCGCCCCCCCCCCCCTCCCCTGGCTCTCTCCTTCAAACACACGAGCAGACAGACAGCTGTCAGCGGAGATCGCCGGGGGACACAGGATCGGAGGTGAGTAAGGTAAAAAAAATAAATAAAGATCTTTTATTTCTTATGTGTCTGTGTCTCTTATTTAACATTTAACCCCTTGTGAACTGGTAAGGGGTCCATGAGACCCCTTATACCAGTTCACAAGGCTGGGGGATGGCATGTCACCCTCTTGCCGCAGCGGGTGACTTGCCATTAACCCCCTGCACCCCCAATTACCTGCCTCCCCAAAGCCCAGGGGGGGGCAGAAGAGCGCGGGCCCACACAGGGTATGTGGGCTCGTAGGCTGCAGGGTGGGGGGGCCACAAAAGCTGGCCCCCCCACTCTGTGCCTACAAGCCCCCATAGCTGGTCCCGGGCTGGTAATGCTGGGTAAGGGGGACCCCATTTCATTTTTTTTTTTTTGATTTTTAAGGGTTTTTAACCCTTAAAATTCCAAAAAAATGGGGTCCGCCCCCCTGGGAGGGGGGACCCTATGTCATTTTTTTTTTTAATAAACCCTTTGTGTTCTATCATCCAGCAGCTATAAAAGGCTTCCAGCAGGTGAGCAGAAGCCAGTGATCGCCGAGGGACACAGTGCTCCAGGATGGATGGGAGGTAAGTATATAAAAAAAAAAAAAAAAAAATTAATAAAATATTTTTTTCTCTTTTGTGTGTCTGTGTTTTTTTTACATTTAACCCCTTGTGAACTGGTAAGGGGTCCATGACCCCTATACCAGTTCACAAGACTGGGGGAGGTGGCAAGTCACCTGTGACTAGTGGGTGACTTGCCATTAACCCCTGGCACCCCCATTACCTGCCTCCCCAAAGCCCAGGGGGGGGGGCAGAAGAGCCCGGGCTATGCGGGCTTCTAGCCTGCAGGGCCAGGGGCCACAAAAGCTGGCCCCTGTGCCCTGTTTCTACAAGCCCTGCATAGCTGGTCCCGGGCTGGTTACTTTGGGTAAGGGGGACCCCATGTCAATTTTTTTGGGGATTTTTAAGGGTTTTTAATCCTTAAAAATCCCCCAAAAAATGGGGTCCCCCCGGGAAGGGGGACCCTATGTCATTTTTTTTCTCGATTTAACCCTTTGTAGTGTGGATGGTAGTTGTATTTTATTTGTAAATGTTATAAAGTACTTGTTTCAGTTAGGGGGGTCTCCTGGGCAGGAACAGGGGGCTACCGATAAATATGTGGTACCGTTCTAATCGGTAGAAATGGGGCTTTCACATGCAATACGGTTTTCCTTAATAAAATACATTTTTTATTTAAAATAAAGGAGTCAATTTTCTAAAAAATGTTTTATTTATTTATTTATTTTTTACTTAATAATATTGTAAAAAACAAAATAAAATTTACAAACAAGACATTTCTTGTTAAAGCCTAAACTCTGCTGCAGAAAAAATATATATAATTTTCCTGAAAATTCCAGCAAAAATGGCGCAAAACATGGCGCAAAATGGGGAAATATGACCTGTCAACAGAGGGTGACAAAATCTCAAGTAGGCTGGCAATTAAAATGGTTAAAGGTAGCTATGCATGTTGGGTATTGTTCTGTTCGGGGGACCTTGCGCTTTCAGATTTAGCTTGTTTTCTTCTGGTTTGCATATTTATATTTTAGGAAAAGGTGTTTTTTATTCAGCTTTTTTATACATTTTTTAGGGAAACCCTGCGCAACCAAAGAATTCTTTGAGGGATTAATTCCAGAAAGATGAGCCCACTACAACAAGTTGGGTACGCTTAGAAAGCTTACCATGTGTACTTTCAGGTAATATATGGTTTATGGGGGATATTCCAAATGTAAAGGGTTGTTTTGGTTGAAAAATCGCAAGGTGCGCACTGTCTGCAGAGCTGAAATTTTCAAGTAAAATCACTGTTACGCACATACTTTACTTTGGGGTGTTTGGCAACTCTTCCACTGACAGTAGCTATGCATGTTGGGTATCGTTCTGTTCGGGGGATGTTGCTTTTTCAGATTAAACTTGTTATTTCTTGTTTGCACATAGTTTTTTAGGAAAATGTGGCTTTGATTCTGCTTTTTTATCCTTTTTTTAGGGAAACTCTTTGCAACCAAAGAATACATTGAGGGATTACTTCCAGAAAACTATGGGCACATCAACAAGCCTGGTACACCTAGAAAGCTTGAGGTGTTCCAGAGAATATATAGTTTGTTGGGGGTATTTCAAATGTAAAGGGTTGTTTTTCTGGAAAAACTGCAAGGTGCGCATATTGCATTGCATAGTTGTATGCTATCTGAAAATTCCCTAAAGCGCTATTTCAATTTGGGGGAGTCTCCTGGGCAGAAAAGGGTGTCTACCGATACATATGTGGTATTGCTGTAACTGGGAGAAATTGGGATTTCACACGCAATAAGATTTTATTGAAAAACTTACATTTTTTATTACAAAAAAAACTACAAATTGTAAAAATGTTTTTTTTTTTTTTTCTTCCACATATTTCACCCAAAAATATTGAGAATGCACATAAAAAATTACAAACAAGACATTTCATGTTAAAGCCCAGACTCTGCTGAAAAAAACAATATATCATTTTCCTGGGAAATCCCTGGAAATCCGTTAAAAAATCACATTGGAACATGGGGAGCGCAAAATAGTGCAAAATGGTTTGGCACCAAGGGTGACAAAAACTCCAGGTAGGCTGGCAGCGAAAGGGTTAATAAAGTGCCCTTGTGGGAAAGCCTATATAGGTAAAACTACTAGAACCTTGAAGACACGTATAAGTGAACATAGGAGTGCTATAAGACGGGGAGATTTGGATTCCCCTATAGCAAGACATTTTTTAGAAGCAGGGCATCAGGTTTCACAGTTGCGGTTTCAAGCAATAGATCATGTTAAACCGTTACGACATGGAGGAAACAGGGATAATGAGTTGTTAAGACGGGAGTTACGGTGGATATATACTCTAAATACCAAATCCCCATTAGGATTGAAGAGGGGAGATAGATTTTTCTCAATTTTTGTGAACAGTATATATGAGGGTTAATGTAAGCTGTATGTGGATCTCTTTCTATGGGTAGATGATATAGGAGATCATCTGCCCTAATAGGCTTATTATAGACACCAGAGGAACTATTCATCAGTAATGAGAAGAGACAGAATGTCTTACAGTTTATAATGTAATGAAATTTACTCCAGAGGGGTGTCTTTTGTCTAACTGGTAATTGATCAATAATAGTGAAACATCGCTAGAGTAGGATTCATGTTATGACAGAAGAACGGGGCTATTAATAACCTTAATATTATGTATTATTAAGTAGTTCATTAGGTGAGAGAGTGATATAATCATAGAGATCATAATGACAAACCCAATCCCTCTTTGAGTAGAGAGGTATATACATATGAATTGTAATAGGTATTCCTTTACAGTGTTTCATCATATATTGCCCGTTATATATATGTGAAGCGATCTGCTTTGCTTTTAATTGATTTTAATTTTTTAATAAATTTCTTCTTTATAGACTGCATCAAGAATAGAAACATAGAAGCTTCTCCCCTGCAATTTGAAAACTCACCTTCCAGCGCTCCCAGCACGATCTGCTGATCTGTCTTTGTCATTTACAAGAAAGCTTGTTTGGTACGTGCTCCGGGCAGACTGCGGCCCCGTGCGCCTGCCGTCACTGAGGCTGACTGGCAGCGTGTTGGCAGTAAGCCTCTGATTGGCCGCAGGTCGGGACCGCGTCACCGGATGTGACGCGCCGAGCGGTTTTCGGCGCGTCAGACTGGCCGGCCAGGGGGGAGACGCAGGTGAGATGTGTATATTTAAAGAAGGGAAACACAGTAGCATATTGTCGCTGCCTTGAGGAAAGGGCTGTATGCCCTGAAACGTCGGCTTGCTAAAACGCGATCGCTTCTATATGCATAAGAGGGTATAAGCTTTGCATCCTTGTCTTTGGTCTATTCATGTGCTGTGCCTTGTAAATATGATGTACATATTTGGCTGATCTTTTGTAATATGTTTTCATACGGCTTGACACAGTGATTTCATGTTGACATTGTTTTTTGAAGTATGTGATTTTTCCTTGACCTGCTGAAAATAGCAGTATGTCTGTGTACAGCACTGGTGTTCTTTGGCATAAATAACAGTCATCCACAGGAGTATATTGGTGTTAGCCCTGAATAGAATTGGTGGGTAATTTTTTACCTTATTCATAGTTCTTTTTTGCTTAACGTTAGTGGACAGAGTTTACTATATACATCATTTTTCTAGTCTTAAAGGGGCACCATTCTCCTGAGGATCAAGACCATATTATATTTGTAAATACCCAATGTATCCTTTTTCTATGTGATTTGTACTGATATCTCTTATATGTAGTGTATGTAACTCTTTAATACACTCTCCTGTTGCAATTGAAGATTGTGGTGTGCATTCTTGACTTATTGGTTTAGGATTCAGGTGAGTACTCACAAAATGGTATTTTTTCCAGGGGGTTACTCATGTGCGTCCCCCACGTAAGCCTATGTTGCCTGTTTGGGATTTGAACTTGGTCTTGTCTGCCTTCTCGGGTGCCCCATTTGAACCTGTGCAGGAGGCTGCCCTGGCCATTCTTACTCTCAAGGTTGTCTTTCTGCTGGCTATCACCTCTGTTAGGCGTGTTTCTGAGTTGGCGGCGCTTTCCATCCAGCCCCCCTACTTTGAGAGACACAGGACATGGTGGTGTTTCGCTTCAAGCCAGATTTTCTGCTTAAGGTCGTGTCTGCCTTTCATCTGAATCAGGACATTGTTCTTCCTTCCTTGTGCCCTAATCCTAGTAACGCTAAGGAGAGGGTTTTGCATTCCTTGGATGTGGTTAGGTGTCTGAAGTATTATCTGGTGGCTACTGCACCTTTCAGAAAAACTGATGCTCTTTTTGTGGTCCCTTCTGGTCCTAGGAAGGGTTTGGCTCCTGCTAAATCTACTATCAGCAAATGGATCCGGCAGGTTGTGATTCAGGCCTACTCTGCTAAGGGGAAGAATCCTCCCTTCCACCTTACTGCTCATTCTACTCGTGCTATTGGTGCTTCTTGGGCTTTTTAGCACAAGGCTTCTGTTGAACAAGTTTGCAAGGCCGCTACTTGGTCTTCTGTTCATACTTTTTCAAAGTTTTACAAGGTTGATGTTAGGGCCTCAGCTGATGCTGCTTTTGGCCGCAAGGTTCTGCAGGCGGCAGTGTTCTGACCTGTCTGTTGTTACCTTTGGGGATCCCACCCCACTTTATGGACACTGCTATTGGATGTCCCAAGTGTAATGATTCTTATCTGGAGCAGGACGTGCTGTATACTAAGAACAATACAATTCTGTGATTACTCACCTGTAGAATTGTTATTATGAGTATACAGTACGTCCTGCTCCACCCCACCCTTGGTTTGCATTATCCTTGGATCCCCTGTAATGGTGATTGTTATCATTGTTTTATAGTTACTAGTTGGTTCTGTTATCATTCTCCCGGCTTCTCGTTAACTGCTTTTCAATGCTGGGGATTTGTGGGAGGTCCCGTGTATTTCAGGGTCCGGGAGGAGCCAATTTCGCCGTCTCTGCAGTCCAGCGCCATCTGGCGGAGTAATACCCAAGTGTAATGATTCTTATCTGGAGCAGGACGTACTGTATACTCATAATAACAATTCTACAGGTGAGTAATCACAGAATTGTATTTTTGTGGGATTCCAGGATGCCGACTGTAATGTCCATTTTGCCTTCAAGGGTGGCTGTGCGTTCCCTACAGCTCACACTGTATCTTTAACCCTTTCGCTGCCTGCCTACCTGCAGCTTTTGTCACCCTCTGTTGCCAGACCATGTTTCACTATTTTGCGCTACACATGTTCAACTGTGATTTTTGAAAGGATTTCCAGGGATTTTCCATGAAAATTCGATATATATTCGAAGTCTGGGCTTCAACATGAATCTTGTTTTGTGTTTTTGAACATGTCTTGTTTGTCGTTTTGTTAGTGTATTCTCAATACTTTTTGGTGAAATATGTGAAAAAAAAAATTTCAAAAATCTATTTTTTGCAATTTGTAGTTTTTTTTTGTAATAAAAAATGTAAGTTTTTCAATAAAATTTTATTGCGTGCGAAACCAATTTTTTCTGGTCACAGCAGTACCACATATGTATTGGTAGACATCCTTTCCAGCCCAGGAGACTCCCCCAAACTGAAACAGAGCTTTAGGAGATTTTCAGATAAAATACAACTGTGCTATGCGCACCTTGCAGTTTTTCCAGAGAAACAACCCTTTACATTTGAAATACCCCCAACAAACTATATATTCTCTGGAAGTACACACCTCAAGCTTTCTAGGCTTACCAAGCTTGTTTATGTGGGCTTAGTTTTCTGGAAGTAATCCCTCAATGTATTCTTTGGTTGCACAAAATTTCCCTAAAAAAGAATAAAAAGGAAGAATCAAGCCACATTTTCCTAAAAAAACAAAATGCAAACAAGAAAAAACAAGTAAAATCTCAAAAAGCAACATGCCCCGAACAGAACGATACCTAACATGCATAGCTACTGTCAAGGGAAGAGTTGGCAAACACCACAAAGTAAAGTGTGCGCATAACAGTAATTTTACTTGAAAATTTCAGCTCTGCAGACAAAGTGCGCACCTTGCAATTTTTCAACCAAAACAACCCTTTACATTTAGGGTTTCCCTAAAAAAATGAATAAAAAACTGAATAAATAACGTTTTCCTAAATTATAAATATGCAAACAAGAAAAAACAAGCTAAATTTTAATTGCCAGCCTACTTGAAGTTTTGTCACCTGTTGACAGGTCATTTTTCCCCATTTTGCGCCATGTTTAACCGTGATTTTTGCCGGAATTTTCAGGAAAATATATGTGTATATATATATATAGATATATATATATATATATATCTATATATATATATATTTTGCAGCAGAGTTTAGGCTTTAACATAAAATGTTTTGTTTGTAATTTTTCGCCTGTTTTTTAAATATTTTTGCGTAAAAAAACAAAAAAATAAATAAAATAATATTTTTTAGACAATTGTCCCCTTTATTTTAAATAAAACATTTATTTTATTAATGAAAACCATATTGCATGTGAAAGCCCCATTTCTCCTGATTACACCGGTACCACATATGTATCGGTAGCCCCCCCATTCTTGCCCAGGAGACCCCCCCAAACTAAAAAGAGCACTTTATAACATTTACAAATAAAATACTACTATCCACACTATAAACATAAGGGGTTAATTAAAAAAAATGACATAGGGTCCCCCCTCCTGGGGGGGGAGGCATTTTTTGGGTGAATTTTAAGGGTTCAAAACCCTTAAAAATCCCCCCAAAAATTACATGGGGCCCCCCTTACCCATCATAACCAGCCCGGGATCAGCTATAGGGGCTTGTAGGAACAGGGCGAAGGGGCCAGTTTTGGTGGCCTCCCCCCGCCCTGCCGGCTACAAGCTCTGTGGGCCGGGCTCTTCTGCCCCCCCCCCCATGGCTTTGGGGAGGCAGGTAATTGGGGGTGCCGGGGTTAATGGCAAGTCACCCGCTAACCGCAGGTGACTTGCCAGCCCCCAGCCTTGTGAACTGGTATAGGGGTCTCATGGACCCCTTATCAGTTCACAAGGGGTTAAAAGTAAACAAAAAAAAAAGACACATGGAGAAAAAATATTTTATTTGTTTTTGTATTTTTTTTTTTTTTTTATACTTGCCTCCCATCCATCCTGGAGCACTGTGTCCCACGCTGATCACTCTGGCTTCTGCTCTCCTGCTGCTGCTGGAAGCCTTTTATAGCTGCTGGGCGACAGAGCATAAGGGGTTAATTTAAAAGAAAATGACCATTTTTGGGGGGAATTTTAAGGGTGGGGGGGCATTTTTTTGGGAATTTCAAGGGTTAGGTTTAGGCTAACCCTAATCCTTTAAAAATAAAAAAAAATGAGGGGGACCCCATTTTTGGGGGGAATTTTAAGGGTTAATTTTAAGCTGACCCTAACCCTTAAAAATCCCCCAAAAAATTACATAGGGTCCCCCCTACCCATCATAACCAGCCCGGGACCAGCTATGGGGGCTTGTAGGAACAGAGTGGAGGGGCCAGCTTTTGTGGCCCCTCATCCTGCAGCCTACAAGCCCACATAGCCTGTGTCGGCCTGGGCTCTTCTGCCCCCCCCCCTGGGCTTTGGGGAGGCAGGTAATTGGGGGTGCGGGGGTTAATGGCAAGTCACCCGCTAGTTGCAGGTGACTTGCCAGCCCCCAGCCTTTTGAACTGGCATAAGGGGTTTCATGGACCCCTTACCAGTTCACAAAGGGTTAACATAAAAAAAAAACACACACACACAAAAATGTCATTTATTAAAAAAAAAAAATGTTTTTTTTTTTTTACTTTACTCACCTCACCCGATTGTCAGCTCCTGTGTTGATCAGCTGTCAGATGCCCTGGTGATCGCTGGCCAGAGGAGGGGGGGAGGGGATCAGAGCATCTCCTGCCCCTCCACTGCTCTGCCCAGCGATCACCAGGGCATCTGACAGCTGAGCCGAGGAGAGCCGGGACGACACCCGGGAGTGACGTCATAAGCCCCGCCCCCAAGTCGTCAAGATCGTCAAGTCGTAAGGGGCAGTTGTGGCCTAGAGGTAAGGGGAGCGGACTTGTGGCTGGAGGGTGGCAGGTTCGAATCCCGGTCCTGGGACATGACTGAAGTGCTCTTGAGCAAGGCACCTAACCCCCCAACTGCTCCCCGGGCGCCGTAATAAGGGCAGCCCACCGCTCCGGGCACGTGTACAATCACTGCACGGATGGGTTAAATGCGGAGGACGAATTCCTATGTGTGCACAAGCATACAATGGCCATCTATGCATTAAAAAAATTAAATTAAAATTAAATTAAAGATGGCGGCGCCCATCGGAAGGCAGGGGGAGAGGGCATTTTGAGCCCTCTCCTGAAGACTAAGCAGCCCCCCCCCAGTGAAGAGGAGACTCAGCGGGAGGCAGCGCGACTGCAGGTGAGTAAATGTCATTTTTAATTTTTTTTTTTTTTTTACAGTTAGCAGCTGCTGCTGCCAAAGGGGGGCTATTCCGTGAGAGGGGGGGGGGGCTATTCCGTGAGATCTCCTGGAGCCATCCGAGCCCCCACGGGGGATCGGATGGCACCAAATTAAAGAGGAGACCCGGCCGGATCCAACGAGGGGTCAGGTGAGTATTATTTATTTATTTATTTTTTTTAACTAGCAGGGGGGAAAGTCAAGCACGTAACACCTACGTGCTTGGCACTTAGGTCCTTGCCAAGCCAGCACGTAGGTGTTACGTGCTTGGCACTTAAAGGGTTAAACCTAAGGAGGGGTAGGCTCCTGAGGGGTGTCCATTAACTGTTGGCTGAGCTGCCGAGGCGATGGAAGACGCGGTGTGAAGCATGCATGATGCTCCAGTGTGCCTGCCATCTTTGATCTGCCCGATGTGCTCAATCCGACTTTATGCCTGGTACTGTGCTATTCTAAGTATACAGCACGTCCTGCTTCAGAAGATTCCTTACACTTGGGTTATACATCCACAAGATGGCGCTGGACTGCAGAGACAGCAAAAAAGTGGCTCCTCCCGGCCTCATATATACCAGGGACCTCCCACAAATTCCCCAGATCTTCTCTGCAGTCTGGGCTGCAATGACTAGAAGATGGCTCTCTCTACTCGCAGGTGAGCGGGGCTATTGGCCTGCTGCCCTGTAGGACTATTCCCACCCGTTTCCTTTTACTGCCTCCCAGCTTAGGCTGCACTGGTTCGGGTGAAGGTAGGCAGCACCACTGTCAGGTGCTAAGGAGCGCTGCTCCACCCGCAGTCCCCCACCAAAGGGTAGGCGGTACAGGCCCATGGTGAGCCTATATGTTTTGGGTAGGCGGTACAGGCCCATGGTGAGCCTATATGTTTTGTGTGATGATCCCCTTTTGATTTGGTTGCACTGGATTCTTTGCCGACGCCGCGCGCTTGTACTGCGCTCTGCGGTCGGCGGCGACATCGACTCAAGCGCTGCTGCGCCATAATTGGCTGGCCTTGTCATGTGGGCACGTTTTTGTGCTCTTTGGGGGGGGGCGCGTTTTGCATCACTGTCTCCGCGGCCCGCCCCTCGAGGTATATGCGGGCGCCATTTTAGTTCTGCTGCGTGTGTCTGGCGTCTCCCTATCGCGGTCCATAAGTGCCCCTGCGGGCTGATTCATTTTGTATTTCTCTGTATTGCATATTGTTTATGGGATCTTTTTGCTTATGTCTTGCAGGCAGATCAAACTTTTGTGGTTTCTCCCGCTCCTATCCCCTCTATTTAGTGTTAACTCTTATTGGAGGGCTATTGTATTCGCTTACCTCCCACTTCCCTAGCGGGTTATTGGGGCATCCCGGGTTGCTATTGTTAGCGTCAATCCCTATTGGCCTGTTGTGCCGTGATAATCACCATATGGAGGCTTCTCAGGATAATGTGCTCGGGGTTCCTTCGGGACAAGCCCGGCTGTGTATTGCGTGTGGGGTATCCCCTGTCAGTGATGACGTCCGGGTTTGTGTACCCTGCGCCCAGCAGGTACTTGCGCTGCACTCTGGGTTACCTGCGGCTGGGCCTAGTGCTGCGCCCCCTCTGGCTTCGCCTACCCCCCCACGCTTACACCTGACTCCCAGTGAGGTGCATACCAGTGGGGAGTCTCAACCCGATTTGGCTGCCCGGGTGGCCAGCATTGACAGGCATATTGCTGGGTCTGGTCCGCGTATGGCTTCTGCTAAGCGGCGGCATCTGGCACCCGGTGTTACTCTCTTTCTTATGGAAGCTGAGGAGTTTTTTTTATATTACTGGATATACCCCCCTGGAAGAGGGGGAATTATTTTCTGATTCAGAATCATCTGAGGATCAGCCTAGGGGTTATGCTGAGTCTGGGTCTGACCCATGGGCTTCAGATGATATTGACAGACTTCTGTCTCACATTTTTGAAGTGCTCTGTATTTCTCCTCCTGCCGTGGTCCCGCGGCAGCAGGGGGAGCTGTTTCATACTGTTAAACCACGCTTGGAGTTTCCTGAACAAACTCATTTTAATAATCTGGTGCTCAAAGAGTGGGAACGGTCTAGCAGGCTTCCCGGGGTACCAAAGAGTTAAGATAAGAGGTATCCCTTTCCCGCTGAGATGGTTAAGCGTTGGTCATGTCCTCCCAAAGTGGATGCACCGGTTTTGGGCTTGTCCAACACATCCGCATAGATCAGCTGTCTTGCCATGCTTTTGCCTGTGTGGGGACCGCGCTACGTCCGGTCTGTGCCTCTGCTATTACAGTTGTTGCTATCAAGAGCCTGCTCAGGAGTGTCTTAGATGGGGCCCCTGATGATGCAGGTAGTGAAGAGTATGGAGCTCTTCTGCGTTGTGAGGAATTTGTTGCTTATGTCCTCTCTGCCCTGGATGATACCATTAGGATGTGTGGCAGGGCATCTGCCTTATTGGTGGCTATACACCGCTCGGTCTGGCTGCGCCAGTGGGCAGCTGACAACGCTGCTAAGAAGGCTCTCACTGGTTTTCCCTTCAAGGTGCTGCGCCTCTTTGGTGAACGTCTGGATTTGTTTGCTAAGGGAGGCAAATTACCTCAGTGTAAAAGGCAGCCCCGGCCCTTTCGGGGTTCAGGTCTTCCTTCCTTCTGTGGTTCCAGAGTTGGACTGGGAGCTTCCTTTGCTGGGGCCCGCAGAGATTTTTGGGGCAGGTCCCTCCTGGGGTTCCAAGCCTAAGTCCTCTCCCAAGCCCCCTCAGGCATGAATGGGCGCCCTCACCCATCCGGGTGGGGGGACGGCTTCAGCTCTTTGCTCACATCTGGAGGCGTCATGTCTCAGACCGGTGGATTCAGGAGGTAGTGTCCTCCGGTTACAAGATAGAGTTTGCAGCCTGGCCGCCCCCAAGATTCATCAGATCCCGGGTAGCTCAAAACCCCTTGTCAGCTCAGGGTCTGTCCTTTACTGTCCAGAACCTTCTGGAGTTGAAGGTCATCTGCCAAGTGCCCTTAAGGGAAATGGGCAAGGGCTATTATTCCAATCTTTTCACTGTTCCCAAAAAAGACGGGTCCTTCAGACCCATCCTGGATTTAAAACACCTCAACAAATTTGTCAGATTCAGACACTTTTGCATGGAGACTCTGCACTCAGCTTTGACTTCTCTGCGTCCAGGGGACTTCTTGACCTCTGTAGACATCAAGGATGCTTACCTTCATGTACCTATCTTTCAAGATCATCAGAGATTCCTCAGGTTCGCTCTGGAGGATTAGCACTACCAATTTGTGACCTTGCCCTTTGGTCTCACCTTGGCTCCCAGGGTATTCACCAAGGTGTTGGCAGGTGTGATGGCTCTGCTGAGATCTCGGGGCATTCGCATTCTTCCCTACTTGGAAGACATTCTAATCACTTCTCAGTCCTTCCAGCAGGCAGGGCGGGATACCCAGTTGGTGGTGTCCCCACTGGAGTCATTCGGCTGGGTGATCAACCACCCCAAATCTTCCCTGTCTCCTTCCATGGTAAAGTTCTTTCTGGGCATGACTCTGGATACATCTCAGGTCAAGATATTCTTAGTATACAGTGCGTCCTGCTCCAAATATAATACTTACAATCGGGTTATACTCCGCCAGATGGCGTTGGACTGCAGAGACATCGAAAATAGGCTCCTCCCGGCCCCTCAAATACCCGGGGACCTCCCACAAATCCCCAGAATTTCTCTGCAGTCTGGCTGCAAAGGACGAGAAATTGGCTCTCTACTCGCAGGTGAGCGGGGTTATTAACCTTCAGCCCTGTAGGACTATTCCCACCCGTTCCACTAGTAATATGCCTCCCAGCCTTGGCTGCGCTGGTCGGGTGAAGGTAGGCAGCACCGCTGTTGGTGCTTAGGAGCGCTGCTCCACCGCAATCCCCCACCAAAGGGTAGGCGGTTCAGGCTTATGGTGAGTCTCTATGGGATGCCCCTCCCGCACTATTGCCCCTGCCTATCGGTGGGCCCTATTTAAGTGCCCGCCGTCCTCCCTCATCCTCCTTGTAGTCTTCGGGGGAAAAGAGGGGGGGGTGTGTATGTGTATAGATATGTATGTTATGCATTCTGTGCTTTCTCTTTTCACATGCCTTTTATTCTTGTGTCAGCCGCCGCGCTGACTTGTCTTTACTGCTTTTTAAATTTGCCGCCGCCGCGAGCTGACTTGGTTCCGCGCTTGGCGGTGGCATTACCTCAGGCGCTGGTGCACCATCATTGGCTGCTGGCCGTTCTGGCTTCGCGCTCTTCGGGGGGGCGGGGCCCATCTTTGGCGCGTTCCGCGTCTTCGCTGTCACTGGCCCGCCCCTCGAGGTATGCCGACGCCATCTTTCCTGCTTGGTTGGCCTATGCGCGATGGACTCCTACATACCCCGGTCCGTAAGTGCCCTCTCTGGTGGCTTTATTTCCATCACTTTTGTTACAATGTACTTAAGGTCTTGTCTGCTTATGTCTTTCAGGCGGGACGAACCCTTCTTGGTCTCTCCCGGCCCTGTTTTAGTATATTGCTTGTAGGCCTTGTAAAAATTATACTCCCACTTCCCTAGCGGGTTATTGGGGCATCCAGGGTTGCTACATAGCGTTATTCCCTATCGGCGTATAGCGCCGCTATAATCATCATATGGAGGCATCCCAGGATAATGTGACCGGGGTCCCTTCAGGACAAGACCGGCTGTGTGTAGCTTGTGGGCAGCCTCATGCTGACGCTGACAAGGCGCGGGTCTGTGTACCCTGTGCTGAGCAGGTGCTTGCATTGCAATCTGGCCTGCCAGTGGCTGCACCTCGTTTCACTTTGCCTACTCCCCCAAGCTTAAACCTCACTCCTACTGAGTTGCATACTAGTGGGGATTCTCAGCCTGATGTGTCTTCTAGACTGGCTACTGTTGAACAGATTATTGCGAAGTCCTTAGCGCGTAAGGCCCCTGCTAAGAAGCGGCACTTGACGTCTAATGTTACTGTTTTCCCTATGGGAACTGAGGAGTTTTGGAATCTATAGGGTCGATTCAAAGAAACATGTAACAGCTTTGATTTTGGTGCCGATCATCCTATTTTTCCCGTCCGCTCGTGCGTTCGTATGAACTTGCGAGTGATTCTATAAGCAAATACGTTTCTATCCTAAAATTTACGTCCGTTCGTATGGCAGTTTGCGAATCAGACCTATGTCAGTTTCCATCCTGAATTTTCCGTTTCATTTCTCAGGTTGCAACATTGGTTTTGCCCTTTTTCCTTTTTTGTCTGGACGTAAATCCTTCTGATCTTGCGGCTGCGCACTACAAACTGACCTCATTAAAGTGCATTCTAAATATTTGGTCTTATTTTTCTTTATTTCATTCATTTTGTAGTAACCAACCATTAATGAATGCATTTGCATAAGTAAATCTTACTTTGTTTAATTTTTAGTTAACTTGCATTTTTTACTTGTGGATTTAATTTTAATATTTTGGCTTCAAATGGTACAACTTAAAATTTTGTGTGTGGTTACCCACACCCTCTACATACAGATTGCTCTCAAATATATATAAACACCCAGCAACTTCTGCATGTTATGAGCCTAGAAACAGCCAAGATGGCGGGTCAGGTATTATCGGGCAGCCTGCAAACAGAAAGGGCCTTGTGACTGTGTTGCTCTGCATTCTTTGATTTCTGACCTTTCCGTGCCCCCAGCTCTGCTGTGTCTGTGCAAAATACAGCAGTAACCCACATCCTGCACTTTATCCCACTCTCCTCTCCTCAGTAAGTGTGATGCATCTGACCAAAGATGTGCTTAAATAATTAAACAAAGCAAAGGTAAACAACTACACCAATAAATGCAATCTAAAAATATTATTCTAGTACATCAATTTAAAAATAAATTTTCTTTCATTAACGCAAATATATTGCAAAATAAAGGTTTACATGCAAAGGACTAATTAAGGTCCACATTAAAATGCTTTTATAAGGCATACATGAATCAGGTATGCATTGCCATACAATTTATGGCCTCGGCCATGCTGATACATGCAGTTCATTGGAGCTCCAGACGCGCAGACTCCTCCACATAGCCAAAAAACCTGTTCAAGAACAGCAATCCGACTGCTAAAAGGTGTCGGCAGTGGCTTTCTTTTAAAACGTATTTAGAGGTTTGAAAACTGTTCTCTGAATCACACCTAAACACATCCAATTATCCTAAGTTTTACGTTTTGATCCTAAGTTTTAGGATTTGATCCTAAGTTTTACGTTTTGATCCTAAAATTTACGCACGAACTTGCGATGATCGTAAGAGCATATACGCATTCGAACGTAGGCTCGTGCGAGTCGGAAATGGCCAAAAAAACAGGAAAAAATGACTAACACCCACCCAAACTTACGATTCTCGATCCGAAATCAATTAACTTTTGCTCTTTGAATCGAGGGGTATGTGGCTATACTCCGTCTGATGAAGGGGAGCTCTTTTCTGATTCAGGCTCATCTGATGAGAGACCAAGGGGTCATGGCAATTCTGGCTCTGACCCCTGGGCCCCGGATGACACTGACAAATTATTGACCCAGATTTTTGAGGTTCTGTTTATCTCTCTCCCTGTTGAGGCTCCCAGGCAAAGAGGGGAGCTTTTCCATACAGCAAAATCACGTTTGGAATTTCCAGAGTGGGCACATTTCCATAACTTTGTGCTCAAGGAATGGGAGCGCCCCAGTAAACTTCCCGGGGTTCCAAAGAGTTGGGATAGGAAGTATCCCTTTCCTGCTGAGGTGGTTAAATGTTGGTCACCCCCCCCCCCCAAGGTGGATGCCCCGATCCTGGGGCTATCTAACACCTCTGTCATGCATTCCCCTGATTCTACTACCCTGCGGGATGCTGAAGACCGGCTTATTGATCAGCTGGCATCCCACACCTTTGCATGTGCGGGGACGGCGCTGCGCCCGGTCTGTGCCTCTGCCATTACTGCTGTGGCCACTAGAACCCTTATCAGAAATATGCTTGATAGTGCCCCTGATGATTTGCCTTGTGAGGTGTTTAATGCACTCTCCAGTTGTGATGTTTTTGTAAATTTTGTCCTATCAGCATTGGATGACACCATCAGAATGTGTGCCAGAACTTATGCCCTCGTGATGGCTATATGCCGCTTGGTTTGGCTGCGCCAGTGGGCTGCTGACAACGCTGCCAAGAAGGCCCTCACTGGTTTTCCCTTTAAAGGACTGCGCCTGTTTGGGGACCGCCTGGACCTCTTTGCTAAGGGAGGCAGGTTACCCCAGCACAGGCGTCAATCTCGGCCCTTTCGGGGTCAGGGTTCCTTCTCCTCCCCTTACCGTGGTGCAAGAAAGGGAAGGGGGGGTTTCTTTCCCTGGGGCCCGGGGAGATTTCTGGGGTAGAGGCAGAGGACATGGACGTCCTGGCTCCTCCTGGGGTCCCAAAGCTAAATCCTCCCCTAAGCCCCCTCAGGCTTGATGGGGCGCCCTCACCCATCTGGGTGGGGGGACGGCTGCAGCACTTCGTTCACGTCTGGAGGCTTCATGTCTCAGACCGGTGGATTCAGGAGGTAGTGTCCTCTGGTTACAAGTTGTAGTTTGCTGCCGATCCCCCTTCAAGGTTCATCAGATCCCGAATTCCTCAGGACCCTGTGTCAGCTCAGGAGTGCAAGCAGTGCAAGGCCTCCTGGAGCTGGGGGTCATCTGCCAGGTCCCTTTAAGAGAAAAAGGCAAAGGCTTTTATTCCAACCTATTCACAGTACCCAAAAAGGATAGTTCTGTCAGACCCATCCTGGACTTAAAGATCCTCAACAAGTTTGTCAGGGGCAGGCGCTTTCGCATGGAAACTCTGTGCTCTGCCATCAGTTCCCTGCGCCAAGGGGATTTCATGACTTCCGTGGACATCAAAGATACTTACCTTCATATTCCTGTGTTCCCAGGTCATCAAAGTTTCCTCAGGTTCGTTCTGATGGATCAACACTACCAGTTTGTGGCCTTGCCCTTCGGCCTCACTTCAGCTCCCAGGGTGTTCACCAAGGTGCTGGCTGGCGTGATGTCTCTGCTCAGATGTCAGGGCGTCCGCGTGCTTCCCTTTCTGGACGACATCCTCATCACTTCCCAGTCTCTACATCAGGCAGAGTTGGATACTCAGCTGGTGGTGTCCACTCTGGAGTAATTTGGATGGGTGATCAACCACCCCAAGTCCTCGCTGTCCCCTTCCTTGATATCTCCATTCCTAGGAATGAGTCTGGATACAGTTCAGGCAAGGATCTTCCTTCCTCAGCAGAAGATTGCACAGGCTCAGTCCCTCCTAGCTTGTCCCCATCCCTCCATCAGGCAGGGGATGCAGCTGGTGGGCCTGATGGTGGCGTGCTTCGAAGCGGTCCCTTATGCTCAGTTCCACTTGAGGCCTCTGCAACTTGACCTATTGTCAGTATGGGACATGGACCCATCGTCTCTGGACAGGGTCTGTGTGCTCTCCCTCCTGGTCAAAAGGTCCCTCTTGTGGTGGATGGACTCAAGGAACCTGTTGGGGGGGCAGATCCTTTCTTGCCCCTTCCTGGGAGACGGTCACCACGGATACCAGTCTGTCAGGTTGGGGGGTTTCTGGAAGTTCCTGCGGTTCCAGGGGAGGTGGGGCCCTCAGGAGGCCCACACACCTATCAATGTCTTGGAGCTGCGGGCGATCAGGTTAGTTCTGGCTCGCTTGACTACTCATCTTCGGGGCCTGCCTGTTCAGGTGCGCTTGGACAACCAGACGGCAGTTGCCTACATCAATCATCAGAGAGGGACCCGGAGCAAGGGGGCCCTTTAGGAAGCGTCTCTGATCCTGACTTGGGCGGAGGCCAATGTCCCCTGCATTTCAGCTGTATACATCCTGGGGGTGGCAAATCGCCTGGCGGACTCTCTGAGCAGAGGGACCTCTCGCCAGGGAGAATGGTCCCTATGCAGCAGGGTGTTTCAATCTCTGTGTCACCGTTGGGGCCAACCAGATGTGGATCTGTTTGCGTCCTGCCACAATCACAAGCTCCCAGCTTTTGTCTCTCTGTCCAGGGATCCTCTGGCCCTGACCTCGGATGCGCTAGCAATGTCATGGAAGACTTTCAGTTCCTGTATGTCTTCCCTCCAATCCCCCTGCTGGGCAGGGTTCTGCTCAAGATTGCTCTGGAAGGGGTGCCAGCAATTCTGGTGGCCCCCAGGTGGCCAAGAAGAGTGTGGTTCGCAGATGTGGTACAGCTGGCAGTAGATCAGCACGCTCTGCCCTTGGTGCCAGATCTGCCCACTCAGGGCTCACTACGCCATCCCAATTTACAAACTCTGGCTTTGACGGCTTGGCTGCTGAAACCTCCATCTTGATGGAGAAGGGGCTGTCTTCCTCGGTTGTGGATACTTTGATTAAAGCTAGGAAGAAGTCTTCCTCTTCCATTTATTACAGGGTTTGGCGTGCCTACATTGACTGGTGTGAGTCTAAGTCTCTTCCCTGTCGTGTGTTCTCTACTCCCAGGATTCTGGAGTTCCTGCAGCACGGGTTGGAGATGGGGCTCCAACTCAGTACTCTGAAGGGTCAGGTTTCTGCCCTGGCTATTTTCTTCCAGAAGTCCTTTGCTCAGCACCCTCTGATCAGGAATTTTTTCCAGGGGGGTCACTCATGTGCGTCCCCCACGTAAGCCTATGGTGCCTGTTTGGGATCTGAACTTGGTCCTGTCAGCCTTGCAGGGTGCCCCCTTTGAACCTGTGCAGGATGCTGCCTTGGCCATTCTTACGCTCAAGGTTGTGTTTCTGGTGGTTATCACTTCTGTCAGGCGTGTGTCTGAGTTGGCGGCGCTGTCCATTCAGCCCCCCTACTATGAGAGACACCAGGACAAGGTGGTGTTTTGTTTCAAACCTGACTTTCTACCTAAGGTAGTGTCTGCTTTTCATTTGAATCAGGATATAGCTCTTTCTTCTTTGTGCCCTAATCCTAGCAATGCTAAGGAGAGAGTTTTGCACTCTTTGGATGTGGTTAGGTGTCTGAAGTACTATCTGGTGGCTACTGCACCTGAAAACTGATGCTCTTTTTGTGATCCCTTCTGGTCCTAGGAAGGGTTTGGCTCCTGCCAACTGCCAAGTCTACTATCAGCACGTGGATTCGTCAGGCTGTGATTCAGGCCTACTTTGCTAAGGGGAAGAATCCTCCCTTCCGCCTTACTGCTCATTCCACTCGTGCTATTGGTGCCTCTTGGGCTTTTCAGCACCAGGCTTCTGTTGAACAAGTTTGCAAGGCCGCTACTTGGTCTTCTGTTCATACCTTTTCAAAGTTTTACAAGGTTGATGTTAGGGCCTCAGCTGATGCTGTTTTTGGCCGAAAGGTTCTGCAGGCGGCAGTGGTTTAAACTGCCTGCTGCTGCCTTTTTTCTTGGGGATCCCACCCTACTTTATGGACACTGCTATTGGATGTCCCGATTGTAAGTATTATACTTGGAGCAGGACGTACTGTATACTAAGAATAATACAATTCTGTGATTACTCACCTGTAGAATTGGTATTATGAGTATACAGTATGTCCTGCTCAGGTGTTTGTTCTGTCCCCTCTGGCCAGGCGGTCTCTGTCGTGGTGGCTGGACTCAAGGAACCTGCTGGGGGGCAGATCCTTTCTGGTCCCTTGCTGGGAGACTGTCACCACGGATGCCAGTCTGACCGGTTGGGGGGGCTTCTGGAAGTCCCTGCAATTCCAGGGTCAGTGGGGCCCTCAGGAGGCCCACACCCCTATTAACATTCTGGAGTTGAGGGCGATCAGGTTGGTTCTCGCCCACCTAACCCCACACCTGCGGGGTCGGGCTGTCCAGGTCCGCTCGGACAACCAGACGGCGGTTGCCTACATCAATCATCAGGGAGGGACCTGGAGCAGAAGGGCCCTCAGGGAAGTGTCTCTGATTCTGTCTTGGGTGGAGGACAATATTCCTTGCATTTCATCAGTGTACATTCCAGGGGTAGAGAATCTGGAGGCGGACTCTCTGAGCCGGGGGACCTCTCGCCTGGGAGAATGGTCCTTCAGCAACAAGGTGTTTCGCTCCCTGTGTCACCATTTTGGTCAGCCAGATGTGGATCTGTTTGCGTCCCGTCACAATAACAAGCTTCCAGTATTTGTGTCTCTGTCCCAGGACCCTCTGGCCTTGGATGCCCTGGCAATGTCTTGGAAGAGCTTTCAGCTCCTGTATGTGTTTCCTCTGTTTCCTCTGCTGGGCAGGGTGCTGTGCAAGATAGCTCAGTAAGGGGTGCCAGCCATTCTGGTGGCCCCCTGTTGGCCAAGAGGAGTGTGGTACGCAGACATCGTGCAGCTGGCAGTAGATCAGTACGTCCTGCCCAGGATTCCAGATCTTCTCACTCAGGGGCAGCTACGCCACCCCAATTTCCAAACGCTGGCTTTGACGGCCTGGCTGCTGATCTTGATGGAGAAAGGGCTGCCTGCCTCGGTTGTTAACACTATGATCAGGGCTAGGAAAAAGTCCTCTTCTTCCATCTACTATAGGGGTTGGCTTACCTACGTTGACTGGTGCGAGTCTAAGTCACTCCCCTGTCGTGTGTTTTCTATTCCTAGGATTCTGGAATTTCTTCAACATGGTTTTGATCTGGGTCTTCAACTTAGTACTCTTAAAGGTCATGTTTCTGCCTTGGCCATTTTCTTCCAAAAATCCTTTGCTCAGCATCCCCTGGTCAAGACCTTTTTCCAGGGGGTTACTCACGTGCGTCCCCTACGTAAGCCTATGTTACCTGTCTGGGACTTGAACTTGGTCTTATCTGCCTTGCATGGGTCCCCTTTTGAACCCTTGCAGGAGGCCCCTTTGTCTATTCTTACACTTAAGGTAGCCTTTTTGGTGGCTATTACCTCTGTTAGGCGTTTCTTTGAGCTGGCGGCGCTTTCAATCAAGCCCCCTTACTTTGAGAGACACCAGGACAAGGTGGTGTTTCGATTTAAGCCAGACTTTCTACCCAAGGTTGTATCTGCCTTTTATCTCAATCAGGACATTGTTTTTCCTTCTCTGTGTCCTAATCCTAGTAACTCTAAGGAGAGGCTCTTACATTCTCTGGATGTGGTCAGGAACTTGAAGTTCTATTTGGTGTCTACTGATTCCTTCAGGAGGACGGATGCTCTTTTTGTTCTTCCTTCTGGACCTAAGAAGGGTCTGGCTCCAGCTAAATCTACTATCAGCAAGTGGATTCGTCAGGCTGTGATTCAGGCCTATTCTGCTAAGGGGAAGAAGCCTCCCTTCCGCCTTACTGCTCATTCCACTCGTGCTTTTGGTGCCTCTTGGGCTTTTCAGCACCAGGCTTCTGTTGAACAAGTTTGCAAGGCCGCTACTTGGTCTTCTGCATACTTTTTCCAAGTTTTACAAAGTTGATGTTAGGGCTTCAGCTGACGCTGCTTTTGCCTGCAAAGTTCTGCAGGAGGCAAGGGTTTAAACTGCCGGCTGTTACTTTTTGGGGATCCCACCCTACCTTACGGACACTGCTATTGGATGTCCCAAGTGTAAGGAATCTTCTGGAGCAGATCGTGCTGTATACTTAGAGTAATACAATTCTGTGATTACTCACCTGTAGAATTGGTATGAGTATACAGCACATCCTGTTCCACCCCACCCTTGTTATCATTATTCTCAGTTACCTGTTTATGGTGATTGGTCAGATGTTCATTGAATTTTGATTGTTATAGTTCTCCCGGCTTCATTTAACTGCTTTTCAATACTGGGGAATTTGTAGGAGGTCCCTGGTATATATGGGGCCGGGAGGAGCCACTTTTTTGCTGTCTCTGCAGTCCAGCCCCATCTTGTGGATGTATAACCCAAGTGTAAAGAATTTTCTGGAGCAGGACGTGCTGTATACTCATAATACCAATTCTACAGGTGAGTAATCACAGAATTGTATTTTTTGCTGCAGGAATTTACTCCCATCTAGTGCTCGTACCTACCAGGAGTTCAGTGGGTATAGTGAAGGCTGTCAGTTGTGCTTTGCAGAGGTAGTACCTGGCTGGTGTGGAGCTGAGTTAAGCTGCATCTGCCATTTGCTCTATTTACTTCACTATAGTATACAGACAGTATAGACACATTGCCCGTTTATGACCCTTGAGGAGGGGGTTTGACACCGCTGTCATAGGTGGAGACAGGGTGTTGCAATATCATAGCTGTGCTTTTCAGAGAATGTGACCCACATGGTCAATTTCATTCTAATCATTACATGTACAGTTTGGAATGTCCATTCAACCCCTCAGTTGTAAATGGTGGATCTGAGGGAAACTCTGATACCTTGGAATATATTTTTTATGTGTGTGTGTTTGTGTGTTTAGCTACCACTGATGGATGTTTACTAGTTGTAGTCCAGCTTTTATGCAACATAAGAATTTATGTATTCAGGCTACCCTATATAATGAGGTTATCAGAGCAAAGACGGTCAGTCATGCCAAGCCAGGGTTTTAGAGAAAGAGGTGCGAGTCCACTAAAGCAGCATGTTCCACACGTCACAGAATACAGTATAGAAGAGCTACTGTATACTGTAGGAAACTAGAAAAAGATCAAGTTAAAGTCACTCAAAAGTAACCTCAAGGGAAAGCTACAGTTCATTCCTACTCATGTCTTAATTAGAAAACTGGAAAACTTAAAATGCTTGATTCAAATAATTACATAGAATTTGATATAGAGGACAATGTTTATCTGGAGATAAATCTTATTATAATAGATGGTTTCTTCTTAAAGCCAACTGAAATGTGTTTTATTTGGGTTTTACATCTTGGAATAAACAGTGCTGGTGTGTTTTTTTTTTATTGAACCTCATGGGTGGGTTTTTTAGCCTAAATACCGATGTAACTAAAGTTCCCTGATCTGAGGCTGCCATCAGGGTTCTCCCCAAGTTGTTTCAGTACTGTAAATATTAAAGTTGTTCCTAGGTCCAAAATGCATGTTTCTAAAGGTAACACAAATGCAGTCATGGTGATTTTCTACTCATTGCTGAGTTTTGAATCTTTTTACTGAATGTGTTTATGGCAGTTAGGAGATTGGATACCTGATCAAAGTTGTATTCCTTCTGATACATAGGCCTTGATTCACAGCCTCCTTTTCCTTCACTTTCACATGTGTTTGTGTATTTTTTGTGAGTTTTTGCAGCCATTAACGGGATATTTGTGTGTTTTTTCATGCGTATGTGCATTTGCGTTAACGCGAATAAGCATATTCGATGATCGTATTAATATAGGCAAAATTTCGAGTTCACAGGAATGATACATTATTGGTATGGGCTTGCACATGATTCAAAGCCTTGATTGTTGATTAGAATACGACCAATAAAACAAGGGTGTTTCTGTCCAACTTACGGGGTCTAGTTCCTGGTGAAAGTGTGCCGTCGTGGTGTCAGTTGCAGTGTTATGGAGGCCGACTACGTGGATGAATTTGTGCGTCTGCAGCTATGCATCTGTCGGATTTCGTCTTGCTTCACGCATGATATGCCTTAAGTGTGTGTGCGATCAATCGACTGTAAGCGCTGGTGCCTCCAGCTGCTGATGAGCATCTATACAGGTATTTTTTTTATCTTGACATCCTTCCTTATTGTTTAAATAATCTAAATTGTTTTTATTTGTATGTTTATATGCACATTTATAGTAATGTTGCCTTGCATTGTGTATTTTAATGTAGAGCTAAATCTACTTTAAAACATACTTTTTATTTGTACTGTTATATTTTTGTTCTATCCACCCAATATGAAATAATAAGTGGCCTTTAACAATTTGTTTTGTTTATTTATTTTTTTATGAGTCTTAATTTAAGGGGAATCGACATACCCCCTGCTTCCATGTTTAAGGACCTCAATCCTGCGCCATCAGACGCTGCCACATGACGTCTAAAATAGTGCACATCGGAAGACCCACGCTGTTGTTGAGAGGGTATTAGAGTTGCTGAGGAGACGTTTCCCATGCCCTGGAGTGTAGCTGGGTGTATTAATCTGAAGAACAGTTCCTCTGCAGCAGTAACTAGAAGTTTGACTGGATATCCACCTCCTGCTTGCAACCGTATACAAGAATAACTAAAAATATTTTAGAAGGTCATGCACAACATCAACCTGCCCAAGCAACACAACCATCTGTACCCATGCAACTTGTGCTTATTAATCTTCAGCAGAACGGCATACTTTAAAACTGAAAATTTACTTTGTACTTGTTACACACTTGTTACTTTGTACTTGTACTTGTAGCCAAAGCCATACAATGACCCTCACTAAAGCCCACACTCCAAGTGCCACACCACAGGTATCGCACAACTGATGGCCTGTCTGCATCATCCTGGGGACTTGACAAAATGGGTGACATTTGTGGTTGAGGTCTGGATGATGACTAAGAACACATTTCACTGGCTAATGACTGAGGAGGACTTGCTTGGGGGCTGGGCGTGTGTTCTTGGCTGGGCGGGTGACACAGGGCTTTCAAAATTTGAGTATGCGAAGCGGCCTCGAGCAGGAGAGGGTGTATTTTGGGGGGCTAATGTGTGTTGCCCTACTCTTGCCCTTATTACACCTGCATGCTAATGATGTTGTAGTGTGAGATGTGTGAGTAGGGCGAGCAGTATGGCTGTAAGAGGATTCCTTTGGCTTCCTGGTTGTGGCAGTTTTTGTTTGAGCTACAGTCTGCCTCAAAGGAGCTTTTATTTGCCTAGTTGAAGGCCTGGTTGGCTCAACATTCTGAGATGGCTGAGAATGGCCTCTTCCACCAGTATGTTTAGAAGTGCCTTGGCTGGACTTGGTAGCTGGCCTCCCACGGTATTGGCTGGCTGTGCACAGGCTCTTGCTGGCGTTTGCAGTGGCGGTCCTACGATCCATGCTGTGTTTGCCTCTTTTGGGCTCGGTCATCTTGATGTGATAACAGACACATAGCTGTCTCGGCGGCTACCCTTTAAGTAGTTATCACTGTCTATGACGTCAGTGCGTACGGCCGTGCACGCCCCGGAAACTGCTGGGGCGCGCCACAAAACCAAAGAGAAACACCCCAAGATGGCCCCCACACTCTTCACTCGCCAGCAGCAGGAGACTATTATGCGCGTGAGTGTTATTTGCAGGCGTTTATTTGCACGCCAAATGCATGCATAGGCGTTTAGGCATCACGGCCCAAACAAGTGTGCCAAAAATGTAGAATTATACGCTATAAGCCAATGTTTTGTGCGTACATGTGTGCAACACAAAAATGTACTATCCGAGGATAGGTACAGACATTAACAATGATTTAACATGTTTGGGGGAGTGTTGTTTAGGTTAGAAAAAAGCTGCAACTTTATTGAATTTTGATAAAATGGAAGATATTTTTGCATTTAGAGCGCAAAGGAAAATAGATTTGCAAACAGCATTTGATTTAGAACAAGATGAATTGACACCTCGAAGTGACCCAAGAGAGAACCTTGAGAGAGATTTTAAATGGTTACATAACTTAATGAGCAAAGAAATGCGAGTATGGTGGGACATAGCTCCCTTAGACCTACCTTGTCTAGGATTCCAACTTTATATGGGTTACCTAAAATCCACAAAGATCAAAATAACCCCCCACATCGCCCAATAATTAGTGGAATTGGTTCAATCAGCAGCAATTTAGGCACATATCTGGATTGCTTTCTACAACCCCTAGTAAATAAATTGCCGTCTTTTTTAAGGGATAGTCAGCAGGTTCTGCAATTGTTAACAGATGTTGGTGTTGGGCATGCCACTTAGTAACAATAGATATGGTATCCCTTTACACCAACATCCCACATGAAAAAGGAATTTTGGCCTTGAGACACTATCTTGTACAGTCGTCTGAATTATTAATGGTTCAAGTTGAATTTTTAATCGATTGCTTTCAGTTCGTACTAACCCATAACTACTTTTGGTTTGGGGGAGACCTTTTTTTGCAGGTAAAAGTTGTGGCTATGGGGGCAAAGTTTGCCCCTAGCCTAGCAAACCTATTCATGGGCTTATGGGAAGACAATTTTTTCTTCGGAAGACAACAGGGCTCAAGTTTTGGAAACGTTACATAGACGACTGCTTGATAATGGGAGGGTGATGAACAATCCTTTGGGGAATTTTTTAATTTTATTAACCAAATCGATTGGGGAATTTCTTTCACGTATGAAAAAAGCAAAGAAATGGTACACTTTTTAGACCTAGAAATCAGGAAAAGGGGCACAGAATTGGTTACTAAAACATTTTTTAAGGAGACGAGGAGATAGGAATGCCTACGTGCCAATTTCTAGCTGCCACCACCCCAACTGGCTGAGTAACATTCCAAAGGGCCAATTGGTTAGGATGAGGAGAAATTGCAAAGATGATGCAGATTATAAGACTCAAGCTGGAATTATTGGGCAGCGTTTTGTTAAAAAAGGGTATAATAAAATAGCAATAGAGAAAGAAATTGATAACGTAGGAAAAATGGATAGAAAAAAGATGTTGGAGGGAACCCTGCCAAAAAAGAGTTGGGGGAAAAATCCAGCAGAGTTCGCTTTCATCACACAGTTTGGAAAGGACCATAGGGTTTTAAAAAAAGTGTTGGAAAAACACTGGTATATCCTTAAAAATTATGAGATCCTGGGTCCAAAACTACCTGATAAACCTAGATTAATTTATCGGAGACCCCCCACATTAGCAACAAAACTGGTAAAGAGTTTTGTGGAACCGAAACAAAATAAAGTTATGGGTACCATAAAGGACATGAAAGGGTTCTATAGGTGCAAAAAATTCATGGCGTGCAAAAACATGCGGAGATAACACACCCCGTTGTTTTAAGGAGTTTGTATCAAAAACCACGGGAGAAAAATACAAAGTGAACCAATTTATAACTTGTAACAGCGTCAATGTGGTATACTTACTTGAATGCCCGTGCGAGTTACAATATATAGGGAGGACGGGTAGACCACTTAAAATGAGAATCAGAGAGCACCTGTACAATATAAAGAAAGGCATTGAGACGCATAGCGTCTCAGCGCATTTCAAATTGGTACATGGATACAACCCTAAGGGAATCCGGTTCCTGGGGGTGGATACTGTGAAACTTGGTTTAAAAGAAGGAAATATCTTAAGATCTCTCTCCCAGATGGAATCCAAATGGATTTTTAAAATGAAGACTATGAATCCACAAGGATTAAATATCGAATTCGATATAAATTGTTTTATAGGGAAACAATAGATGTATTAAGGGTGCAATATTTATTATTTCTAAAATAAATTAATTTAGATAGGGTTTAATTTACTTTTTAAAATAAATTTTAGGTGTTGAATTTTTTATAGGTTTAGTCTGGTATTAAGTATTAAACAAAAGAATAAAGATATCCGTCGTTGTATATATTAGTAATAGATTTGTTTTATTGTAATTAAGTTTTCAGAGTTAATTGTTGCTATATAATATTTAAGTGTTGTTTTAAGATATATAAGTATTATGCAACTTTTCATAAGTTTTAGTATGTATTGGATAATGTACACATTGCCTTCCACTTCCCCCTTTTTAAAGAATATCAAATATTACCAAGCATCATTGCTTTTTTGATTTTATGATGTATTAAGCAAAGACACTGCATTGGACAAAAAGCAGTAAGCTTAATTGCAAGCCTTTGGAGATGAAACAGTTAACCCCCCATTGTGACGTCACGAGGTGAGGTGAATAAATTAGTGACGATGTGGTGGGCCCGCAGCCTAATGACTAAGTCTGAATAGACGAAACGCGTTGGGCGGGACCCTACCACATCGTCACGACGTTTTTCCTTCAGACAGTTGCGTGCGCCTGAATTTACCTGCGCAGCCCGTGGCCGAGGCAGCGTGGTTTATCTGGTTTAAAGAAACCTGTTACGAGGAGAATTGCAAGGCAACGTTTTTGCTGGAAAGTGTACAGCCCCTTGTTTGTTGATACGCATCTTGATTTGAGTGTCTGGTAAGTGCAATTAAAGCTTTATAACTTTTCAATCTTGGTGTCACACTATGTGCGGTTTGTCTCTATCCCTCCCCTGATTTCAAACTAACAACTATGGAGTCTACAAAGAAAGAAGACGGTTTATAATCAGAGGTTGTCCCATGAGATTTATTTTTTTGTGACGTGCTGGATAAAAATAAAGTATCTGGTATGTGCATTTATATTCTGGTGGCTGGTGTGCACTGTTCATTTATAGGAGCACCGCTGGTGAATTCATCTTCAGAAAAAGAAAAAGTAAAAGAGTTTTTGGACTAATTAAACCTTTGGTTTATCTTGCAGAGTCATGCTATGCTATATACATAGTTTTTTTCTTAGAGTGATAATAATAACCTGCTTGCATAATTAAAGTGATCTGTATAATGCTTTATTTAATGACATCTGTTTTTCTTTCACCTTTTAGATGATGCTGAACCATCGGTATGATTATCTGCCGAACAGCTTTCAAAAACGGACATTGGCACTGGACATTGTAGCCAAGCTGCAGGAGGAAACTGACACCACCTTCACCTACACCCAGATCATCCAGCACTGGTCGGACCTAAAACGCAGGAAGAGGCCCCGGGTGAGGAAATTCTTCCGCCAAAAATTTCCAAGTACGTACATTAACATTACATCTTAGGAATACACTGACCTTAGGCAGGCCTGTGTTTATGAATGCTATTCTCTTCTAGTGAGCGAATATACCTAAAGAATAAGGCCCACCCGGAGTAGAGGAGTCCAGCCAAGGCTGGATAGATCTGGGAGACAGGAAGGTGGTGGCGGACCAGTGCCAATGTCCTCCCCCACCTCTACAAGTCCTGAAGAACAACCCCTGGACCTGTCTGCAGAGAAGGGGCATCAGCTGTTCGGCAGCGAATCAGAGGAGGAGATGCTGGAACAGCAGCACTCAGGTATGATTATCACACAGAAGCACACACAGGTACATGCACGGTCCACGGTGAGCTCGCTTCGGCCCGGCAATTTCATGACCACGGTGGACATCAGGGATGCTTATCTGCACGATATTCCAGGGGCATCAGAGGTTCCTGAGGTTTGCTCTGAAGGATCGGCATTACCAGTTTGTGGCACTTCCATTCGGGATATCCTCAGCCCCCCCCGTGTCTTTACCAAGGTGCTGGCAGGCATCATGGCTATCCTGAGGAACCGGGGTATTAGTGTGCTGCCCTATCTGGACGATTTGCTGATTGCAGCTCAGTCTCTTCAGCAGG
Source organism: Gastrophryne carolinensis (assembly GCA_027917425.1). Lineage (NCBI taxonomy): Eukaryota > Metazoa > Chordata > Amphibia > Anura > Microhylidae > Gastrophryne > Gastrophryne carolinensis. The sequence continues at coordinate 142,619,280 of CM051243.1, read as the reverse complement.
CTGAGAGCGATACCCGGACGCTGTTGTCCACTCTCGAGTATTTTGGCTGGGTAGTCAATTTCCCAAAGTCCTCTATCACTTCCTCAACAGTGAGGTTCTTCCTGGGCATGACGATAGACACCTCTCAGGTCAAGGTCTTTCTACTACAGCAAAAAGTGTTGGGCCACCAGACGCAGGTGCAGGCCTTGCTGTCTTGTCAGCGGCCATCGATCCGTCTGGGGATGAGACTGGTGGGCTTAATGGTGTCATGCTTCAAGGCAGTGCAGTGCCCTTCGCCCAATTTCACATGAGACCTCTTCAGTTGAACCTGCTGACCGTCTGGGACTGGATGCAGGAGTCGTTGGAACAGGAATTTTCACTGTCCCCCCTGGCCAGACAGTCCCTCTTGTGGTGGCTGGACTCCAGAAACCTCCTGGTGTGCAGGTCCTTTCTGACTCCTTGGTGGGAGATAGTTACCACGGATGCCAGTATGACCGGCTGGGGAGGCGTTTGGCAGACGCAGAAGATCCAGGGTCAGTGGGGTCCGCAGGAGGACTGCTTATCCATAAATCATCTGGAGTTGAGAACGATCCGGTTAGTGCTTCTTCGCTTGACTCGCCATTTAAGGGGGCGTGCAATTCAGGTTCACTCGGACAATTAGATGGCTGCCGCCTACATCAATCACCAGAGCAGGACTCGGAGCAAGCGAGCCCTCAAGTAGGTGACTCAGATTCTGACTTGGGCAGAGGAGAATGTCCATGCATATCGGCGGTTTACATCCCCGGGATAGAAAACCAGGAGGCAGACTCCCTGAGCAGGAGTGCTTCACGCCTGGGAGAATTGTCTCTCAGCAACAAGACCTTTCACGCTCTGTGTCTCCGCTGGGGTCAGCCAGACGCAATCACAAGCTCCCAAGGTTCATCTCCCTGTCAAGAGATCATCTGACCCTTGCCACAGATGCTCTGGCAATTCCTTGGACAGAGTTCAGGCTCCTTTATGCATTCCCTCCGCATGCACTCCTGGGCTGAGTGCTGCGCAAGATGGCCCAGGAAGCGGGTACCAACCATCCTGGTGGTTCCTCGCTGGCCGAGAAGGAGTTGGTTTGCGGACATAGTTCAGATGTCAGTGGATCACTACATCATGCCCCACGACTCAGGGCTTCTCACTCAGGGGTCGCTGCGGCACCCCAATTTACGGACGCTGGCTTTAACGGCCTGGCTATTGAAACCTCAATCCTGACGGAAAAGGGGCTGCTGGCCATGGTTGTGCATACCATGATTCAGGCACAGAAGAAGTCTTCTTCCATGATATACTACAGAGTTTGGCACGCCTACATTGCTTGGTGTGAATCCAAGAGTCTCCCTTGCTGCACATTCTCTATTTCTAGGATCCTGGAGTTTTTGCAACACGGCTTAGACTTGGGTCTCCAGCTGAGCACCCTCAAGGGCAAGGTCTCAGCCTTAGCCATCTTCTTCCAGAGATTCATTGCCAATCATAGGTTGATCAAGACTTTTTTCCAGGGTGTCACCCATGTCCGTCCACCGCATCAGTAATACCGGTGTGGGACTAGAATTTGGTGCTTTCTGCTCTTCAGGGTCCTTTCTTCGAGCCCTTGTTCGATGCTGCATTGTCTATTTTGACCCTCAAAGTGTTTTTTTTGGTGGCGATCACTTCTGTGCGTCATGTGTCAGAGCTGGCCGCGCTTTGTATGAAGCTTCCCTACTTTGAGTGGCATAAGGATAAGGTGGTTTTTCGCTTTAAACCTGATTTTTTGCCTAAGGTTGTTTCTCCCTTTCACCTTAATGAGGAAGTTGCCTTGCCTTCTTTGTGTCCAGCACTGACTAATTCTAAGGAAAGGACCATCCATGCCTTGGATGTGGTCAGAGCCATTAACTATTACCTGGTTGCGACTGAATCCTTCAGGAAATCGGATTTGCTCTTTGTCCTTACAGAGTGCTCTAGGAAGGGTTTGTACGTGTACGTAGGCAAGACTAAACGAGCACTCAAGAACAGAATTAGCGAACATAGAAGTTCTATACGGTGAGGAGATATGGATTCTCCAGTTGCCCGCCACTTTTTGGAAAGGGGCCATCAGGTATCTCAACTTAGATTTATGGCCATAGATCATCAACCTCAGATCCGTAGAGGGGGCGATAGAAACAGATTGTCACTCAGACGAGAACTTGATTGCATATTTAGACTAGAGACATTGACTCCAAAGGGCCTGAACGAGGAGATAGACTACACTCCATTTGTTTAATAATACCACCTCTCGATGCATATACTATACCCAGGAATGAGCACACTATCAGGTCCACATCCTCTGGCATCTATGGGCATTTTTGTTTCTCATTATGACATTGTCCTTTGTGGAATTGACGGCGTGGGTGTGTGTGTGTGCGGAGGCATGTGGACACATATGTATGGTCACATGATTATGTGGACATGCATGTGGGTGCATGTGCACTGGCACACGTACCTATGCGGGCCTAGAAATGCATGCACACATATATATGTGTGTGTGTGTGTGTGTGTGTGTGTGTGTGTGTGTGTGTGATTGCAGTCCTTCTTCATTTTTCATTTTCACAGTCTTTTTTATTTTATTTTTTTATTTTTCACTTCATATATTCCACATTAAATGATTTGTTATGGTCCGTAGTAGTGTCATTACATAGGGATCATCAATATAGCCTGGGTAGAAGAAATGTATTTCTCTGGTTACCATTCTATTTACCTGATAATATTTTGAACAATGTCTCTTTAAGAGGGATATAGAGATTATACGACTATCCTTATTTAATACATAGGGACTGGACATTCATTTCAATACATGATTACTCAGATTGATATAAGTCTCATATTTATGGTCGATTTAGCAAGACAATACTTTCATTACTTTCTGAATAAATCAGGATCGCTTTATGGTGTTTTTAAATTGTTTTATTTTTTATCATTTTTGCAGATGTATTGCACGGGTGTATAAAGAGTATCCCCCAAGATGCACGATCATAAGAGAATCCAATTATCCCAGACTTCATCTCAATGACTTAATTCAACTATCGCCTATCGCGTTATACCTCTCTATTTCTATTGTAGCAGCCATTTTCTTGAAGTCCCGGTGTCTGCGCTCCGTGTGCCAGGCTGCTGTGCTGGTATGCGGCGATACGTCATATCTGCCCACCATTTGATGGGCGATATGGCACTTCCGCCAACCAGACTCACCCAGCTGGTCGGGACGCAGACGCCGGATGTGACGTCACGGTCGACGGCAGGAAGTACGCCGTCCGTGACGCTCACTCACTGGCCGGCCAGGGGGATACTGCATATAAAAACGCGCGCTTAACAATGGACCATTATCGCTACCCTGATGAAACGGCCAGTGGCCGTGAAACGTTGGTAACTTTTATGCGATCCTGTATATACATACATTATACAATTTGTGTGGTAATGTCTTGACTCTGCAAACTGTGTGTTTATATATTTTACACTGATGCCGTGATTGGGATGTCATGATTAAGGCATCTTATCTCTGTTGTACATTCATGTGGTCTGTAGAATGATGGAATGGTGTACTTCTGACGCAGACACCATTCAATATACTACATATCTACATTCTGGTTGTTACTCCCTTAACTCTGTGATTGGATCAGACATTGTATGCCAGTAATACAATTTGTGAGTGCTCCTGTGGATACCTTATTATAGATTCCTTTAGACACAGGTAATTTTTTAGTTTAATCTGTTTTTATTGGTGATCAAAAGAAGGTACATACAGGGTGCAGTACATAGAACAGCGTTACGTCCATCAAACAGAACATTACATTACATTACCTTAGGTATAATGCAACACAGTGTGACAGCAACCGTAATAGAAGAAACAAGGTAACAAACCTATAAACAGGAGAGGGAAAAAGAGCGAGGGGGAGAGAAGGGATGGAAAAAAAGGGAAAAGAGGAGGGAGGGAGTACCCCAAACCGGACCAGAGGCACCGATCCCTCCGTCGCAAAAGCTACCGCTCATTGCAACCAGGGAATAGCATGTTGCACCGTAGCGTCCACGTTGTATCAATCTAACAGTGCTCTGAAGCGATCTGAGTCCCGGAAGTCAAACCAACAGGTCCAAGTAGTGATGTATTTTCCTATCAAGCCTTTATCGCCCAGTGTGAGCTCCTCCATTCGACTGATATGTTCGAGCTCCACCACCCACTCAGCCAAGGAAGGGAACCCCCGTGTCTTCCAGTGCCTGGGTATAACAGCTCGCGCTGCCGATAGAAAGTGTCGAAGTAGACCCTTTTTGTGTTGAGATATGGAGCCCTCCACAAGAGAGAGGAGAGTTAATTCAGGGGAGTTGTTTACTCTCCTACCCGTTGTCTCAGCGTATATATCTAAGACCTTTTCCCAGAAAGATCTGATAGCCGGACACCCCCACCATATGTGTGTCATATTTCCTTCCTCTGCCAGGCAACGCCAGCACTTGCTTGCGGTCTGGGGTGCAAATTTATGGATGTCCGACGGACATCTGTACCACCTCGAGATTATCTTAAGATTCCTCTCCTGCGCCGCCCCCTCCAGGGTGGATTTGTGAGTCAGGCTGAACATCTTAGATAGTTCTTCCTCCGAAAAAGACTGACCTATCTCGCTCTCCCATTTAGCTATGTACCCCAACGGGCTCGAATATATATTGGACACTAATGTCTGATACAGCACGGAGAGGGCGTGTGGTACATGTGTCTCGGATGAGAAAAGCTTCTCAAGATCCGTCAGCGGATGGCTCAACGTCTCACCCAGGCGATGGGAAGATATATAGTTGGCCAGTTGTTGGTGGAGAAACCAGGACACATGCACCCCAGGGAATTGTGCTCTAAGTTCCTCCAGTTTAGGGAAGCCCGACCCCCCCCCATGATATGCCGTGTACGTGGGTCTGCTGCTGCCTGCCAACCCAGAAAGGACGAGACCCCCACTCCAGGCGCAAAGTCCGGGTTCCCCACAGGTAATTTTTTACCATACTCTATAGTCCATAACCGGTACTGTTAAGGTTAATATTATCATATATTCTTTTCTTCTTTTTCCAGTAAGGTATTCACAGTTCAAGCTGAACTAGACATCTGAATTAATAATTGTATCCTTTTTCACTATGTGTGTATTCCATAAATTGTGTGCACAGTGTATATAACACACATAGATATGTGTGTATATCTGTTGTAAATATATACTTTTTTTGACACTATAAACTTTGAACATTATTTCTTAAAATATTGGTGTGCTTCCTCTTTTATATAATTTTGTATGGTATTCTAGGTAGGGATATATTGAGGAAAAATCCCAGGGGGTAATAGCATTCTGTCTATCTGTTTACATTTAAGTTCTAATTACGGTGTGCTGACCAATTCATTAATTTTCTCTAGGAAGGGTTTGCCACCAGCCAAGATCACTCTCAGTAAGTGGATCAGACAGGAGGTGGTGCAAACTTATTCTGCCAAAGGGAAAGAACCCTCTTTTCGTATTACAGCTCATTCTTCTAGAGCTATTGGTGCCTCCTGGGCTTTTCAGCACCAGGCATCTGTTGAACAGGTTTGTAAAGCCGCCACTTGATCTTCAGTTCATACTTTTACAAAGTTCTACAAGGTTGATGTTAGGGCCTCAGCTGATGCTGTCTTTGGCCAAAAGGTGCTTCAGGCGGTAGAGAAATGAACTACATGCTGTTCCGCACTAGGGATCCCGCCCTACTGGACACTGCTTTTGGATGTCCCCCATGTCATCACTTTGGGACAACCTGGGCTGGATATAGGGAAAAATACAATTCTGTAAACTCACCTGTAGAATTGTTTTTGAGTATATCCAGTCCAGGTCGTCCCACCCCGCCCTTGTTCAATATCTTGTTTTGCCTGTTATGGTGATTACCATTTTTATTCTTTGACTTGTTGTCCTTAAGGTTTTTTGTTGGAGAGAGTAAGTAACATGGTTTCTTGGCCTCCCGGCCTGTCTTCTCTTACTGCTTTTTAACCACTGGGAAATGATAGAGAGACACCTGCTTTTATAGGGGGCCGGGAGGAGCGACAGCTTTTGATCTTGCAGTCGAGCGCCCCCTGGGGGTGGAATGCCCACATGTCATCACTTTGGGACGACCTGGACTGGATATTCTCAAAAACAATTCTACAGGTGAGTTTCATAGAATTGTATTTTTCCCTATATCCAGTCCAGGTCGTCCCAGTGATGACATGTGGGTATTCCACCCCCAGGGGACGCTCGACTGCAAGATCAAAAGATGTAGCTCCTCCCGGCCCCCTATAAAGGCAGGTGTCCCTCTATCATTCTCCAGTGTTCATCTTGCAGTCTTGGCTACAGAAGATCGTTGGATACTCTCTCAGACTATGGCAGAAGAGCGGGGCCACCTAGCCCATCGGGCGCTGTGGACCCTATTCCCCCTGATCCCCTTTGACCCATCTTGCCTCCCAGCCGCTGGCTGCTATGGGATCGTGATGGTAGAGTGAACGCCGGGGTCTATATGGCGTTTGGCAGAGCTCGGCTCTGGGCCGCAGGCCGTATAATATATAATATATATATATATATATATATATATATATATATAATATATAGGGTAGTCGGCCACAGGCTTATGGTGAGCCTGAGGGGGGGACCCACTTGTTAATTAATGTACCCTCCCTGCCCACAAGCTTTATTGGAATTTTGGCATTGTGACTTTTTACTGCTTCACTGTGTGGCTCCGCGCTGGCTCAGCTTGAGTCTGGAGCATTTATACCTTACCTCCCTCTCTCCCTTGTTGCTGTCTGCTAAGGTTTGCATTACCGCAGGCCTCCTTCTCCATTCTGCGGAGCTGTCCGTGACGGGGAGGGGTGGTTGAAGCGCCGCCGGCTGAGTATGCGGCGCGGCTCCCCCCGCGGCCATGTTCTTTCTGGCCATCGGCCATACTGAAGACTCCCTCAGAGAGGAGATGGGCGGGCGGCTCTGCATGCCTGGCTGGCTGTTTTTGGGCTGCGAGCTGTGATGTCTTGCTGTGGGGCCTGTGTGGGTAGTCGTGTGCTGTGGAGTCTCTTCTGGCTGCTGGCTGCTGCTGTTGCTGCTGAGGATCCCATCATCGGAGCCTGCGAGTGGTCCCAAGGACTGTCCCTCTGTCAGTGTCGTGAGTCCGTCTTTGCATATACTGTTTTATAAAGCCAATTGCCATGTGCTTATTGATGGGCTCTATCCCTTATCTTGTCTTTAGGTCATGGGCTTGTGGTTGAGGGTTCTGGTTCCTCCCGGTCCCCCCTTTTTTTCTTTTTATTAGGAGGGATCACTATAGTTTTGGGCCGTTGGTGTCTTGTAACCTTACCAATTGACCATTTGTAATCCCCATAATGGAGGCATCGGGAGATAGTGAGCTGGGGGCCCCATTTGGACAGGGAAAGCTCTGCCCCTTGTGCAGTAGGAACCTCTTGGCGGATTCAGCACTGTTTGTACCACTTGCGCCAGAGGCATTATTTTGGACCATGACCGGGCGGGCGTCCCTGCTCCTAGCCCATCGCTGCCTGTGGCCTCTCTGGACCCTCCGCTGCTGCACTCAGCCCTCAGCGAGGGAGGAGCCAGCAGGGGGTCCCATGCAGACTTGGCGCATAGGGTGGCCAGTCTTTAGAGACAGTTCTCGCGGACGGCCGCCAAGAAGGCCACGAGTAAGAAACGGCACATCGAGCCCGTTGACTCGGATAATGACGATCTCTTTGATGATCTGGGCTCTGTGGAGGAAGGTGAGTTGCCAGATGATTCCCGTTCCACTGGATTATTCTGCTGGCGATGACAGTATGTCTGTTTTTTCCTCGGACGAGGATGCGTGGCTCCCTGATACGGAGAAGTTGCTTACTTCTGTGTTTGAGACGCTACACATTGTTCCTCCCAGAGCAGCTAAGAGGAAGCAAGGTGATTTGTTTAGGCCCGAAAGACAGAGACGGGTCTTTCCGGAGCAGGCCCATTTTTCTAATATGATTTTCAAGGAATGGGAAAGGCCTAACAAGCTACCATCAGTGCCTAAGAGCCTAGATAGGCGGTACCCCTTCCCAGAGGAGCTGGTTCGGCTATGGTCCCGCCCTCCCGAAGTGGATCCCCCTGTGTCGGGGTTGTCCAATACTACTGTTATGCCATCACCTTATACCGTTTCCTTACGTGACCCGGCTGACAAGCGCATGGATCAGCTGGTCTGCCATGCCTTCACCTTTGCTGGTGGCCTGTTTCGTCCTGTTTGTGCCACGGCAATTGTCTCTTTAGCCATCAGAAAGAAGGTGAGACATCTTGTGGAGAGAACTAAGGCTCGCAAGTAGGCAGAGGAGTACAAGGAACTCAAGGCCTGCATGGAATTCATTGGTTTTGTTGCCTCTGCCATGGACGATGGTGTCCGGATTGGCGCCAGGATTTCGGCCCTGCTTGTTGCCCTCCGCCGCTCGCTCTGGTTGCTGCAAGTCACTTACGAGTATCCCCTTTGTGGGGCACAGGCTGTTTGGGGAGCGCCTGGACCTTTTGGTAAAGGATAGTAGACTCCCTCAGCCTGTTCGGTCCTTTTGGAATCCCTCTGCCTATCGTTCCTTTCGTGGAGGAAGAGGCTCTTCATTTTCAGGTGGCCACAGAGATACCTGGGGTAGAGGTAGGTCACGCGGCTGGCCCAACCCTGCATGGAGAGCCAAGTCCAAGCCCCCTGCCAAGGCATGAGGGAGTGCCCTCAACCATCCGGGTGGGGGGGCGGCTTCTGCTATTTGCTCAAGTCTGGAGACGGCACGTCTCATATCGGTGGATTCAGGAGGTATTGTCCTCCGGTTACAAATTAGAGCTGGCAGTCGGGCCGCCCACAAAATTTCTTCGGTCTCAGATATCCCAAATGCCCTTGAAGGCACAGGGCTTGAGAATGGCCGTGCAGCACTTCCTGCGGTTAGGGGTGATTTGCCCTGTACCTCGTCAGGAGCAGGGTCAAGGCTTTTATTCCAACCTGTTCACGGTTCCCAAGAAGGATGGAACGTTAAGACCTATCCTGGACCTGAAGGGTCTCAACAGGTTTGTAAGAGTCAGAAAAGTGGAAACCTTGCGGTCAGCTGTGAGCTTGCTTCGACCCGGCGACTTCATGACCACGGTGGACATCAGGGATGCTTATTTGCACATCCCGATTTTCCAGAGATATCAGAAGCTCCTGAGGTTTGCTCTGGAGGACCAGCATTACCAGTTTGTGGCTCTTCCATAAGGTGTTGGTGGGCGTCATGGCCATCCTGAGGAACCAGGGCATTTGTGTGCTGCCTTATCTGAACTACTTGTTGATTGCCGCCCAGTCTCTTCCGCAGGCTGAGAGCGATACCCGGACGGTGTTGTCAGGCCTTCGGCTGGGTTGTCAATTACCCAAAGTCTTTTATCACTCCCTCAACAGTCCAATCTTTCCTGGGAATGACGATAGACACCGCTCAGGTAAAGGTCTTTCTGCCACAGCAGAAGGTTTCGGGTCTCCAGATGCAGGTGCAGGCCTTGCTGTCCTGTCAGCGCCAGTTGATACGTCTGCAGATGAGATTGATGGGCCTAATGGTGCCATGCTTCGAGGCAGTGCCTTTCACCCAATTTCACATAAGACCTCTTCAACTGAATCTGCTGACCGGCTGGAACCGGATGCAGGAGTCGCTGGAACAGGAATTTTTGCTGTCCCCCCTGGCCAGACAGTCCCTCTTGTGGTGGTTGGACTCCAGGAACCTGTTGGTGGGCAAGTCCTTTTTGACTCCCCATTGGGAGATAGTTACCACGGATGCCAGTCTGACCGGCTGGGGAGGCGTTTGGCAGACTCAGAAGATCCAGGGTCAGTGGGGTCTGCAAGAGAACCACTTACCCATCTCTTGGAGCTGAGAGCGTTCTGGTTGGTGCTTCTTCGATTGACTCCCCATTTAAGGGGGTGTGCGATCCAGGTTTGCTCGGACAATCAGACAGCTGTCGCCTACATCAATCACCAGGGCGGGACTCAGAGCAAGCGAGCCCTCAAGGAGGTGACCCAGATTCTGACTTGGGCAGAGGAGAATGTTCCCTGCATATCGGCGGTCTACATCCCTGGGGTGGAAAACCAGGAGGCAGACTCCCTGAGCAGGAGCGCCTCGCGCCTGGGGGAATGGTCTCACAGCAACAAGATCTTTCACGCTCTGTGTCTCCGCTGGGGTCAGCCGGATGTGGACCTGTTTGCGTCCAGACACAATCACAAGCTCCCAAGGTTCGTCTCCCTCTCGAGAGATCCTCTGGCCATTGCCACAGATGCTCTGGCAATTCCCTGGACGGGGTTCAAGTTCCTTTATGCATTTCCTCCGTTTCCACTCCTGGGCAGAGTGCTGCGCAAGATAGCCCAGGAGGGGGTACCAACTGTTGACTCCTCGCTGGCCGAGAAGGAGTTGGTTTGCGGATATACCCCTCGATTCAAAGAGCAAAAGTTAATTGATTTCGGATCGAGAATCGTAAGTTTGGGTGGGTGTTAGTGATTTTTTCCTGTTTTTTTGGCCATTTCCGACTCGCACGAGCCTACGTACGATTTCGTATATGCTCTTGCGATCATCGGAAGTTCGTTTCTAAATTTTAGGTTCAAAACCTAAAACTTAGGATCAAAACGTAAAACTTAGGATAATCGGATGTGTTTACGTGTAATTCAGAGAGCAGTTTTCCAACCTCTAAATACGTTTTAAAAGAAAGCCACTGCCGACACCTTTTAGCAGTCGGATTGCTGTTCTTGAACTGGTTTTTTGGCTATGTGGAGGAGTCTGCGCGTCTTGAGCTCCAATGAACTGCATGTATCAGCATGGCCGAGGCCATAAATTGTATGGCAATGCATACCTGATTCAATACATTTCATGTATGCCTTATAAAAGCATTTTAATGTGGACCTTAATTAGTCCTTTGCATGTAAACCTTTATTTTGCAATACATCCATATATTTGCGTTAATTAAAGAAACTTATGTCCTTTGTTATTTATTTTTAAATTGATGTACTCGAATAATATTTTTAGTTTGAATTTATTGGTGTAGTTGTTTACCTTTGCTTTGTTTAATTATTTAAGCACATCTTTGGTCAGATGCATCACACTTACTGAGGAGAGGAGAGCGGGATAAAGTGCAGGATGTGGGTTACTGCTGTATTTTGCACAGACACAGCAGAGCTGGGGGCACGGAAAGGTCAGAAATCAAAGAATGCAGAGTAACACAGTCACAAGGCCCTTTCTGTTTGCAGGCTGCCCGAGAATACCTGACCCGCCATCTTGGCTGTTTCTAGGCTCATAACATGCAGAAGTTGCTGGGTGTTTAATTTTTGAGAGCAAATCTGTATGTAGAGGGTGTGGGTAACCACACCAAAAATTTAAAGTTGTACCATTTGAAGCCAAAATATTAAAATTAAATCCACAAGTAAAAAATGCAAGTTAACTAAAAATTAAACAAAGTAAGATTTACTTATGCAAATGCATTCATTAATGGTTGGTTACTACAAAATGAATGAAATAAAGCAAAATAAAAGACCAAATATTTAGAATGCACTTTAATGAGGTAAGTTTGTAGTGCGCAGCCGCAAGATCAGAAGGATTTACGTCCAGACAAAAAAGGAAAAAGGGCAAAACCAATGTTGCAACCTGAGAAATGAAACTGAAAATTCAGGATGGAAACTGACATAGGTCTGATTCGCGAACTGCCATACGAACGGACGTACATTTTAGGATAGAAACGTATTACCTTATAAGAATCACTCGCAAGTTCATACGAGCGCACGAGCGTTCGGGAAAAATAGGATGATCGGCACCTAAATCAAAGCTGTTACATGTTTCTTTGAATCGACCCCATAGTTCAGATGTCAGTAGATTGTTACATCATGCCCGACGACCTAGGGCTTCTCAGGGGTCGCTGCAGCACCCCAATTTACAGATGCTGGCTTTAATGGCCTGGCTATCGAAACCTCAATCCTGACGGAGAAGGGGCTCTCGGCCATGGTTGTACATACCGTGGTGCAGGCACGGAAGAAGTCTTCCTCCATGATATATTAGAGTTTGGCGCGCCTATATTGCTTGGTGCGAGGCCAAGAGTCTCCCTTGCCGCACATTTTCTATTTCCAGGATTCTGGAGTTTCTACAACACGGCTTAGACTTGGGTCTCCAACTGAGCACCCTCAAGGCCAGGTTTCGGCCTTAGCCATCTTCTTCCAGAGATCCATTGCCAACCATAGGTTGATCAAGACCTTTTTCCAGGGAGTCACCCATGTCCGACCACCGCGTAAGTCAGTATTACCGGTGTGGGACTTGAATTTGCTCTTCAGGGTCCTCCTGTCGAACCTTTATGCGATGCTGCATTGCCTATTTTGACTCAAAGTGGTCTTTTTGGTAGCGATCACTACTGTGCGTCGCGTATCAGAGCTGGCCACGCTCTGTATGAAGCCTCCCTATTTTGAGCGGCATAAGGATAAGGTGGTTTTTCGCTTTAAACCTGATTTTTTTGCCTAAGGTAGTTTCTCCTTTTCACCTTAATGAGGAAGTTGTCTTATATTATACTGGATCTACACACTACAAACCCGGGCCCCGAGGGTCCTGAATGAAGAAATAGACCTTACTCCATTGCTATGACCTCCTAGTGTCTACTTTTCCTTTCACTCCACTAGACACCGATATACCACACCTAGATAGACTCATATAGGCATTATAGCGAACCCTATAATCCACAAACTTTTCCATGACAAAAGGCCTATATTCTCTATATTCTCTCTCACTCATTGCCTTGTCTGTTACAGGTGTATTGCATGCATACTGGACTCCACTTTGGGATGCCCCCTCTGTCTCCGCTCCGGTGCTAATTGATGACTACTTACCAGTTTTCCAATCCAGCAGTGCCCGATGACTACAGGAGGTAATACAACCCTCTTTGCTAACACCCTCTCACCTGACTACTAGACAATTGCGCCCCTGCTTGTTCATCCGGCACTTTCTCACAGCATGAGTACCCCGGGAGAAACACATTGGGCATCCCAAGGATGGAGACCTCAGAGACACTTATTCCCCAACATGAAGGCTGCATTCCACTCCGGGCATTCTATAGGAGGATACCATTTCTGCATTACAAGATCCAGTGTCTTTACGTGTAGTCTAAATAACTCTATTAGGAAGAATACCTAATAGACACTCATTTGCCAGCATATACACTGTGTATCATCTAGGGCATCCCATATTTGGATACCACTACCAATCGCTTGGACTTATGTCCTAGCACACATCGTAGAAAAAATTCTATCTGCCAACACCCACTTATTCTATCTATAGTTATTGCCTGAATCGCCGTTTTTATCCTTTGATTTTAACTAAGTGTGTCCTTTATTTTTAGATTACTGGTGCTCCAATCGACATATTACGAACGGACCATCTCTCCCTTGAAAGAACTGATGACAACTCCCCCAAGACAGCATATTTTATTTATATCGCTGTACACTCTATGATTTCTGACAGTTACTCTATACTACCTGCTTTAACCCTTTAAACGCCAGCCACGTAAAATGTACGTGGCTGCCTCCCCTGCAGTTAACCGCCGGCCACGTAAATTTTACGTGCCTGACTTTCCCCACTAATAGTAAAAAAAGTTTTTAAAAAAGTCACTTACCTGACCCCTCGTTCGATCCGGCCGGGTCTCCTCTTCAGCCAGAGGGGCTCCGATGGCCTATTGGGGCTCCTCTGGCTGCAGGGGAGTGCCCAAAATAGGGTGCCCCCCCCCGTTTCAGCAGCCGCCGGGATTGCCTGCAGTTCAGCTTTCAGATGCCAGTGAGGGCTGGACAGAGGAGGAGGGAGGTAGGCGATCCTCCGATCGCCTGCCTCCCCCCTCCTCTGCCCAGCCGTCACCTGCATATGACCTGCATTAACCCCTGGCCACCCAAATGACCTGCCTCCCCAAGGGGGGGCAGAAGAACCGTGGCCCTAGGCTATGACAGCTTGTAGGGGGTTTTAACCCTTAAAAATCCCCCCAAAAAATGGGGTCCCCCTCCCTGGGAGGGGGGACCCTATGTCATTTTTTTTTTAATTAACCCTATGTTACCTGTAACCCAGTAGGTATAAAAGGCTTCCAGCAGCAGCAGGAGAGCAGAAGCCTAAGTGATCAGCGTGGGACACAGGGATGGATGGGAGTATTAAAAAAAAATAATAAAAAAAAAATATTTTTTTTTAATAAAGTTATTTTTAAAGTGTGTCTCTGTGTGTTCTTTTTTTTTACTTTTAACCTTTTGTGAACTGATAAGAGATCTATGAGACCCCTATACCAGTTCACAAGGCTCTGGGTCTGGCAAGTCACCTGCGGCTAGTGGGTGACTTGCCATTAACCCCGAGACCCCCCATTACCTGCCTCCCAAAAAAAACCTTATATTCCCCCAAGAAATGACCCCACACCAATTTTTTTTATTTAACCCTTTATTTTGTGGATAGTAGTTTTATTTTATTTGTAAATGTTATAAAGTGCTCTTTTCAGTTTAGGGGATCACCTGGACAGGAACGGGGGGCTACCGATACATATGTGGTATCATTGTAATCGGGAGAAATGGGGCTTTCACATGCAATATGGTTTTCTTTAATAAAATAAATGTTTTTGTTAAAATAAAGGAGACAATTTAAAAAATATATATATATATATATATTTTTTACTTATTTACTTAAAAATATATAAAAAAGTAGAAAAAATACAAACAAGACATTTCATGTTAAAGTCTAAACTCTGCCACAAAAATAAAATATGCCATTTTCTTGGAAATTCCTGCAAAAATCACAGTTAAACATCACGCAAAATGGTGAAAAGTATCCTGTCAGCAGAGGGTGACAAAATCTCAAGTAGGCTGGCAGTTAAAAGGTTACAGGTACTTGTGCATGTTGGGTATTGTTCTGCTCGGGGGACCTTGCGCTTTCAGATTTAGCTTGTTCTTATTGGCATATTGATATTTTAGGAAAAGTTGTTTTTTATTCTGCTTTTTTTTGTGAAACCCTGTGCAACCTAAGAATTCATCGAGATATTACTACCAGAAAGATGAGCCCACTACAACAAGCTGGGTACGCTTAGAAAGCGTAACGTGTACTTTCAGGGAATATATGGTTTATCAGGGATATTCCAAATATAAAGGGTTGTTTTGGTAGAAAAAGCACAAGGTGCGCACTTTGTCTGCAGAGCTGAAATTTTGAAGTAAAATTACCATTATGCACATGCTTTACTTTGGTGTGTTTGGCAACTCTCTCCTTGACAGAACCTATGCATGTTGGGTATCGTTCTGTTTGGGGGATGTTGCTTTTTCAGTTTTTTTCTGGTTTGCATATAGTTTTTTTTAGGAAAATGTGGTTTTGATTCTGCTTTTTTATTAATTTTTAGGGAAACCCTGTGCAACCAAAGAAAACATTGAGGGATTACTTCCAGAAAACTGCTCCTATGTCAACAAGCCTGGTATGCCAAGAAAGCCTGAGGTGTATACTTCCAGGGAATGTGTAGTTTGTTGGGGGTATTTCAAATGTAAAGGGTTGTTTTTCTTGAAAAACTGCAAGGTGTGCATATTGCATAGCATAGTTGTATTTTATCGGAAAATCTCCTAAAGCGTTGTTTCAGTTTGGGGGTGTCTCCTGGGCAGGAAAGGGTGTCTACTTATACATATGTGGTACCGCTGTAACCGGGAGAAATTGGGGTTTCACACACAATAAGATGTTTTGACAAACTTACATTTTTTATTACAAAAAAACACTACAAATTTTTTAATTTTTTTGCACAATTTTCACCCCAAAATATTGAGAATACACTTAGAAAATGACAAACAAGACATGTTAAAGCCCATGCTCTGCTGAAAAAAACAATATATTACTTTCCTGGGAAATCCCTGGAAATCCGTTCAAGAATCACAGTTGAACATGGGGAGCGCAAAATAGTGCAAAATGGTCTGGCAACAAAGGGTGACAAAATGTCAAGGTAGGCTGGCGGTTAAAGGGTTAATCCAGCGACGTGCTGTCTCCCGGCAACGATGGCCCCGTGCGCCATGTCAATTACGCCACTGGCTGGCACTACACACAGTGGCCAGCTGAGCACGGAAGTGACATAGGCCGGGACCTCGGAACCGGAAGGGACGTCCCGGGCTTCGCTCCACGAGCGTGCCCGGAAACACCACACTGGCCAGCCAGGGGGGAGAGATATAACAGCATTATTCAGGTAACGCAGCTATCGCAAGCCTTGAGAAAGGGGCCGTGGGTTCCGGAATGTGGGCATTGGAATTTTCTTTTTGCTATCCCAGGTTACACTGTGCCTTAGGGTAATGACATTCATGTTATTGATTATTACTTTGCAATGAAAAGTGGCGTCATGATTATATACTGTATATCATTTGTTCTTGGGTCTGTTCTTGGGTCATCTTCTGGTATGATGCAGGGCGCCTTTATGGACTGACCAGAATATTACTATTACATATGCTGTGTGTACATATATTTGTTGGATTTGTTTCCTTGACTCAGTCCTCAGCGCCTATCACGCATACCCCTCATCAGGATCGTGACAACAACCCCCCCATAGACTACAAGAGATTTGGTTGGTTACCATATTATTACATTACTATAGCCAGTGTTAGTGCTAATGTTCATGCATATGATTTTTTCCTTTTTTTGGAGGTGATATAGAACGCTCCTGATGACAATGTGAACCCAAATGTCCACAGAAATTTGCTGACTGTATCCTTTTTCAATTTCTGTATATTATTGATGTAAATATTGTTACTCTGCTGTGAGACTTCAATACAATATTATTTGCATATGCATACTTGTGTTAGTGGTGTGCTTCTGATCCAACCAACTAATATACTGTATGTTGCAGAGGTACCAGGTGGTGAGGCACCTCAGGGCTAGTATAAGCACCCCCCCCCCCAATTTTTTTCTAAAGGTATATTCAGTCTCTTGGTGTGCCGACTACCAACCATTAATTTTGTGAAGTTGTCTTACCTTCCTTGTGTCCGACTAATTCTAAGAAAAGGACCCACCATGCCTTGGATGTGGTCAGAACCATTAATCCGGACCTTCAGCATGATTTATTGAAAAGCCAAAACCCTTAAAAAACGATTCCCCAGCATCTAAAATTAATATATTTTAAGTTTTTTGTCACATTATTCTTTCCCCCACTGGGCTGCAACTCTGTTCAGGACTTTAGGATACGGGCACCGCCATCTTTACTCGGAAACATCACACTTACTGAGGAGAGGAGAGTGGGATAAAGTACAGGGGGCGGGTTATAGCTGTGCTTTGCTCAGGCAGAGCAGAGCTGGGGTCAGGAAAAGGTCAGCAATTCCAGAATGCAGAGCAGAACAGTCCAAAGGCACTTCCTGTTTGCAGGCTGCCTGATGTCCCATGAGCCGCCATCTTGGATGTTTAAAGGTTAATAACATGCAGTACATGCAGGTAGGATGATTTTTAATGTAAGCAATCTGTATGTACAGGGTGTGAGAAACATACAAGATAGACTCCTATTCAGGGTGAAGGTCCGCTTTAAGTATTACCTGGTTGCTACTGAATCCTTCAGGAGATCGGATTTGCTTTTTGTCCTAACAGAGGGCCCTAGGAAGGGTTTGCCACCAGCCAAGTCCACTCTCAGTAAGTTGATCAGACAGGCGGTGGTACAAGCATATTCTGCCAAGGGGAATGAACCCCCTTTTCGGATCACAGCTCATTCTACCAGAGCTATTGGTGCCTCCTGAGCTTTTCAGCACCAGGCATCGATTGAACAAGTTTGTAAGGCCGCCACTTGGTCTTCAGTTCATACTTTTACAAAGTTTTACAAGGTGGATGTTAGGGCCTCAGCTGACGCTGCTTTTGGTCGAAAGGTGCTTCAGGTGGTAGTGAAATGAACTACGTGCTGTTCCACACAGGGGATCCTGTCCAAATGGACACTGCTTTTGGATGTCCCACATGTCATCACTTTGGGACAACCTGGACTGGATATAGGGAAAAATAACATTCTGTGAAACTCACCTGTAGAATTGTTTTTGATTATAGGCTCGATTCAGAGAGACAAATAAAACCTTCCGTTTTAGTGCCGATGTCGTATTATTTTCAAATGCTCCCGCTCTCGTATGAGTGTGCAAGCGATTCTATGCATGCATTGAAAACCTTCTGTAAACTTTCCGTCCGTTCGTATGCCAGAGTACGAGTACGAGGATGTCATTTTCCATCGAGCCTTTTCTGTTTCATTTTCTCAGGTAACAACGTAGGCTTTCATTTTGCCCTTTTCCCATCGTATCCTCCCACGAATCCTTTACGTTTCCTGATAGATTCTGTTTCCCTTTTACAAAAAATAATCGTCCAGATGGAAATACTTATGATCTTGCGCCTGCGAACTACAAACTTAACTCATTAAAGTGCTCGCCTACATATTTGTCACCCTCACTTCTACTACAATATTTAGCTAAACCCCCTTAGCACTATCCTCCAGCTTCCCTTTTGGACCCTTAAAGCTCACCCCAACCCCTTAGCACTATCCTCCAGCTTCCCTTTTGGACCCTTAAAGCTCACCCCAACCCCTTAGCACTATCCTCCAGCTTCCCTTTTGGACCCTTAAAGCTCACCCCCAACCCCTTAGCCCTATCCTCCAGCTTCCCTTTTGGACCCTTAAAGCTCACCACAACCCCTTAGCCCTATCCTCCAGCTTCCCTTTTGGACCCTTAAAGCTCACCACAACCCCTTAGCGCTATCCTCCAGCTTCCCTTTTGGACCCTTAAAGCTCACCCCAACCCCTTAGCGCTATCCTCCAGCTTCCCCTTTGGACCCTTAAAGCTCACCCCCAACCCCTTAGCGCTATCCTCCAGCTTCCCTTTTGGACCCTTAAAGCTCACCCCAACCCCTTAGCGCTATCCTCCAGCTTCCCTTTTGGAATCTTAAAGCTCACCCCAACCCCTTAGCACTATCCTCCAGCTTCCCTTTTGAATCCTTAAAACGTACCCATACCACTTCGCGGTTAGGTTCTTCTTCCATTTTAGGCCCCTAAAACTTACCCAAACCACTTCGCAGTTAGGTTCTTTTTCCATTTTAGGCCCCTAAAACTTACCCAAATCACTTTGCGGTTAGGTTCTTCTTCCATTTTCGGCCCCTAAAACTTACCCAAATCACTTCGTGGTTAGGTTCTTCTTCCATTTTTGGCCCCTAAAACGTACCCAAACCACTTCGCGGTTAGGTTCTTATTACATTTTAGGCCCCTAAAACTTACCCAAACCACTTCGCAGTTAGGTTCTTCTTCCATTTTAGGCCCCTAAAACTTAGCCAAACCACTTCGCGGTTAGGTTCTTCTTCCATTTTAGGCCCCTAAAACTTACCCAAACCACTTCGCGGTTTGGTTCTTCTTCCATTTTAGGCCCCTAAAACTTACCCAAACCACTTTGCGGTTAGGTTCTTCTTTCATTTTCGGCCCCTAAAACTTACCCAAACCACTTCGCGGTTAGGTTCTTCTTCCATTTTCGACCCCTAAAACTTACCCAAATCACTTCGCGGTTAGGTTCTTCTTCCATTTTCGGCCCCTGAAACTTACCCAAACCACTTCGCGGTTAGGTTCTTCTTCCATTTTTGGCCCCTAAAACTTACCCAAACCACTTCACGGTTAGGTTCTTCATCCATTTTAGGCCCCTAAAACTTACCCAAATCACTTTGCGGTCATCTGAATCTTCATCTCTAAATATGTATTGTAGCCTTCGTTTGTTTTTAATGTATTTGTGCAAAAAATGACACTGAAATTTTTTTTGTTTTTTTTTTAATAGCAGAATGCCATTTTTGTTTGTTTTAAAACATTTTTTTTTTTTAAAAAGCCAATGTGACAATTTTTTTTTTTAGGTTTAAAACATTAAAAATTTGTAAAAATTTAAAAACTTTAAAATATATACATATATACAACACAGTGACAGGACCCAGGACACTAGTCTTCTTCTGCTGTCCCCAACGAGTCAACCAGCTGCTGCATATCGGCCACCAACTCAAGGACCCTTCGATTCATTGCTTCCACTCTTGGAGTTGGCAGCAGGAGGCCAAAAATTGGATGAATCACACCCTGGAGTTGCAAGCAGCAGCAGGAGCCCAAACATTGCTTTAAAGAGACACTGGAGTTGGCAGCAGGAGCCCAGAAATTGGATGAATCACACCCTGGAGTTGCAAGCAGCAGCAGGAGCCCAAACATTACTTTAAAGAGACACTGGAGTTGGGAGCAGGAGCCCAAACATTACTTTAAAGAGACACTGGAGTTGGCTTCAGGAGCCCAAAAATTGGATGAACCACACTCTGGAGTTGCAAGCAGCAGCAGGAGCCCAAACATTGGCTGAAAGAGACACTGGAGTTGGCAGCAGGAGCCCAAAAATTGGATGAATCACACCTGGAGTTGCAAGCAGCAGCAGCAGGAGCCCAAACATAGCTTGAAAAAGACACTGGAGTTGGCAGCAGGAGCCCAAAATTGGATGAATCACACCCTGGAGTTGCAAGCAGCAGGAGCCCAAGCATAGCTTGAAAGGGACACTGGAGTTGGCAGCAGGAGCCCAAAAATTGGATGAATCACACCCTGGAGTTGCAAGCAGCAGCAGCAGGAGCCCAACATTGGCTGAAGAAGACACTGGAGTTGGCAGCAGGAGCCCAAGAATTGGCTGAATCACACCCTGGAGTTGCAAGCAGCAGCAGGAGCCTAAACATTACTTTAAAGAGACACTGGAGTTGGCTTCAGGAGCCCAACAATTGGATGAATCACACCCTGGAGTTGCAAGCAGCAGGAGCCCAAACATTGGCTGAAAGAGACACTGGAGTTGGCAGCAGTAGCCCAAAAATTGGATGAATCACACCCTGGAGTTGCAAGCAGCAGCAGCAGGAGCCAAAACATAGCTTGAAAGAGACACTGGAGTTGGCAGCAGGAGCCCAAAAATTGGATGAATCACACCCTGGAGTTGCAAGCAGCAGCAGCAGGAGCCCAAACATTGGCTGAAAGAGACACTGGAGTTGGCAGCAGGAGCCCAAAAATTGGATGAATCACACCCTGGAGTTGCAAGCAGCAGCAGGAGCCAAAACATAGCTTGAAAGAGACACTGGAGTTGGCAGCAGGAGCCCAAAAATTGGATGAATCACACCCTGGAGTTGCAAGCAGCAACAGGAGCCCAAACATTACTTTAAAGAGACACTGGAGTTGGGAACAGGAGCCCAAACATTACTTTAAAGAGACACTGGAGTTGGCAGCAGGAGCCCAAAAATTGGATGAATCACACCTGGAGTTGCAAGCAGCAGCAGCAGCAGGAGCCCAAACATAGCTTGAAAAAGACACTGGAGTTGGCAGCAGGAGCCCAAAATTGGATGAATCACACCCTGGAGTTGCAAGCAGCAGGAGCCCAAGCATAGCTTGAAAGGGTCACTGGAGTTGGCAGCAGGAGCCCAAAAATTGGATGAATCACACCCTGGAGTTGCAAGCAGCAGCAGCAGGAGCCCAAACATAGCTTGAAAAAGACACTGGAGTTGGCAGCAGGAGCCCAAAATTGGATGAATCACACCCTGGAGTTGCAAGCAGCAGGAGCCCAAGCATAGCTTGAAAGGGACACTGGAGTTGGCTTCAGGAGCCCAAAAATTGGATGAATCACACCCTGGAGTTGCAAGCAGCAGCAGCAGGAGCCCAACATTGGCTGAAAGAGACACTGGAGTTGGCAGCAGGAGCCCAAAAATTGGCTGAATCACACCCTGGAGTTGCAAGCAGCAGCAGGAGCCCAAACATTACTTTAAAGAGACACTGGAGTTGGCTTCAGGAGCCCAAAAATTGGATGAATCACACCCTGGAGTTGCAAGCCGCAGCAGCAGGAGCCCAAACATTGGCTGAAAGAGACACTGGAGTTGGCAGCAGGAGCCCAAAAATTGGATGAATCACACCCTGGAGTTGCAAGCAGCAGCAGCAGGAGCCCAAACATAGCTTGAAAGAGACACTGGAGTTGGCAGCAGGAGCCCAAAAATTGGATGAACCATACCCTGGAGTTGCAAGCAGCAGCAGCAGGAGACGAAACATTGGCTGAAAGAGACACTGGAGTTGGCAGCAGGAGCCCAAAAATTGGATGAATCACACCCTGGAGTTGCAAGCAGCAGCAGGAGGCCAAAAATTAGCTTGAAAGAGACACTGGAGTTGGCAGCAGGACCCCAAAAAATGGATGAATCACACTCCGGAGTTGCAAGCAGCAGCAGCAGCCCAAACATAGCTTGAAAGAGACACTGGAGTTGGCTTCAGGAGCCCAAAAATTGGATGAATCACACCCTGGAGTTGCAAGCAGCAGCAGCAGGAGCCCAAACATTGGCTGAAAGAGACACTGGAGTTGGCAGCAGGAGCCCAAAAATTGGATGAATCACACCCTGGAGTTGCAAGCAGCAGCAGCAGGAGGCCAAAAATTGGCTGAAAGGCACACCCTGAAGTTGGCATCAGCAGAAGGCCAAAAATTGTTTGGAAGGCACACCCTGAAGTTGGCATCAGCAAGAGCCCAAAAATTGGCCTAAAGACATAAATATGTTTTGCACCATTTGGAAAGTGTAAAACGTGGCACCATGCTGAATCTATTCGCATGCATCAGGCATTGGTGGGTGGAAATTCTGGCTGATCCATCCCTGATTCATTTTGACAAAGGTGAGTCTCTCCACATTTTTAGTTGACAGACGAGTTCTCCTCGCCGTAACTATGGCCCCCGCCGCACTAAACACCCGCTCAGATGGCACGCTACTTGCCGGGCAGGACAGCTTTTCCAGGGCAAACTCTGGTAGTTGCGACCACAAGCCAAGTTTGGCTGCCCAGAAGTCCAGCGGATCCTCAAGGTGTGTTGGCATGGCCATGTCAAGGTATGACATGACCTGCTGGTTGAGGTCCTGCTCCAGGTCTTCCTGCTGCTCATGAGTAGCCTCACTATGCGGGTGTAGAAAGCTAGTGTCATTAGCGACTGAAGACTGAGGCTGCTGCTGATGGAGCTGCTGCTGCTGCTCCTGCCAACCCCCCCAGCAGCCATGGCAGTGGAAGGTGAGCGCAGAGGTTCCCCCGAGTCAGACCTGCGAGAGTATGGACCATGGCGCAGATAGGCATCAGCCAACTGACTACGTAGAATGTCTTTGTAGTAGTTCAGTTTGTCCTCCCTCTCAGCGGGTTTAAAAAATCCCCCCATTTTGTGCTGGAAGCGAGGGTCCAATAAGGTGGAGAGCCAGAAGTCATCCCGCTGACAAATGGAAACAATTCTGGGGTCACTACGCAAGCATGTGAGCATGCTTCCTGCCATTTGCGCAAGTGACTCGGAGGGCCTACCTGTCTACATCTCCACTGCATACTGCCACGGTGTGTCCGGGTCCTCTGTCTCGCCTTCCTCAAAACCCTCTAGCTCCTCTGGCTGCTCCTGCTCCTCCTCTCCTGTCCACTGACTAGATAAACCAGCCATTTCGCCAAGCCTAAACTTTTTTTTTTTAAAGTTTCTTTTTATTGCAGTTCAACAAACATCAAAACACCAAAACAAGTTACATATCACTTTGGGGTGCCTCAAGCACCCATTTCAATTGCAAAGATTCAATGAGCATTTTAGACATGACAACCATTCACCCACACCCATACGTTCTGGACTCCGAGATCTAGTTAACTACTCACTGGGATGGAGTTACAGGTCGGTGCACCACGTCCCCCAGGATATTTCTTCGTCCCCCCATTTCCACTTTAACCCGTTCAGTACCTCGACCAAGCCATGGGTGAGCATCCTCACCCTATAAAGCAAGCCCACCCCCTCCCTTAGTTATCCACTGAAGCGGTGTCCTGACTCTGTAGCCAGGGACCCCACACCTTCTCAAATTTATCAGGCACCCCCCTGGCCGCGTATGTCAATTTATACATAATAAGTTTCTGGTTAACTAGAGCTTTCCACGCCTGTACGGATGGTTTGGCCGGGTGCTTCCAATTGAGTAGGACACATTTCCTGGCATAGAAGAGCAGCAGCCTAAATAGTGACTTCAGCGCTGTCGTCTCCGACAGTGGTTCAACCACCCCCAGAAGACATAAAGAGATCGAACCGGTGATCCGGGCGCCCACCACCCTGCCAATCAGATCCATCACCTCTTCCCAGTATCTCGCCAGATCTGCACAGGACCATGTCATATGCTCCCACGTACCAGCCTCCCTCTCACACCTGGGACATAAATCACTAGTCAGTAATCCCATCCTATACAAACGTATCGGTGTGATGCAGGCTTGGTGTATCCACTTGGTCTGGATAAATCTGTCTCTGGCTTCTATGACCGATGAGTGTAGGTTATCTAAGATTTCTTCCCAGTCATCCGGGTCTAAGGTTCGATCCAGACCCTGCCACTTGCTTTCAATTTTCCCTCTAGGGGACTCCAGTCCACAAGCAACCAGGCACTTGTACAATGTAGAGACCAGCTTTTTCAAGTCCGTCCCTCTGACCGCACTCTCCACTTGGGACACCGAAAAATTCGGACTGTCCCTGTGGAACTGAGTCTGCAGGGCGTGCCTGAGTTGCAGATAGCGGAAGAAGTCCCGGTGGGAAATCCGAAGCGTCTCCCTAATTTGGTTGAACGACATAAGCACTCCTTCCTTGTAGACCTGACCCAACGTCTGGAGGCCTCTACCATCCCAGAACTGCGGGTCCTGCATAGAAACCAACTCAGGGAGCTTGGGGTTGTGCCAGAGTGGAGCAAAGGGGGACCAATGCTGGGCTTCATCCGGATTCTTGTTCAACTTGGCCACTCTATCCCATATATTACACACTCCCCTCATAACACCGGTTGCCTCCCGGACCCCCCTGGACCCCCCTATACACCAGGGAGGACAGTCTCCTAGAGGAGCCCAACACCGCCACCTCCAGACTCACCACCGGGTTGTTCTGCGGCTGACAGAGCCACCAGTGCACAAACAGGAGCTGCGCAGAATAGAAATACAGTTGCATGTGTGGGACCGCCAGTCCCCCCTCCGTTACTTGTGCTTTCATTATTTGTCTGTTAAGCCTAGGTGGAGACTGCCCCCAGATAAAGGAAAACAGGATCGAATCCAATGTCTTGAAGTGGGAGACGGGTAGCAACACTGGTGAAGCCTGATATATATATATATATATATATATATATATATATATAGAAATTTTGGAAGGAATATCATTTTATATATATTGATTCTGCCCATGACTGACAGCGGTAAGTTCGCCCACTGAGTGACCCGCTGCTTTAACTTTGACACGACTGGGGAGATATTTTAGAGATATGAACTCGCTTGGTTGCCTACTAATCAAGATCCCTAGGTATTTAAATTGTTGAACTATTTTTAATTGAGACCTAGCGGAGATGTCCGGGGAAGTAAGCTCATCCACTAACATTAAGCTGGATTTGTCCCAGTTAATCCTCAGCCCTGAGAACCCCCCAAACGCAACAATAGTGTCTAGAGCTGCGTCTAGACACTTATGGCCATCCGCCAGGTATAGCAGTGTGTCGTCTGCATAGAGAGATATCTTTTCCTCCACTGCTCCCAACTTCCATCCAGAGATACTTGGGGAACTCCTGACAATAATCGCCAGGGGTTCGATAGCTAAGGCAAAAAGCAGCGGCGATAGTGGGCACCCCTGTCTGGTTCCTCTAAGCAACGCAAATGAATTAGAGTAACACCCATTGACCCGTATCCGGGCTGTTGGCCGTTCTTATAGCAGTTTGACGTATTTAATAAAGCTAGCAGGAAGCCCGAATCTTTCTAATACTGCCCAAAGATATTCCCATTCGATCGAGTCAAAGGCTTTCTCATTATCTAATGAGATAATCACCCGTTTTCCATGGTTATCATGTACAATCTGGAGGTTGGACATCAGTCTGCGGAGGTTCACACTTGTGGTATGCCCTGGCATGAACCCTGACTGATCTGGTCCGATCAAATGTAGAATAACCCTGCCCAGCCTAATGGCCAGTATTTTTGCCAATATTTTGGCATCCTGGTTCAGCAGGGATATTGGTCGATAGGATGCGCAGGAGTCAGAGGGTCTCCCTTCCTTATAGATGAGGACCACATGCGCCTCATGAAAAGAGGCTGGTAGGCACTCACTCTCAAGTGCTTGTTTCAGCACTTCCCATAACTTTGGAGATACTTGTTCAAGGTCCTGTTTGTACCACTTGGCCGGCATCCCGTCCGGTCCCAGCGCCTTCCTGCTAGAAAGCGATCTGATTGCGCCAGAGACCTCATCCATTGTAATAGGGGAGTCCAAAGCCTCCTGATCTTCCTCAGTCAGCCTCGGGAAATCAGTCTGATCCAGGTAGTTACCCAGATCAGTCGTCCCATAACTCGCCCGCGAGGAATACAGGGCTGAGTAGTACTCAAGGAACCTTTGGGCTATCTCCTTTCCTTGTCTAGGATTCCAGCAATGTTGTTAGAATGGCTTTCAGCTCTCGCTAAGTAGGCCAGGGTCTTACCGTTCTTATCCCCTTTATCAAAGATTGTTGCCTGTTTATATAGCAGTAATTTCCTAGCCGAGTCAGTCAGAAGCAGATTATATTCCCTCTTTAGTGCCAGCAGTGTTGAATGGTCCCTGCTGTCTGAAGTTGTGCTAAACTTCTCCTCCGCCAATACCAGTTTACTTTCAAGGTCCGCCACTTCCCTCCCTTTCTTCCTCCTAGCCGTAGCGATAGCGTTGATGGCCGTCCCCCTAGTAACAGCTTTAAAGGCATCCCATCTTACCTCCACCGATGTCTCCACTGTATTACATTCCCAGAATGCCTCAGTAGAGGATTGCAGACTACTCTTAATGTCGGGGGATTCCAGCCATAGAGGGTTTAGGGTCCAACCCACCCAGTTCTCCTGCCTCAGTGACAGTCCGGCTGTTATCAATAAGGGTGAGTGGTCCGAGACCCCTCTTGGGAGATAACTACAGGTCGCCACTTTGGTTAGAAAGTCAGGCGAGGAGAACGCAAGGTCAATTCTGGACAGGGACTTGTGCGTAACCGAGTGACAAGAATATGCCTTATCAATGGGGTGTTTCCACCTCCAAAGCTCCTGCAGCCCCAGCGTCTCCGCCCAGATTGCCAATTGGGTCTTGGGACCTGGATTCTTACCCATCCTGTCCAACGCCGAATCCAAAACCATATTAAAGTCCCCTAACAGCAGTATCGGGGCCGGGGGGTAGGAAAGTACTTTCTCCATTATTCTATCCAGTGTCCTAGCCGAGAATGGTGGGGGAACATACACTCCGACTATAATTATTACAGTGTCCATAAGTTTGGTATGAAGGATAACATAACAACCCTCCCGGTCAATGTGTACTGAGAACAACACAAATGGGGTGCCCTTAGAGATCAGCACTGATACACCTCTTGAGTAGGCTGAGAAGGGGGCATGAAAGGAGCTCTGGATCCATGGCTTCTTTAACGCCAGCACCAGCTGACCCACCAGATGGGTCTCTTGGAGTATAACTACATTCGGTTTGTGCCTCTTAACAAACTGGAGAACAGTAGCCCTCTTGATCTTATCGTTAAGCCCCCGGACATTCCAGGAGAGAAATTTACACTCACCCATTATTGCCACTTAAAGTGCTTCTATCAAGGGCCACCTCCCTGCAGTCCACTGTCCCCCCCAGAGATCTTCCTATTGCTCGAGTCCAGCATGCACACATCTCTATCATACCAACACACAGACAACATCGCTCAAAACAGATAGTACAACATTGTAACAATAAACCCCTCCCCGGCCCACCCCGCTCCACCACCCCCCAACCTTGGCGAGCATCATATCCCCCAACAGAAGAACACAACACTGGTTTTAACTATGTGCAATTGGGGTGCGCAGGCCCACTGCCTAGGGGGCTGCAAAATAGGCTTGCCGATTGTGTACAGGTCAGCGGATTATCCGCCACGGGTTCCCAGAGCTAACAGAGGCGATCAGGGAGAGGAGAAGGGGGGAGAGCCCCCAGGGGGGCTCGCCGTCCCTAGTAATGAGGGCCGGGGGAATTAGGTGAAGGGGGGGCAGGAGGGGCCGGGGGAGGGGGAAGGGACAAGGATGGGCACTGGGTGGGATGGGACAGAGAGAGGGGGGAAAGATGGAAGGGGAGACAACGCCCGTCACACCCTGGGAATCCGGAGCCAAGGCTCCCCTGTAACAATTGCTATCAGGATGCACTAGCTATCCGGGCAACACAAAGGACAAAAACTCAGTAACTTAAACAGAATGCATAACAAAGCACCACTCCGGGCTCCACCAGAACACCCAGCGGCGGGGCCTCCGAAAGAGCAGCGGAGGCGGCCCCAGCCGAATGCCACCGGCGCAGGCCGAGCAAGGGAAAAAAAAAACGGTCAGAGCAATGGCCGATCTGTGCTCCCGGCCCAGAGCCCAGTTCATCAGGCCCCCGGCAGAGAGTCCAGCCACATGTTAGCCTCCTCGGCAGAGGTAAAGAACTTGGTAGACTCTCCATCTTGAACATGCAGCCGCGCCGGGAACAGCATGGCGTATTTAATCTTCCTCTTTCTGAGCCTTTCTCTAACTCCGTTGAATGAGCGCCGCAATATCTGGACCTCCGGTGTGAAATCCGGGTAAAAAGAGAGCCGAGCGTTTTCATAAGACACCGTTCCCTTCATCCTGGCCGCGGCCAGTATGGCGTCCCTGTCCTTGTAGTGGAGGACTTTAAATATAAATGGTCTTGGTGGGGCCCCGGGCGGGGCGGATCTCAGTGGGATTCTGTGCGCTCTCTCTAGTGTAAAAAATTTGGTCAGGTTCCTGGGTGCCAGGTTATCTCTTATAAGGTTTTCAACAAACCCCTCTGGGGAGACGCCCTCCGATTTTTCGGGTAGTCCCAGGATTCTGACATTATTCCTCCTATTCCTGTTTTCAGAGTCCTCATACAGGGTTCAAGGAGCTCCCAGATGCTGCACAGATACAGGGTTCAAGGAGCTTGTTTTGCGGCACAGATATAGGGTTCAAGGAGCTCTCGGATGCCGCACAGATATAGGGTTCAAGGAACTCTCGGATGCTGCACAGATATAGGGTTCAGGGAGCTTGTTTTGCGGCTTGTTTTGCTGCGCAGATATAGGGTTCAAGGAGCTTGTTTTGTGGCACAGATATAGGGTTCAAGGAGCTCTCGGATGTCGTACAAATATAGGGTTCAAGGAGCTTGTTTTGCGGCACAGATATAGGGCTCAAGGAACTCTCGGATGCTGCACAGATATGGGATTCAGGGAGCTTGTTTTGCGGTTTCTTTTGCTGCACAGATATAGGGTTCAAGGAGCTTGTTTTGCTGCGCAGAGATAGGGTTCAAGGAGTATGCAGGCGCTGCAGAGGTATAGGGTTCAGGGAGCTCGCAGATGTTGTACAGAAAGGGGGTTCAAGAAGCACAGATATAGGATCCAAAGAGCCTCCCGCCTCTGCTCTGGGGGGCAGGGATTTGCAGGTACTACACAGGTATGGGATCCAGGGAAACTTGTTGCTGCTGCCCAGCCGCTGGGTTATTTTGTTGTGGAGATTGCAGGGAGCCCAGCCGTCACCCAGGGCCTCAGAAGCCCGGCCCTGTGCTGCACTTATATGGGGCCCAGAGGGCCAGCTGCTGCACCGTCCCAGCGGGGGAGCCCGAGGGACCCACCCCAGCCGCTCCAATATGGGGGGTAAGGAGCCTCCAGGCTCTGTCAGGGGGTCTTATATTCCCCTCTGGCTGCACGCACCCACTCTGAAAGGGCACAGCGGCAGGATCAGCCCAATAGATCGCAGGCCTCCCCCACACAGTCTGCTATCATATGTGCCCCTTAATGGCCACCGCAGCTCTCCTCACCGTTTCCAAGATGGCGCCGGCCTCTCACCCGATTTCCCGCCAAACCGCCGCCTGCTGCGGTCCTCTGCAGGGAGACTCCTCGCGCTCCCGGGGGGGATCTCCTACGACTGCCGCCGCTGCCCGGATCACACAGGGGCAGATCCTCCTCCGCCGTCGCTCCCCAGTTCACGATGGGGCCGGCCGCCCTCTCCACCGGCCGACCGCCGCCCGGACTGCACCGCCACCAACAGCACTGCGGGGATGCTTCTCACAATCTCCGGGCACTCCCTCCCGCTCTCTCCGCCGCCGGATCTTTCAGGGGCCGATGCCTCGTCCACCGCCTTTGCCCGCTCTTCACGCGATGGGGCCGAGCGCCACGCCACCAGCCCGCCGCACTCCGGATCTCACAGGCCACCGATGACACTCGGGAGCCGCCTCCACCGCCGCACCGCCACAGACTTCCTCAGCTTCAGGCTCGATCCCACAGCCCAGGTGAGTGAGGCCGAGGTATCCAAGCGTGCCCAAAAAGCCCAGAAGGCAATAAAATCAGGATAATTTCAAGGAGCCCCTAGCAGACACGTCCGTCTAGGCGGCCATCTTAACCACGCCACCCCGCCAAGCCTAAACTTTGCTTCACTGTGCCCCTCCTCCTCCTCTTCCAGTTCAGCTCCAACGGAGTTCATGTGACCGTAAGATGTAGATGCCATGTCTCCAGTGCCCTGACCAGCCATGGTTTCCAACATGTGCTGTAGTACATGAAGCAGTGGAATCACGTCGTTCATCCCTGTAATCCTGCCGACTGACAAATAAAGTGGCTTCCTCAAAGGGCCTGAGCAAACGGCAGGTGTCACGTATGAGCTGCCACTGGTTAACATTGAAGTTACACAGGGGAGTCCCCCTATCCGCTTGGATCATCAGGAAACCCGTGATGGCTTTTCTCTGTTCATATACTCGGTTCAACATGTGAAGGGTGGAATTCCAACAGGTGGAAACATCGCAAATCAGACTATGTTGGGGGATACTGTTCTGACGCTGTAGCTCAAGAAGGGTGTGTTTGGCGGTGTATGAGTGGCTGAAGTGCATGCAAAGTTTTCTTGAAGTTGTTAGGATGTCTTGCATATGGGGGGAACGCTTCAGAAACTGCTTGACAACCAGATTGAAGACGTGAGCCTCGCAGGGGGCATGGGTCAGCCTTCCTTGGCGCAGCGCAGACAAAATGTTCTTCCCATTGTCGGTAACCATGATTCCCATTTTAAGTTTTCTTGGAGTAAGCCATGTTTGGATTTCCTGATGAATAAATTTAAGCAGTTCCTCCCCCGTGTGTCTCCGTTCGCCAAGACAAACCATGTGAAGCACTGTGTGACACCTCCGTGCCCTGCACACATGGTAGACTGGAGGGGCACTGAGACTTGAGCCTACAGTGGAGGGTGAGGAGATGGCGGAGGATGAGGAGGCCGAGTCGCACGGTGTCACAGGCCCAACGGGCAGGGAGCGCGGAGGCCGAAGCGGCATGACCTGTCCAAGTTGCTGCTGCTGCTGCAAAGGGACCACATTCACCCAGTGGGCAGTAAACGACATGTACTGTCCCTGACCGTAGTTACAGCTCCAGACATCGGCGCTGCCATGCACTTTGCTACACACCGACAGGCTCAAGGACTGGCCCGCCTTCTGTTCAACAAAAGTATGCAGCGCTGGTACTGCCTTCTTGGCAAAGAAATGACGGCTTGGGACTCTCCACCTCGGCTCGGCACAAGCCATCAGTTCTCTGAAAGGTGCAGAGTCCACCACCTGAAAAGGGAGCGACTGCAGCACCAGCAACTTGGACAGGAGCACATTCAGCTTCTGCGCCGTAGGATGAGTGGGCGCATACTGCTGTCTCTTGGACATGGCTTCGCTGATGGATTGCTGGCGGGATGACTTGGAGGAGGAGGAGGAGCAGGAGCGACAGAGGATGGGTATGACGCACAGCTGCCTTCGGCTGAGGTGCTGGAGCCTTGGCTGGCAGAAATTGGGAGCGGCGTGCCACTTGGTGAGGAAGCAGGCTGGACCACCCCTTGGGAGCCTCAGTTCTCCCAGGTCGCTTTATGGTGACGCATCATATGTTGACACAGGGCCGTGGTGCCAACATTTGGACCCTGGCCACGCTTCACCTTCTGCCAACATATCTTGCATGTGGCCATGTTACCCTCCTGCGGATGCTTCAGGAAAAACTGCCACACTGCCGAGTAGCTACTTTTCCCACCAACAGGCCTCACTGATTCACTGCTATTGTCGCCAACTCCAGGAACCCCTGCTCCACTACCTCCCGATAAGGTAGCCTGCCGCGCAGCAGGTGCTCTACCTCGGCCCCGGCCCCGTTTGGCTCCAGGCTTTACAATTGTGCCCCCATGCTGACTGCCAACCATGCTGCTAACACCTTGCTGTCTGAGCTGCTGACCCCGGGGCAACCTGCGCCCCTCTTCTCCTGATGATGACGATGAAGCCCCTTCATCACTCGGCTCCCAAATGCGATCGGCTTCATCATCGTCATCATCACCGAGTTGTGGCTGTACGCCACTGATGTTCTCGGTTTCCTCAGTGTCTGGCGCAGGAGCTGGAAAGCTCGCAACACCCACAACACGGTTCACATCACTATTTGTCTGCCGAGCTAAAGAAGCCACCTCCATTTCATGGCTGGGCAGTAGCTGCTGACTGTCCTCTATCTGATCGTCCTCCTCACTAAAAAGTGGAGCTGAACCCAAAGCATAGGATACATCGCTGGGGGAGGGAACAGCATAGGACAGAGGCAATGGGAGGACAGGGACTGCTCTCGGGGCATGCCAACTCAGGGTTGTGTCAGAGCATCCTACCGACCCTAGACTGGGGGTCTCGGACGTAACTTGTGATGATGTTAATGAGCACAGGACAGGGACTGCTCTTGGGGCATGCCAACTCAGGGTTGTGTCAGAGCATCCTACCGACCCTAGACTGGGGGTCTCGGACGTAACTTGTGATGATGTTAATGAGCACGTTAACCAATCTACCACGGCAGATGCGTTACTGGTGGGGACACGACCGCTAGCAGATACTGGCAGATCAGGTCTCTCACCGTGACTCCTGCTGCCACTCGCCCCTAGTCTGCTGCGACCTCTGCCTGCTGAATCTTGGTCTCTGCCACTCCTCTTTGAACACCCTGGCACTTGTCTGCCTGATATTTTTATGTATTTGCTTATTTACTATAAACAGATAGGGTGCAAGGTGCAGCTTTGGGGTGCCCTGCGGCCTGGTTTATTGAAAGCAGTCAAAAAGGCAGTGCAAACTGAAGTAGCTTAATAAAGCAGCTGATGCTGATCAACACTTACGTTGTATAACCGATAGGGTGCAAGGTGCAGCTTTGGGGTGTCCTGCGGCCTGGTTTATTGAAAGCAGTCAAAAAGGAAGTGCAAACTGAAGTAGCTTAATGAAGCTGATGCTGAACAACGCTTATGTTGTATAACAGATAGGGTGCAAGGTGCAGCTTTGGGGTGCCCTGCGGCCTGGTTTATTGAAAGCAGTCAAAAACAAGTGCAAACTGAAGTAGCTTAATGAAGCTGATGCTGAACAACGCTTATGTTGTATAACAGATAGGGTGCAAGGTGCAGCTTTGGGGTGCCCTGCGGCCTGGTTTATTGAAAGCAGTCAAAAAGGAAGTGCAAACTGAAGTAGCTTAATGAAGCTGATGCTGAACAACACTTATGTTGTATAACAGATAGGGTGCAAGGTGCAGCTTTGGGGTGCCCTGCGGCCTGGTTTATTGAAAGCAGTCAAAAAGGAAGTGCAAACTGAAGTAGCTTAGTGAAGCTGATGCTGAACAACGCTTATGTTGTATAACAGATATGGTGCAAGGTGCAGCTTTGAGGTGCCCTGCAGCCTGGTTTATTGAAAGCAGTCAAAAACAAGTGCAAACTAAAGTAGCTTAATAAAGCTGATGCTGATCAATGCTTATGCTGTATAACAGATAGGGTGCAAGGTGCAGCTTTGGGGTGCCCTGCGGCCTGGTTTATTGAAAGCAGTCAAAAACAAGTGGAAACTAAAGTAGCTTAATAAAGCTGATGCTGATCAACGCTTATGTTGTATAACAGGGTGCAAGGTGCAGCTTTGGGGTGCCCTGCGGCCTGGTTTATTGAAAGCAGTCAAAAACAAGTGGAAACTAAAGTAGCTTAATAAAGCTGATGCTTATCAATGCTTATGTTGTATAACAGATAAGGTGCAGCTTTGGGGTGCCCTGCGGCCTGGTTTATTGAAAGCTGTCAAAAACAAGTGCAAATTAAAGTAGCTTAATGAAGCTGATGCTGATCAACGCTTATGTTGTATAACAGATAGGGTGCAAGGTGCAGCTTTGGGGTGCTCTGCGGCCTGGTTTATTGAAAGCAGTCAAAAACAGGTGGAAACTAAAGTAGCTTAATAAAGCTGATGCTGATCAACGCTTATGTTGTATAACAGGGTGCAAGGTGCAGCTTTTGGGTGCCCTGCGGCCTGGTTTATTGAAATCAGTCAAAGACAAGTGCAAACTAAAGTAGCTTAATAAAGCTGATGCTGATCAACGCTTATGTTGTATAACAGATAGGGTGCAAGGTGCAGCTTTGGGGTGCCCTGCGGCCTGGTTTATTGAAAGCAGTCAAAAAGGGTGAAGTCTCGGACATGTGAAGGGTGGCATGTACGGCATGTGAAGGGTGGAATTCCAACAGGTGGAAACATCGCAAATCAGACGTCTCGGACGTAACTTGTGATGATGTTAATGAGCACGTTAACCAATCTACCACGGCAGATGCGTTACTGGTGGGGACACGACCGCTAGCAGATACTGGCAGATCAGGTCTCTCACCGTGACTCCTGCTGCCACTCGCCCCTAGTCTGCTGCGACCTCTGCCTGCTGAATCTTGGTCTCTGCCACTCCTCTTTGAACACCCTGGCACTTGTCTGCCTGATATTTTTATGTATTAGCTTATTTACTATAAACAGATAGGGTGCAAGGTGCAGCTTTGGGGTGCCCTGCGGCCTGGTTTATTGAAAGCAGTCAAAAAGGCAGTGCAAACTGAAGTAGCTTAATAAAGCAGCTGATGCTGATCAACACTTACGTTGTATAACCGATAGGGTGCAAGGTGCAGCTTTGGGGTGTCCTGCGGCCTGGTTTATTGAAAGCAGTCAAAAAGGAAGTGCAAACTGAAGTAGCTTAATGAAGCTGATGCTGAACAACGCTTATGTTGTATAACAGATAGGGTGCAAGGTGCAGCTTTGGGGTGCCCTGCGGCCTGGTTTATTGAAAGCAGTCAAAAACAAGTGCAAACTGAAGTAGCTTAATGAAGCTGATGCTGAACAACGCTTATGTTGTATAACAGATAGGGTGCAAGGTGCAGCTTTGGGGTGCCCTGCGGCCTGGTTTATTGAAAGCAGTCAAAAAGGAAGTGCAAACTGAAGTAGCTTAATGAAGCTGATGCTGAACAACACTTATGTTGTATAACAGATAGGGTGCAAGGTGCAGCTTTGGGGTGCCCTGCGGCCTGGTTTATTGAAAGCAGTCAAAAAGGAAGTGCAAACTGAAGTAGCTTAGTGAAGCTGATGCTGAACAACGCTTATGTTGTATAACAGATATGGTGCAAGGTGCAGCTTTGAGGTGCCCTGCAGCCTGGTTTATTGAAAGCAGTCAAAAACAAGTGGAAACTAAAGTAGCTTAATAAAGCTGATGCTGATCAACGCTTATGTTGTATAACAGGGTGCAAGGTGCAGCTTTGGGGTGCCCTGCGGCCTGGTTTATTGAAAGCAGTCAAAAACAAGTGGAAACTAAAGTAGCTTAATAAAGCTGATGCTTATCAATGCTTATGTTGTATAACAGATAAGGTGCAGCTTTGGGGTGCCCTGCGGCCTGGTTTATTGAAAGCTGTCAAAAACAAGTGCAAATTAAAGTAGCTTAATGAAGCTGATGCTGATCAACGCTTATGTTGTATAACAGATAGGGTGCAAGGTGCAGCTTTGGGGTGCTCTGCGGCCTGGTTTATTGAAAGCAGTCAAAAACAGGTGGAAACTAAAGTAGCTTAATAAAGCTGATGCTGATCAACGCTTATGTTGTATAACAGGGTGCAAGGTGCAGCTTTTGGGTGCCCTGCGGCCTGGTTTATTGAAATCAGTCAAAGACAAGTGCAAACTAAAGTAGCTTAATAAAGCTGATGCTGATCAACGCTTATGTTGTATAACAGATAGGGTGCAAGGTGCAGCTTTGGGGTGCCCTGCGGCCTGGTTTATTGAAAGCAGTCAAAAACAAGAGCAAACTGAAGTAGCTTAATAAAGCAGCTGATGCTGATCAACGCTTATGTTGTATAACAGATAGGGTTAAATATCATGTGCCTTGGGATGCCCGTGTGGCCTGGTGTATTTTAAGCTGAACAGAAAATATTAACACTAATCCAATTATGAGAAATGCTTTTGTTTAACAGATAGGGTTAAAATAGCATGTGCCTTGGGATGCCCGTGTGACCTGTTGTATTTTAAGCTGAACAGAAAATATTAACACTAATCCAATTATGAGAAATGCTTTTGCTTAACAGATAGGATTAAAATAGCATGTGCCTTGGGATGCCCGTGTGGCTTGGTGTATTTTAAGATGAACAGAAAATATTAACACTTATCCAATTATGAGAAATGCTTTTGTTTAACAGATAGGGTTAAAAAAGCGTTCAGGGCTAAATAGCAGAAAGGTTTAAATAGCATGTGCATGGCATGCACAGTGTGCAGCTGTATTTAAACCAAACCAAATATATTAACAGTAACCCAGTAATTATGAAATATGAATCATAGGCAGTACTAGGCACCCTGTCAATGTGACTTGTATGCTGCTGGATTGTTCCGGTTTTAAATCTATCTTTCCCTAGCTCTGTCTACCACTCTAAATCTCCCTAACTATCTGTCTCTCTCTTTACCTATCTGTAACTGTCTCTACTCTCTAGCTATCGCTAACTCTCACCTAACTATGACTGTCTGTCTCTCCCTGCAGCTAGCCCCGTTCTGTCTGCAATGCAAGTCTGAACTGCGCAAAAGGAAAATGGCCGCTGCTTTATATAGCACGGTGACGTCACCGGGCTTCCTGGCTGCTGATAGGCTGCATGTGACTGTCCCATCGTCACTTGCCCCTGGGGACATGTCTGAACATGTCCGTACAACATCTTAGTATGCCTGTCATTGAGTTTTAAGGAAAACTTCGATCGATCGAATCGCCGGGAAATTCGGATTCGTTCAGAATCTAATTTTTCATGAAATTCGGAATGAATCCGGGTTCGTCCGGATCGATTCGCTCATCCCTAATGTCAATTGCCACATACTGCAAAGAATGACATTACAACTTATTTGGTTGGTGGCCGACGGATGCCTCGTTGGGGACAACCCTACGTCCTGGGCCCTGCCACTGTTGTGAAGTAGAGGCTTTGACATGACAAATAGGGTCACTTATGTCACACACCCCGCTTCAGAATAGTCATTACACTTGGGTTATGGCCAGTAGAGGGCGAACTTTGCAGAGATGACAGGAAAAAAAGAAGCCCCTCCTGGTCCATAAATACCCGGGACCTCCCACACATTCCCCAGTAATCATCTCTGCAGAGAGCGAGCAAGTCAGAAGATGGCTGTCTCCTCCTTGCACCCAGCCATTTTATTTCCCTATTTCTGCCCGGACCTATTTTAAATTAGTCCCTATGCCTCCCAGCCATGGCTGTAGGTCTGGGCTAGGGTAGGGTACACCTTGTGGTGTACTAACTGGGAGCCATGCTCCTCCGTGAGACCCCCTCTAAGGGGTAGGCGGACGCCAGGTTCGTGATCCTGGGATGTGATGCCCTGTCCGTTTTATATTCCCTGCGCTACTTTAGGTTGCTTGGGACCCCCACCCATTGCTCCCCGTGCCTGGATTATGGGGGGGGGTGTCCCTCCATTTTGTGACTTTATTATCGAATTGCTTTTCACTTTCTGGCTGGGCCAGCGTGTGTGTGTATGGTGGGTTATGCACGTTTTAGATGCTGTTGCCAGGCCCGCACTGTGTGGTTAGAGGCTGCGGGCTGGTTTTCGGGGCCGGCTCCGCAGCATTGCTGGGAGCGCGGCCATTCCTTTCCTTCTGGCAGGAGAGGGGGCGGGGCCGGGCGCTCGGACTGCGGCCCTCCCCCCCTCTTTTGGCGCCCTTTGCGGTTCTCAGCCAATTGGCTGAGAATCGCTGTCTCTGGCCGTTTTTGAATGTATGCGTGCTGTGTTTAGCGCTTGGGCTATTGGGTCTTTCAGGGGGAATACCTTGCCTGATATAAATGGGGGTTCTCTCAATCCTTAGGTCCCTTGATCATATTGGGGTTTTTTCCTTGTCATTTATAAATCCTCCCACTAACAGACATTCAGGGGCATCCCGGGTAGCTTCGTAGCGTAATTCCCACTGGTCATTGCAACTACCATAAAAAATCACCATATGGAGGCTTCCCAGGATACTGGGCTTGGGATCCCTTCGGGGCAACCCCTGGCAGTGTGTGGTTTGTGGGGCATCCCTTGTGGGGGATAATGTGTTTAATTGTATTCCATGCGCACAGCAGGCCATTACGCGGCAGTCGGGGTTCCAGGCGTCTGGGCCACCGGCCTCATCACCTACCCCTTCCTGCTTTATCCGTACCCCAAGTGACACTGTCATTAGCGGGGAGTCGCAAGTTGATGTTTGTGCTAGGCTGGCCAACATCGAAAAGTTGATTCTAGCTCTGCGGCCAGAAAGGCCCCAGCTAAGAGAAGGCATCTGTCGCCGGCCGCGCCGGTACTGGATTTTGCTGACTATTATTCCTTTGACTGGTCTGATTATTCCCCACTCGAGGAGGGGGAATTGTTGGAGGAATTTGATGCTGAGGATCAGCAGTTTTTTGGATACTGATACTGGACAGGCGCTGGGGGATGCCGTGGATTCTCCCTAGTTCCTGGCTCATCTATTGAGGTTCTGTATATTTCGACGCCCCTCCCCCCCCCCCCCCGCAGAAAGGGGACATTTTGTGGGTACTTCTAAGCCCCGCTTGGAGTTCCCAAATTAGAATCATATTGATTGCATGATTTTTTAGGAATGGGAGAGGCCTAGCCAGCTCCCCGGTGTTCCTCAGGGATGGGATAGGAAGTATCCCTTCCCGGTGGATGCGGTGAAGCGCTGGTCGTCCCCTCCCGAGGTCGATGCGTCCGTTCTGGGATTGTCCAACACCTCCGTTGTACATTCTCCAGACGCCGCCATTCTTAAAGATGGTGAGGACAAACGCTTTGGTTAGATGGCATGCCATGCCTTTGCCAGTGTGGGTTCAGCCTTGCGGCCTGTTTGTGCCTCGGCGCTCGCGACTGTGGCTATCAGGTCTGGGGTTAGGGGCCCGTTGAGTGGTTCCCAGCTTAACCCGGCCAGTGATGATTTCACAGCCCATAAGCGGAGTAAATTATTTGTGACCTTGTTTGATCTGCTAAGTATGACGTGATTATTATGTGTAGTAGAACCTCGGCATTGCTGGTGGTTATTCGCCGATCGGTTTGGCTACGCCAGTGGGCGGCTGACGTTGTGGCTAAGAAATCACTTGCAGCGCTACCCTTCCTGGGTTATGAGGCTGTTCGGAGATAAATTGGATTCAGTGGCGAAAGGTGGAAAGTTACCCTTTTGGGGGGGCAGGCTCCTTCGATCCTTCCTTTCGCCGTGCCAGAGCAGGCAGAGGCTTTGCCTACTCTAATTTCAGAGGTGATTCCTGGAACGGAGGCAGGGGACGTGCTCGTCCAGCCTTAACTGGGGTTCCTAGCTGAAGCCTGCTGCCAAGACAGCTCAGCAATGTGGGGACGCCCTGACCTTTGCGGGTGGGGGGACGGCTGCGGCACTTCTTCCTGGTCTGGGCCCAGGAGGTCACAGACGAATGAATCTTGGATGTGGTCTCTTCCGGGTACAGACTGGAGTTCGGTTTCCGGCCTCCTCCCAGATTCCTAAGGTCTCGGGCCCCCTCGGATCCCCGGGCTGCGCAGGGGCTCCTGTTGCCTGTAAAGAATTTTCTGGTCATGGATGTCATATGCCCGGTGCCTTTCTCAGAGAGAGGCCAGGCCTATTATTCCAACCTCTTCACGGTTCCCAAACAGGATGGACCCATAAGATCCATTCTAGATTTGAAGCTTCTCAACAGGTTCATCAGAACCAAGGAGTTCCGCATGGAGACTCTGCGCGCAGTCATCAATTCCCTTCGTCAGGGGGTTTTCATGATGTCTATAGACATCATGGATGCTTACATTCATGTACCAATCTACCCAGCACACCAGAGATTTCTCAGGTTTGTGGTGGGAGATCAGCATTTTCAGTTTGTGGTGTTCACCAAGGTGCTGGCTGGCATAATGGCCCTTCTCAGAGCCCAGGGCATTCACATCGTTCCGTATTTGGACGACCTCCTCATTACGGCGTCCTCTCCCAGTCAGGCAGAGCTGGACACCAGGTATGGTGGTGGCGACGCTGGAGAGTTTTGGCTGGGTGATCAACCATCCCAAGTCTTCTCTCTCCACCTCAAGGGAGATCTCGTTTCTGGGCATGATTCTGGATACCATTCGGACCAGGGTTTTCCTTTCTCAGTCCAAGGTGCAGATGGTTCAGGATCTGATACGTCTTCTCCTGTCCAATCCTCGTCCTTCTATCCGGCTAGGGATGGGACTGGGGGGATTGATGGTGGTTTTCTTCGAGGCAGTTCCCTCTGTCCAGTTCCACATGAGGTCGCTCCAGCTCCGTCTATTGTTGGCCTGGGACAGATGTCCACAGTCATTGGATCAGTCATTCATGATTCTCCCCGGGTTCGGCAGTCCCTTCAGTGGTGGCTGGAACCAAGCAATCTGATGAGGGGCAGATCCTTTCTGACCCCTTGTTGGGAGACGGTTGCTACGGATACCAGCCTGTCGGGCTGGGGAGGTTTTGGTAGATGCATCAGTTCAAGGGGCTGTGGGGTCCTCTGGAGGCTCACACCCCCATCAATGTCTTGGAGCTGAGAGCTATTCGGTTGGTTCTGTCATGCTTAACGCTTCACCTACGTGGCTTACTGGTTCAGGTTCAATCAGACAATTGAAATGTGGTAGCTTACATCAATCACCAAGGTGAGGCTTGCAGCAGGAGTGCCCTCAAGGTAGTTTCTCTGATTCTTGCATGGGCAGAGAGCAATGTTCCATGCATCTCAGCAGGGTACTTTCCGGGAGTGGAAAACATGGAGGCGGACTCCCTGAGCAGGGGATCCTATCGCCGAGGGGAATGGTCTCTCATCCACATGGTATTCCGGTCTCTCTGTCATACGTGGGGGTTTCCGGAGGTGGATCTCACATCACAATCGCAAGCTCCCAATGTTTGTGTGTCTCTGTCTCAGGTTCCTCTGGCCCTGGCAGCGGACGTCATGTGTCTTGCCTGGAGGGATCTGGGGTTCTTGTACCTGTTTCCCCCTTTCTCCATGGTGGGCAAGGTGGTGCGCAAGCTGGTTCAAGAGGGTTCGCCAGCAATTCTGGTGGCCCCAAGGTGGCCAAGACAGGTTTGGTTCGCGAACGTCGTACGGCTGGCGGTATATCAGTACAGGTTGCTCCTGTTTCCGGATCTGATCACTCAAGGTCAACTTGTTACCCCAATTTACTAACCCTGGCTTTGACGGCGTGGCTGCTGAAACCTCCAGCTTAAAAGAAGGTTTGTCTGATGCTGTGATTCAGACACTTGTTGGGGCTAGGAAGTGATCTTCCTCTAACATCTACTACAGGACGTGGAGGTCCGATATTGATTGGTGTGAGGCTGGGGCCTTGCCTTGCAGGGTGTTTTCGATCCCTAGGATTCTGGATTTTCTTCATCACGGTCTGGACCTGGGGCTCCAGCTTACTGCCTTGAAAGGACAGGTCTCTGTCCTGGTGGTCTTCTTTCAAAGGTCCTTTGCTCTTCATCCTTTGGTTAAACTTTTTTTCCAGGGGGTCACTCATGTGTGGCCCCCTCGAAAGCCTTTGTTGCCTGTTTGGGATTTGAATTTGGTTCTGTCGGCCCTCCAGGGGCCTCCTTTTGAGCCGGTGCAGGAGGTTGCACTTTCTATGCTTACACCAAAGGTTGCCTTTTTGGAGGCTATTACCTCTGTTAGACGTGTCTCTGAGTTGGGGCTCTGTCTATTCAGGCCCCTTACTTTGAAAGACACCAGGACAAGGTGGTTTTTAGTTTTAAGCCAGATTTCCTTCCTAAGGTGGTTTCTGCCTTCCATCTCATTCAGGATGTGGTTCTCCCTTCCTTGTGTCATAAGCCTAGCAATGACAAGGAGAGGGTCCTGCACTCTTTGGATGTGGTTTATTGTGTGAAGTACTTTTTGGGTTGCTACTTCTCCCTTTCGTAAGACGGATGCCTCGTTCCTGCTGCCCTCCGGGCCCCAGAAAGGTTTGGCACCTGCCAAGTCTATCATTAGTGAATGGATACGTCAGGCCTTTGTTTGGGCCTATCCTGTCAAGGGGAGGACTCCCCCTTTTAAGTTCACTGCACATTCTACTTGTGCTGTTGGTGCTTCTTGGGCTTTTCAGCACCAGGCATCAGTTGAACAGGTTGTAAGGCTGCTACTTGGTCTTCCGTTCATACTTTTTCCAAGTTTTACATGGTTGGTGTGCGGACTTCAGCGGATGCTGTTTTTGGCCGCGAGATTCTGCCAGCTGCAGTGGTTTAAGTTTGTGCATTATTGCCTTGTTTTGCATCCCCTCCCTTTGTGGACACTGCTATTGGATGTCCCAAGTGTAGTGACTATTCTGAAGCGGGGTGTGTGACATACCTAGAATAATACCATTTTGTGATTACTCACCTGTAAAATGGATATTATAAGTATGTCACACACCCCGCTTCATCCCGCCCTTATTGGTAGTTTGGATCTTTTATATGGTGAACCTTTTAGTGTTATGATTGTT
Source organism: Gastrophryne carolinensis (assembly GCA_027917425.1). NCBI lineage: Eukaryota > Metazoa > Chordata > Amphibia > Anura > Microhylidae > Gastrophryne > Gastrophryne carolinensis. The sequence goes on along the minus strand of CM051243.1, from coordinate 142,576,635 downwards.
TATATTTGGTTCTTCCTGGTCCCCTTACTGCTGTCCTATACTGGGGAATGTGTGGGAGGTCCCGGGTATTTATGGACCGGGAGGGGCTTCTTTTTTTCCTGTCATCTCTGCAAAGTTCACCCTCTACTGGCCATAACCCAAGTGTAATGACTATTCTGAAGCGGCGTGTCTGACATACTTATAATACCCATTTTACAGATGAGTAATCACAAAATGGTATTATTATGTCTTAGTCAACAGTAATCAAATGTCATTTTCAATTTGTGTGTCACATCACTCACCTTCTCCCTGTGCCTCCTGGCCGAGATCTGCTGCAGCCTGCGCATCTTCACCCGCTCCTGAAGCATCTACAAAAACAGATTAAGTGAATCAGCTTGGGTGGAAATAGCATGTATATGTGTGTGTGGTTGCATAAAGAGTCACATACCAGAGGCTCTCGCATACGTCGCTGGGTACGACCCACGCCGTGCTGCCCCTCCTCTGTGGAAAGGTCCAGGGGCTGGTCTGAGGAACCAACAGAGGAGGGGTAGGACCGTCGCACTGGAGATCCACCACCTTCACTTCCAGCTGCAGATTGATGCAGCACTGGTCGGCCTGTGCGCCTCGGCGGATTAGGTAATCCATTTCCAGCACTACAAAAGAAATACAATTAGAAATCAATGCCTACCTTCTGCATCAGTTACATCTAGCATGCAATCGCTATGTACTTACTAGGGAAATGGATTCCGAAAAAGCGCCGCACCCGGGGCATGTGCAGCCGTTTCAGGTCCCACCAATGCTGCATGATCTGCGTGTGGGTGAAGGTGGTGTCCGTCTCATGTTGGATTTTGGAAATGATCTCCAGTGCGACGGTGCGCTTCTCAAAAGAGTTGGGCAGGTAGTCGTCACCAATCGATCATTTGACTAAATGACATTAACATACACATTTGGAGCCTAATACAATCCTTTAAGCTGGCCTCAGTGTTGGTTCGCACGTGTGGGCCCTCACTTCGATTGGGCACGGAGTTTGAGACACTTTGTAAACAAACCCTTTCGTCATGCGCTTCCTTAAGGGCTAGGCATGCATTTAGATGGCAAAGCAAAGGCAGTAAAAGACACAAGCATGATGATCTCTTCTTGTGGGCGCCATCTTGCCTCTCGTCTGCAGCAGATAAGTAATGCTCCAGCGGAACGAACGGCCGTACGCGAGCGCGTAGGCGTTACAGTCTGCAAATCTTATTTAAAGGTCCCTGGACACACAGCTCATTCTCTTTCAGAGTCCGTGAAAAATGCCTCCAAAAAAGCAAGCAGCTGCGAAAAGGCAGCCAAGCGCCAGGATGCATCAGAAGGGCCCAAAACTCGCTCCCAAATGCCCAAAGCAAAACTGCGGGCAAAAAGCAATGCTCCTGCCAAGCAACCCACCACTACTCCCCAAAAAAAGGAGGCACAACCAAAAACCAAGCCACAGGCCACCAAGCCTACCCCAAGGGAGGTGGTCAAACCTGGTAAGAGGGTGCAAAGCCCCAGCCCCCCCGGACCAACATCCCCCCCCCCCACGTGCCACCAAGGCAGTGTTCCAAGGCCAAAAGCAACATGACCGAAGCCCAAGCCGGCAAAGAAGCCCAAGACGAGAAAGAAGCCACAGCAGGGCCAGAAGCCGCACCAGGGCTAGAAGCCGCACCAGGGCTAGAAGCCGCAGCAGGGCCAGAAGCCGCAGCAGGGCCAGAAGCCGCAGCAGGGCCAGAAGCCACAGCAGGGCCGGAAGCCGTAGCAGGGCCAGAAGCCGCACCAGGGCTAAAAGCTGCAGCAGGGCCAGAAGCCCAAGAAGAAAAAGAAGCCACAGCAGGCCCAGAAGCCCGAAAAGGCAGACAATGCCAAGCTCCCCCTCCCCACCCGCACGTGGCTACCAATCGATGGCCAAGAGTGGCCGAACCACCAGCTCTGGGTCACCCCAGCCAAGTACCTCCAAGGGCCATGCTCCTTCCAAGGGCCCACAGAGCCACAGGGCAACAAGCACCAGTTCCAGCTCCTCAAGACCCTCTCTTCCTCGCCCACATTCCCCACCGTCACAGGTTTGCAGGCAATCACCCTATGCCACATCAGCCCCTGCAACTTCTGTGGCCACCCAGCCAGGAACACCCAGTCCCTTTCCCAGTCCAGTTCGATCAGCAGCCAGCCTCCAGTCCTTGATGTCTCCAACACACACCCATGCCAGAATGTCACCCCATTTGCCTGCAAACAATGAGGAGCCACAACCACCACAAACAGGGTGCACATTGAGCAGAGGCCACTTGAGTGGCCGTTTTGGTGAGTCACAAACTCTGGCATTGGCTAGTGGTCTAACGTTATATTATGATGAGCTATATGGGAGCAAATCCAAATCAACTAGCAAGCAGCGCAAAGCGGAGATTTTGGCTGCTCTCACCAGACAAGTCAATGCAGTGGGGGACGAACTCAAAGATGTAGAACAGATTCAGCGGAAAATATCGGACCTCAAATATGCTGCACGGAAGAAAGAGAATAAAAGGCGGCAGTACAGGTACATATCTTATTTTTGGTTCTTGTATAGACATCAGTGAGCTTATTTTTGAATACTATGTTTTTCAGCTTACAAACTGGCGGAGGATTCCCCACTAAATTGAAATTTACCCAGGCTGAGGAGATGGTGCTGGGCCTGCTACATCCTGTTGCGTTAGAGGGACACTCGGCACAACAGGACACGGACAACCCGCCAATTTCAGCAGGTTAGTAATGTGTGAATTTTCCTCAAAATGGACTAAACAGTCAAATTAGCCAGCAAGGCATATCTAAACACATGCCCCTAGGGTGTGCCTTGTAGTGGAGTGATCAATTTGACCAGGGCGTGTCATGTGTCGACAGGTAATGTGCAAATCAGCAGGACCATACATGACGTTTAGGAACACTTAGGAAGAGTAGTAAAGTATTGAGATTAGCAAAGGACTGCGTGCTATGTATTCCTATTCAATCACATGCAACACTTACATCTTTTTCTGTTGGCCACTTGGGTTTGAGCTGTGCTTGGGGCCCAAAGGCTTAAGAAGGTGTGATTGCAATGTTTTTATAGATACAATGGTAACCACCAGAATCATATTGTAACTGCTATTTGCCAGTTGAGTGTGTTAACTTAATGGGCTATAAGGGATGTTTAAACACACACAACAGCCAGTACTTGCATGTTTGTTTGGCTTCACGTGACCAATGTGTCTGTTCTGGTTTCATAATCCATTTTCAATATAATGGCATTCATAGTGAAGGTCAAGTTGCACCGTTGTGGGAGTGGCCATTCCAGCTTGGCCACGTGTTTGATTTAAGCATATGTGTTATTAACCATCACCAATGCATAGTTGTGTTTTTACATTGTTTGTTTTCTTCTAATGCAGCCCAGCCTCATCCCTCAGCTAGTGGGGAATCCTCTGCCATTTTAACTATGCCGTCTACTTCCGTGCTGCCTCGGACCCAGGATCCGATATCTACGGTAAGTGTTTTTTGATGATGTGGCCTATGCATGTGGCTTGCCATGTTTCTTTGGCATGAATTACATATGTATTCCCCACACTGAACCTTTTTGTTTTACATGTCCCAACAGAGCCACACACTGATGGAGGAAATCCAGGAGCTGGAGGAGGATGGAACTTTCCTTGGACCTTATGAAGATCTCCCCCTGGGCCAGAATCTGCAACTGTCCCAAAATGTTTCTCCGACAAATCCTCAGCAGCAGAGGGAAGCTGGCTGCATGCTGCCTGCACATCCTGGGCAGCATGCAGAGACTGACCTTCCAGTCCCCAGTTTAAGATCTGCTGTTGAAGATTTGCCCAGCATACCTGTGGCTGTTGGGGGTCCTAGAGCAACATCATCTGCACGCCCCACAACCCAGGGAATTGGGAGGCGTACTCAGCAACGTCGCCCAGTTGATGGAGTCAACATGGCACCATGAGAGGCGGCTATTTCGGCGCCCAAATCAACAAAACCACGAGAATATAATTGGCTAATTAGATAACCTCAGTAATACCTTAAGTGCCATGCTGACTGAATTTAGGACCCCTAACAGCCACATGGCCAACTTGACCACAGAATTCAGGTCCAGCATGGCTGAATTGCAAACTAACCAAAGAAACATTTTGGAACAGTTGCAGATTCTGAATGCCACACAGGCCCAGGTTAGGGCCCACCACCAAGGGCCACAACCTGGGTTCTATGGGCATCCCCCATATTAAGGTGTATTTGGCCTGAATCTGTTCTACATTTTTGCTCTACATCCCCACTGTATTGACTTGTCTGGTGAGCCCTACCAATATAGCATTTCGATATGGCTTTGCTTGTATGTTTTGGATTTGCCCCCATATAGCTCATTAAAGTCCTGAGGTAGGCAAAGGGGGGGGGAAGGGGGGTTTTTATTCCATTTCCTTGGGGAAAAGTAAATAAAAAGACCCCTTCTAGCAACCTCTAGATAATACTCTGCATTAGTTTTATGCGGTGTATATACATTGTTTATTGAAAATATTCATACATAAAAGTTCATGTGAATAACAATTTTTATGTGGTAACTAGGTAACCAGTTGTGGCACTGGTGTCCTAGGCGTTAATAGTCCTTGATATGGTAGAGGTAAAAGAGGAGGGGCTAGGTTTACTTGCCCGTCCTTGATAATTCTGTTGCGTTGCCTCACGTTTGTAGCAAAATTAGGGTCTTGATCCCTCAGTTTGTAGCCAACTTTTTTTGTTGTATAAACAATCCTCTGAGTTTGTAGCAAGTGAAATGTGGACTCCTTGCACAGACGCGTTTCGCCCGTGGCTTCTTCAGTGTGGGAGCCTTATTCCTAGTGACAAACATTTATATACACATATATATCTCTTTAAGTACATATATACATATTGCTTAGGTATATGCTTGGCTAGTATCTCTAATGAGGGTTTAAGGGAATTTGGTACTCACCATCCGATGAGGGTGCTCTGTTGCCTGGATTGTTGGCGCTGATTTTTTGGGCGTTATGGTGCTGCGGGTATTCCTGTGAATATGCAGGTATAATTGAATTCTGTGTGGTTAGTGGTCCCTGGTGCAGCTTTGTGTTGTATGCTTAGTAATTCCTAGTGCATGTTGGTAGGTCTTATAATGAGGCTCACCTTAGTTTTTAGTGTCCCAGGTATAGGTCCATGTGTGGGTTTTCCGGGTCCTCCATACCCCCATAGAGCGGGGTGTCCATATATGGAGGGTAGCGTTATTTCACGGGTTGCGCAGGTCTTCCTGCTGCCTGATGTGTGCGGTATAGTCAGGGTGCCCACTGTTTAGATGTCCGTGCTTGCGCTTATAAAGACCGCCAATGCAGAGTGGGAGGGATTTATTTCCCTGCCCGTATTCCTGCACGGCCCCCGATTGGTGGATCTGCCGGGGGCGGAAGTGCGCTCGTGACGTACTTCCCTTTGTGGCGGTCCCCCCGGTTTGTATATAGGAAATGTCGCCGTCCCTGGGTGCGGCCATGTTTTTGGTTCCCTGTTATGTTTCTGATTGGTGAGGTTACTCCGGGCGGAAGTACGCAAATGACGTACTTCCCGGACAACAGGCCCGCCTGACCACGCATGTGAATGCTGTCGGCTGACCTGGATGCGGCCATATTTTTGGTTAGGTTGCGCGTGCGCATATTGTGTGCTTAGTTGCGCATGCGTGCTATATTGTCTCTTGTCCCGGTGTCCGCCTATATGCTCAGTGGACAGTTTAGTACTGGTTTCCTGTGTTGGCTGTGCGCATGCGCCTATTGCGAGCCTACGTCTGCTGTCAAAGGTGGCTTATGCATCGAAGGGAGTGTAATGCTGTTACTGCCTGATTACTGTGCTGGCTGTATATTTTACATTAGTTTGCCAGGAAACCAGGCAGCAAGAGTCAAAGCCCCATCATCGTAGGTGGTATCAAATGTGCCCATTACATTGTTTATATATATAACTTGAAGCATTCTGGCACAGACTGTATAAATAAGGTATAAATAATAATAATGATGACAATGAAGAATAAGAGCGTAAAATGACATGAAAATAATAATAATAATAATATTAAAGATGTAGTGCCTATACTGTGGTGGTTTTGTTTGTTTTGTCAGTCATCCTGAGGTAGGCCACTAGCCAATGCCAGAGGACAAGCCTCACTGAAGCGGCCACTAAAGCTGTTGCGCTGCAGCCTTGCCCATAATTACATTGGTTGTGGCTCCTCCTGTTTGTAGGCATGATTGTGTGACATTCTGGCCTGGCAAACTAATACCTTGGACCCTGGCTGAGATTTTACTGTACTTGGATTGGGACTGGGTGTTCTTGTTTGGGTGGGCCACTGAGTAACAGGTGTAGATGTGGCATAGGTATGTCTGCTTTCAACCTGTGCCTGTGGCAAATGTGGGCAAGCAGGAGAGGGCGTGTTTGTGTCCATATTTTTTCAATGTAACATCTGTGATTTATACCATTGACAATGCTTGGCACACATATCTTAGTATGTCATTTTGAAGGTTAACTTTCTCCTGGATTGCCTTGCTTTGTAAATCCAGGCTGTGTGCAATTGGTCTGTGGCCTGTTTTGACATTAATTTCATGTCCATGTATTCCCCATAACTATGTGAGTGACCATCACCTACAATTCTTACGTTTACAAAATTCTACCTTCAAAAATTAAACAAACGTGTTTATGACTAAGTTACTGTCTGTCGGTTTTTGGTTAATAAATATGACTTAAAGTAGCCACAAAAACAAACACACACAAATATTCTAAAAAGAGGATAAATACATTGTTGCTGGTTTGGGTAATTAATTCATTACTGTTTTGTTCTTAATCAAACCCAAATAAAAAAACAAATGGCACAAAGCAATCATAACAAACAATGCAAAAACAAACAAAAAAAAAGGAGAAAACAATTAAGCAAAATGTGTTGCTAGTAAATTAGCACGGACGGCTTGGCCAGACGCACTGTGCTGCCCAACATAGACGTCCTCTGGCTCATCGGCGGGTGTCGAGGGTGGCAAATCCACATACCGGGGAACACGCTGCAAGATAGCAAAATTATGCAGCGCAGCACAGGCCATGATGATATCTATGACCTTTTTTGGGTCATACTGAAGGGATCCCCCGGTATGGTCCAAACATCTAAATCGGGTCAATAGGCCAAAGGCCCTCTCCACCACTGCCCTGGTTTTGTGGTGCGCCCTATTATAGGCCTCTTGGGCGGCATTCTGTGGGCGTAGTACAGGCGTCAACATCCACGGGAGGAGTGGATATCCAGAATCTCCTGGCAAAATTAAAGGAAAAAACATATAAAGATTAATGCATACATTTCAGCACAAAAATGCACAAAATACCTGAATAAGGGGCTAGGTGACATTGTCAAAAAAACATGAGCATACATATTGCACAGGCCAAAGCGACAAAGAAACATATCTAATAGATGGTGGCCCAAATTAGAGAACTAATATTGCGAATGCTGGCCAATCAGCCAGACTGTTAAGACTTATTGATTTAGCCTGTGCTGCTCAGCAATCTTGGATGGGTTAAGTTTGCATTTTCTTCTTTGTCTGAGTCCAAAACAGGTCTAAGCCGGATCCTGCACTTTATCCAACTCTCCTCTACTCAGTAAGTGTAATGCATCTAAACAAAGATGGCGCAGACCCTATGATAAAGTCAAGAACAGATTTACAGAAAAGTGCTGGGAAGACTGATTACTAATTTGGCTAAAATTACTCTTTAGAATTTTAACAATGCAGGACAAACATTTTGCCAGGCTTTGTTGTTTTGCTAATGTCATGGGTACAGTCGTGTTTCCCTTTTTACCAAGGTGAGGAAAAAGGCATATTTTAAGAAAGTGGAACCAAACAAAAATCATAGCCATACATAGAAAAGAAAATGACGTTATTGGACTCAACTTACCAAGGAGCCATGCACCGGAAAATTCCCCAGACTCAAACCGACTCAAATCTTCTAAGGATGTAGGCATCATGGGATGAGCCTGGGTAGCCGGCGAGGACGCTAAAGAACCGCATGTCCTGGGCCACCACTGCTTGCACATTCAGTGAGTGGCCCATTTTGCGGTTCCTGCAACCAAATATAAAAAGCAAAGGTAACCAACTAAAACAATAACTCCTACAACAAATTAAGATTCAAGTTCAACAATCCAAATATAATTCACAAAGGACATAAGTCTACTAAAATCTAGCAATTATATGGATGTGTGGGAAAATAAATGTTTACATGCTAAGGACTAATTAAGGTCAGCATTAAAATGCTTCTATAAGGCATACATGAAATGTAATGATTCAGGTATGCATTGCTATACAATTTATGGGCTCAGCCATGCTGATACATGCAAATGCCTTGGAGCTAAAGGCGCGCAGACTCCTCCACATAGCCGCAAAACATGTTCAACAATAGCAATCCGAGCCCTCAAAGGTCCCGAAAGTGGATCGGAAATTAAACGGATTTATAGGGTGGTGGCCCGTCGGAAGTCACCTCAGACGGAAAACCATCCCAACAACGGAAGTTATCTGAACGAACGAAAAATATCAGATTTTGTTTGGAAAATGATCCGAAGTAACGGAAATGTTCTGATTTGCTTCCGTTCATCGAAAGCGCATATACGCATATTCCCGAACGTTCGTACGAATGAAAAATGAACGAAAAAAAGCAAAAAAAAAGACTAACACCCACCCAAACTTTCACAGACTGCTACGGAAGTGCGGACGAATGTGTCTTTGAATCGAGGCTTATATCCAGTCCAGGTCGTCCCACCCCGCCCTTTTTGGTCATTATCTCTTGTTGCCTGTTTACCGATTACCATTTTTTATTCTTGGACTAGCAATCCGAGCCCTCAAAGGTCCCGAAAGTGGATCGGAAATGAAACGGATTTATAGGGTGGTGGCCCGTCGGAAGTCACCTCTCTGAATCAGACGGAAATCCATCCCAACAACGGAAGTTATCTGAACGAACGAAAAATATCAGATTTTGTTTGGAAAATGATCCAAAGTAACGGAAATGTTCCGATTTGCTTCCGTTCATCAAAAGGGCATATATGCATTTTCCCCAACGTTCGTACGAATGAAAAATGAACGAAAAAAAAGCAAAGAAAAAGACTAACACCCACCCAAACTTTCACAGACTGCTACGGAAGTGCGGACGAATGTGTCTTTGAATCGAGGCTTATATCCAATCCAGGTCGTCCCACCCGCCCTTTTTGTTCATTATCTCTTGTTGCCTGTTTACCGATTACCGTTTTTTATTCTTGGACTTGTATCCTTAAGTCTTGTTGAGAGAGTACAAGCTAAAGCTATGTGAAGTAACATGGTTTCTTGGCCTCCCGGCCTGTCCTCTTTTTTGTTACTGCTTTTTAACCACTGGAGAATGATAGAGGGACACCTGCCTTTATAGGTGGCCGGGAGGAGCTACACCTTTTGATCTTGCAGTCGAGCGCCACCTGGGGGCGGAATACCCACATGTCATTCTACAGGTGAGTTTCACAGAATTGTATTTTTTGCTTGCACAACAGACTCAGACCTAGAGGAGTGGCAGGCCCCAGAGAGGAGGTTGGTTGCCCAGGAACAGGTCGCCCCCCACCAGCCTAGTAAGTTTGTAGAAAACATACCCCTCGATTCAAAGAGCAAAAGTTAATTGATTTCGTATCGAGAATCGTAAGTTTGGGTGGGTGTTAGTCATTTTTTCCTGTTTTTTTGGCCATTTCCGACTCGCACGAGCCTACGTACGAATGCGTATATGCTCTTACGATCAGCGGAAGTTCGTTCCTAAATTTTAGGATCAAAACGTAAAACTTAGGATCAAATCCTAAAACTTACGATCAAAACGTAAAACTTAGGTTAATTGGATGTGTTTAGGTGTGATTCAGAGAAACCTCTAAACGCGTTTTAAAAGAAAGCCACAGCCGACACCTTTTAGCAGCCGGATTGCTGTTCGTGAACAGGTTTTTTGGCTAAGTGGAGGAGTCTGCGCGTCTTGTGCTCCAATGAACTGCATGTATCAGCATGGCCGAGGCCATAAATTGTATGGCAATGCATACCTGATTCATGTATGCCTTATAAAAGCATTTTAATGTGGACCTTAATTAGTCCTTTGCATGTAAACCTTTATTTTGCAATATATTTGCGTTAATTAAAGAAACTTATGTCCTTTGTTATTTATTTTAAAATTGAGGTACTAGAATAATATTTTTAGATTGCATTTATTGGTGTAGTTGTTTACCTTTGCTTTGTTTAATTATTTAAGCACATCTTTGGTCAGATGCATCACACTTACTGAGGAGAGGAGAGCGGGATAAAGTGCAGGATGTGGGTTACTGCTGTATTTTGCACAGACACAGCAGAGCTGGGGGCATGGAAAGGTCAGAAATCAAAGAATCCAGAGCAACACAGTCACAAGGCCCTTTCTGTTTGCAGGCTGCCCGATAATACCTGAGCCGCCATCTTGGCTGTTTCTAGGCTCATAACATGCAGAAGTTGCTGGGTGTTTTTTAAGATTTGTGAGCAATCTGTATGTAGAGGGTGTGGGTAACCACACTAAAAATTTAAAGTTGTACCATTTGAAGCATAAATATTAAAATTAAATCCACAAGTAAAAAATGCAAGTTAACTAAAAATTAAACAAAGTAAGATTTACTTATGCAAATGCATTCATTAATGGTTGGTTACTACAAAATGAATGAAATAAAGAAAAATAAAAGACCAAATACTTAGAATGCACTTTAATGAGGTAAGTTTGTAGTGCGGAGCCGCAAGATCAGAAGGATTTACGTCCAGACAAAAAAGGAAAAAGGGCAAAACCAATGTTGCAACCTGAGAAATGAAACGGAAAATTCAGGATGGAAACTGACATAGGTCTGATTCCCGAACTGCCATACGAACGGACGTATATTTTAGGATAGAAACGTATTTGCTTATTGAATCACTCGCAAGTTCATACGAACGCACAAGCGTTCGGGAAAAATAGGATGATCGTGACCCAAATCCAAGCTGTTACATGTTTCTTTGAATCAACCCAATAGTTTATTTAAGTTAACATGCCTTCCTCAACAGGTATTCCCAATGCATAGCCTAGAAATCAATATTATTTTCATGAACATTGCATAGGCTAGAATATTATATTACTTTCCTCAACAGGTATTCCCAATGCATAGCCTAGAAAATAATGTTATTTTTCTTTTCACAGGCAGCACACAGCAGCGCCTACAGCAACTGACAGCTGCTGCTCATAGGCTGGTGGGCGAAAGTGAGGAGCTTGCAGCTTCAATAGGGACCACCGAGGACTAGACTTCTGGGAGCCTGCTACTATTTTGTAAATAGTTGTTTTTAAATCTTTTAGACAAAACTTTTAAAAATAAAAAAATAAGAAGAAGAATTAATACAATAAAATTATATATACAAGTAAAAAATAAAAAATCCACTTTTAATAATTTTTTTACATCTTTACAATGTTTATGATGTCTATCATTTATTGATAATTAATATACATTTAATGAGTTCACAAATGCACTTATGCACATAAATCCGAGAAAAGCCACAAGGAATTGAAAAATATCTAAAGAATAAAGGAAATTAAGGTAAGCATGAAAATATGGGGATAGAGGAAAATAAACACTCACAAGGAAATTAAGGTAAGCATGAAAATTTGGGGATAGAGGAAAAGAAACACAAGGGAGGTAAGGTAAGCATGGGAGCAGAAGTGAGTGAGGGAATAGTTGAACCAGGGACAATCAGTTAATAAGCTGCGCGCATGCGTACATGCCTGCAGACATAGCAGCTTCTACAACAAAATTACGTTACTACGTATATTTTGAGAAACATGCAAGCTGAATATCGCGGGACAGTGAAATTCTACGTTGGAAGGTACATTGAAAAAAAATCCTGCGTACACTGCGGGAGACGTACACAGCCATTCACGAGACAAAAACAAGAAGGTTTTGGGAAGGCTATGAATCAACCCTATAGTCCCATCAGGTCTCATTGGTTCTCCAAATGTCCATAGTAGACAGTGAGCTGCAGAGCTTGCTCTGCATCAATTCAGGTTTTTTTAATGTCATGTCTTAGTGTTTCAGATTCAAAAATGCCAGCTGTGGCTTGAGCGTCTGCTGTCAGGACAAATGCCCTGCTTCAGTCAACTGGGGACTGCTGCGTTAATTTATTTGAAAAAAACATTAGGAATTTTGAAGAGATATTTACTATTTTGAAGCATATTTACTAAGAAATATGGTACAGTGTTACATGTTATTAAACCGGACTTTCACCATGATTTATTGAAAAGGCCAAACCATTAAAAAACTATTCCCCAGCATCTAAAGTTAATATATTTTAAGTTTTTAGTCACTTACTTTTTTCTTTCCCCCACTGGGCTGCACCTCTGTTCAGGACTTCTTGACTCAGAAGCATCACACTTACGGAGGAGAGCAGAGTGGGATAAAGTACAGGGGGCAGGGGGCGGGTTATAGCTGTTCCTGACAGTACCAAAATGGTTACAGAACACAGAAATGCAGTGTACAGTATAGCTGTTACAGCAAAGCATTCCAAAATCATTAGGTGGTGCCAGAGAGTAATAAATACAGTTTCAGAAAAAGAAAAGGTGTGTGTACTAATGAAAACCAAAGAACATAAAGGGGTCAGTTCAGTAATTCAGTAAGCTGAAAAAATTATCTTGGTAGCATAAAAAGCGTATTTTCTTACTTGGCGGGATGCCAAGGTACAAGCTTGGGGGACCTTTGTCTCCACCTAATAGCAGATGATTTATGCACTGTAAGATGATGTTGTCGGATGTTGGTGTGGTGAGTACTGTTAATACTGTCATGTCTTTTTTAATTGTGACCTGGTAAGGGGTCCTATCGGACCTGTGCCAAAAGGCTCCAGGGCTGGCTGCTAGACTGCCCCATGGAGGATCCGAAAGCAGGATGCCCCTTTGATCCCCCCAGGATCGCAAGTAATCTTACCTTTCCTTTTCCGACAATGCTTTAGCTGCCGGCAGCCGCATCCTTGGCTTCCTGGTAGCTGTGGCACGCTCCCGTGCCCGGCGAGTCAGCTAGGCTAGGTGAGGGAGTGCGCCTTGTGGATGCAAGCAGTGGGCTATAAATTGTATGTACAGAACTGGCATTTATGATGTGATGTTTGTGACGGAAGATACAGCACTGTGCTTGAAATCTTTGGGAGCAGACACATATTGCACACAATCATGCATGACACAAATGTCAGGCCTGTCATGCCTGACAGAAGCAGCATGGGCAGAGCCCACGCACAGCAGCGGGGGTGAGTGTCATAAATCTGCAATGATCGGTGGAAGCTGAACACTGGTGGTGGAATAGAAGAAAATGTATGTTTTAAGGAAGCAGCTTTCATTATCTTCAATCTGTTGCCTTTAGGCGTATCACAAGCCGCCAGGGTTGGAGCCATGCATTGACAGCACACACGCTTCTCCCCAGCCTCCTGTAATCAGGCACTGCGGGCAGTGCCGCACTAACAAAGCTTCCACCTTCCATGGGGTGGAGCCCACCATCAGACTCCGCCAATGGTCCAATCAACAGGACCAAACCACATAGACGCTGATTGGCCAGAACGGTGGCACGCCCACTCCCCTCTACCTGGAAATGCTCTGGGCTATTTAATACAGCCATGCCGGAGTAACTTCCGGTACCTTACAGATACCAGGCAACCTAGCTGACCTGGCAGGACCCCATGAGGTGACCCCAACGGAGGTATTAGCACATAAGGTACATACTACTGTACTTCAAACCTTTGTAGACACCGCACTACAACAATATGCCATACCAAAGGCTGTCACACTTTCTTTTCAGGGAGCAATCCAGTCACCCACCAGCAGGAAGACTCTAAGGTCCCCACCACTACACCTAATCTGACGAAATTCTTGTCTTCACCTTACCAAGGTAACCTGTCTATACCTGTCACGCTCAGGTAACTCCAGCCCTCCAGGTAAGCCCTCAACCCCCAATCTCTGCAGCCAGCTTCACCTGTAGGAGCTCCCGCTTGCCGGGACGCAGTACACGCCTGCCCGGGATTGGTTGCCCCCAGAACTTCAATGGCTCAAAGGATGGGAGCTTACTGGATGGAGGTCTGGAGAACCATTAACGAAGAGCGGGGTCAAAGTGAGTCCAATTGATGAAGCAGGAATTACTAGGAAGTCCAAAGACAGGCCAGAGGTCAGCACCGGGTAAGCAGAGATCGCGACACAGTAGGATGAAGCAGCTCGAGGTCGGGGTGCGAAGCAGGGGTCAAGGCTGGCAGCGGACAGGATGGTCGTGGATAGCAAAGGTCGGCAACAGGGATCAATCAGAGAGAGTCGATTCAGGCAGGGGTCGGCAATGGAGATCAAACAGAGAATGGTCGGTTCTGGCAGGGGTCAGCAACGAAGATCAATCAGAAACAATTCGGTAGACAAACTAGGTACGACAAGGCTCTATCACAGGCGCTGAGTAACTGACAAGGTGAAGCTTTTATAGGATCCAGATATGATTGGAGATGGGGGAAATGAGAGCATGATTGGTGCTATCTAAATCATTGGTTCTGAATACAAAAAGGGCGTATAGCCCAAACCCTCCTTTGGGCTCATTGGCCCCAACCCCAGTACTAGGGGCGTTTTCGCCCCACACACCCTGGGCTCATAGGCCCCTTAATTAAGCCTCCGGTGGGCGCGCACGAGCCGCCGCCGCTGCCGCTCGGCGCCACCGCCGAAGAGGAAGGGCTGCGACCGGCCGCCCGGAGGCAGTGCAGGACCGGGACGCAGGTAAGTTAGTCGTGATAATACCGGTATCAGCATGATGAATTACAAAGCCCTCTGAGGACACCGCTTGGTGAAACGCGTCAGGGACGTTTTATGTCGGTACTTCCAATCACACTGGAAAACAGTTCTCAGTGAATTTAACTAAGCCATATTCTGCTCTGGACTGTAGTACTAGGATGACAGTCTGTGTTTATACGTATATGATACGCACGTAATTGTATGCATGTTATGAGTAATACTTTGTACACAATAACGCTGCACAGTAAAAATACCTGTTTGCTTTAAATAATTACTGTATTTAATTACTAACAAAACAAGACCTTATACTATGTTTTTCTTCTCCCTGAGTAATGAGGCCCTGCTTTACTCTCTTTTCTTTTAACAAACTTGGTGGTATGCGGTTTGGGCCCTAAAAACCCCTTCAAAAATGTCCTTTTGCAACATACACCAAGTTTGTACACCAAGAAGAGAGAAGTGAGCCTTGTACAGACAGAACACTGCTGCTCTGGCTGCTGCTGAGGTGAGGAAGCTCACTCACCCTTACACATGCCCAGCAGCAGTGGTCTGTGTGCACAGGGCTCGCGTTTCTCTTCTTGTACAGACTTGGTGTATGTTGCCGCAGGACTTAGCTGAGGAGGACTTGAGACGGCTGCAGGACACGTGATTGGCCAGTGGCACATGTAGGCCGATGGCCATCAAAGTGGAACATGGTGGAACGGTATGATTTACAAGGCTCTCAAGTTAACCGAGGGGGGGACCCCATTAATTGAAATGCCCCCAGAACGGACCAACAAAATATGAATCTGAAAGGCAGATAGAGTGAGGAGCTTTGTGAAGAGAGAACATGTGGCCTATTCCTGGTGGGAGCCCTGTGCCAGGGGGAGCCATGAGTAAGCCTGAAATCTAGTCTTATAACTGAAGCTAACTCCCCATCTGGTGTCCAAACTGTGCACAATTTTTAGACCTGGTGCTTAATCGCCCCTCACTTTGCCACTCACCTTAATCCCCCCCCCCCCCAGCTCTTTGTGTCCCTGCCCACGTATGTTTACATGTACTGTCTAAAAATTGAACAATAAAGCTGCAAAAGTCCCTCATATGGCTGCTGATCACATGAAACATTCCAGTGACCCATTGGGTTTGCCCAGTTCCTGCCCAGCAAAGAAATTAGCAGATGGTAAGCATAAGCTGACCTGACTTTAGTACCCAGTGGGCTTATGGTCTGACAGCCATACAGCTATGTTTGAAAAAAGAACTACAACATAGGAAAAGGAAAGCAGCCACATCTCTGGACTCCCTGTGCTCTGCGGCACTCTCCCGCCCCAACCTATCTTAATGGCTGGATGTGGAACTGTAGCTCAGCTGTGAGATGCCAGGGATGTGGTTACTGCTGTGGGGTGGGATTGCCAGAAAGTTGAGTGTTTGCAGGCGATCAACGGGCTTTCACAAAGAGGAATTGCAAATCAGGATAGGGGGTAGTTAATCAGCCAGCCCTGCAGTCTTTTTTAGATTACAGGGCTGCCAAACAAGCTGATAGGTCCACATGAATGCATCTTAACGCCTGTCAGTCATCGCTGAATGAATGGCATGCTGGACACTCTTCCTTGTGCATGTGCCTCAGGTTGAAGGAAAGTTGAGTTTACGGTGATTTTGGGAGGATACACACATCGGCGCATCCCTGTGAGGAGATATAGATGTAATTTCACAGCATTGACCTCTGTTTTCCTTGGTAAGGATAAGCCATACAATTTCACATATGGGTGCCCATGTCTGGTTCAGTCAAACTAGCCTTTTCTAGGACAGGAAAGACCAAATAGCCTTTTCTAGGACAGGAAAGACCATATTTGGAAAAGCCTAGCATACCACAACCTTCACAGGGCCGCTCCAGGGGGTCTTTGCTTCAAAAGTATCCCTGTTGGAATTCTCACCCAATGCTGGGGACTGAGCCAGAATATCTGGTCGGAAAATCAACCCCTGATGAGAACCTTCTCTCAGCTCACAGCTTAAAAAAGCCAGTGATGTTTAAAGAATCCTAAGGTTGTAAAGAACATTAATCATAAGCAAAAAACATATTCAGAAGTCACAAGGTAGGCAGGGGTATCTCTTGTGCAATTCTCTGGAGTTAAGTGTGATCTTAAAGTGATTAAATATATAACTTAATCTTGGTCTGCTCTTTTATCTTGATCTTGAACCCATCACCAGTGTCTGCTACTGGTCTGGCCTATGGCCTGATTTTTCACACTAACGGACTGGAGATATCTTAACAAGGTTTGTGGCAGTTATTATGGCTGGCAGCACTCCATTCACATTGGATAGTGAAGGGGTCCTGCAGCCAGTCAAGGTCCTGACAACCGGTATTTTGTTTTTCTTTAAATGAAAACTAATGAAGGTCCAAGAGACCATTAAAAAGTACCTTGTAATATTACAAAAGTAAGCTTTATTCAGCCATACAGGTTACACAACCATCAGAATTTATCCAAAATAAATATTTGCAGAACAAATGTCTAATGTTTTTCATGGCCAAAATAAAAAAAGAGCAGCCTGTGTGAATGTAATATTCAGATTCACTGACAGTTTTTTGAACCACGCCTTAAGCCTCAGGCTCTCTCACCTGACATCTAACTCATCGTTCATCATATAGGATTATATCATAGAAACAGCTTGGACTTGTACCAGCTACTCCCACATGCTGCTCTTTAAATTCACATAGCTCATCGACTAGAAAAACAAAGCTAACTACTGTATGACTAGGAAGTGGCTGAACTGGACTCTGGCACAAGGAATGGCGTGGTCTAGCACTGATTGAATATATGGCTTATGGATCCTCTAAAAACCCTCACACGTCTGTTCTATTAAGCAAGGGCACATGACATTTGTGTAGGACCAATCACCCATAGCTACAATGGAGAATATACCAGATATGCCAATGCATGTTGACCCACCACAGGACAGGGCACCTGTGGAACAGGTGAGACCTCGGGATAACTGGAAGAAGGGGACAAGGGTGCTATCTGGACTAGTGGGCTCCAACATCCTGCTTTTCAGCTGTGCTTTGCTGACTTGTGTGTTTACTGAGGATGTTGAAATCTTTGAAACAGATTTCCTCATATTTCTAACGGTCATTATGGCTATTTGTATTCTGTGGATGCTTTTCCAACTTTACTTTACCTGGAAGTACACAAATGCCATTTCATTTAAGGATAGTCAAGCGGGTCCCATATGGATGAGAGGTTGGTGATTTAGCAATTCCAGTTATCAACTGCTTTTTCCTTATTCATTGTGAAACTATTTTAATTTTCTGTTTCTATATATAATTCTACAGTAAATATGTATAGTTTACGTTAAACATAATTAGTAAATGTGTGTATTTCTTCGTTCACTGTAGCAACACCATTATATAAACATTATATGTAAATTGTACAGTGTAAATTTACTGTTACCTTGTGTTTGCTATGTTTATCTTCATATAATCTCAGAATTGGGAAAAGCTGTTAAAGGATTTTGGGAACCTCTACCATTTTTATAGAGGCTGAGGTTTGGGAGACCTTGCAACTTAAGAAACAAAGTGAAAACATGATCTCCCTATTTTTGCTATCATTCAAAACCTCAAAAAAGAAACAAATTAATTAAAAAAAAAACTTTCTATACTTTTTTCCCACTTGAATGTCATAGTCAGCAGAAATCACTAGAAATGGTCTGCACAGAACTGGCAATTATGATGAGTGAAGGATTGTGATGTGTGTGTCTGAAGATACAGTACAGTACTGTGCTTCAAATCTTTGTGAGCAGACACTTGATTTCCAAATGACTGCACTGCATTCCTCCGTTTTCCACCACTGTTCGCCATTCTGCACTGCTGCATATGATATTTACAATCTCCGATTTGCTGCTGTTTAAAACCATATTAAATCATATTTATGTATGATCAATATAGAACACACTGTGGTGTTACCGTCTGTGTTATCTGCTGCCATTGAAATTAAAGTTTTTTTTTTTACCACCCCTAAATGTTTTTAAACAAAGTGATTTCTGGACACATTTTTTACACCTGGCTACATATCCCTGTTCAGTGCAGTAATGTGTATCTGAGATGAACATGTTGCACCAGCACAAAGTATGCAAGTAAGGAAAAATGGAAACGAACCTTTCCATTGTCCCCACGCTTTTGGCCAGGCCGCCACACCCACGGGAGGCCAGAAGATGAAGAAGCGGCAGGTGGGTGGGTAGGGCAACCGACTGCCCACTGCCTCCGCTGATCGTGCTGTATCTACCACCACTGCTCCTTCTCTGTGGCACCTAAACACACACAGTGGACACCTGACTCACCCACGCCCACCTGCTGTACGGAGCCGGGTGTTCGCTCTGTGTCTGCAGGCGCCATGGAGAAGAAGCATGGGCAGAGATTGGTTGCATTGCCCACTTGCCTGACGCTCCTCCATCTTCTGGCTTCCCGTGGCTGTGGCGACCTGGCCAGCAGCGTGGGTACAATGGAAAGTTGAGATTACTTTTTTCTTTTCTGCCTATGGGGAATCGGAGGGGGGGAATGCCACGCTGCCTATGGCAATAGGAGGGGGGATGCCCCACTGCCTACCTGAATGGGATGGGGGAATGCCACACTGCCTATAGGAATGGGAAGGGGAAATGCCACACTGCCTATGGGAATGGGAGGGGGGATGCCACGCTGCCTATGGGGAATCTGAGGGGGAGATGCCATGCTGCCTATGTGAATGGGATGGGGGGAATGCCACACTACCTATGGGAATAGGAGGGGGTAATGCCACACTGCCTATGGGAATAGGAGGGGGGAATGCCACACTGCCTATGGGCATGGGAGGGGGGATGCCACACTGCCTATGAGAATGGGAGGGGGGAATGCCACACTGCCTATGGGAATGAGAGGGGGGGATGCCACACTGCCTATGGGAATGAGAGGGGGGATGCCACACTGCCTATGGGAATGGGAGGGGGGAATGCCACACTGCCTATGGGAATGGGAGGGGGGAATGCCGCACTGCCTATGGGAATGGGGGTGAGAATACCACACTGCCTATGGGAATTGGGGGGGGTAATGCCACACTGCCTGTGGAAGGGGGGAATGCCACACTGCCTATGGGAATGGGGGGGGGGGGAGAATGCCACTCTGCCTGTAATGGGGGATTTTGCATCTTGCTCATTATTTGGTCCTTGGGGGATGGTGTTTTAGCACAACAATTGGTTCAGAATATTTATTTTCTTATTTTTCTCCTCCAAATCCTAGGGGAGTCCTATGGGCATGTGCATCTTAAAGGGCAAAAAATACTGTAAGTGCGTACTCTCGGATGCACAGGCACTTTGTGCAAGACTCCAGCATACAACCTCCAAACAGAACACTTAGGGTGTGATTTACTATGTTTGCTACCGTTTGCTACTTCACATAAAAGTATGTTTGCCGGATGCACGATGCACCCCTGACAGACCAGCGAGTAAGCAAAACTTTAAAAAAGATTTGGAGAATGCTTACAAACTGCTGTGACAGAATTTTTACGCAAAAAACATGACATCTTGCTGAAAACACACTTTTATAGCATTGGAGGGGTATCAGAATACATGTGTGGTATCCTGGGAGTGTCTGGGTTGTTTGGAAAGCTTAAGAATACATTTATTTGAAAATATAAGTCACGTAAAAACATTATTATTAGTTATTAGTTTTTCACATACTGGGTAACTTTCTAATGTTCATGCTCATAAAATAAGTTAAAGTTAAATCTCTCCCTAAATAAAATTGATTACTATGAGTATTATGGGGTGTGCAAAACTGTTCACCAGCATTTGCCAAGCCAAACTGAAGTAGAAGTACATGCAAAAAACATGGACATCGCCAGTGGAACATCCAATATTTCACTTGCAAATGTCTCAACTTGGCGGATGCATGATGGATGGCAGCAAATCATTTCGGAAATTGCCCCCTTAGTAGCAGGACACGTGTGTGAATGCAGCAAGAATTTCAGTAGCGATGGTAGAGTTATCAGTGAATGCGGTGCATAGAGTTGCAAAATATGCCCTTTCTGCCCATGCTGCTTCTACGAAGGCATGACACTTTATAAATGTACAAACAAAGGTCTGCTCACAAAGAGTTCAAGTGCTGTATCTTCATAGAAATATTTCTTGTTATAACTTCTGTAATATAAAAAAAATACATTTCAGAGCAGACCTGGGCAATGTACGGCCCGCGGGCCGTATACGGCCCTTTGCTAGGCTCTTACCGGCCCGGGCTGAGCTGGCCAGTAAGAGACTCAGAGGAAGGGAAAACATGCCAGACTCGACGAGCCGAGTGGCCGATCGGCTGCTGCTTAACTTAGGTGATCGCCTGTGTACAGTGTGAGAGGCTTAGGTTAAGCAGCAGCTGATCGGCCGCTCGGCTCGTCGGGTCTGGCACATTCTCCCTTCCTCTGAGGAAGCCAGACCCGATGAGCAGGTGATAGAGACCTGGGGACTTTGGAAGGACAGAGTAGGGGCTCCAGAGCATCAGTAAGTCTGCTCAGAAAGATTATGTAGTTTGCTTGTGTTTTCCCTTCCTGCCTGCTGTCTCTTTTTCACCATGTACCTGCCCACCATGCTCTCACCATGTCCCCTTCCTGCTGTGCACCATGCTCTCACCATGCCCCCTTCTTGCTGTCCACATGCTCTCACCATGCCCCCTTCTTGCTGTCCACATGCTCTCACCATGCCCCCTTCTTGCTGTCCACCATGCTCTCACCATGTCCCCTTCCTGCTGTCCACATGCTCTCACCATGCCCCCTTCTTGCTGTCCACATGCTCTCACCATGTCCCCTTCCTGCTGTCCACATGCTCTCACCATGCCCCCTTCTTGCTGTCCACATGCTCTCACCATGTCCCCTTCCTGCTGTCCACCATGCTCTCACCATGTCCCCTTCCTGCTGTCCACATGCTCTCACCATGCCCCCTTCTTGCTGTCCACATGCTCTCACCATGTCCCCTTCCTGCTGCCCACCGTGCTCTCACCATGTCCCCTTCCTGCTGTCCACATGCTCTCACCATGCCCCCTTCCTGCTGTCCACATGCTCTCACCATGTCCCCTTCCTGCTGTCCACATGCTCTCACCATGTCCCCTTCCTGCTGTCCACCATGCTCTCAGCATGCCCCCTTCCTGCTGTCCACCATGCTCTCACCATGCCCCCTTCCTGCTGTCCACATGCTCTCACCATGCCCCCTTCCTGCTGTCCACCATGCTCTCACCATGCCCCCTTCCTGCTGTCCACATGCTCTCACCATGCCCCCTTCCTGCTGTCCACATGCTCTCACCATGCCCTCTTCCTGCTGTCCACCATGCTCTCACCATGCCCCCTTCCTGCTGTCCACATGCTCTCACCATGTCCCCTTCCTGCTGTCCACCATGCTCTCACCATGCCCCCTTCCTGCTGTCCATCATGCTCTCACCATGCCCCCTTCCTGCTGTCCACATGCTCTCACCATGCCCTCTTCCTGCTGTCCACCATGCTCTCACCATGCCCCCTTCCTGCTGTCCACATGCTCTCACCATGTCCCCTTCCTGCTGTCCACCATGCTCTCACCATGCCCCCTTCCTGCTGTCCACCATGCTCTCACCATGCCCCCTTCCTGCTGTCCACCATGCTCTCACCATGCCCCCTTCCTGCTGTCCATCATGCTCTCACCATGCCCCCTTCCTGCTGCCCACCATTCTTACACTTTGCCCCAGCTGATCTGAACTTTGCTTCCAGACTGCCAGAAGCCAAGGGCTTCTCTGATTGGCTGGGAAATTATCACATCAGAACGTTTGAAGTGGACCAAAACCCTGCTTTATCAGCCTGGGAATCTTATAGATCCCCTCCCCACGGGGCATCCAAAATCGGGATGCCCCGCTGTGTGAAACCCCCAGGTCGCCCATAAACTCACCTTCTTTCCCAGTTCAGCGGCGCATGCACGAGCTGCGGCCGCATGCCCGCTATCCCTCTAGCAGGGGGCGTGCCTGTGTCAGCCATTTGAGAATGGCCAGCGCGGGCGCGCTCCCTGTTAGAGGGAAGCTCGAGATGCAGCCGCCAGCGCACTCAGAGCCGCTGAGCTTAGACGTCGCTTAGACTCCCATAGCTCAGCGGCCCTCCACAATATTTTTAGTTTCTCATGTGGCCCCATGGAAAAAATAATTGCCCACCCCTGTTTCAGAGCCTTTGAATGATAGTTGTCCTTTAAAGGGTAATTGCACTTTCAATGACATTTTTAAAAGTTTCCAATCTAGTGTGCCAACATGATGCACTCAAGGTGCTGAGTTTATCTATTCATTTTTTTTACTTTTCTATGTTTTTGCAACTCCACTTTATAAAAGAAAACAGTTCTCCGTAGCAACAACGTGTTTACCTTAAAATACATCAAACTGGTCTTCTGATGTACATTTCAGAGGCTTCCTAACTCTGGCTTGCTAATCATCTGATTGGCCGAGGCAGACATGTCAAATTTAACCCCATCTGCATAATTTCAATCTGGTGAAAAGTTGAAGGATTCTGGGATTTGTAGTGAGATAAGGATACTAGGATCTTTAATGAAGGGCAAAAAAGCCACTCCTACTTTACCAAGACAGATCAACTGGAATATAAGAAACTTGAACAACGCATGCTCATAATTAAATCACAGGTCTGGGGGCACAATCCACACATGTTTATTTTACATCCCAGAAGAGGAAAACAATAAGGCAGGACACTAAAAACCTGTCACAAAGGGAATTTTTTCTTTAGGTAAAAAACTGCAAGATGTCCATTCTACAGGTGAGGCACATATTTTTATTCTCTCTTCATAACCCCCCTCTTCCTTCCTCCCTCACTAGACACTTAGGCACGACAGGGGTTACAGAAAAAAAGGTTACCTTGCCTGAAATCCAGCGGCATTCCCCCGGTGATTCCATTACTGAGTGCAGCCATTTTGCAGAGGCTCTGTGCGCAGTCCCACTCACTTGAGTGGGTAAGCGTGAGTACACACAGAGTGGGGGATGCAGCTATTTGTGGGTGACACCCATGGGCCGGTAATGGAAATGGAGCAAACGTGTTTTTGTTTTGAGGAAACCAAGAGACCAGACATCCACTTAAAAGTCCCTGTCCAGGCATTAACAAAAAGTCTATACTCACCATTTATCCTCTGCTGCTCTTGCAGCACCACTTCATGTCTTCATACATACCGCTGGTGCAAAAGGAGCAATTCTATTCCTCCGCTTCCATGAGAGGCCAGTGCACTGTGAGAGTGAAAAGCTCAATCTCCACCCTCGGTAAGTATGAAGATGTGCTGAACGGAGGAGCCGTGTGGGCACACTGGACCTGCACAGAGGAGCTGTGGTGGACAAAAGGTGAATAATTTTATTATTTTAGCCTGGAGAGATACTTTAAGATAAAGGGGCTAAGTCACCACCATTTGTAAAATGTTCACTTAGCAGGTAAAAAAATATAATTTTTTGCCCTGGGGGCACGGAATAAAGCCCGGGATAGTTAATATCCTGGGTCTTGTTCTGCTTTAAGTAAAAAATACAGCACCTATTCTATGAAATAAAACACAATGTGCATACATTTACTGTACCTGTGCTTTTAGTTGTCTGTGACTCAGGGCCATTTATTGCCCCTGGTGAGCCAATTAACTGCAGTGCAGTACTGCTGGTGACTCAAGGCTGAGCACTGGCTGTCGGCTAAGCTCAGAAACAGCGAAGCAGAGCCTCGATAAATTACTAACCAGCATAGAGCAGCAGAGGCTAATATTCTTCTGCTCTTCGTCCATTCTCTTTCCTGCCTTCCATAGACTGTCTGGCCTTTAAAAGCACCCCGTGGGCCATGGCTACCCTGCATTGTAAGCTATTTGTCACATCTGAATAGGGCACCTGGGGTTGTGCCTTTATGGCACCACATACATAGGCCAGCGAGAATCAATAAGACACCGAGGTGTTATCACTGTCTGTGCACAGTGGCATTCTTAGTCACCGTGCACACCAAAGAGGAACTGATAAACCACAGTGCTTGTTGTCTCCTCTTGTATGGCTCCATGTGCTACCCTCACAACTAAGTTTCCACAGGTACATTGCTGTCTGCCCCAGGAGGGGAGGGGGAGGAAAAAGATATGAGCAAACACAAAAGCCATACAAAGAATGCGAAGGGAGAATAAGGTTGGGGTATAGGTAGAGATTATTATTATTGTTTATTTATAAAGCGCCATCATATTCCAGTGCCCTGTACAAGTACAGTGGTAAGACAAGTAAAGGCGTCCAGTGAGTGTTCTGAGGGATAGGACGATGAGATGGGTGGGTTAAATCAGATGGATTTTAAGATTTTGAAGGTTTTAAAGCGGACCAAACCCCACATTTTTAACTAGCATCCCTTGATTTGCTCCACCCATGAAGATTACCATTTGCCAATTTTCACTGCTCCTGCTTCACCCTAATCCCAGATAATACTGCCTGTTTTAGCTTTAAAGCTCCACCTCCTCCATTTATTGACAACTGCTGTGTATGGCAATTATGTCATTGCCCTACCTATGCAATGACTAATCCTAGGCCATATTACAATGAGGGACAGCAAAAAAAAACAGTGTTCCAGGACTATTTGGAAAGTGAAAATAACTATTTCTAGTTCTACACCCAAAGGGATTATAGGCAGGGGCTTTGGCAAAATTTATTTCACAAGTTTAGTGGGGTTTGGTCTGCTTTAAGGGAAGAGGAATGATGAATTGTATGAGGAAGGGCATTCCAGAGGAATAGAACAGCACGTGTGAAATCCTGGACTCGAGAGTGACAGGAAGGTAGAGGACAGAAGGAGGCCATGAGCAGAGCGGAGACTACATCTGGGTTGATATTTTTGGACTAGTGATGAAATGTATGAGGGGGCTTGGCTGTAGAGAGCCTTGTAGGTAATTTGAACTAAATTCTTTCAAAAAGTGGGAGCCAGTGGAGTGACTGACAGAGAGGAGCAGCAGAGGAAGAGCAAGAGGATAAGTTGATGAGACAGGCAGCGGATGAAATGTGAGCTGTAAATGAAAGAGCGGAGTCAAGTATAACGCGGAGACAAAATGCTTTCCTAGATTCTTTATTTTATTTTCCAGCTTCTCTTTCTTTCTTTCTTTCTTTCTTTTCCACCTTTTCATCCTTTCCTTCCTCACCCAGTGACATCAGCACCCTTTCGGCATGGAGGGGAGGGGGCAGGTACACTTTTCTCCCAGCCAAGGTGTACTACAATGTAGTACTTCAATATAATAATTGTTAAAATCAATGAAGACACATGTAATGTGGCATAAAGCTGCACTAAACGCGGGGGGGGGGGGGGGCTGGGGGCGGGGGGGCATGTGCATTATCTGTTATTTTCTTCTGATTTCTTTATTGTAGTATGGTTTTAATAATCTTCCAGGATTTAGAAATAAGGTTTAGAGGTGTTCTGCTAAGGGTATCGATTTATATAGGATTGAATATAAAATGTTGCATGTCCTTTTTCTGTAACGCATGTGTGTGGATTGACGGTGGTTGGACAAAGAAGCAGTATGGCTGGTTTTGAGGCAGGTTTTCCTGTTGATTGCTTCAATTATGTTCTAGGTTTGATGTTTACCTGGTTTACCCCTTCCACTGCTGCTTCTTCATTGGAACACTTCCAACAACACCAGTAGCTAGTGTCTGGCCTAGCTAATGTAATGGGATTATGCACTGTTTGTCCAATACACATTAAACCTCCAGAGGTTTTTCTGACATCCGATTCTGAGAGCGCATCTGTGGGGTATCTAAGAGTGGTTCTGTGTGTCACTAATGAGAAAAGCTTGGTTGGGACCAGGTCATGGCCTAGAGGTTAGGAAGCAGCCTAGTGAATGGAGGGTTTCAGGTTCAATTCCTCCACTCACGGGATAATTGTCCATCTATCTGCTGCCACCATGTGTGCTTAAACCTTTGGCTCGTTTAGTGAGGTCTAAAGGTGGAAGGCATAGGAGAGTGGTCCATGGGGATAGGTCAAAGGTAATTTTTAGTTTCTCGCTAATTAATTTTTCTAATTATTTCCAAAATGTTGCTACTTCTGGACTTATCCACCAGATGTGTAGCATACTATATACCTCTCCACAGCCTCTAAAACAGTCTTGGGGGGGGGGGGTGTCTGGGAATATTTTGTTTAGCTTCTCAGGAGTATAGTACCAATGCATGTATACCTTATAGGCAGTTTCTTTAATGTTTTCTGCCTTTGAGATTTTCCTGAGACCTTTAAAGACCCCTAGATCACCCAAAAATCACTTAGATAGGTGGGGACGGGAGCAAGGTGCAGACTACAAGGATGCCCTGGGGAGAGGGAATCAGGTGGCCCTGGGGTGGACCTATCACCTGGATTTTTACTATCCTGGTGATAGGTCCATTTTAACTGTGCTGACCCTGGTATGACCCGCTGCATGAGCAATCTGTCATCTAATCAGCACTATATACTGTGCATCCCCCTTTTTTTCTAGTGAGAAGATGATTTAGGTCTGCTTTAAAAATACAGTTTTCCTATTGCATGGCACGGCCTGCTTCAAGAAGTCCTTACGTATGGGATATTCCGCCACAAGGTGGCGCAGTGTACTGCAGAAGAGT
Source organism: Gastrophryne carolinensis (assembly GCA_027917425.1). Lineage (NCBI taxonomy): Eukaryota > Metazoa > Chordata > Amphibia > Anura > Microhylidae > Gastrophryne > Gastrophryne carolinensis. The sequence continues at coordinate 142,549,313 of CM051243.1, read as the reverse complement.
TGTGGCTCCTCCCGGTACCCTATAAAAACAGGATCGGGGCAACCGAGCCTGCAGCCCTGCAAGGTGATCTCTTCCTGTGTCGCTTCCTCCTGTGGTCAGGCATCTTGGTAAACCTTCGGTCTACTTGGTCCGTGAGTCCCCTTTGGGGGTTTTGCTTCCTTGGGGCATGGGCTGCGGGATGCTTATGTGCATGTTGCTTATGTCTTTCAGGCGGGGCAACTGTGGGTTGTGGTTTCTCCCGGTTCTGCTCCTTCCCCCCGCCCATCTTCCCCTTACTAGAATCTGGGGGCATCCATTGGGGGGGCATCCCGGGTGGCTTTTTATTAGCCCTTACCCTGTGCTGGCCTATTGTGCCTGTGTTAATCACCATATGGAGGCTTCTGGGGATAGCGTGCTCGGGGGTTCTTCGGGGCAACCCTGGCTGTGTGCCATGTGCGGGGTATCCCCTTTAAATAACAGTGCCGTGGTGTGCGTGCCGTGCGCCCAAGGTATCATTGCGGCCCAGGCTGGGCTGCCCGCTTCTCTTCCGAGTTCTGCACCCCCTTCGGCATCACCTACCCCTCTGCGCCTGCATTTAGCCCCCAGTGAGGGGGATACTAGCAGGGGGTCACAATCTGATCTGGCACTTCGTGTGGCCAGCATTGAAAGGCAGCTTGCCAGGTTCAGGTAAGGCCTCTGGCAAGAAGCGGCACCTGGCTCCCACGCACTCCCTCTTTGCTGAGGAGTATGAGGGAATTGATGCTTTTGGTGGCCGTTACTCCCTAAAGGAGGGGGAGCCTTTCCAGGACTCCTCTGGGGACCAGCAGGAGGGTTATGACAGTGACCCTGGGTCTGGGGAGGACTCATGGTTCCCTGATGACACTGATAGACTGTTGCCTCACATTTTTGAAATATTGCACATTGTCCCCCCTGAGGTGGCTAAGAGGAAGCAGGGTGAGCTCTTTTCTCCTGATAAACAGCGTCTGGAGTTCCCTGAGCAGGGCCATTTCACTAATATGGTGCGCAAAGATGGAAACGTCCTAGTAGATTGCCCGCCGTGCCCAAAAGGTTGGATAAGAGGTATCCCTTTCCTGCTGACCTGGTCAAGCGAGGGCCGTGTTCCCCTGAGGTGGATGCTCCCGTTCTAGGGCTGTCCAACACCTTGGTCATGCCTTCCCCTGACACTACTACACTGCGGAACAGCGAGGGCCTGCCATGCTTTTACATTTGTGGGGGCTGTGTTGCGTCATTACAACTATTGCCCTTAAGAAACAGCTCAAGCATCTCCTTGATGGCGCCGTGGCTGGTAGGTGGGGGGAGGATTATAGGGCCCTCTTGCTTTGCTCTGATTTTGTTGCCTTTGTCCTTACTGACATGGATGATGCAGTACGGCTGAGTGGTAGGGCCTCTGCCCTTTTGGTGGTTATGCGCCGCTCTGTTTGGTTGCATCAGTGGGCAGCTGACGCATCTGCTAAGAAGGCTCTCACTGGGCTCCCCTTTGCGGGGCTGCGGCTCTTTGGTGAGCGTCTGGATGTTCTTGCCAGGGATGGTAGGCTGCCTCAGCGTAGGAAGCAGCCTCGGCCTTTTCGGGTGGCCTCCGCTTCCCTCCCCTCCTTTCGTGCTCCCAGAGGAGGTCGTGGCTCCCTCTTCTCGGGTAGCCGCAGAGATTCTTGGGGCCGTGGCAGATCCCTTGGTCATCCCGGTCTCTCATGGGGTTCCAAGCCCAAACCTTCTCCCAAGCCCCCTCAGGCATGAGGAGGCGCCCTCACCCATCCAGGTGGGGGGGGGGGGCGGCTTCGGCTCTTTGCTCACATCTGGAGGCTCCGCGTCTCAGACCGGTAGATTCAGGAGGTGGTGTCCTCCGGTTATAAGATAGAGTTTGCAGCCTGGCCGCCCCCAAGATTCCTCAGATCCCGGATGTTTCAAAACCCTCTGTCAGCTCAGGGTTTGCACCTTGCGGTTCAACGCCTGTTGGAGTCAGGAGTCATTTGCCGGGTGCCTTCCCAGGAACGGGGTTAGGGATTCTACTCCAATCTTTACACGGTCTCCAAAAAAGACGGGTCCTTGAGGCCCATCCTGGTCTCAACAAGTTTGTCAGGTTCAAGCACTTTCGCATGGAGACGCTACGCTCGGCTGTCAGTACCCTTCGCCTGGGCGACTTCATGACCTCCATGGACATCAAGGATGCCTATCTTCACGTGCCAATATTTCTAGGTCATCAGAAATTTCTGAGGTTCGCTCTAGAGGATCAGCATTACCAGTTTGTGGCTTTACCGTTCGGTATCACCTCGGTGCCTCGGGTGTTCACCAAGGTGTCACGTGATGGCTCTGCTGCGAAATCAGGGCATTCGCATCCTCCCTTACCTGGACGACATTCTGATTGTGGCTCAGTCTCTTCATCAGGCCGAGAAGGATACTCAGGTGGTGACTTCCACTCTAGAGTCCTTCGGCTGGGTTCACTGTCTCCATCTTTGGTGAGGTCCTTTCTGGGCATGACTCTGGATACCTATCAGGTCAAGGTGTTCCTGCCTCAGCAGAAAGTGGAGGGCCTTCATAAGCAAGCACGGGCTCTACTTTTGTGTCCTCGTCCCTCCATCCGGCAAGGGATGCAGTTAGTGGGCCTGATGGTGTCCTGCTTCGAGGCGGTCCCTCTCTCTTCAGTTACACCTCTTGTCAGTTTGGGATCGGGACCCTGTGTTCCTGGATCAGGAATTTGCTCTGTCCCCCCTGGCCAGACAGTCCCTCTCATGGTGGCTGGACTCAAGGAACCTTCTAGTGGGCAGGACCTTTCTGCCTCCGTGCTGGGAGACTGTCGCACCTTCGGGGTTGGGCTGTTCAGATCCGCTCGGACAACCAGATGGCGGTTGCCTACATCAATCATCAGGGAGGGACTTGGAGCAAGCGAGCCCTCAAGGAAGTGTCCCTGATACTGTCTTGGGCGGAAGAGAATGTCCCTTGCATCTCGGCGGTCTATATTCGGGGGTGGAGAACCAGGAGGCAGACTCCCTGAGCAGGGGGACGTCTCGGCTGGAGGAATGGTCCCTCAGCAACGAGGTATTCCACTCCCTGTGTCTCCGCTGGGGTCAGCCGGATGTGGACCTGTTTGCGTCCCGCCACAATCACAAGCTTTCTAGATTCATCTCCCTGTCGCAGGATCCGCTAGCCTTCGCCACGGACGCACTAGCAATGCCTTGGACGGAGTTTCGGCTCCTCTTTGTGTTCCCTCCTTTTCCTCTGTTGGGCAGGGTGCTGCGCAAGATAGCCCAGGAGGGGGTACCAGCCATCCCGGTGGCCCCCTGTTGGCCAAGGAGGGTGTGGTTCGCAGACGTCGTGCAGTTGGCAGTAGATCGGTACGTCTTGCCCAAGGATCCAGATCTTCTCACTCGGGGACAGCTGCGCTATCCCAATTTACAAACACTGGCTTTAACGGCTTGGCTGCTGAAACCTCCATCTTGATGGATAAAGGGTTACCGGCCTCTGTTGTTGATAGATACTATGATTCGGGCTAGGAAGAAGTCCTTGTCCTTTATCTACTACAGGGTCTGGCATGCTTACATTGTCTGTTGTGAGTCGCTTCCTTGTAGGGTGTTTTCTATCCCCAAGATTCTGGAATTTTTGCAACATGGTTTGGATTCGGGCCTTCAACTTAGTACCCTCAAGGGACAGGTGTCAGCTCTGGCTATTTTTTTTCAAAGATTATTTGCCAATGACCGGTTGGTTAAGACTTTTTTCCAGGGAGTTACTCATGTGCGTCCGCCACGTAAGCCTATGCTACCAGTTTGGGACTTGAATCTGGTGTTGTCTGCCCTGCAGGGGCCTCCTTTTGAGCCGTGGGGCTGCGTTGCCCATTTTGACTCTTAAAGTGGCCATTTTGGTGGCTATTACTTCGGTCAGGCGAGTTTCTGAGCTGGCGGCGCTTTCCATCAAACCTCCTTATTTTGAGCGGCATCAGGATAAGGTGGTGTTTCGGCATAAGGTTGTGTCTGCCTTTCATCTCAATCAGGACATTGTTTTGCCTTCTTTGTGTCCTGCTAATTCCAAGGAGTGGACCCTTAATTCTCAGGATGTTGTCAGGGCTCTGAAGTTTTATTTGGTTGCTACTGAGTCTTTCAGTAAATCTGATGCTCTTTTTGATCTTCCTGCTGGGCCTAGGAAGGGTTTGCCTCCAGCTAAATCCACTATCAGCAAGTGGATCCGTCAGGCGGTGGAGCAGGCCTATTCTGCTAGGGGGAAGGTTCCTCCTTTTAAGGTTACTGCTCATTCCACTCGTGCTATTGGTGCGTCTTGGGCTTTTCAGCACCAAGCTTCTGTTGAACAAGTTTGTAAGGCCGCGACTTGGTCTTCTGTTCATACCTTTTCCAAGTTTTACAAGGTTGATGTTAAGGCCTCTGCTGATGCTGCCTTTGGTCGCAAAGTACTTCAGGCGGTGGTGGTTTGAACTGCCTGCTGCTACTTTTTGGGGATCCCACCCTACCTTACGGACACTACTGTTGGACGTCCCATACGTAAGGACTTCTTGAAGCAGGCCGTGCCATGCAATAGGAAAAAGACAATTCTGTGAGTACTCACCTGTAGAATTGCTTTTACTATGCATGGCACGGCTTGCTTCACCCCACCCTGGTTATCGTTATTCTCGGTTGCCTCTTTATGGTGATTGTTCCAAGTTAGTTTGGGTTTTTACCTTTTTTACCTTTCTTATCCCCCGGCTTCTTGTATAACTGCTTGTCAACGCTGGAGAAGTCTATTGGTGATCCTGTTTTTAAAGGGTACCGGGAGAAGCCACAACTCTTCTGCAGTACACTGCGCCACTTTGTGGCGTAATATCCCATACGTAAGGACTCCTTGAAGCAGGCCGTGCCATGCATAGTAAAAGCAATTCTACAGGTGAGTACTCACAGAATTGTCTTTTTACATCCAAAATTGGTCCAAACCCCAGGATGCTCAAAATCCTTGGTTTGGTCCACTTTAAAAAGGGAGCAACCCCCCCCCCCTTCGAGTCTGTAAGACTCTTGAGGGGGGCTAGTTTACCTCTTTATGGGGCATCCTGAATTGGGCACCCTTTAAGCCATGCATGAATATATGAAAGGACAGTTTATGGGTGATCCCGCGGAATAAACACACTAGGGTTCCCAAGGTTCTGTACCTCTTTAAAAAAATGTTATCATAGTTAAATAGTTAGTACTCTTGCAAAAATACATATATCCATCAAATTCAACCAAGGGACGGGGTTGGGGAAAATTTTTTTTACAGACTAATAGTAACTGTTAATGTTACTTTCTGCTAGGAAAAACATCTAATCCTTTTTTTCAGCTGTTGATGCTGTGCCCAAGACTAAACAGACTTAAATCCCGTAATCTTTCTTCATAACTAAGATCCTTCATTCCTCTTATTAGTTTGGCGGCCCTCCTCTGCATCTTTTCCATAGTCAGAGCGTCCTCTCTATGAACTGGTGTCCATAACTGTATGGCATATTCCAGGTGAGGGCTCACCAGTGCCTTGTAAAGAGGCAATACTACATCTCTGTCTAATGATTCCATGCCTCTGTTAATGCTTATAATATATTGGTGGCCTTGGAAGCAGCTGCTTGGCATTGCATACTGTTATCTAGTCTGTGGTCTACCAGTACCCCCAGATTCTTCTCAGCTTGTGACTCTCCCAGTTTTACTCCACTAAGAACATATGTGGTCTTCATGATATTAGACCACAAGTGCATCACTTTACACTAATACACATTGAACTTCATTTACCAAGTGGATGCCCAGAAACTCAAAGTGTCCAAGTCAGCCTGAAGCTTGTGAACATATTCAAGACACTGTACTGCTACAAATCTTGGTGTCATCCACAAAAATACAGACAGTGCTCTTTTTGCCGTTTCTATATCATTTATAAACAAATTGAATAATAGAGGGCCCAGCACTGAACCTTGGAATACACAGCTTACAACTGGGGACTATTCAGAGTAGGTATCATTAACCACAACTCTCTGCAAACGATCCTTCAGCCAGTCTTCAATCCACTCACAAACTGTATTTTCTAACCCTGAAAACCTTCCTGAAGATTTCCCCAATAAGCGTCTAAGAGGGACAGTATCAAGTGCTTTTGCATATCCAGAAAAACTATATCTACAGCCACCCCTCTGTCCAGGCTTTTACTCACCTCCTCAAAGAAGGCAAGTCTGGCAGCTTCGGTACTTATTAAAACCATGCTGGCTGCATAGTTACATAATCCTGTATGTAGTTTCTTAGGCATCCCTCAAGCAATTTTACCACAATGGATGTTAAGTTTACAGGTCTGTAATTACCTGGAAAAGACCTAGAACCCTTTTTAAAAATGGGCACCACATTTGCCATGCACCAATCCCTTGGTACTATACCAGATGTTAGTGAGTCTTTGAAGATCAAAAGCAGAGGGGCTGAAAAAACTGAGCTGGGTTCTTTAAGAACTCTAGGGTGAAGTCCATCTGGTCCTGGAGTCTTATTCACATTTAAGTTATTAAATGTCTTTCTTGGATGATATCTATGTTTAGCCAGTTAAGAATTATGCTTGAGTATTGTTTGCACTGGCAACAACTAAATTGGTACCTTGTGCCTCATTTGTGTACACAGAGCTAAAGAACCCATTTAGCAGCTCCACCTTTTCTTGATCCCCAGTGACCAGCTCTCCATTACCATTAATTAGTGTACTTACCTATTCTGATTTTGGTTTCTTTAAGACATATATTTAATAAACGTTTTGCTTACTTTGGCCACATTGCTTTTATTTTGTGCTTTTGTCAGTTTTATTACTTGTTTACATGATATATTTACTGCTTTATACTTTTTAAAGTTTACTGGTGAGAAAGATTTGTTATTTTTAAATGCCCCTTTCTTGATTTGTATTGCCCGTTTAACTGCAGGTGTCAGCCAGGAGGGGTTTAATTTGAGTTGCTTATACTTGTTACCTATAGAAATAAATTTTGGAATGTTGGTACTCACAATTGATTTAAAGCACTCCCATTCGACATCTGTATCCTTATTCCTTAACCCATGCTTCCAGTCTATATCCTGGAGTGCAGCCTTGAACCTGGAGAAGTTGATCTCTCTAAAATGTTGTGTTTTTACCCTCCCAGACAGAGAATAAAACTGTATTGTGGTCACTGTTACCAAGATTTTCATGAACTGTTACAGTACCTACCAGATCATCTTCATTTGATATTACCAGATCCAATAGAACATCACCCCAGTAGGTGCCTCCACCAACTGGCTCATAAAGTTATCTTGCAGCAAGCTCAAGAATGCTCTCCCCATTGCAGCTGCAGCAGATCCAGGGCTCCTGTCAATACCTGGGTAGTTGAAGTCACCCATTATTACCACTGTACCTGCCTGTGCTGCCCACTCTATCTGTTTATGCAGTTGACCCTCTATTTCCACAGTTATGTTGGGGGGTTATAGATTACCTGGTCCCTGGTTTATCTGCCTTCACCTTGTAAGTTTGCATTATTTATGCCTTCTAAGTCCTGGGGGAAACCATGTCCGGTGAGGTGTATCCAGCTGTGGAGATTGGGGGTTTGCAGACTCATCTGAAGGCAGGTGTTCCATGGGACCTGACATTTTAATAGGCCACAAAAGATGAAAGTTCTTGTGGAACAAGTGCAGGCCATGGTGTTTGCTATCAATTATCTTACTCCACAGGTCACCTCCACCTGCTCCTCATTCAACTGGACCATAGCCCAGAGAGTGGGCATTATAATTTCCATGCTCTAGGGAAACCTCCAAACCTCGGCCTTAGGACTATTGCCTGAAGATCCTGCCCAGAAAACTGTGGACACTTTCTTTGAAGATAAGGGGTGCTATACTCTGACCCAGACATTGTTTCTACAGCCGAAGCCAATCTGCGCAAACCCTGAGTCAGTAAGACACTTAATCAGCTGAAGCCCTGAGTGATACTTTTAACTCTGAAGATGAGGATGAAACCTGTCCCACTGCACCAAAGCCTGCTCACGTCTTGTCTTCTGCAGAGGCTATGGGTGACAGTGATCAGTGGACAGATACCTCTGATGAAGATGACAATTACCCCTTACTAGCAAGACAGGTTGCTAGAATGCCTTGGAGGGTCTGGAATCCCCTCCAATTTGGGAGGGATAATGTCACTTTTTCTTCTTTTTCTGCTTTCCCACATGCTGGTTAATCACCTTCTCTGTGTGCTCTGGCTGTCAGTATGGCTGCGAATCCTCAGGATACCTTTAGACATGCTACCTCCCTATATGACCATGTTTTGCAGGCCAGCTTCCCCATAGATATTGCTGGGGTTAAGGTGGTGGGTGGACTCTAGCCTCCTTTTCTGATTGGCCACATAAAACCAGGCCTCTCCCATCATGCAGCATGTTATAGTTTTTTCTGGGTGTTATTGTACTACTGTTAGCTGGATTCTGATCACCTGTTTTGTCTGAACCTCCGCTGCCTGTACCAACGCCTGCCTGACCTCTAGCTTGTCTACTCATTTGTACTGTGAACCCTATGACAACCCGGTTTGACCCCTGGCTTGACCCTTGACCATTCTCCTTGGAACGCTGAAGCGGAAGTACTGTTAATCCCGTGTGTGATCTCAGCCAGCCCGACTTCTGTCCAGTCTGGTCCCTAGTTCATCTGCCTTCACACTGTAAGTCTGCATCCTTTGTGCTATTTACGTCCTTGGGGCAACCAAGTCCAGTGAGGTGTATCCAGTGTCCCAGCAAACAGGGGCTTGTCTATACGCAGAATCAGCAGTTGAGATTGGGGGTTGTGGAGTCACCTGAAGGCCGGTATCCTATGGGGCCTGACAACTACAATACAATCATTCTCCACGAACACTTTCACTTAACCCTCTCTGTCACTCAGCAAACCAGTGTTTATGACTCAAGGTATGTCCTTTTGTAATAACTAAATAATGTTTGGGTTTTCTGAGCACCAAGACACCCCAGGGTTTAGTTTGTAACACAATTATCAACCAAGGTCCAAATACTATCCAGATCCTGGATTAGATAACTCAAGTAAAGTCACAATGGCATTGGCAGTAAGCCCTAAGTCAATGCATCAGTTATGATGCTACCTTGGGTGTTATGCTCAGGGTTGAGTTTTTTGCATTAAACATTATCAACTCGTCTTACTAAGGAATAACAACAGCAACTGTTAAACATCTCTCCCTTGCCTCCTTAGATGATCCCCCTTTATTTGGTATATAGTCCTCTTATGGCTGGATGGCACCTCGCACAGACTTTGGTCCTGGAAGGTCAGGACCCAGGGATACATCAAGCATTCATCCACTCCAGTTTAATAGCCCCCCCCCCCCGATTGCAAGGGTTCTCTGGCGCTGCTGCACTTCTTTCTTCTCACTGGCATACACCCGATCGTCAGTAGCAGGGTACTGTGATCTCAGGTTGGTCGATATGCTTATTCTTGCTCAGAGCTCTCTAAGCCTACATCCGACCTGGGCCCCGCCCACGCATGTGCCTCCGGCAAAATACATTTTTACATGTCAGGTGTTACCTATGCAATGTTAATTGTTAGCCGCAATGGGAGTTCATGAGCCACATCATTTTGTTCAGTTGACAGCAGTATTAAAGGAAGATATAATGATATGCCTGTCAATTTTTAAAGGTGTTTAATGGTCTGGCTTACTGAATGGATCCTATAAAGGTGAACAATGAGCTGGAGCTCTTTACAGAAGCGACAAGGTTGTCTTAGGGGCTTTGGGGCCTGAATCCTGGCATTCCTATATTTTCCTTTGTTTGTGGTTGTGGAGTTGTAAGGGAAGAGTAACAGAAACAAGGCGGTTTGTTTTCATTCTGCTAATATGTTGGTTGTCTTGGCGATTAACTCATAGATGGTCGGTGGTGGCTTTGCCTTTTACACCACTCCATCTGATTCCTGGCATTGTGCTTGGTGATGTAATGTTTGTATGCAGCTGCTTGGCTATAACAACTGATGTCTCCCAGCAAACAATGTCTGCAGAGCCGACATGGACTGCAGACACTGTACTTTTTTCTTAGTCAGGACAGCTCTTCCATTTAAACCTTTAGCCATTGTGTGGGGGACCCCATGCCATTTAGTAAAAAAATTAACCCTTTATAGTGTGGCTAGTAGTTGTATTTATTTGCTCTTTTCAGTTTAGGGGGTCTTGGCAGTAATCGTGAGAAATGGGATTTCACATGTTATATGGTTTTCTTGAATAAAATATATATTTTATGTATAATAAATGAGACAATTTTAAATATTTAAATATATATATATATATATATATATTTTTATTTTTCACTCTAAAATATTAAAAAAACACTGGAAAAATTACAAACATGACATTTTATGTTAAAGCCTAAACTCTGCCAAAAAATATATATAATTTTCACAAAAATGCCTGCAAAAATCAGTTAAACATTGGACAAAATGGTGGAAAATTGCCTGTCAAAATCCCAAGTGGGCTGGCAGTTAAAAGGGTTAAAAGTAATGTTTTTATTCTGCTTTTTTACACATTTTTTAGGGAAACTCTGTGCAACCAAAGAATTCTTGGAGGGATTACTTATAAAAAGATGAGCCCACTACAACAAGCTAGGTACACTTAGCTTGTTAAAATGAGTACTTTCAGTGAATATATGCTTGTCAGAGGTATTCCTAATGTAAAGAGTTCTTTTGCTTGAAAAAGCGCAAGCAAAATCATTCTTACGTGCATGCTTTACTTTGGGGTGTTTGGTGATTCTTCTCTTTACAGCACCTATGCATGTTGGGTATTGTTCTTTTCAGAGGATCTTGCGTTTTCAGATTTAATTAGCTTTTTTTTGCATTTTTTTTTTAGGAAAATGTGGCTTTGATTCTGCTTTTTAGATCTTTTTTTAGGGAAACCCTGTGCAACCAAAGATTCATTGAGGGATTACTTCCATAATATTGTGCCAACATCAACATGCCTGGTACACCTGGAATGCTTGAGGTGTGTACTTCGTGATCGGATTAAGCTGCTTAAGATAAAAATGGTGCAATCAGCAGGTACAGATATGCGCGGGCCATTTTAGCCATTTTTAGGTTGGGGCGCCTACCTGTTCCGATTTATATTTATATAGATAAAGAAACATTTGGGGTTGGTTTTGCTTTGTTTGGCCGCACCTTTTTCATTCTGTGCTTTTGCCAACTTTATTTTGTTCATAAAATTGACAAAATAGGATTATATTTCAACATTCTAGATAACTTTGATTCCTGTTTCCTCGCACAGGGGGGATAATACTTTTTGGCATTGGCACACTTATTATGACTTCTTTAAAGATCGCTTATGCAGCTGAACACTGGAACTGTGTAACACCCTTGAAGGTTATCCAACCAGTCATGCAGGCCCTTTTTATCATCATTCAGGTAATAATCTTAATCAATTTTACCTATGTATCAACCTGCTTCTGTAGAGTCTTCAAAAGTCTTGTTTGACAGAAATTAAAGTCTGACACTACTTGCTCCATACAGTCCCCAACACTTGCAGCATACGGCATCTGAAATTGGGAAAGGGGAGTGTTACTGCATAGTCTAATAGCCCAGTCTTCGGCTTACCAATACCTAACCCTTTCATGATAGGCTATTGCTGTCCATTCAGATTAGCGGCTTGGGGATTTCATTATTATGCGCTGTCTCCCTAAGCAAGCATGATTAGTAGGCAGCAGTCATGTTCCTGGAATGTGAAAGAGGTATTAGTAAGCCTGGAAAGTAGGCAGGATATCCCGACTTTGGTTGTCCTATGCTACCAGTGTTAGGGACTATTTAGGGTTAATGCTGAAAAGTGTCTTGAGTCATGTGACTGAGCACCGACTTTTCAAAGGGAAGCAAATAGAACTATTACTAACCTGTCATCTGTGGCCAGCTTGTGGTTGTTTTAAGTTGACTGACCTTACCTTCTACTTCTCAGCAATAGTCCCTCTCACATCTGACTCCCTTCATCAGCAGTTTACTACAGTCTAAAAGAGTCTAGCAGGCTGATTCATTACTAACGCCTGGTAGCGACAGATGAGCATCTGTATAGCAGCGCTATGAGCGGCCGCTAGTGTGCGGCCCGATCAGCCGTAAGACGCTATTACAGAGCTCCTCAGTCGCTATATTAACCTGGCCGCCAATGTTGAATATGATGTTTCTCAGTCGCCATAAAGCCACTGTACATTCGCTCACCCAAATCTAATAGCGTCTGGGCGTTTTAATGTTGTAGTAATGCTGCAATTTAGAATAATGTTATATTGTCTATGCTCATATAGGCAATATAAGATTATTTTTTAAATTTTTGTGTGTGTGTGTGTGTGTGTGTGTGTGTGTGTGTGTGTGTGTGTTGATGTAATGAAACTCTGACAACAAAATTTAGGAAAAATACAAAAAATATTTATTATTTTTAAAAAAGAGGCCCAACATGGGCAGAACCCAAGGCCGCATAGCGACCATCCTAATCCCCCCCATCCTATGGTATTTTTTTCTTCCCCAGCAGCATCAATCTGGTCCTTCGGACATACTGCCACAGTTTGCGATGCTCGATATTGCAAGCTGTAGGGAGAAAGAAATATAATTATTTTTTGCACTTCAAAATAATTTTTAGAAACCCTTTGGATTAATTAATCTTGCTTCATAATATTTTATCCCTTAAACATTAGGCTAGTATTGTAAAAGATTAGATAAAATTAGTTTATTTTCTGGCCTACCATTCGATATTATCCTGCCTAGGCTCACTTTATAAATTACCTTAAATAACCAAATAAGGGCTACTTAAGCAGTGGGTGACTGTACATCCTGTATAGCTCAATTACTCATGTCCATTTTTATTGAACAATCCTTCACCTATTACAATTATAGGTATAGAATATACTATAGAAGTATTATTATAATTACCCCACAGAATCACAGGCTGCCTGTTTATTGTATTTTAACTTAACCTAAAGCGAGCCAACAAACTAGCATGCATACATGCAATTATGAATGCGGCTTGCAAATATAGTATCTCCATGTCTCATAATTAACCCCAGACTTACACTAACCTTTTATACCTGGTCATGTAAACAGACATATTTGTGTTAGGTATGTGTTTTAGAAATTTTGTGTACTCACTATCGCAGCTGTGGCTATGGACCATGCTGCTGGGGGTTCCTGGAGCTGGGGTGGGGAGTATGACAACCAGGTCCGTCTGTGTGGAAACATCTGTTTGGTAAAAAACACAACAGAAACATTCATAAGATCTTAATTTTGGATGTTGTTAATCGCCATCCACCTGTTTTTTAAGAAAACATATAATCAAAATCATTGTTTAGATATTAGCACATGTATTAGGTTAATTCATAAAACAATGTGTAACACATGGTTTGAACACATTAGAAAGGTATTTAGGGGTACAAGAGTCGAGCAGTTACTGTGAACTAGTCTACATGGTCCTCTCAATACCATATAATGTATTTAGGCCTAATATATGTTTTAGATGTAAATATATAAATTTGCAAAACAATCTAGAACATTCTTAAAAATAACTTACCACGACTATGCCCGAGTGCCTGATCTGCAGCATAGGTGGTGGAGGTGCCTGGTCTATGATGCCCTGTAAAACAGTTATAGGTAGAAAGGAATTTATAAGTAACAACAAGGTAACCATGGGACTAAAAAACACAATAAGAAATGCACTCACCAGGGGATGAGCTGCTGCTGGTATCCCAGGGAGGGCTATGAGGTGGAGGTGTGGAGCCTCTACGCCTCACAATGTGCCCAGCAGATCCCAAACCCGATGGGCCACCCTCCTCCATCTCACTTTCTGATCCTTGAGGGAGTGTGGGCGAGTCCCTTGGCTCCTCCCCACTGGGACTCCCCACCTGAGAGGGGCCACAGGGGGTTTGGGACTCAGCTGAGTCCGACTATAAGGAGCTGAGGCTCCATACTGCCCTCACCCCAGCAGCATGCTTCACTGGGGCATCATCCCCTTCCTCCCCTGGGTCCTCAAGATGAGATCTACGAGAGGGACCCCCTTCCCATGTTTCCCCAGGGGAGGACGCTTATCTGTGGAGAGGAAACAAAAGGAAAATATGAACACATCACACTCAAATACATTATTCTGGCCACATTATAGAAATTACAAGTATTTACGCCCTTATTGTCCCGGCGCTTAAAGTCGGACCATTTTTGAATAATAGACCTTTTGCTGAGCTTGGTTTTGAAGCGCCGGGACCCTGTGGCTTGCACCTCTATCACTATGCTGCTCTTCGCACTCAGGGCATAGTCGTACTCCAAACAGCGGATATCCTAAGATAAAAAAATTAAAAAAAAAAAATCAGAAATGTGCTAATCAACAATTTATACATTTTAGCAAGAGTCACTATTTGTAATGTAAAAAATGGGTAAAAAAGGTTAAACAAAGGACATTTTTTTTAAAACACAAGATTTGAAAAATAAAATAATATCAATTTCTCTAAACAAATAACAAATCCATGAACATACTAACACACTTTAAAAATCAAAATACATTAGAGATTTAGGTTTAGCAGCTCCAAGCAAAAACAGAGAAAAAAAAAAAAACACTTACTTTCACCACTTGGCCATTTACCCGAGGATCCACCCTCTTCCTGGTATTCTTTAGGGAGTCGGGGGGGCAGGGGAGGCTGAAGGGGCAGGGGGGGCAGGTGGGAGGCTGTCAGAGTCAGAGGAGGAGCTGGGGAGCCGTCTGGCAGGTCTTTTTGGCCTCATGGTGGATCCTCGTAGGTGTAAAACCGGAAATACACAAAACGAAAGTGAAAGCAAAACCTTTGACCCTCTTTGCAAAATAAAAACGCAAGAAACGGCAATTATACCGCTATGAGACGCAAAATTAACAATGTGTACGCATTGGCGCTATAGGCACACACGCAAAAACCATATTTAACAACTGTAAAGCGATGCATGCTGCGAACGACAGCGACTGCTCAGTGCGACCGAATCTCAGTGAATCCTGCCGTATTCAACAACATTTGACAGTGAGCGAACACAGGCTTTCTAGATTGTGTGGCTGGAGGACATAGCGCCAGACGATGTGTGATTAAAGTGATTTTTTAGACACATGAACAACATTAAGCAAGCAAAAAAACACTGGAATGACATTTTTGGAGGGGTGTGACATTAACAATTTACTGCCAGACAAGTAAATAAATTTTTCTTAAAATGGGGAATGGGATTTAAGGATCGTCCATTGAAATGTATGGGAAAGCAGCAGGTAGCAAGAGGTAGGATGTGGCGCTCTGAAACTTTGAACGCCGGCGCTGTACGCTGAGGCGGGGATAATGATGAATCGTACGCTACATGGCGTTATCCCAGTCGCTCAACAGGATCGGCTTCATAAATGTGTAATTGCGTGCTCTGGCCGGCGTTCTCATGCCGATACCTGCCGCTACCTGTTGCTAAATAGCCACTACCCGTCGCTATCCCTTCATGAATAAGGCCCTGGGTTTGGCTGAAACTTTCTCCGCACTCCGACTCACCTGGTTGCGGGATCCTACATTGCTCTAATCGCAATTGTCAGGGCAATTCTGATTTTCAGCAGCATATACACTCTACTCGTCCAACCACCACTTGAAAGTAAGCTGGCAGTGACACACAGTGGCTCCGTGCTTAGCCACAAAAGATGTCCATGCCCAAACCTGAAAAGGAGGTGAGTAAGGGGACTCGGGGCACAGTGGTTAGCTATGGGGGTGGGGGGCACTGTGGGACATCCAGATTCTAAATTCCCCCCTAGGGATGAGAAAAAAGGAACCAAAAGCATTTTTTTACTATTGGTCCTCTTCAAATGAAACAATGCATTGGTCTAGCTGCTGCAGAGTTTAAGGGACCTGTGATGTAGCTATACATGTTGGGTTTTGTTCTGTTCAAGGAACCTTGCACAGATTTAATCTGTATTTTCTTGTTTGCATACTAATATTTTAGGAAAATGTGCTTTTTAATCTTTTTTTTCTTTTGCTTTTTTAGGGAAACCCTGTGCAACCAAATAATTAATTGAGGGAATACTTCTAGAAAACTGCACCCACGTCAACAAGCTGGTACGCCTAGAAACTGAGGTGTGTACTTCCAGAGAATATAAAGTTTGTAGGTGGTATTTAAAATGTAAATGGTTGTTCTTGAAAAATCTGCAAGGTGCGCATAGCGCATAGCAGTTGTATTTTATCTAAAAATCTCCTAAAGCGCTGTTTCAGTTTGAGAAAGGGTGTCTACCTATACATATGTGGTACCAATGTAAACAGGAGAAATTATGTTTAAGAGCCCCATGTGATTTTATTGAACTTTTTTTTATTACAAAAAAACACTTCAATTTGTAAAAAATTGTTTCTTTTTATAAATGATGTTGCACATATTTCACCCAAAAATATTGAGAATATACTAAAAGAATGACAAACAAAACATTTCGGGCTCGATTCAACAAAGGTAGAAAATTGATTTTTCGTGTGTTTTGTGCTTAAAAAGTTGCGATTTTGCGATAGTTATTTTTACGAGTGATTCAGCAACCTGGAACCATTGTAAAACACGAGTCACTCTAAATAAATTCTATTGCGATTGTAAAAGAGCGAAATAAATTAGTGGATCGAAAAATTTACTACTGCATTTTGCGATTCGAAAATTTTACTACTGATTCAGGTGGACTTGATGAGCCACACACGATATAAATAAGAGTGTTTCACACTAGTTTTTTGATGCAGCTTTCAGCAGGAGAAAACTCATTTTGCTCTTTCTCACAATGGAGCCCTTCTACTTTCTTTGCAATGGTAGTAAACTCTAATGGTAGTAAAAAATTCAGTTCATAAGAAAAAAGCCTGAGAATTCCACTGTTTGTGAATCACTAGTTAGGAAGACAATGAAAGTCAATGGCACTTTTTTACTCCTGAAAAATATATTGAACTTTTTACCCCTTTTTACTAGTAGTAAAAAGTTCCATAAGAACAGGGGAAGGTAGATGGGAGTGGTCGACCTTTGGGTTTTTACACTGCAGGGAACAAAAACCCAGAATAGTAAAAATCCTTGGTTTTGGTCCACGTTATAGAGTAAGCATAAGAATGGCGTACCATAAGGTTAAAGCTAGCAAGGAGCTGCACCCTGCACCCAAGGACATGTGGTGCTATGTGAGCAAGCTTTGTATAGAAACCAATGGCCACAAAGGAAACATTTTTAATACAGGTCCCTAGCAATCCAGCCCAACCCCCCCCCCCAAAAAAAAAAACAACATACATGCCTCTTACAAATGATACTGTTTAATTAGTACTTACACTTGCCTCTTTATTACATGTATCCACAATGTTAGCCATGTACATACAGCTACACAGGCAACTTAAAAAGTTGAAAAAAATTATGCATTTACATTCACCCATTAAAAAACCTTACGACACCATGCAGCAGTCAGAAAACAATACTAAACCATAGAAAAATTGAGTACATTCTCCAATAATTTTCGCTTGCGACAGCCTTTTTACGAGCATTTTGAAAATTTTACGAGTGATTTGAAAATTTACGATTGCATTTTCGAGTGCACGTATTCAATTCAACCCCTTTTCTGAATCACTCGAAAAAGTTAAAAATGTATGCATGCGATCCGATTTTTCGAGTGACACAAATTTATTTCTACCTTTGTTGAATCGAGCCCTTCATGTTAAAGCTCAGACTCTGCTGAAAAAAAATATATATAATTTTCCTTGGAAATCACTGGAAATCCTTTCAAAAATCAGTTGACTTTGAAGTGGTATTAAATCCATCCAAGTGGATTGAGCAAATGGTATTAAATAAGACTGACACCCAACCTACTTAGCCTTCACTTCATCCACTTTCCCTGAATAAATGTACTAAAAAGGAGCCCTCACTCCAGCCGCCTTCCCTGATTAAATGTCCTGAAAAAGACAATAGCGTGCTTAACAACTTATCTAGCCCTCACCCCAGCCACTTTCCCTATATAAATGTCCTTACAAGGACAGTTTTAGTAAAAAAGTAAAGCCCATCTGTCCCTCAGCTGCAGCAGCAGCCAGCAGCACCTTTCCCTAACTACTGCAGAGCGAGGGAGTGGCAGAGTGCTAAGATCAAAAGACAATAAATGTCATAAGCATCTATCTTTATATCTACTATGGCCCTGGAATGAATGACCCCAATAGCCCAAGCTTACCTAATGATTTAGTAATGACTTCCTTTTAAACAAGATAGTAGCAAGTTTTCCAGCTTGCTGTAGATTAATCCGTGAATGAAACTTAACTTTTAATCCATGCAAAAAATAAAAGCTCACAGCAGAGGATGATCAAATATTGCACGATGCACTTCGTGGAGTAATACACTCATGTACACTTACCCCCAGTTTTCATATCGCTTATGTAATGTTCTCCCTCAGCTCTATGGCGAGAACCCGCTGCAAAATCCTGCAAGATTAGAGATGACCAATCACAAAGTCTCATACAAGTGCATACGTAACAATATGATATTTTTATATATTTTGTTCCCAAAGCAATTATAAAAATCTTATACAATCAAAAATGACACTGTATATAGGATGACCCCTTTGGTTTAGCCTGCATGGTTGGTTCCTTAATAAATATGCAGCATATTACTTATTACTCTATATGCTGCCATTGTAAGCATTACCATGTTACCATTACCCAAAAAATGGCAGACATGCCTGTCCACTTGCAAACTGTTAAACCATATTACAACTTGGTTGTCCTGGAGCTGTTGTAGCCAATGTACCACTTCCCCTATCGCTGCTATCACTCCCATAATCCCAACTGCTCATTTCTTAGTCCATGTGCCAAACTCCAGGGCCGGGGGGCCAGATGCAGCCCTCCAAACCTTTTTATGTACCCCTCTGACAAGTGCTAGGAAGTGGCGGCATCCCTACTTGCAGAGCTGGTCACTCCAAGGTTGTTGACACTGGCAGCACACCTTCGCACTTGAGTGTGGTGCTACTGTCAAGCCTCCTGGCTACAATCATGGGGAGAGCTGAGCTGAGCTCCAGGTATGGGGCGAAGTGAAGCAAATAATCCCAAAGAGCAAATAAAAAGTCTGATCAGAGTCCAAGGGTGAATCCGGGGTCAAAGGCAGGCAGAAAACAGGCAAAGTCCATAAGCAATCCGCGTAAAAAATCAGGTTATCCGTCCTTGTATAAATCCAGGTATTCAATCAGGTATTCAGGAATCAGGGAAACAAGGTCCAGGAAGTAAGCTGATAACACAGCATTGGCTGTAGGCCAGCTGTCCTCTTAAATAGGGCTATCAATCAGCACAGGGAGGGATGTGCCAGAGCCTGGTGAAGTCACTTCCTGTCCATTCAAACTCAGGACACCAGGAAGTGAAATCAAGTCCAAAAGCTTACACTCTAGGCCTTGTGCACTTCCAATGGGCTGAACAGCAGGTGTCACTGTGGAGCATGCGACAGAAGAAGAGCCTGCTCTGTTAAAACCATGCAGCCGAGCATGTCTGCTGCTGCATGCAGTCCGTGGTATGGCACGCTCACGATGCCTTAAAGGGCAGGAAAGGCGAGGAGACTGACATTGCCCCCCCCTTAAAGGACGCCTCTGGGCAGCCGATCGGGATGCCCCGCTGTGTGAAACCCCTCCGATCACCCACAATAACTCACCTCACCCGGGTCCTACGGCGCATTCGCTGCCGCTCGTCCAATCAGCGCGCTCAGAGGGGCTGAGTTATGGACGTCTAAGCTAGCGGGTGCATCCCCCACTTCCCTCTAACAGGGAGCGTAAATAGCCAGCGCGGGCACGCACCCTACTAGAGGGATAGCGAGGATGCGGCCCGTGCATGCGCCGTAGGACCGGGATTCAAGTAAGTGGTAGCGGGTGTTCCGTGGGGTGTCACACAGAGGGGCATCCCGATTTTGGATGCCCCAGGGGGAGGAAATAGAATGGTCTGGGAATCTTATAGATTCCCGGGCCGATCAGCCCTGGGTATTGGTCCACTTTAACCCATTGTGAACTTGCAAGGAGTCCATGAAACCCCTATACCAGTTCACAAGGCTGGGGGGCTGTCAAGTCACCTGCGGCGAGCGGGTGATTTGCCATTAACCCCGGCCCCCCTATTACCTGCCTCCCCGAAGCCTAGGGGGGCAGAAGGGCCCGGGCTGATTTAGGAGGTGCGGGCTTATACCTGGCAGGGTGGGGGGCCACCAAAGCTGGCCCCTGCGCCCCCGGTTCTACAAGCCCTGCATAGCTGATCCCCGGGCTGGTTATGCTGGGTAGGGGGGACCCCATGTCATTTTTTATGGGAATTTTTAAGGGGTTTTTAACCCTTAAAATAAAAAAAATGGGGATTACCCCTCCCTCTTGGAAGGGGAACCCCACGCCAATTTTTTTTCTTCATTTAACCCTTTATAGTGTGGATTATAGTTGTATTTAATTTTTACATGTTATAAAGTGTTTTTTCAGTTTGGGGGGTCTTCTGAACAGTAACGGGGGCTACCGATACATATGTGGTACCGTTGTAATCGGGAGAAATGGGGCTTTCACATGTAATATGGTTTTCGTTAAAAAAAAAGGTTTTATTTGAAATAAAGGAGACAAGTTTCTAAAAAATATTTTTTTTTATTTTGTTTTGTTTAATTTACTCAAAAATATTTAAAAAAACAGTAAAAAAATTACAAACAAGACATTTCATGTTAAAGCCTAAACTCTGCCGCAAAAATAAAATATATCATTTTCCTGGAAATTCCTGCAAAAATCACAGTTAAGCATAGTGCAAAATGGTGAAAAATGACCTGTCAAGAGAGGGTGACAAAACCTCAAGTAGGCTGGCAGTTAAAAGGGTTAATAGAACCTATGCATGTTGGGTATCGTTCTGCTCGGGGGACCTTGTGCTTTCAGATTTAGCTTGTTTTGTTTGCATATTGATATTTTAGGAAAACTCATTTTTTATTCTGCTTTATTATACATTTTTTAAGGAAACCCTGTGCGACCAAAGAATTCTTTGAGGGATTACTTTCAGAAAGATGGGCCCACTACAACATGCTGGGTACGCTTAGAAAGCTTATCATGTGTACTTTCAGGAATGTATGGTTTGTGGGGGGTATTCCAAATGTAAATGGTTTTTTTGGCAGAAAAAGGGCAAGGTGCACACTTTGTCTGCAGAGTTGAAATTTTCTAGCAAAATTACCATTGTGCACATGCTTTACTTTTTGGTGTTTGGCAACTCTTCTTTTGACAGTACCTATGCATGTTGGGTATCGTTCTGTTCGGGGGATGTTGCTTTTTCAGATTAACTTGTTTTTTCTTGTTTGCATATATTTTTTTTTAGGAAAATGTGGCTTTGATCCTGTTTTTTTTATCCTTTTTTAGGGAAGCTCTGTGTAACCAAAGAATACATTGAGGGAGAACTTCCAGAAAACTGTGGCGACATCAACAAGCCTGGTACGCCTAGAAAGCTTGAAGTGTGTATTTCCAGAGAATATATCATTTGTGGGGGGTATTTCAAATGTAAAGGGTTGTTTTTATTAAAAAACTGCAAGGTGCACATAGCGCTTAGCATAGCTGTATTTGATCTAAAAATCTCTTAAAGTGCTGTTTCAGTTTGAGGGAGTCTCCTGGGCAGGAAAGGGTGTCTACCAATACATATGTGGTACCGTTGTAACTGGGAGAAATTGGGATTTCACACACAATAAGATTTTATTGACAAACTTAAATTTTTTATTAAAAAAAAACTACAACTTGTAAAAAATAGATTTTTTTAATTTTTTTTGCACATATTTCAACCCAAAATATTAAAAAAACACTTGAAAAATGACAAACAAGACATGTTAAAGCTCAGATTCTGCTGAAAAAAACAATATATAATTTTCCTGGGAAATCCATGGAAATCCCTTCAAAAATCACAATTGAACAAGGGGAGCGCAAAATAGTGCAAAATGGTCTGGCAACAAAGGGTGACAAAAACTCCAGGTAGGCTGGCGGTTAAAGGGTTAAAAGGGACACGTGAAAAACTGGGTGTATCTTCAGGCGATTAGGTAATTCCAATTCAAAGGCAACTTCATTAATAGCTCTCTTAATCTTAAAAGGCCCGATAAACTTAGGACCCAACTTCTTAGAGGGAAGATGAAGCCTTAGATGAGTGGTAGAGAGCACGACTTGATCTCCTACTGCAAAATTGGAAGCTGAAGACCGATGAGTGTCTGCTGTCCTTTTGTAACGTTCTTGGGCAGCTCGAAGGGTTGTTCGGAGCATCTGATGAGTGGCAGTTAGATGAGCTCCTAAAACTGCAGCTGCCGGTACATTCACTGGGATGCAGGTATCAGGCAAGGTCTTGGCATCAAATCCATAATTTGCAGCAAACGGAGTGAGGCGGGTCGAAGAATGTACAGAGTTATTATAAGCCAGTTCAGCTAATGGTAGTAACTGTGTCCAATTGTCCTGCAGGGCCGAGGAGTAGCATCGTATGTACTGCTCCAGTGATTGATTCACCCGTTCAGTTTGTCCGTTGGTCTGGGGATGATAGGCCGATGAGTGGGCCAAAGTGATCCGTAAACTCCTACAGAGCGCTGTCCAGAACCGGGCAGTAAATTGGGAACCGCGGTCACAATCTTAGACAGCAGGCCATGTAAACGAACAATCTCTTTCACAAAAACTTGTGCTAACTTTGACGGCCGAAGGAAGGCTGGGGAGAGCTATAAAATGAGCAAACTTGGTTAAATAGTCCACAACCACCAAGATAGTGTTGTTGTTGTCCGAAGGTGGAAGGTCTACAATAAAGTCCATAGAAATATATTCCCAGGGACGTTCTGGCACTGGGAGAGGCATGAGAAGACCTGCAGGTTTGGTGGTTATGTGTTTATTCTGGGCACACGTCCCACAAGAAGAAACATGTGATATACAGTCTGCTCTTAAGGTGGGCCACCAGAAATGACGTTGAATCAGATGTAGCGTCTTCTTGAGCCCGAAATGGCCTGCCAAGGGGTGATCATGGAATTCGGCCAGAACCCTGGAACGTAAAGATTCAGGAACAAAAATCTTTTCTTGATGGACAAGAATTCCATCTACTCGTGATAGTTCAGATTGTAGGTTCTCTGGGATAGAATCGGATGCTCGTCGAATCTCAGCAATGAGTTCAGATTCAAGTAACAAAAAATGGTTAGGTTGCAAAATAGTGGGTTCAGCAGGTTCAGGATCTTGGTCAGAAGGATGAAGACGGGAGAGTGCATCAGGTTTGGTATTTTTGTTTCCTGGATGGTAAGAAATATGAAAAGAGAATCTGGAAAAGAATAGTGGCCACCTTGTCTGACGTGGCCGGAGTCTTTTTGCAGACCGAAGGTACTCCAGGTTCTTGTGGTCCGTGAGGATCAAAATTGGATGTCTGGCAGCTTCCAATAGATAACGCCATTCCTCCAGGGCAAGTTTGATAGCAAGAAGTTCTCGGTCACAAACATCATAGTTTTGCTCTGCTGAAGACAGTTTTCTGGAAAAGAAGGCTACGGGATGGAGTCCTCCTTGCTCAGATTCTCGTTGAGAGAGTACTGCTCCTACAGCATTGACGGAGGCATCTACTTCAAGTACAAAAGGGAGCTCGGGGTCGGCATGTCTCAAGATAGGGGCAGAAGTGAAATGCTCCTTGAGATGAGAGAAGGCCTCCTCAGCAGCTTCAGACCAGACAAATGGAGTATTCTTACAGGTGAGATCGGTGATAGGGCGGACTATCTGTGAGAAATCTTTAATAAAACGTCTGTAAAAGTTGGCGAAGCCAATGAAACGCTGTACTTCCTTGCGATTCATAGGTTGTGGCCAGTCCAAGACGGCAGCCACCTTCTCAGGATCCATCACAATGCCGGTACTGGTGATAAGTAACCCCAGGAACTGAATAGAAGGTTGTTCAAACTGACATTTCTCCAGTTTGGCGTATAATTGATGCTCTCGAAGACGCAGAAGGACACGACGGACATGTTCCCGATGTTCCGAGAGGGAGGAAGAGAAGATTAGTATATCGTCCAGGTAGATGATGACGAAAATATCAAGATAATCCCGGAACACGTCATTTACAAAGTGCTGGAATGTTGCAGGGGCATTACAGAGTCCGAACGGCATGACCAGGTATTCAAAGTGACCATATCGTGTGCGGAAGGCCGTCTTCCATTCGTCACCCTGACAGATCCGAATTAAGTTGTAGGCTTCCCTCAAGTCCAACTTGGTAAAGAACCGAGTGGACCCCAAACACTGGAAGAGTTCAGAAATCAAGGGCAAAGGGTATCGGTTCTTGACTGTAATTTGATTGAGGGCCCGGTAATCTATACAGGGTCTCAGAGACCCATCCTTCTTCTCCACGAAGAATATCCCTGCTCCTGCAGGCGAAGTGGAATATCTAATAAAACCCTTAGCCAGGTTTTCATCAATATATTCACAGAGAGTCTGTAACTCAGCTTCAGACAACGGATAAATACGTCCAAAAAGGGATGGCTGACCCAGGTAGAAGGTCTATTGGACAGTCATAAGAGCGGTGAGGAGGTAGCTGGTCTGCACCTTTTTTGTCAAACACTTCCTGGAACTCTAGATACGCAGGCAGAAGGGAATCCAGTGGATTAAGGGTTACTACAGAGAGGTTACTCTCCTGCTGTCTGCAAAATTGGTTGCAATAGGGAGAGAACAAAGAAACTGAACCGGAAGACCAGTCGATGACGGGGTTATGTATAGAGAGCCACAGGAAACCCAAAATAATAGGGTACAAAGGAGAGTGCATTAAATCAAAGTGTGTTAATTCTGAGTGTCCATCAGGAGTAGAGCAGCCAAGCGATTTAGTTCTATGGGACACCATAGAACTAAGAGAAGCAGAGGGGTAGGCCAAACTTCACATGGAATATTGTGAGTCTGTGTGAATTCTAAGTCCATGAAACAGCTGCAGGCCCCGGAGTCAATCATGGCCCTGGTCTCAACCCTTCCTCCGGGAAGTTGTAAACTAAGAAGCACAGCGAGGTGAGAACCAGGCACAGGAAGTGGTGTGCTCTTAACAAGAGGTGTTGATCTCTTCATAGCTGCGGGTCTGGTGGGACAATTAACCCGAAAGGGGTTCCCGCAGTACATGCAAAGGTTTAGTCGCCTCCGGCGCAGTCTTTCCTCTTGGGACAAAGCAGCCCGGATGGTTCCCAGTTGCATGGGCTTGATAACCCCCGAGTCGGTCTGCGGAGAGTCAGGTGATGCAGGCGAGGACCGTGGAGAAAACCATTGGGCTAGGGCTGAACGCTCTTCACGGCGTTCCCGCAGCCGGCGATCCACCTGAATGGCTGCAAGAATAAGTTCATTTAAAGTTTCAGGAGTGTCGAAGTGGGCCAGTTCATCCTTAATCAGTTCAGAAAGACCTAAACGAAACTGATGTTTTAAAGCTGGCTCATTCCACTGGGTTTCAAAACTCCAGCAATGAAAATCGGCAACATACTCCTCAACTGGACGGCGACCCTGTCGCAAATTACGGAGAGCTGCCTCTGCTGATGCAACATGTCCGGGATCATCATAGATGGCTGCCATAGCAGAAAAAAAAGATCAACAGAGGCCAGACAAGGATGATTTTGCTCCAGAAGACAATGGGCCCATGTTTGGGGAGGCCCTTGCAGAAGGGAAATAACAATTCTGACCCGGACTTCCTCAGCAGCATAGGTTCGTGGTTGCAGAGAAAATAATAACTGACAACTGTTCCTAAAAGCACGAAACTTCTGGCGATTTCCTGAGAAAAATCCCGGGAAAGGAACTTTGGGTTCAGGGGTGACCCCGGAATCTGCCCCCTGTGTGGTAGGAACAGCTGTAGCAGAAGATACTGTCGGGGGCGTGAGTTGATTTAGCCGATCCACAAGCTGAGTAAAGCCTCCCTGTAAGCCCTGGACTGCTGCACAGAGGGAAAAGACTTGTTGCATCAAATTATCAAATTGACAGGGTTCCCCACCGAAGCTCATGTTATGGCTGTGTTATACTGTCAAGCCTCCTGGCTACAATCATGGGGAGAGCTGAGCTCAGCTCAGCTCCAGGTATGGGGCGAAGTGAAGCAAATAATCCCAAAGAGCAAATAAAAAGTCTGAGCAGAGTCCAAGGGTGAATCCGGGGTCAGAGGCAGGCAGAAAACAGGCAAAGTCCATATCCGTCCTTGTATAAATCCAGGTATTCAATCAGGTATTCAGGAATCAGGGAAACAAGGTCCAGGAAGTAAGCTGATAACACAGCGTGGCTGTAGGCCAGCTGTCCTCTTAAATAGGGCTATCAATCAGCACAGGGAGGGATGTGCCAGAGCCTGGTGAAGTCACTTCCTGTCCATTCAAACTCAGGACACCAGGAAGTGAAATCAAGTCCAAGAGCTTACACTCTAGGCCTTGTGCACTTCCAATGGGCTGAACAGCAGGTGTCACTGTGGAGCATGCGACAGAAGAAGAGCCTGCTCTGTTAAAACCATGCAGCCGAGCATGTCTGCTGCTGCATGCAGTCCGTGGTATGGCGCGCTCACGATGCCTTAAAGGGCAGGAAAGGCGAGGCGACTGACAGCTACAGAGGGATGTGGTGGTACACTGTGCTCCACTGTAGAATGCAGTACCACCTCTAATCCTTGCCTTTTTTCCATCCATCTTCTCAACTGCACCAACCAAAGAAAAGTCTATTTCAGAGAACAGCCTATTCATGAATACACAGAAGAATGAAATTGGTGGTAGACGTCAGAAAGATAACCCCTACCACTCTACCAATTCTTTCATTATTTTATGGTGGAGAAGCGTAAATGGTCAAAGAGACAAAATTCCTTGGTTTAATAATTTCCAGTAATTTGAAATGGAAGGTCAACATCAGGGGGGTACAAAGTGACCAAAAGAAACTGCAAAGGACTGTAGAAATGGCAGGAAAAGTAATTTGTCTTCCACTCACATTCATTGTTGAAATGTTTGATCAATTCTGGGCTAAAAGGATTATTGGTGATCCCTCATAGCCTGGTAACCCCTTCTTTTGGCTTTTCCCCTCAGGGCACAGCTTCAAAGTGCCATCAAAACAAAAATCTGACTATTGTGTATTGCACAATACTGCCACATCAGTGAGTGCTACATATGCTGCAGGGGTTATTGCTAGCTATTGCCAGGTAGTGCTGCTCTGAGCAAAATTAGTGTCATGAATCTGACCTGGGCAAACAAAAAAAAAGTAAAAAAAAAAAAAATGTGCCTCCATCTGTCCAAATAATTTAGCCTCTGCATCTGTCCTGGGCAAAATTATTAAGCGTCTGCCTCTGTCATGGGCAAAATAATTATGTGGCTGTTCTTGGAAAAATAAACCAGTGTCTCAATCTGTCTTGGGAAAATATCATTATTTGGCTGACTTGAGCAAAATAATTCTAAACATACATGTGAATGGCGACTAGAATGCTGATTTTGCCCCCCTGTCTTTGTTTGTTTAGGATTTTTCTCTTTTAAAAACACTGGGAATACCCAGCTTTAACAAGTACAAGAAGAGTGAAATAAACTGATAATATGAGGCACTGCAGGCCCCTTTAAAGTGCAACATATTATGTGGTTTTGACTAGCCTGGGTATTGTTCCCTGCCCGGGTGCATCCCGAATTGGGATGCCCCACTGCATGAAACCCCCTAGTATGCCCAGAACAACTCACCTGTTCCTGGTCCTAAGGAGCATGTGTGGGCTCTCGTCCAATCAGAGCCGTATGCTGTGCTTATTAAATGTTTGGCAAATGGTTTATAGCAATCTTTTAGATTCCAGGGCCGGGATGCTAGGGTTTTGTTACACTTTAAATATAGTATAGTAATTCTAAATGGACTTCCAAGCTATGCATTGTCTCTCCAGCAATACAAACATTGTCCTGTACAGCAAGGAGACTGCAAGATAGATTTGACGTTTATAATGTTATTCCTTCTGTTGACTTAACAAGTTTTAAAAATGTTTCTTTAGGTGCTTCAATTAAATGTCTGCTTTTGCATTTATGTGCAATTATTCCAGTCTATGCCAAGCATGTTAAAGTTACCCAAAATTACAATAAATTCCAAGAGTCTTCATTAAAGTGGACCAACATCCAGGGGGGATCGGCCGGACGGATCAGATCCCTCCTCGCGGGGCATCCGAAATCGGGATGTCCCACGGGGTGGAACCCCCCAGGAGGCCCACAAACCTTACCTCAGCCCCGTTCCATCGGCGCATGCCTCTTGCAGGGCGCGCACCCGCGCCGGCCGTTTGTGAATGGCCGGCGCAGGCGCGCTCCCTGTTAGAGGGAAGCGCGAGACGCGGCCTCCAGCGCTCAGAGCCGCTGAGCTGCTATGCGCGTCCAAGCGGCCTTGGACGCGCATACCACAGCGGCTCTGATCGCTGTGATTGGCTGGAGTGGCCTCGTGGGAGCGTGGTGAGGTGAGTGTTTCTGGGCTTTTGGGGGGGTTTCAGACAGCGGGTGCCCCACCGAAGTGGACCAAAACCCAGGATAGTCAAAATCCTGGGTGTTGGTCCACTTTAACTAATTTCACCCACCAACAAGTTATCAAAGTCCTAAACTTGCCTCTAGGAGGCCCCTTTTGCCTTCAGATTACTTGAGTAGTCTGACATAAATTGCTACTCCTCTTCTTTTTATTCCTGTACAATGTGAATTAAGGTATGACTCTTTCCCAGACAATAAAATCCTAAAACCAAGTCTGGTATTAGAACAATTTACGTGTATATGCTTGCAGCTGTTAGGGAATTTATTATATCTACTCATGGCTGCTCACCATATTAGTAATGGTCTGGACTAGAGATGAGTGAACGTCCTAAAAATTTGATTCGGACGGTTCGCCGAATTTCTCCATGAAATTCGGGTTCGTCCAAATCGAACCTTTGAGAATCGATCATCTCTAGTGGAATACACACAGCACGGTGGGAGGTGCAAGTCGGCTTGTGCCACACTCTGATAGTGTGGCCGGCCTCCCCGACTCCCACTGTGCTGTGTGTAACTCACAGACACTTACCTACATGCCGGCTTCCCTGACGTTCTGGCCCAGCGGCTGGCTGCAGGGGCAAGTTAGCTTTCAAGCCAACTTGCACTCGCAGCCAGACGCTGGGACAAATTGTCACACAGAACGTTGGGAGCGGGGGAGGGACTTGCACAGCTAACAGTGCGACCTGCCTCCCCCACTCCCACCGCGCTGTGTGTATCGCACACTTACCTACCAGCTGGCTTGCCCATCGTTCTGGTCCAGCTTGCAAGCTAACTTGCGCCTGAAGACAGCCACTTGGCCAGAACGTTAAGGAAGCCGGTATGTCACACAGCATGATAGGAGTGGTAATGGCCGGCCGCACTGTCAGCTGTGCAAGTCAGTTTCCACCACACACACCGAATTTCTCCAAGAAATTCGGGTTCGTCCAAATCGAACCTTTGAGAATCGATCATCTCTAGTGGAATACACACAGCACGGTGGGAGGTGCAAGTCGGCTTGTGCCACACTCTGATAGTGTGGCCGGCCTCCCCGACTCCCACCGTGCTGTGTGTATCTCACAGACACTTACCTACATGCCGGCTTCCCTGACGTTCTGGCCCAGCGGCTGGCTGCAGGGGCAAGTTAACTTTCAAGCCAACTTGCACTCGCAGCCAGACGCTGGGACAAATTGTCACACAGAACGGTGGGAGCGGGGGAGGGACTTGCACAGCTAACAGTGCGACCTGCCTCCCCCACTCCCACCGCGCTGTGTGTATCGCACACTTACCTACCAGCTGGCTTGCCCATCGTTCTGGTCCAGCTTGCAAGCTAACTTGCGCCTGAAGACAGCCACTTGGCCAGAACGTTAAGGAAGCCGGTATGTCACACAGCATGATGGGAGTGGTAATGGCCGGCCGCACTGTCAGCTGTGCAAGTCAGTTTCCACCACGCACACCAGATCCAAGCGTGGCACTGGATCGAGGATGGTGGTGAGTTTTTTTTTATACCCACCGCCGAGGTGCCAGTGAATTTCAGGGAAAGCACGAACCCCAGGAAATTCAGTTTCGTGCCAAATTGAATTTTTCCTGAAATTCAGAACTTGGGTTCTGACTAACCAGTTCACTCATCTCTAGACTGGACCTACTTGTGTCCAAGTTAAGTGAGGGAATAAGCTATTTTTGGCTTCCGGCAGAGTGCTCCCCAGCGCCTCCAGGGCACCTAGAGAAGTTGACTGGCCCTGGAGTATTTTCGACTCAAGGGCCGCCCAGGTTGTGACTGGTCCACTTTAATTATTCAATGCCATTAGCACTTATGCACACTCATCAAAACATAAAATTAGAGCATAGCATTAGCCCTAGCTAATGATTTACCTACCTAGAGATTTTGTCATCAGTATACATGCTTAACTGTGATGATTTTTGCAGGAATTTCCAGAAACATTATATATTTCCTTTTTTAGCTTTAACATGAAATGTCTTGTTTTTATTTTTTTCAGTGCATTATCAATATTTTTGGGTGGAATATGGGGAAAAATTAAAAAAAATGCGATCTTTTACATTTTGTAAAATAACAAAATGTTTTTCAAGAAAATCATTGATACCACCTATGCACCTATGACACCCCAAAGCGAAACAGCACTTTACAAGATTTTCCAATAGAATACAACTACTATGCGCACCTTGCAGGTTTTCAAGAAAAACACATTTTCCTAAAATATCAGTATGCAAGCAAGAAAAAACAAGCTAAATTTGAAACTGCAAGGTCCCCGGAACAGCACACCACCCAACATGCATAGGTACTTTTAACACTTTTAACTGCCAGCCTACTTTTTTCTCACCCTCTGTTGACAGGCCATTATTTGGCGCTATTTTTAACTGTGATTTCTGCAGGAATTTATAGGTATTTCCCTGTTTGTAATGTCTTGTTTGTAATTTTTGACATGCTTTCACAATACATTTTGTGTAAAAGTGTAAAAAATGATATAATTTAAACGTAGTTGAATTTTTTTTAAAATAAAGAATTATTTTTCTTTAAGAAAACCATATTGCGTGTGAAGGCCCCACATATATATTGGTAGCCCCTGATCCTGCCCATGAGACCCCCCCCCCCAAACTTAAACAAGAGCTTTATGACTTATTCAAATTATTTACAATTACTATGATTTACAACTACTATTATGGGTTAATTGTTAAAAAAAATATGTGAAATCTCTCCGGGGGGGACATTATCCTTTTTTTAAAAGGTTGAAACCCTTATTTATTTATTTTTTTTCAATAGCGGGGGGTCCCACCTTCCTAGTAAAACCAGCCTATGGAGCACCAGCTATGGGACTTGTAGACCAGGGAGCAGGGACCAGCTTGGAAAAGAGAGTTCCAGGGTTGCTGGACTTCACAGACTGCTTGGCCTCATTTAAAGAAAGGCCCCATGTGAAGCAGTCAATTCAAGTAATCAGAAAGCCATACCTGGTTCAGTCTCCCAGCAGTCAGATTTCCAATTGTGGAAGGCATCACTGGCTTCCCTGCCCTATTTTAAAAAGTCTTTATGTGGACACAGCAGTCCACTGAATATGCCGGGTAGCCTTGATTCGTCACTCCCAATCAAAGGACAGACTTCTGTAGTTGGAGGACTTCACAAGTTTAACACTAGTTATTCTTACAAACACTGTGTGTTCACACAATGTGAAAGCTTTCAATTAATGGTTAATGGTTCAATCAATGGTTAAGTGGTTATAAACAGGTCTACCACAAATCCTCCTTCACCTGCCTTCCACACAATACTGTCTTCGCTTCCAAAGACAGGCTGGATTTTAGTACTGGTCTAGTATGCCACCATCCAACTGTGGCCACATAGCAGCAAGTGCAGCGTAAAAAAGTTCAAAACTGGTTGTTTGGTGCCTCGCTTGTGCTTACATACCCCTCCCTCACCTGCCTGGAGATTGTCTAGCTAACACCCCCCCCCCCCACCCTCCTGCTAGGGGGCTTTACAATGAACTGAGTAGCGGAATTGTCAAGTGTAATGCTAAAGCAAGTGTGAAGTGCAGGAGGACCAGGAGCAGGCTCATCATTCTTGGGGCCCCATGCAAATTTGTACCATGGCCCTGCTGACAGCACATGCTCCACCCAAGTCTGAATGAAACGTGAGGTGCAGGGACAAGCAATACAGCTCTGTTTAGATGCAGAGCTCGGCATTGGTGAGTAGGAGCGACTGCATCCCGAGTCTATTTGAATGGCTGGCAGCAGGATTACACTTCATCCCAGAGATGCTGGGTGTGCAGCCACCAATGTTTAAATCATTACGGGAGCCAGAGAAGATGGGATTTTTAGACTCCAGGGCTGGCCCGAGGGTTTTGATTTGCTTTAAAATGGATCCATCAAATATATTTTCACTACCTGGAAATAGGTCCCTGTCTGTGGGGCATCACAACTTGTGATGCCCAGGCTTGTGAAACCCCCCTGATATGCCAACACAACTCACCTTTCCGCTGTTACTGCGATGCATGTGCGGGCTCTCATACAGTCAGCACTTTATGCTATGCATACTAATGCATGGCTTAAAGAAATGTTTTGAACAGAGTGCTGGCATAGGAAGCATTACCCTTCAGTGTGCAGTGCACTCCCGTCCACAGACTATCAGGAGTGTGCCTTAGCCGCAGGGATGCGGACGCGACTTGCAATCATGGCCTGGGGTTTCTGGAAAAGTTGTTACACAGTGGGGCATCCCAGAATTTCGAGATTTAGATTCCAGGGCCAGCAGTCATTGTAATAGGTCCACTTTAAACTCAAGTGGATGAATGCTGGGGGAAGGGGCATGAGTAGGGAAGGGGTTAATATATTGTAGTGTCTCTGTGGTGTGTAGCCAGCAGAAGAAACAGCACAAGAACCAATGTTCCTTCTTCCCAGGGTTACACAGGGAACTCTCCTTAGAGGCAGAACACAGACAATGTCACTGCACTGCAATCACATACAATGACACCACAGATCCAAGTGATGGGAAGGGGGGGCACAGTGAGCCGAGAAACAAAGTGTCAGCTCAGGGAGGGGAGGACACACAGGAGCGAGAAGGCACCACGGGCACCTATTCTGATGACCTCTGGTCCAGGCGCAATGCTGCTGCCCAGCATACCCCCTGCCCCCCCAAGCTACGCTTGGGAGGAGAAGAGTGGTTGTGGCGCTGGCTGGCAGGAAGAGGGCATTTCATTCATTTTCAGAGCCCTGCAGCATTAGAAGCAGCTGTATTACTGGGAAATCACTACACAGTAGAAGATATCCACGGCAGTAACATAGCAGCAGCTCCGTGCGCCTTCTGTCTTCTCCATGTGACTTCATGTCACAGAACAGGAGGAGGGGGCCAATACAAACAAAAAAGAAACAAATATAATACATAAAGTTTGTTAAATTAAATCAGTAAATGTAAAAGTAAGGAGTCTTTGGCTAAGGAAAGTTTGGCTCAGCCGGGGATCAGGGCTACACATGGGAAGCCCACCACCTCTGGAAGTCTGGCTGCTGGGATACTAGATGGAGGTGGCAGCTCAAAGCTTCCCGATTCCTTGAGTGGACTGTTGCTGCACATAAAGATTTTTTTAAAGGGGACTGAGAAGCCTGTGAAGACCATTAGATTCCTTGAGTGGATTCCATGAGTTGTTGTGGGCACATGGCTGCAGCTAAATGCTTTTTGAAAGGGGGCATGGAAATAAGTAAAACCCATGGAAGACCGCCGATTAAAAGACAACTCAAGGCCACCCGAATTCTCTAGTTGACTGTTGCATGGCTGTACCAGCAGCCTTTTTTTAAAGAGGAAAGGAAGGATGTAGAACCCACCAGCTCTGAAAACCTGTTTGCTGGGAGACCAGACCAGGTGGGGTGGCTCAAGTCTTTCTGATTCATTAAGCAGACTGTTGAGGCTGCAGTTAAAGTCTTTTTTTTTTAAAGGGGAAGGGAAACATTTAAGCCCACCACCTCTGAGAACCTGTCTGCTGAGAGGCCAGACTGGGGGTGGTGGATCAAGCTTGCCAATTCCACGGGTGCACGGTTGCTGCCACATGGCCGCAATTAAACCCTTTTTAAGGGGTGCTGGGAAGTAAATGGAGGCCACCACCTCTGAAAGCCTGTCTGCTGGGAGACCTGGCCTGGGGTGGCAGCTAAATTCTTCCTAATTCCTTAAATGAACTACTGTATCAAACCTACAACATTTGACTGTCCTTACTGACATGGACTTACGTGACTGTTCCGACGAAGCAATTACAATCCAATAACAACAGCCCTGAGATATATTTTCTAACACAGTCATAAAGAACGG
Source organism: Gastrophryne carolinensis (assembly GCA_027917425.1). Classification (NCBI taxonomy): domain Eukaryota; kingdom Metazoa; phylum Chordata; class Amphibia; order Anura; family Microhylidae; genus Gastrophryne; species Gastrophryne carolinensis. The sequence goes on along the minus strand of CM051243.1, from coordinate 142,515,206 downwards.
GTTAGCAGAATGTTAAAGAGAAAGTAGCAAAAATACTTTACTCACCCTGACACCTGCAGCATGGTGGCATCCTGATTTGGATGCACAGAGACCACTAGCCGATACTCACCAGTTCTGCTTTTCAGTTATGGCAGGCAAAAAATGACTACAGAAGACCATTGCCATTTCACCAGGTCAGTGGCCACATAGCAAACCTAAATGGTCACTAGCAGTAATGTGGTGCATATACCGTTAGACCATTTGATTTTCCTTTTTTGCTTGTGATAAAAGAATCTGTATTTAATATGCATCCAAGACCCATACTTCAAATCAGAATACTGTATTTGGTAAATGTATAATCCATAATAAAAAATGCAATCAATACCCAATCACCCTGGCCCTACAATCTGAAAAACAACGCAGGATAACTTCTGTGCCTCTCTCTCGCATATACAGTAGGTAATAAGATGAGAAACCCCAGATGCTATTTCAAACAATACCATGCAATAAAAAGGACCATAAATTCATTGCTGGGTCAATGGGAACCTATAATTATAATTTTTTTAATAACCTGTTTATCCCTGTCACCATACCCGGGAAGACAGACGCGGGGACTCAATAGCCATTTGCGATGGTAGTGTAGAACATGTTTTTTTAATTATTAGGATGTTAACTTTAATTTTTTTTTTTTATTGTAGACCTGTTTTCTTTGGGTGTCATGCAAACACTGTGTGCAGATATACTTGAATGCTACCAGGTAAGAAATGTGAACGTTTTTGGTGAATGGTTTAAGTGATTATAAACAGGTATCAGTTTAAACCAGGGTTTCCCAACCTTTCAAGTACCACTTTCTATTTTCTGATTATATCAAGTACCACTTGGGTGGTACCTGAGTGGGGTCAGTCACCTAAAACCGTAATTAAAACTCACAAAATGGCTGCTTAAAGCAGAACAAACCCCTTTTCCCGTCCTCCGTGCAAGCTCGGCGGTGGCCCACAAGGCACTTTTGAGATTGTTGACTGGTTGTTCTCAAGAATACCGGCCCCGGCTCCCTATTAAGCCTATCTGAATTGCTGGGTACGGGATTGCATTACAGGAACAGGCATGCTGGGATGCAGCTGCCAGAGACTGCGTCATGGGAGCCATTGGTAAAGGTGAGTTTAACGGCAACCCCTTGGGTTTCACACAGCGAGACATCCTGATTTAGGATGCTGTGGGGGCAGGCTAGTTTTTTAGACTACAAATGTGTAAATGATGCTCGAAAGAAGTATAGATGGCAGCAGATCAGGTTGGAGTACAGGTCAATCTGCAGCCTTGTCAAGTATCCCCAGATAGGAGCTTAAAGGAGTACTATTGCAAAAAAGGCCCAATGATAAAACTTTATATAAATATGCTGGATGGCGGGAGGAGAAGTCACTTATTACAGCCATCATCAAGAAATATTCAGCAAGTTTTTTTTTTCTTTTATTTTAAATGATAAAAGAAGAGGAAATCAGAGGTGACATATTCTGTCACCTCTGATACACTAAACTTGTCCCCCCTGAATTTTATTCCTACCATGAAAGAATAAACCACAAGCTTGGCAGGAGTTTTATTCGGTTCAGGTGTATAAGTGACCCCTCCTCTCATTAGCTGATGTGTTTGTATGAATTTTCACCATTACACAATTTCACGATAGTGCTTCTTTAAGCACTATCTTTAGTACCACCTGTCGGGGACTCCTGGTTTAAACATTTAAAAGTTATAGACTCAAGGGCAGGTACCCCCAAACATTTGTACCTTGAGAACAACATTCAACACTGAGAGAAGGTTTTGAGCCACATTCAATTGAAGAAATTGGTGACTGTGCAAATTTCTCCACCTCATAAAAGACTTGCCCCTTTATCCACTATTGCTATAAAGAGGTTAAACTGAGTAAGGCAGACATCTTACCTTTGGGAACCACACACAGTGGAAAATTTGAAAAGTGTCCCTCTTTACTCAGCAAAGACAGGTTAGCTGGCACTCTACTCTACCTGCTCATCTCACAGGAAGTCCATGTGCCCAAGAGCAAAGGTCTGAAGGCCACATGTAGCTCCCAAGCTATAGGTTGGGGACCAGTGCTTTAAGAACTACAGAGTATTCACACTGATTGATCTCTGCACCAGAAATGTATCTCATTACATTATGTTCTACCCTACTCCTTAGATCCAAGAAAACTGATATAGATATTAAAAACATTTCTTTGGATTATTTTACTCACTTAGATTTAATATTATATCTGCAGACAGGTAGTATGTATTTATGGGAGTTGGAAAACATCTACTTACAGGAGGTGGATGTTGCAGGCACATCCATACCAACAACAATGTGTAGGTAGCACAGGTTTTAATCCTGACCTTTGTTCCAGCCTGTTCAGTAACCCCTCCAGTAAACAAACAGGAATCATGCTTGGTGGCCTATTCAGAAAGGCCAGGATTTGACAGGTCTACTTGATATTGCATAGAAAGTTGCAGGCTGCACCGATATCTAAAACAATAAGAATGAATACCACATGGGCAATCTTTCACTTAAAATACATATGAGTATATGAAACTGAGTGGTATTTACTTGCAAAAAATGGTTTGGCGAACTCAAGTGAACTGCAAATTTGGTTTAGAAAAGTCAACACATCTTGCTGAAAACACACTTTTACAGCATGTGTCAGCATGGGGGATGGGTCTCAGAAAAGTAATGTGAAAACAATATAATTAATTTTTTTCTAATTCTATCTGATGTTCACACTCAAAAAAATAGTTAAAAGATGCTAAAAAGACAAAGAGACAATAGGCTCGATTCAGAGGCACATTCGTCTGGACATCCATAGCTGTCTGTGAACGTTTTTGTGTGTGTTTGTAAATTTTTGGGTTTTTTTCGTTCATTTTTCATTCGTACGAACGTTCGGGCAAATGCGTATATGCGCTTTCCATGAACGAAAGCAAATCGGATCGTTTGCATTAGTTCGGATAATTTTCCCATCCAAATCTGATATTTTTCGTTTGTTCAGATAACTTATGTTATTGGTATGGGCTTGCGTCTCATTCAGAGAGCTGATTGCCGATAGACCACCACCCTATAAGCCCGTTTCCTTTGCGATCCCCTTACGGGACCATTTTGACCTCGAGACTAGCAACTATGGATGACTCTAGTGTATTTGAGGAGTATGAGGATCTGCAGCTCATGGGCATTGAAATTGTCCAGAGGGCTGAGACCAGATTGCACCGGCGATGCATGCACATCGATGGCATGCATGACGTTGAGCTGTTCGAGCTCACCAGACTTAATCGCGCTTCCCTCCATAAGTTGTATAGTGAGCTGCGGCCATGGTTAGCCCGCACCACAAGGAAGGGGCAAGCAATTTCAGGTATGACCAAGATGCTTGGCTGCCTGCAATTTTTGGCCCGTTCCAGAGGCTGGGTGCCCTCTCCGTGGGGATCTCCCAGCCTACGCTGAGCCGCGCGCTATCCAAGTTTTTGGAAGGCATGGCTACCATTACTCGGAAATATATTTGTTTTCCTGAGGACATGGTAGCCATGAACGCGATTAAGCTGGCATTTTATAACATCGCCGACATGCCCAACGTCATTTGGGCCATTGACTGCACCCACGTTGCCCTGGTGCCTACGAGTATATCTACAGGCAAGTACAATCTGTCATGTTTTAATATAGTTTGCCTATTTTTTTGTTTCATTTATCAAAATCCCACCTTGTAAAATGTCCCTGGGAAACAATGGGCCGTATTTAGGCTCTCACATTTTTCTCATGTGGCCCAAAGGGAAACATTTTAATGTGGACCTTAAATAGCCAATTACAATTTAATCTTTACTTGATTCAACATACATATCCTTTTTTGGGTTACAAAATACTTATGTACTTTGTTAGTGTTATTTGTATTGGCCCACAGGTTTTGCTTAGGGTGTTATTAGTGTTTCACTAGTTTTCCTTGCCTTGCTGATATTTTGTTTTTCTTTTATCCCAGGAACCGCAAAATGGGCCACTCCCTGAATGTCCAAGCAGTGGTGGCCTCGGACATGCGGTTCCTTAGTGTTCTCGCCGGGTTCCCAGGCTCATCCCATGATGCCTACATTCTTAGAAGATCTGGATTGTACGGTCGGTTTGAGTCTGGAGAATTCTCCGGTGGATGGCTCCTTGGTAAGTTGACGCCAAGAACGTCATTTACTTTTCAATGTATGCCTATGAATTCTGTTTTTCAACCATGTATGAAACTATGCCTATTTGTACCCCTTGTTTACATGTGAAACACGACCTTAACCATTACATTTATCAAACAACAAAGCCTTGACAAATGTTTGTCCGGCATTTCCAAATTGACAAATTCTACTTTCTATTAAATTAATTATTATTCTTCCCCACACTAGGCTGTAATTATGTTCTTGACTTTATGAGAGGGTCTGTGGCATCTTTGCTTAGATGCATTACACTTACTGAATAGAGGAGAGCAGGATAAAGTGCAGGGGCCGGGTTAGAGCTGTTTTTGCCTCAGACAAAGCAGATACGGGGTCCTGAAAAGTTAAGACATCCAAGAATGCTGACCAGCACATTCCTAAACCAATACCTGTTAGCAGTCTGCCTGATTAGCCATCATCCACCATCTTTGATGTTTAAATTGTCCCAACATCCATTAGATGGGGTTAGGGTTTATTTTGGGCAGCACAATCTGTATGCTCAGGGTGTTGCTGAAATGTAACATAGGCTCTTAGTCATGTTGAAGGACCGTTTTTTGGATTCAATTTAGGGAGTAATGTGTAATTGTTGCTATTCTTTTTCTATTTTTTTCAGGTGATTCAGGCTATCCACTGCTTCCCTGGCTGCTGACGCCCGTCCTTCGGCCCCAGAATGCCGCCCACGATGCATACAGTCGGGCACACAGGAAGACCAGTTTCGTGGTGGAGAGGGCATTTGGCCTATTAAAAACCCGCTTTCGATGCTTGGATTATACTGGGGGGGGGGGGCACTACAGTATGACCCCAAGAAGGTCATTGATATAATTATGGTGTGTGCTGTGTTGCATAATTATGCCATCATGCAGCGTGTCCCACGGTATATGGATTTGCCCCCCTCTCCACCCAGCGATGACCCAGAGGACCACTACTGTGGCACAGCTAGTGCGTCTGGGCAAGCCGTTCGTTCAAATTTGATTTCCACACATTTTTCTTAATTTGTTGTGCCTGTGTTTGTTTTGTCCCTTTATTGATTGTTATTTCATTTATTTTGGCTTGGTGCATTTTTGTTAGTTACTGTCCAAAATAGTAATGAAGTCATTAGACTCGCTTTTTTTGGGTCCAATTTGTTTGTGCAAACTTTAAGTAATCTTTATCCCAAAAATACATTAAGGCATCAACTTAGTCAAGTCAAAATTATTTTGGTTTATTTTCAAAGCAAACATTGGAGTTGATGGTCACTCCCATAGTTCATGTAAATACATGGTAAAACAACAAATGTCATTTTTGACAAATCATGCCACATAGCAATTGGCCACAGGCAGGAGTTTAAAAGTAATGCACTCCAGGCCAAAGTTTACATCAAAAATTAAATATGTGACAAGCATTGGCATGTCCAGATTTTTTAGCCAACAAATAGGGCCACAGACACACCCTCTCCTGCTTGGCCACATTTGCCACAGGCACAGGTGGAAAGCAGCCATACCTATGCCACATCTACACCTGTTACTCAGTGGCCCACCCAAACAAGAACCCCCCAGTCCCAATCCAAGTCCAGTTTAATCTCAGCCAGGGGTCAATGTAGTAGTTTGCCAGGCCAGAATGTCCCCCAATCATGCCTACAAACAGGACAAGCCATAACCAATGTAATTAGCCCAAGCCTGCAGCGCAAGAGCTTGAGTGGCAGGTTCAGTGAGGCTTGACCTCCGGCATTGGCTAGTGGGCTACCTCAGCACTCTAATGAGCTATATGGGCGCAAATCAAAAGCATACAAGCAAAGCCATATCAAGAAGGGTATATTGGTAGGGCTCACCAGACAGGTCAATACAGTGGGGATGTAGAGCAAAGATGTGGAGCAGATACAGGCCAAATAGGCCTTAAAATGGTGGATGCCCATAAAACACAGGTTGTGGGCCTTGGAGGTGGGCCCTCACCTGGGCCTTTGTGGCATTCAGAATCTGCAACTGTTCCAACATGTTTCTATAATAGTTTGTATAACATAGTTCTATAACATAGTTTGAAATTCAGCCAGCATGGCACTGAAATTGGTATTTAAGGTGGCCATGTGGCTGTTGCTATTTCGAACTTCCTCAAGCATGGCTGTGAAATTTGTGGATAAGGTGGCCATGTGGCTGTTGTTGGACCTACATTCAGTCAGCATGGAGTTTAACGTATTATTTAACGTCTCTAATTGGCCATGAAGATGCTCGTGGTTTCTTTGATTTTGTAGGCGAAATAAACGCCTCTCATGGTGCCATGCTGACTCGGCGCGCCCCTCCCTTGGGAAACTGGGCGACGTAGCTGACTACGCCTCCCAATTCCCCGGGTTGTGTTGGGCATGCAGATGATGGGCCTCTAGGTCCACCAACAGCCACAGGTCTGCTTGGCAATTCCTCAGCAGCAGAGCTAACACTGGGGACTGTAGGCTCAGTCTCTGCATGCTGCCCACGATGGGCTTGCAGCATGCAGCCAGCTTCACTCTGCTGCTGAGGATTTGAGGGAAAAGCATGTTGGGACAGTTGCAGATTCTGTCCCAGGGGGGCTGTACAGAAGGTCCCATGAAGGTTCCATCCTCCTCCAGCTCCTGGATTTTCTCCATCAGTGTGTGAGTCTGTTGGGACATGTAAAAAAAAAGGTTCAGTTTGGGCACTACATATGTAATTCCGCAAAAAGAAACATGGCAAGTCACATGCATAAGAAAAATCAGAAAAATACACTTACCGTATATATCAGATCCTGGGTCCGAGGCAGCACGGAAGTTGACGGCATGGACAAACTGGCTGAGGCTTCCCCACTAGCTGAGGGATGATGCTGGGCTGCATTGTTAAAAAAAGGCATGTAAACAAACAACTATGCATTGCTGATGTGTAAGAATACATATGCTTCACTAAAACTCGTGGGCAAGCATGAATGGCAACTCCCCCAATGGTCCAAGTTGACCTTCACTATGAATGCCATTATCTGTTAGATGTATTAGTCACCAAGTACATACACATTGGTGACCTTAACCCAACAAAACATGCATGTACTGGCTGTTCTGAGGCTTCACACATCCCTAAAAGCCCATTAGGGGATCACACTCAGCTTGCAAATAGCATTTGCCCTATGCTGGTTGCCATTCTTTCTAGGTAAACCTTTAATCACCCCAGATCAAGTCTTTCAGACCAAAGCACAGCTCCAACCCAAGTGGGCTACAGATAAAGATGTAAGTGTTGGATGTGATTGACTAGAAACACATAACAGGCAGTCCTTTGCTAATCTCAATAATTTAATACTGTTCCGAAAGACTCGCAAAGGTTATGTATGAGCAAGCAAATTTGCAAATTATCAGTCCACAGACATGATACACCCTGGTAAAATTGTTACCTCCACTACAAGGCACACCTTAGGGGTATGTGTTAATATATGCCTTGGAGCCTCATTTTACACATAGCTCACATTTCACATACACACTAACATTACTAACCTGCAGGAATAGTCGGGATGTCCGTGTCCTGTCGGCCCGAGTGTCCCTCTAAGGCCACGGGATGTAGCTGGCCCAGCACCATCTCCTCAGCCTGGGTAAATTGCAGTTTAGTGGGGAAGCCTCCGCCAGTTTGTAAGCTGAAAAAGATAGTTTGACACATTTAGCAAAATGGTGACAATACAAGAAGAAGACAAATCCAAGTATATATGTACCTGTAATGACGCCGTTTATTTTCTTTCTTCCGTGCTGCATACTTGAGGTCCGATATTTTCCTTTGAATCTGCTCCACATCTTTGAGCTCTTCACCCACTGCATTGACCTGTCTGGTGAGCTCCTCCAAAATTTCTGCTTTGCGCTGTTTGCTGGTAGCTTTTGATCTGCGCCCATATATCTCATCATAATGCAAGGTGAGCCCACTAGCCAATGCCAGAGTTTGGGCCTCCCCAAACCTGCCACTCAAGTGGCCTCTGCGCAATGTGTGCCCTGTTGCTTGCGGTTGTGGCTCCTCATTGTTTGCAGGCAAATCGGGGGACATTCTGGCCTGGCTGTGTTGGGGTGAAATTAATGACTGCTGGCTGGCTGGAGATAGAACAGGACTAGGAAAGAGACTGGGTGTTCGTGGCTGGGTGGCCACTGAAGTAGCAGGTGTAGATGTGGCGTATGGTGATTGCCTTGCCACCTGTGCCGGTGGAGAATGTGGTCGAGGAGAAGAGGGTGTGCTTGAAGAAGTCGGGCTTGGGGCCCTGTGCCTCTGTGGGCCCTTAGAAGTAGCATGCCCCTTGGAGGTAGTAGGCCGGTCCAGGGGTGAGCCAGAGCTTTGGCTTCTTTGCCGGTGCCTTGCCCTCTTGGTAGAGGATTTGGAGACCCGTGCGGGTGGGGATGGCGACCTTGGGCTTCTTGGGCAGTGCCTCGCCCTCTTGCCATGAGATTTGTGGCCACGTGCGGGTGGTGGGGACGCCTTTGGCGCTTGCAATATTTTTCAACACGTGTTGGTGGTGGTGATGGCGAGCTAGAGCTGCTGGGGCTTTTTTACCGGTGTGTTCTCTTTTTAGCCTTGGCTTTGGAGACACGTGGGTGGGGTGATGGGGACCTGGGGGGGCTGGGGCTTCGCACCCTCTTGGTACCTTTTTTTTGCGGCCGCTGTTGTTGCCTTGCTGGCCTGTGGCTTCTTCTTGCCCGCTGGCTCCTTTTTTTGCCTGGTTGTTTTAGTTGGCTTTGGCTGAGCATTGTGGGTTGCCTGCAGCTTACTTTTGGGCATCTGGGAGTGAGTTGTTGGCCCTGCAGAAGGCTCCTGCCGCTTTGATGGCTATTTGCTGCTGCTGCTGCTGGCATCCTTTGCTGCTTTTGGCATATTCCTTTTGGGTGCCATAATGTTGAGGGAAGTGGTTTGGGTAAGTTTTAGGGGCCTAAAATGGAAGAAGAACCTAACCGGGAAGTGGTTTGGGTAAGTTTTAGGGGTCATACATGGAAGATGTAGGATTGCGCAAAGTGGTTTGGGTGAGGTTTAGGGGTCATACATGGAAGATGTAGGATTGCGCATAGTGGTTGAGGTGAGGTTTAGGGGTCATACATGGAAGATGTAGGATTGCGCAAAGTGGTTTGGGTGAGGTTTAGGGGTCATACATGGAAGATGTAGGATTGCGCAAAGTGGTTTGGGTGAGGTTTAGGGGTCATACATGGAAGATGTAGGATTGCGCAAAGTGGTTGGGGTGAGGTTTAGGGGTCATACATGGAAGATGTAGGATTGCGCAAAGTGGTTTGGGTGAGGTTTAGGGGTCATACATGGAAGATGTAGGATTGCGCAGAGTGGTTTGGGTGAGGTTTAGGGGTCATACATGGAAGATGTAGGATTGTGCAAAGTGGTTGGGGTGAGGTTTAGGGGTCATACATGGAAGATGTAGGATTGCGCAAAGTGGTTGGAGTGAGGTTTAGTGGTCATACATGGAAGATGTAGGATTGCGCAAAGTGATTTAGCTAAGCATTGTAGCAGAAGTGAGTGTGCCAAATATGTAGGCGAGCACTTTAATGAGTTAAGTTTGTAGTGCGCAGGCGCAAGATCGTAAGGATTTACGTCCGGACGATTATTTATGGTAAAAGGAAAACAGAATTTATCAGGAAACGTAAAGGATTCGTGGAAGGAGACGATGGAAAAAGGGCAAAATCGAAAGCCGACGTTGTAACACGAGAAAATGAAACAGAAAAGTCACGCTGGAAAATGACATCCTCATACTCGTACTCTGGCATACGAACGGATGGCAACTTTACTGAAGGTTAGCAATGCATGCATAGAATCGCTCGCACACTCATACGAGAGCTGGAAAATTAAAAACAAAAAACAGATCGGCACTAAAACGATTTTTTTTGTCTCTCTGAATCAAGTCTAATATCTCTGAAACATTGATTCCTATGGGGAATGCAAAGACTAAGGGTATCATAAAGTCCTTCAACACAACATAAACATAAATTTATAAAGCTATTAAATTACTAATCTTTTATATTCTTTCCCAAGAGATTATATTCCACTTTTTGTATATTCCACATAAACATCCCAGTATAGGTGCGCTTTAAGATAACAGTTTCCCATTATTTGTTTGCACTTGTAAGACTCTGGGACCTTCTTGGGCACAGACACAGACATACAAGCGAGTATTAATTCATTATGTTTTATTTTGACATCCCAAAGTCATACTTAAGCAGGCTTTCCTATAAGCAGGCTTTCCAATATTAACAGGAAACACTGTTTTTTTACAGCAACAGTTTTCCCAATTTCATATGTCCCTCCAGGCCTATTCACAGTTCATATATGGGCACTTCACTCCTTACGTCCATCTCACTCGCCTGCCCTGCTCATGGTACCGCCTGCACCCTGTAGCCCGCACAGCTATCTGGCTGAGAGCTCACCTCAGCCCAACCATCCACAGTGCATTCCAACACTCGGCTGCAGGTGCCACATGCACCTCAGCAAGTCCAGCAGAAGCCCTCAGCTACAGCTCAACAGCACCCTTCTGAGGCTCATCAGCCTCTATAATACCCCTGCACTGGATCAGTACTGGACCGGGCTACTTGGCCAGCAGTGCCCACCCAGCATTCCTTATTGGCCAGACTCCAGGACCCTATAAAGCACCTTACCAGCACCCCCTTAAAGGGCCAGTAACAATAATTACACTTTCCTGAAGCCTGTTTGTAGCTTAACCCAGTACTTTCCGATCCAGAAATGCTCAAATAAGGCATTTTTACATAATGTGGCAGACACCCTGCCACATATCCTTCCCCCGTTTAAAACCCGGGGTTCTGTAGAGAACACCAACCATGTGGGGTGGAGACAGGACCCCTTTCCCAAGCTTCCCAATCTCATGGATGGGTGGATACAGATTTAACTTGTGCCTTACACCTGGGCCACGGAAATTTGGGAGACCTCTTAATTTCATTTTCATGTGAGATCTCAACAATTAAGGCAAACCCCCTATGACCACCCGCTCTTAGGGCTGGAACACCATCAATTAAGCACTCCTCCCACTTTTGTTTGGCCGTTGTCTCGGGGGAAAATATTTGTGTTGGGAGATATAAAGTTTTAACAGTTCTTGTTTTAACAGTTTCTCCACCTTGTAGAGGAGGCTTTTCATTAGTGATTGATTTCACTTCAGGCTTCTGTGGTAAGACAGAGAAGGAATCCTTCTCCGGGCAACAGGCGCAGTGTATCAACATCATTCACTTAATTTGTCATTACTACCATGATCAGGAACGGACTCTGGATTGCATGTCTTTAAAAGTGGGCCCAGTAAATTTTCTACCACCAGATGTACCATCTCTGAGCAATCCATCACTGGTAGCAAATTCACTAGACTCAAGCCTAGTGAACTTCCACAGACCGTATTCATCTGAGTTATTTTTGAGATGGCATCACAGTTTACCACCACAGCACTTGTTCTAATCTCATTGCCTAGAGGAACCGCCAAATTCTTTCTGTTCCATCCGCCCATCTCTTGCCCAGATTCACTGTCAGGGTCACAGAGTGTACCATCAGGGCTTCACTTGCACACTGTTCTGTAACACCTGTGTTTATCTGGGCCCCAGAACTAGTATCACCTGGGCCCCAAACAAGACACCCATTTAGCACTGCTGCTTTTACCCCATGGTGCTGTAGGCCATCCCCCATCATAGCTACCTGATCCCTAGCAGGGAACAGTATTAGGTTTGCAATCTGAGGACCTGCATCGCTTTTTAGGCCCCCATCTGCATTGGACAGGTTAGTCTCAGGGGGAAAATCTTCCACCTTTAACCCAGCTGGCAGATAGGTTCCAGACTCTATACTAGCAGGCACACTCTGGGTTAACTCTACTACCACTTGTATTAGTCACATTTTCATCATCCATTTGGCCCAATTTTACCTCTTGTAACAGGACTAAACACTTCTGGACACTATCAGGCAGGGCTGAATTATATGCATGGTGCCCCTGGGCCTCCACCATTTACCCTGCAAAAGGTCATCCACCAACTGAGGGGCTATGGTTGAGGTACCATGACTCTGCGGTGCCGCTGCTTGGTCCGGTCGGCCCTGATCCACATGCCCTTGCAGGAGTGTATACCTGAGGCTTTCCCTTTTCCAACAACACCTCTAGTTGTTAGCCACCCTAGGTCCAGGGATCTGGCACTCTGAATACCCTGACACCTGTGAGCAACGGTACCGGGACTTTACGGTGCCGCCGCTTGGTCGGCTCATGTCCTTATAGGGTGTGTATACCTGAGGTTCTGCCCCTTCCAACAACACCTCCAGTGGGTCATTAGCCCCCCTAGGTCCAGAGATCTGGCTTTGGTTCCCAGGATGATTGAGAGCCTTGGTTCTCTGCATCGAGGTAGCTAGAAACCTACTTGAGGTGTCGTTGGAATGAGGAGGACTTTAGTTATGCACCTCTGTAAGGGCATGTGGATCCCATTGGCAGTACCACAAAGTGGATGGGCCTTTTTCTGCAGCTAAAGATCTCAGCTACATTCCCTGTAGGTTTGGGCTAGCAACCAAATGGATGCACCAAATAAAGTGCAGAGAAGTGGTGAGAACTGGAGCTGGCAGAGACAAGTGTCGGACAGTGCCGAGGACAGCTCACAACAGGATTCTCCAGCCCAGATCAGCAGTGATGTCAGTCACCTACCTACCTACCTGCCTGCTGACCCACCCACCAAATTACCCACCTACCCACTCACCCTTCTACCTATCTACCTGCCTGCTTACCAACCTAACTACCTACCTATCCAACTGCTTACTAACCCACCCACCTACCTATGTACCTGCCCACTCGCCTCTCTACACAGAACCTGGAGGAGCAGCTGGCAGGCCCGGGGGCAAAGACTTATTTTGGTCAGACCCTGGAACCTTTAAGCCACGCTGCTCACGGGGACCCAAGCTGCTTCTATACAATAACTATAATAACGATCAGGGACACCTGGTGGACCTCTGTTTGGTGGCCGGCCGTCGCTATCTCTCATTGTTCCCGGAATAGTGAAAGATCCTTACACCACAAACCTGATACAGGGAATAAGCATTCATTACTGACTATTTTTTCTAATAAGAGAGTTTTCTAAAAACATTTGGTAATCACCCAGGAAGCCTAACCATTATGGGCATTGTATTTTACTGAATCTGTATTAAGAGCTCCCACAGTAAATATCAGGCATGTCACAATTTATTAATACATTCTTATATTGCAGATGAAAGTGAAATTATGTGAAATCTAGCCATTTATTGCGAATTTCAGTACTTTTTTAGTATCAATTAAATAGTGTAGAATAAGCTCTTAGACCCCTGAATAAATCAATTAATATATAAAAAGCACCCCACTCTATCCCATTCCTAAGAAGCTGAAGATCTAGAAACGTCCTTTACCGAGCAGGTGGTGGCACGTTCAATTACAGAAACGCCATCCAGCAAGAGCCCAGGCCCGCACAGTTACACTAAAGTCTTCAACACAATTAACGAGTAGTGCCCCTTTCCCAAACAATCTTTAGAAGCGAAAATGTTGGTTATCCCTAGACCTGGCAAAGACCCCACTCTTTGCAGTAACTATAGGCCGATATCTCTAATTAATGTGAATCTGTATCACATAGCAATGGTCCTGTAAAGAGAAACTGTGGGTGCTGGAAAAAGCAATTTCCCCATTTAACCCAACCCCAGTGCTCAGCTGTAGTTTCTATGCATTTTACTGCGGTGTGGTATTTCCTGTATTAAGTTGCTCTATGGCATCTTCCTTCTTTCCCTGTCTATGTTAGCCAGCATGTAAATTGACATCCTCTTACTGCATTCATGTTCCAGTAAAGCCAGTTCCTGTTACACCACAAATGTCTATTTGGATTATGACTCTGCTGAACCCAGTACTCACACCGCTTCGATAACCCCACTTTATGCCAGGGTTCCTAACCAAAATTTTTTTTATTTGGGAAACTCCTTCTAATACCACAATTTGGCAAATACTGAAAGAGGGGGGGGGGGGGGCACCCTTGGAAGAGCTTAGGGGTAGAGCTCAAGACCATCCAATGTCCTGGCTGTTACACAGAAAACTAGCCAATATTTCAATAAAATGTGTGATTATACTAAACAAATAAATCACATATCAAATTTCAAAATCAAATATTTCCCCCCTAACACATCCTCCTCACCCTAATGCTCCCACCATGCTTTCCGTGGGATAAATGCCACTTCATCTGGCTTGTTATATAGTAAGAGGCTGTTTGGCAGTGGCACTCTTGGTGCCATAATTTCTGCCTTATTTCATTCATTTCATTCACTGGAGCTGGATTTGGGACATAAACAGTTCGTAAGATATTTTGTGAATGACTTTTGAAATTTTCTCCCTGGAGAGCATGATCCTCTCCAGTGTTCCCCAGGGTGCCACCCCTGCCCAGGTGTGCTGATTGTGGGGTTGGTTTAGTAAGAGTTTCAAAGGATTCTCTTGTTAGTAAAAAATTCACTTCTGGTGAAAAAAATCACCAAATCGGAAGACAATGGACATGATTCATTAAAGGCTGTGTTTTTTCTGCTAATTAAATGCGAGCATAAGAAAATTCACTAGAAAAAATCTAATATATTTTGTGTGGAATTTGCAAGCGCAAAATATTTCAAGCAGATCTTGTGCTCTGGATTGCCTCCTCCCATGAAGTTGTAGTGTGTCACCCTTAACCCACTTTTTAATTTAAGCACTGGGGTTTGTGTGCCCCATTAACCTGCACCTTTTTTTTACCCTTCTAGTTCCAGCTACATGAGAGTCACGCAGCTGATTTTAAACCCCACAGAACAAAAAGTATAAAAGATAAAAACGTACCTGACCCCTCGTTCATTCTGGCCGGGTCTTCTCTTCACCCGGGGGGCATCCGATCCTTCTCTGTGGCTCTTCTGGCTTCAGGAGGGAGCTCGGAATAGCGCCCCCCCCCCCCACCTGGGCTGCTCCTGCTGATAACTGTAAATAAAATGACATTTACTCACCCGTGGGCGTGATCCCTCCCGCCAGGGCTCCTCTTCATCGGGGGGGGGGGGCTCTGATCTTCCCTTGGACTCTTCCATGGTGAGCACTTCCTCAGTCGTCTGGCTGCTAGCCCTCCTTGAGTGGGCAGAGCAGATGACGTCATATATTACGCCATCCTCAACGTCATCCCACACCCGAGCCAGGACGCTCAGTAGCGCCGGGTCATCAGCGGAGGGAGGGTTGGAGGGGCAATGGGCTGTGATCCCTTGCCCCCCCAGCCCCCCTCTGCTGATCACTCGGCAGCTGTCGTCGGAGCTTCGTGGGACATAATCGCCGGGGACAGCAGAGGATCGGAGGTGAGTAAAGAAAAAAATTAAATAAATGTAATTTTTTTGGGTGTGTGTGTCTTTTTTTTCACTGTTAACCTTTTGTGAACTGGTAAGGGATCCATGAGACCCCTATAGCAGTTCACAAGGCTTGGGGCTGGCAGCTGCAGCTAGCGGGAGACCTGTCATTAACCTTCGGCTCCCCAAAGCCCGGGGGGGGGGGCAGAAGGGATTGGGGCTAATTTAGGCTATGCGGCTTGTAGCCAGCAGGGTGGGGGCGACCAAAGCTGGCCCCTGCACCCTGCTCTACAAGCCTTGCATAGCTGGTCCCCAGGCTGGGTATGCTGGCTAGGGGGGACCCCATGTCATTTTTGGGGGGGATTTTTAACCCTTGAAATCCACAAAAAATGGGGTTCCAGGAAGGGGAACCACACACCATTCTTTTGTTTAACCCTGTGGATAGTAGTTGTATTTTATTTGTAAATGCTCTTTTCAGTTTGGGGGGTCTCCTAGGCAAGAATAGGGGGGCTACCGATACATATGTGGTTCTGTTGTAATCAGAAGAAAAGGGGCTTTCACTTGCAATATGGTTTTTTTTAATAATATAATATAATATAAAATAAATGTTTTATTTAAAATAAAGGAGACAATTTTCTAAAAAATATAAATTTTTTATGTTTTTTGTTTTATTACTCAAAAATATTAAAAAAAAACAGTACAAGAATTACAAACAAGATATTTCATGTTAAAGCCTAAACACTGCCACAAAAAAAAAAAAAAATACCGTATATACTGGTCGAAAATGTCAGTGTGTCTTATCAGGCGAATGTAGGGAAAAAAAAAGGAAAAAGTCAACTCCTCTTTCCATCATTCCCACTCGCACTGTCCCCATCGTCTTCACTGTGTCTGCCGCCTTCTCCGCGGTGCCAGCACACACAGACGCCCGGCTTCATACAGCGGGTGGGCATAGCCGATGATCGAGCATCGACCACGCCCACCGCTGTACTGATCCCAGTGTCTGTGTGTGCTGGTGGCGGCAGTTTTTTTTTCACTTTGCCTATGGGAAATAGGAGGGGGAATGCCACATTGCCTATGGGGAAGGGAGGGGGGAATACCACACTGCCTATATGACGAATGCGAGGAGGTAATGCCACACTGCCTATGAGAATAGGAGAGGGGAATGCCAGACTGCCTATGGGGAATGGTAGGGGGAAATGCCACACTGCCTAAATGGGGATTGGAAGGGGAAGACGCCACATTGCCTATGGGAATAGGAGGGGGAATGCCACACTACCTATGGGAATGGGAGGGGGAAATGCCACACTGCCTATGTGGGGAATGGGAGAGGGGAATGCCACACTGCCTATTTAGGGATTGGAAGGGAGAGATGCCACACTGCTTATGGGGAATGGGAGGGGGGAATGCCACCCTGCCCATATGGGGATTGAAAGGGGGACTGCCATACTGCATACATGGGGAATGGGAGGGGGAATGCCACATTGCCTATATGGGTATTGGGAGGGGGAATGCCATGCTACGTATGAGAATGGGAGGGGGAAATGCCACACTGCCTATATGGGGGATAGGAGGGGGAATGCCACACTGTCTATATGGGGATTGGGAGGGGGGCTGCACACTTTCTATATGGGGAATGGGGGGTGCCACACTGCCTATGGAAGGGGGAATGCCACACTGCCTATGGGAATGGGATAAGGGGAATGCCACACTGCCTATGGGGAAAAAGAGGGGGGAATGCCACACTGGCCATGGGGGATGACGGGATGCCACTCTGCCTGTAATGGTGGGATTTTGCACCTTGCTTGTAATTTGGTTCTAGGGGGGATGGTGTTTTAGCACAACATTTGGTTCAGAATATTTATTTTCTTCATCCTTTGATCACATGCGTCTTTTAGGGCGAAACATATGGTAATTTACCTGGAGGTTACTGCAAAAGTCACAGTTAAACATAGTGCAAAATGGTGAAAAATGACCTGTCAGCAGAGGGTGACAATTAAAAGGGTTAAAAGTAGCTATGCATGTTGGGTATTGTTCTGTTTGGAGGGCCTTGCACTTAGTTTGTTTTCTCTTGATTGCATATTGATGTTTTAGGAAAACGTGTTTTTTATCCTGCTTTTTTATAAATTTTTTAGGGAAACCCTGTGCAACCTAAAAATTCCTTGAGGGATTACTTCAATAAAGATGAGCCCAGCACATGCCTTAAAAGCTTAACATGTGTACTTTCAGGGAATATATGGTTTTTGGGGGGTATTCCAAATGTAAAGGGTTGTTTAGGTAGAAAACAAGCAAGGTGTGCACTTTGTCTGCAGAGCTGACATTTTTATCTAAATTACCATTACGCACATGCTTTACTTTGGGGTGTTTGGTAACTCTTCCCTTGACAGGAGCTATGCATGTTGTGTATTGTTCTGTTTGGGTGACCTTGCATTTTCAGATTTTACTTGTTTTTTCTTGTTTGCATAGTTTGTTTTAGGAAAATGTGTCTGCTTTGTTTCTGCTTTTTTAGGGAAACTTGAAGAAACTTACCTGGGGGCGGTCCCGGGGTGCCTCCGCGCGGTCTCGGCTGGCTCGGGACCTCCGGCAGCCGCGCCGGGCGGCTATCTCCTCGTCTTCGCCCTCCGCTGGGGATTCGGCCTCCGCCCCCCCCTCGGCGTCAGCTGGGATCCCCGGCATCCCCGGCGGCTCCTCTGCCTCCTCAGCCGGCGTGGCGTCCTCTCCCTCCTTCTCGGGGGGTGCGCTCGGCATTCTGTCACGTGCTTCCAGGAGTTCCTTGGTTCTGATGAATCCAGGGACTGGACAGCCTGACTGGTCAGGACGGTCCAGTCCCTGGGGTTGCTCCTATCAGGAGCAAGATCAAAGTCGCACCAATCACTACATTCCCCCTTCCTATTGGCCAGTTCCCCTTTAAATAGGTCCCTGCCCTGACCACCAGTGCCCGTTATAAGCCATTACTAGCTTGGGTGTGCTGTTGGAATTGATCCGGCTCCGTCTTTGACCACTCCTGTCCGCTGCCCACACCGACCTTCTGCCTGTCTGACCTTGCTTCTGCTACCCCCTTGGATACCGCGCTTCTGCAACCACCCAGCTTTGACCCCTTGCTTGTCTCGACTATTCTCTGCCTTACCCCTTGGCCTTGACGTTTTTGGTTGAACTCCTGATTTGGGATACCCCGCAGTTCACCTGTCTTTATAAGCCAGCAATCTTTGCGCCAGTAAGTCCTGGGGGCAACTGAGTCTGGAGAGGCATTACTCGTGTCTCCAACGAGCGGGGGCTTGTCTATAGGCACAAGAGGCAGTGGAGATTGGGGATTGTTGGCTCATGAAAGAAGGGTGTCCGGCGGTCCCTGACAGAAACTTTGTGCAACCAAAGAATTCATTGAGGGATTACTTCCAGAAAATTGTACCCACGTCAACAAGCCTGGTACGCCTAGAATGTTTGAGCTGTGTAATTTCAGAGAATATATAGTTTGTGGGAGTATTTCAAATGTAAAGGGTTGTTTTTCTGGAAAAAGGGGCACATAGCGCATAGCATAGTTGTATTTTATCTGAAAATCTCCTAAAGCGCTGTTTCAGTTTGTTGGAGTCGCCTGGGCATGAAAGTGTGTCTAACAATACATATGTGGTACCGTTGTAACCAGAAGAAATGGGGATTTCGCACGCAACAAGATTTTTTTGACAAATTTACATTTTTTATTACAAAAAAACACTATAAATTGTAAAAAAAAATGTATTTTTTTGCACATATTTAACCCAAATATATGACAAAAACTCTGGGTAGGCTGGCACTTAAAGGGTTAAGTGCTGAAGTGTATCCCCTTTTCCTACAAGAAGCTATAAGCACTGGGTTTAACTTACCTTTTAATTTAAGCACTGGGGTTTGGGTGCTTTCTGAACCCACCCTTTCATTTAAGCACTGGGTTTTGTGTGTGGCCTTAACCCACATCTTCCTTTAAGAACTGAGGTGTGTCCCCTTATCCCACAAGAAGCTATAAGCACTGGGTTTGTGTTCCCCCTTATCCTACAAGAAGCTATATACGCCGGAGATTGTGTGTACTGTTATCCCACAACATCCTCTAAGCACTGGGATGTATCCCCTTAACAGCTAAAAGCACTGGGGTTCATGTGTACTGTGATCCCACAACACCCTCTAAGCACTGGGGTGAACCTCACTTTAATACCAATTGTTCAGGGCACATTAGTGCATTAGTGTTCTTTAATACCTATTGTTAGTGGAGTATCCACTGGTTCAGTGCACCTAAGACTCTCTTGGGAAATTAAAAAAATGTGTGTAGTTACCAGTAGTTCAATGAACCATTAGTTCGTATCAATACCTTTTGTTCAAGGCACCTGTTAGTATTCTGCAACTCCTATAGTTCAAAGCACTTGTTAGTGCTCATCAATACCTATTGTTCAAGGCACCTGTTAGTGCTCAGCAATACCTATAGTTTAAGGCACCCGTTAGTACTCAGAAATACCTTTAGTTCAAGGCAGTTGTTAATGTTCAGCAATACATATAGTTCAAGGCACCTGTTAGTGTTCTGCAATACCTATAGTTCAAGGAAACTTTTAGTGCTCTGCAATACTTATAATTCAAGGCACCTGTGTGTTGGTCTCTTTTCAGTTTAGGACACTTAAGGCGCATTTTCCTGTGAATTTTTTTTTTTTAATTTGTCCATGGCCATGGTGTTTCTGCTGCTGCTGGTACTGAAGCTGCTGCTTGTCCGGTTGCTAGTGCTACAGGGAGAGGACACCTTCCTCTGGTGCAAGCATGCACCGGGGTTTGGAGCACATTTATGTAGGCCCCAATACTGTTGGCAGAGTTGTGAGGCCAGAACATATTGAGATAGATATAGATTATATGGCATGCAGTGCTATCAGTTCAGTGGGATATTCTTCCATCCACTCCACTGCTGCCGAGAATGCAGAGCCCTCCACCTCACCGCCATAAAATCTGGAAGACCATCCCAGCCAGAGGCCACTGAGTCACTAATGCTCTATGATGACACACCTTGCTGGAATACCATTGGCCAGCTGCCTGCCCCTGCCCCAGTTGCAGACCTAGGGCTCAAGGATGGCCAAGAGCTTCTGTGGGAGAATGAGGATGTGGCCAGCATAACATCACAGGACAACCTGGATGAAGATGAGACCCAAGTGCCAACTGCTGCAGCTTTCTGCAATGTTGAGGCCAAGAGGGGGGCGCTTTTCGCATCAGGGCCACGTCGAGGATCGCTTGAGGCTGACCTGCGCCATCTTGATCTGCCTGCACGCTACCTGCTGTCCTCCATGCGCCATCGCTGGTGGTGCGGTGAGTCCCTCTTTTTAACTGTTTATTTTCATGTCCTTGCTGCATGTGTTGTGGGATTCTCATGGCCTTTTTTGCTTGTGTCTTCTAGGTGGGCCCCTTGATAGGTTAGGGGTTGTGGTTCCTCCCGGTCTCCGACCCCCCCACTCCTCTCTCTCCGCGTCCTCTCCCCTTAAGAGGGATCACAAAAAGAGGGACTAAATTGGGGTCTCATTAGGTTTGGGCCGTTAGTGCCTTGTAACCTACATACCATTCACTCTAATCACCATAATGGAGGCTTCTGGGGATAGTGAGCTAGGGGCACCATCTGGATGGGTGAAGCTCTGCCCCATATGCGGTGCTAGCCCTTTGGGCGGACTCAGCACGGTTTGTGTCACTTGTGCCAGGAGCGTCTTTTTGGAGCATGATCGGGCGGGCGTATCTGCCCCTAGCCCTTTATTGCCTGCAGCCTCTCCAGGACCCCCACTGCTGCATTCAGCCCCCTGCGAGGGGGAAGCCAGCAGGGGGTCCCAGGTCGATTTGACCTTCCGGGTGGCCAGCCTTGAGAGACAGATCTCTCGCACGGCTCCTAAGAAGGCCTCGAGTAAGAGGCGGCACCTCGAGCACGTTTATTCTGATGATGATGATGATTTGTTTGGAGGCCCGGGCTCCGTGGAGGAAGGCGAGTTGCATGAGGACTCCACTGTGAATTATTCTGCCAGCTATGACAGCGAGCCTAGTTCTTCCTCGGATGAGGACACGTGGCTCCCTGATGATACATAGAAGTTGTTGGCTTCTGTTTTTGAGACGCTGCACATTGCTCCTCCTAGAGCGGCTAAGCAGAAGCAGGGTGATTTGTTTAGACCTGAAAGACAGAGGCGAGTCTTTCCGGAGCAGGCCCATTTTTATAACATGATTTTCAAAGAATGGGAAAGGCCTAACAAGTTGCCGTGGGTGCTCAAGGGCCTGGACAGGTGGTATCCATTTCCCAAGGAACTGGTCCGGCTTTGGCCCCGTCCTCCCGAAGTGGATGCCCCCATGTCGGGCTTGTCCAACACTACGGTTATGCCTTCTCCCGATACTGCTTCCCTACGTGATCCAGCTGACAAGCACATGGATCAGCTGGTCTGTCATCCCTTCACCTTTGCCGGTGCTTTGTTCCGTCCTGTGTGTCCCGTGGCTATTGTCTCTCTGGCCATCAGAAAGAAGGTGAGACGTCTGGTTGACATTGCTAAGTCTCACAAGTGGACGGAGGAGTATAAGGACCTTAAGGCTTGCGTGGAGTTTATTGCCTTCATTGTCTCGGCCATGGATGATGTGTCCGGCTCGGTGCCAGGGTCTTGGCTCTGCTGGTTGCACTTTGCCGCTCGCTCTGGTTGCGGCAATGGTCGGCTAATGCCGCGGCCAAAAAGTCGCTCACTAGTATTCCCTTCGTGGGTCACAGACTGTTCAGGGAGCGTCTGAACCTCCTGGTCAAGAACGGAAGACGACGAAGGTCTGCGCGGCCCTTTTGGGGTTCCTCTGCCTATCGCTCCTTTCGATGAGGAAGAGGCTCTTCATTTTCAGGTACTCGTAAAGACTCCTGGGGATGAGGTAGGCCCCGCGGGCAACCCAATCCCTCCTGGGGATCCAAGTCCAAGCCCCCTGCCAAGGCCCTTCAGGCATGAGGAGGCGCCCTCAACCTTTCGGGTGGGGGGACGGCTTTTGCTTTTTGCTCACGTATGGAGACAGCGCGTCTCGGATCGGTGGATTCAGGAGGTGGTGTCCTCTGGTTACAAATTAGAGCTGGCATTCTCGCCGCCCTCAAGATTTCTACAGTCACGAGCTTCCCAGAACCCATTGATGGCACAGGGCCTGCGAATGGCCGTCCAACACCTCCTGCTGGCAGGTGTGATTTGTCCCGTGCCTCGGCAGGAACGGGGTCAAGGCTTCTATTCCAGTCTATTCACGGTGCCCAAGAAGGAAGGAACGCTGAGACCTATCCTGGACCTGAAGGGCCTCAACAGGTTCGTCAGAGTCAGACATTTCCACATGGAGACCTTGCGGTCTGCGGTGAGCTTGCTTCGACCCGGCGACTTTCTGACCACGGTGGACATCCCAATTTTTCAGGGACATCAGAAGTTCCTGAGGTTTGCGCTGGAGGATCGGCTTTACCAGTTTGTGGCTCTAATGTTCGGGATATCCTCAGCCCCCCATGTGTTCACCAAGGTTCTGGCGAGCATCATGGCTATCCTGAGGAACCAGGGCATTTGCGTGCTTCCTTATCTGGACGATTTGCTGATTGCGGCTCAGTCCCTTCAGCAGGCCGAAAGTGACACCCGGACGGTGTTATCCACTCTCAAGGATTTCGGATGGGTAATCAATTACCCCAAGTCTTCTTTCACTCCTCAATGGTCAGGTTCTTTCTGGGCATGACGTTGGACACCTCTCAGGTCAAGGTATTCCTGCCCCATCAAAAGGTGGCGGGCCTCCAGATGCAGGTGCAGGCCTTACTGTCTTGTCAGCGGCCATCTATCCGTCTGGGGATGAAACTGGTGGGCCTAATAGTGTCATGCTTTGAGGCAGTGCCCTTCGCCCAGTTCTACATGAGACCTCTTCAGTTGAATCTGTTGACTGGTTGGGACCGGACGCAGGAGTCCCATTGTTACCACGGACGCCAGTCTGACGGCTGGGGGGAGTTTTGGCAAACGCAGAAGATCCAGGGTCAGTGGGGGGCGCAGGAGGCCCACTTGCCCATCAATCTCCTGGAGCTGAGAGCTATACGTTTGGTGCTTCTTCACTTGAAGGGTCGTGCGATCCAGGTTCGCTGGGACAATTAGACGGCTGTCGCCTACATCAATCACCAGGGAGGGACTCGGAGCAAGCAAGCCCTCCAGGAGGTGACCCATATTCTGACTTGGGCAGAGGAGAATGTTCCCTGCATCTCGGCGGTATACATCCCCGGGGTGGAAAACCAGGAGGCAGATTCCCTCAGCAGGAGTGCCTCACGCCTGGGGGAATGGTCTCTCAGCAACAAGATCTTTCACGCCCTGTGTCTCCGCTGGGGTCAGCCGGATGTGGACCTGTTTGCGTCCAGACACAATCAAAAGCTCCCAAGGTTCATCTCCCTGTCAAGAGATCCTCTGGCATTCGCCACAGATGCTCTGGCAATTCCTTGGCTGGAGTTCAGTCTCCTTTATGCATTCCCTCCCGTTTCCACTCCTGGGCCGAGTGTTGCGCAAGATAGCCCAGGAGGGGGTACCAACCGTCCTGGTGGCTCCTCGCTGGCCGAGACGGAATTGGTTTGCGGACAAGGTTCAGATGTCAGTCGATCGTTACATCATGCCCGACGACCCAGGGCTTCTCACTTAGCGATCGCTGCAGCACCTCAATTTACAGACACTGGCTTTGACGGCCTGGCTGTTGAAACCTCAATCCTGACGGAGAAGGAGCTATCGGCCACGGTTGTGCAGACCATGATTCAAGCTCAGAAGAAGTCTTCTTCCATGAAGAGTTTGGCTCGCTTACATTGCTTGGTGTGAGTCCAAGAGTCTCCCTTTTCGCACTTTTTCTATCTCTAGGATATTGGAGTTTTTACAACATGGCTTCGACTTGGGTCTCCAGCTGAGCATCCTCAAGGGCCAGGTCTCGGCCTTGGCCATCTTTTTCCAAAGATCCTTAGCCAACCATAGACTGATCAAGCCTTTTTTCCAAGGAGTTACTCCTCACGTCCACCGTGTAAGCCTGTTTTACCGGTGTGGGACTTGAATTTGGCGCTTTCTGCTCTCCAGGGTCCCCCCTTTGAGCCTTTGTGCGATGCTGCATTGTCTATTTTGACCCTAAAAGTGGTCTTTTTGGTAGCGATCATGTGCCGCACCTGTATGAAGCCTCCTTACTTTGGGCGGCATAAGGATAAGATGGTAATTCGCTTTAAACCTGATTTTTTGCCTAAGGTCGTTTCTCCCTTTCACCTTAATGAGGAAGTTGTCTTGCCTTCCTTGTGTCCAGCACCCTCTAATTCTAAGGAGAGGACCCTCCATGCCTTGGATGTGGTCAGAGCCATTAAGTACTACCTGGTTGCTAATGAATCCTTCAGAAAATCGAATTCACTCTTCATCCTCACAGAGGGATCTAGGAAGGGCCTGGACTGGATATAGTGAAAAATACAGTTCTGTGAAACTCACCTGTAGAATTGTTTTTGAATATATCCAGCCCAGGTTGTCCCACCCCGCCCTTGTTCATTATCTCTTGTTTGCCTGGTGATTACATTTTATATTGGACCGTTGTCCTTTTGGTTTTTGTTGGAGAGAGTACATGCTAAAGCTATGTGAAGTAACATGGTTTCTTGGCCTCCCGGCCTGTCTCTTTATTACTGCTGTTTAACCACTGGGGAATCATAGAGTGTCACCTGACTTTATAGTGGGCCGGGAGGAGCTGCAGCTTTTGATCTTGCAGTCAAGCGCCACCTGGCGGTGGATTACCCAACTGTCATCACTTCTGGAACGACCTGGACTGGATATATTCAAAAACAATTCTACAGGTGAGTTTCACATAATTGTATTTTCCACATTAATTCAGTCAGGAAAAACAAACCAAAAACAATTGCAGAGAACAAAGGGCAACAACGGATCATAGAGCTCCGCTACAAAATAGTAAGCAGTAGAAATCAATTCGCACAAACAGCATTTTGGAATTGCTATGGAAAATTAAAAAAAAAAACCTTTGAAGTGATTTTCGATTGCTCTTGAAAAATAATTTGCTTACAGATTTGAGAGCATTTGAGCTCACACATTTAATTAAACTGCCTTTCTGAATCGATCCTAAATGTTAAAAATTCTCACATGCAATCCAATTTTCTTTTTCTACCTCTAGTAGATCAAGACCAAAGGGTGTCGATTCAGAGCTATTTAAAAAACACTCACACCATTTTTCGGAGGAAATATTGCTATTCACTTTCATTGTCTGCCTTGGGACTTAATCAACACCAGGTGAAAATTTTAATCCAGTAGTTGAATCAGCCCCAAGGTAGCCAATGAAAGTGAATGGCATTTGTCTCTCCAAAGAAAACTGACTCTGAATCAACCCAAATGACTGGCAATCGCTACTTTTTACTACTTTTCAGTACTTTCCCTATGAGTAAAAAGTTTAATTGCATTTTATTCCTTTCCTAGCTGGTGATTCAGTAACAATGACATTCTCCTGCCTTTTTTTCTACCAAAATAATTTTTTTCAACTCTTACTGAATGAACTGCAATGTAACATCATGGTAACTTTTATATCCACATGCCCAGAAATATAGGTGATGCTCTGGATCATTCTGGAACAGCTTCTTATAAGCTCTGCTGTAACTGCCAGTGACTGGCTGGAAACTCTGTTGTATGCTGCAATCTCTCATACTGTAAAAACAGACTATACCCTGAGGGACTGGAAAATCCCTCTGCCAGGATGGACTGGTCATAGGGAGCACAAGAATTCCCATTAGATGGCACTACTTTGAGGCTAAATGGATTGGCGCCTTACCCAGAGCCTGGAATTCATTGACTTGTCTTTTAACACCCCCAGCCACCTGTCTTCCTCTAAGCCCTCCTCCCATGCATGTCCACTTTGTATCCTCTAGCTAAGACCCCAGCCAGATGTTGCCACTGCTGTAGCCACAGTATCTATCTGCATGTCATTGCCTGAATAGCGCCATATCTACCCCTGCCCCTGCAGTGCTATATACTTTACCGATGAACACACTTAGGAAGCACCTTTTTGGTGTAAGTCTTGGGCTTCCTGATTTCTGGCCCCTGTCTCCCCTGATAAAGAACTATTTAACCTAAAGGGGGCCCTACAAGTGCATTATACATCTAGATCTGGTAATCCCAATACTGCACCTGGTGATGGATACTGAGAGTGGTACAGAAGAAATATAATAATATTTGTATTACATAAAAAGTGTAAATTCATCTTTTGGGGCAAAATAGATTTTATTAGTATATGACTTTTTGTCTGGTTCAAATTCCATCAGATGGTGTTTTTCTCTAAAATTGGTGAAGTTGGTGAATGTAAAAGCCATACTGTTTCTGTAGGATACACAGCCTTGGCCCAATCCAGGGCACTACTTAGGCAAGGATACACTATTTTAAAATCTTCAGTTTATGACAGGAGCTTCCAGTTGCCCCCCATATGCCTATTAGGTCACTATACCCCACCCTATTTAAGATATATTTTGTCATATAAAAAGTAACAATTTTATTTTGTATTTAATTTAAAAAAAAACACAAATTCATTCAACTTGCATAGTGATAATGTGACATGTGTAATAAAAACATTTTTCTGTACTAAGAAATGCTCAATAGGGTGTTGCTCTCTCATATGAATATGTTCCCAAACTGTTATAGTTTTACACATCAGAAGGGGGGGGGGCATGTTTCGAAGCGGTTGTCACATGTATCAGTATATCAAAGAGGGCAAAGAAATCAGGATGAATACAGATACTATAAAAACCCAAAATGTTATAAACTGTCACATACATAATGTTTTATATATATATATATAATGGCAGGCCCCTGTAGGCATGTTATGTTGGCATTGGCAAGACAAACAGGAAACTAAATCAAAGAGTATATGAGCCCCTCTATAGTATTAGAACACAGAACATCCAAATGCCTGTGGGATGACATTTCACTTTAAGTCACAAAGGGGACCCCATGGGAATAATGATACAGGGACACCAATCACCCAGGGGGAAAATATGGAGAATAGGACCCTGTGGGAGGAATGTAAATGTATCTGGAGATTAAAGGCATGTTTCCTACTTGGGCCTAACGAAATGAAATGTTATATCCTGTTGCTAAAACAATTAGTTAAGTATACACCCCATGCTAGAATGAATATACCGTCATATGACCCAGTTGATGTATTACCTTCAATGTATATAATAAGCATATGAGGCTTGATTCAGAGAGACAAAAAAAAACTTCAGTTTTAGTGCCGATCTGTTTTTTTTTGTGAAATGTTTCCGCTCTCGTATGAGTGTACGAGCGATTCTATGCATGCATTGCAATCCTTCTGTAAAGTTTCCGTCCGTTCGTACGGCAGATTACGAATACGAGGATATCATATTTCCAGCGTGACTTTTCCGTTTCATTTTCACATGTTACAACGTAGGCTTTCGTTTTTGCCCTTTTCCCATTGTCTACTCCCACGAATCCTTTACGTTTCTCGTTAGATTCTGTTTCCCTTTTTCAATAAATATTCGTCCAGATGGAAAACCTTGCGATCTTGCGCCTGCGCACTACAAACTTAACTCATTAAAGTGCTTGCCTACATATTTGACACCCTCACTTCTACTACAATGTTTAGCTAAATCACTTAGCACTATCCTCCATCTTCCCTTTTGGACCCTAAAAGCTCACCCAAACCACTTAGCACTATCCTCCATCTTCCCTTTTGGACCCTTAAAGCTCACCCAAACCACTTAGCACTATCCCCCATCTTCCCTTTTGGACCCTTAAAGCTCACCCAAACCACTTCGCGGTTAGGTTCTTCTTCCATTTTAGCCCCCTAAAACTTACCCAAATCACTTCTCGGTCATGTGAATATTCATCTTTAGATATGTCTGGGCCCATTAGTTTTGTGTTAATGTATTTTGTAAATGAAATGACACTGTAACATTTTTTTTTTATTCCATCAAAAAATATAAATATGTTAAAAATTTTGAAAATTTCACATTTTTACAACTATTAAAAACAAAATACATAGCAATGGCAGGCCACAGAACATTATTCTTCATCTGTGGTCCCCAAAGAGTCGCGCAGCTCCTGCATCTCGCCCACCAACTGAAGGACCCTGACACTCAGTTGTGCCACTCTGGCACGTGTGGTCCCTGTTAAAAAACTTAAATTAATATATTGGTATAACCTTGTTGGGGTCATACTGCAGTGCCCCCCCCCCCCCCCCCCCCTGTATGGTCCAAACACCTAAATCTGGACTTCAAAAGCCAGAGGGCCCTCGCCACCACGGCCCGGGTTTTGCATAGTGCCCGATTAGAGAACCCCTGGCCCGCATTCTGCAGGCAAAGAAAGGGCATCAGGGGCAAGGGCAGGAGTGGATATCCTGAATCCCCTGAAAAAATTTAAAAATACTAACATAAAATACACATTCTAAGCTACAATATTATTTAACATGTCATCAAGGGCTAAAAACAGCCATAGGTTAAGACATGAGTCGTCAACTATATTCATTGCCATACAGTGAAAATGGATTGATGGAATGTGAGCAAACTTACCCAGGAGCCATCCACCAAATAATTCTCCTGACTCAAACTGACGAAATAAGCAGGAGCTCTGCAATATATAAGCATCATGGGACGACCCTGGATGCCCTGCAAGAACACTGAGGAATCGCATAGCTGGACCAAACACTGCTTGTATGTTGTGTGAGTGGCACATCTTGCGGTTCCTGCAACCAAATATAAAATAATTACACAAAGCAAAGGTAACCGACTAAAACAATAACTCCTACAAAAAATTAAGATTCAAGTTCAACAATCCAAATATAATTCACAAAGGACATAAGTCTAAAAAAATATAGTAATTATATGGATGTGTGGGAAAATAATGGTTTACATGCTAAGGACTAATTAAGGTCAACATTAAATTGCTTCTATAAGGCATACATGAAATTTAGGTTTGCATTACTATACAATTTATGGCCTCGACCATGCTGATACATGCAATGCCTTGGTGCTAAAGGCGCGCAGACTCCTCCACATAGCAGCAAAACATGTTCAACAATAGCAATCCGAGCCCTCAAAGGTGCCGTAAGTGGATCGGAAATGAAACGGATTTATAGGGTGGTGATCCGTCGGAAATCAGCTCTCTGAATCAGACGTAAGCCCAACACAACAACGTAAGTTATCTGAACGAACGAAAAATTTCCGATTTTGTTTGGAAAATGATCCGAACGGAAATGATCCAATTTGCTTCTGTTCATCGAAAGTGCAAATACACATTTTCCCAAACGTTCGTACGAATGAAAAATGAACGAAAAAAAAGCAAACAAAAGACTAACACCCACCCAAAATTTCACAGACAGCTACGGAAGTCCGGACGAATGTGCCTTTGAATCGAGGCTATAATCTGGCCTAACCAATCTTCTAAAGGGCATACGCCACAAAGCTCGATCCTTCCCCCTTGTCTTCACCCCTCTTCCTTCAGACTGTAAGCTTGCAAGGGCAGGGCTCTCTCCCCTATTGTATCTTGTACTCAGAATATCCACTGTCAAATCTGTAAAACTGCATTTGAAATAGTATATGTACCTTATGTTTCTACCCTGTCTGTAATTACTACTTTGTAAAGCGCTACTGAAGATGATGGCGCTATATAAATAAACAATAATAATAATAATAATAATGTTTAGTGGAAGATAAATCCAACTACTATAGGCCATGTAATGAATGGGCTGACATAGCACAATTTGATAGTATGGGAAACTAATTTATAACACATTCTGTGTAATGTGGCGTATTACAATTTTTAATGTAATTGTGTGAAAATGCTAATAAAGTGGAGATACACAACATAATAAACAAAGGGGCTAATGAATTAATGATTGTTGAAGGCGCTGATGGTACTGCATTTTACTGCAGGTCCCCTGGAATGTAGACCAAACGTGTGCAGGGTGCTTTCTGCAAAGTGGTGCCAGCCTCTCTAGTCAGAACAATAGGGTTGATTCAGAGAGACTTTAAAAAGCATTCGTTTTCGTGCCGCTCTTGGTATTATTTTCGAGCCTTCCCGCTCTTGTATGAATGTGCGAGCGATTCTATGCATTCATTAGTTTCCTTCTGTAAAGTGCCCGTCCGTTCGTATGCTCGAGTACGAGTACGAGCATGTCATTTCCCCGCGTGACTTATCTGATTCCTTTTCTCTGGTTGCAACGGCAGCATTCGTTTATAACCATTTCCCATCGTCTACCACAACAAATCCATTACGTTTCCCGATCAATTCTAATTGTATATTACGTAAAATAATCGTTCCAACGAAAATATTTACGAGCCTGCGCACTACAAACTTAACTCATTAAACTGTTCGCCCACAAATGTGTCCCCATATATTACACTAACAAGCTCCCCCCAACCACTTCACGCTACTCTAACACTTACATTTAGGCCCCCTAAAGCTCCCCCCAACCACTTCACGCTACTCTTACACTTACATTTAAGCACCATAAAGCTCACCCCAACCGCTTCACGCTACTCTTACACTTACATTTAGGCCCCCTAAAGCTCCCCCCAACCACTTCACGCTACTCTAACACTTACATTTAGGCCCCCTAAAGTTCCCCCCAACCACTTCACGCTACTCTAACACTTACATTTAAGCACCATAAAGCTCACCCCAACCACTTCACGCTACTCTAACACTTACATTTAAGCACCATAAAGCTCACCCCAACCACTTCACACTACTCTTACACTTACATTTAAGCACCATAAAGCTCCCCCCAACCACTTCACGCTACTCCAACACTTACATTTAGGCCCCCTAAAGCTCCCCCCAACCACTTCACGCTACTCTTACACTTACATTTAAGCACCATAAAGCTCCCCTCAACCACTTCACGCTACTCTTACACTTACATTTAAGCACCATAAAGCTCACCCCAACCACTTCCCGCTTAGTTTCTTCTTCATTTTCAGGACCCTAAAACTTACCCAAACCCCTTCCCGCTTAGTTTCTTCTTCATTTTCAGGACCCTAAAACTTACCCAAACCACTTCCCGCTTAGTTTCTTCTTCATTTTCAGGACCCTAAAACTTACCCAAACCACTTCCCGGTTAGTTTCTTCTTCATTTTCAGGACCCTAAAACTTACCCAAACCACTTCCCGGTTAGTTTCTTCTTCATTTTCAGGACCCTAAAACTTACCCAAACCACTTCCCGCTTAGTTTCTTCTTCATTTTCAGGACCCTAAAACTTACCCAAACCACTTCACGGACATCTGAATCTGAATATGTCATTGACCCTTAGTTTTGTGTAAATGTATTTGTGCAAATAAATGTCACACCATTTTTTTCTTAATTTTAAGTTTTTTATTCTTGAACTGCCATGTTTTGGTGGCATTTTTTAAAATAATTAAGAAAGTTTGAAATGTTTTGTTAACATTTTTAAAAACTATATACAAATTTAAAAACTGACACAACTATTTACAAATAAAATTTTTGAAAAACTATATACAAATTATAAGATTTGTAAAATATATACAAAGATACAGGGCCAGGACCCAGGACACTACTCTTCCTCTTCTGTTGTCCCCAACGTGTCACGCATCGCCTGCAGATCGGCCACCAACTCAAGGACCCTCCGATTCATGTCCGCCAGTCTTTGTCGTGTGGTCCCTGGAACAAATTTCGACCAAAATATTATTTTGAGAACAATACATGTTTATCACCTGTGGATTTAATGTATTTTAGTTAACAAATTAACTAAAAGCAACATATATCATTCTTGCAAGTCATTAAGCTAAGGACGTGGCCACAGGTCAGTCTGGCAAGTCATTAAGCTAAGGAAGTGGCCACAGGTCATTCTTGCAAGTCATTAAGCTAAGGAAGTGGCCACAGGCCATTCTTGCAAGTCATTAAGCTAAGGAAGTGGCCACATATGTCATTCTTGCAAGTCATTAAGCTAAGGAACTGGCCACAGGTCAGTCTGGCAAGTCATTAAGCTAAGGAAGTGGCCACAGGTCAGTCTTATATTGCCATTGACTAGGGCATGATGTATTTTTGTGTTCATGTGAAGTAACACATAAATGGCAATAATGGCATGACTACTTACTTGGTTGGTGGCCGAGAGATGGCTCGTTGGGGACAACACGATGTCCTGGGTCCTGGCTCTGCTGTGAAGAAGTGCCTGTAGAAACATGATAAATATGGTCATTTTTAATGTCTGATTCAGCAGTCCGCAAATGTTTTTAGCAAAGTCTGGGTCACATCACTCACCTTCTCCAGGTTCTTCTTGGAGCATATCTGCTGCCTCCTCACCCACTACCTCACCCGCACCCGAAGCATCTAAAAATTCAGATTCAAGGAATCAGTTTTGTGATATCAGGAGCTAGCATGTATATGTGTGTGCGTATACATGAAGAGTGACATACCAGAGGCTCCCGCATGCGTGGCAGGGTACGACTGCCTGCCCACGCCGTGCCGCCCCTCCTCTGTGGTAAGGTCCAGGGGCTGGTCTGAGGACCGTCGTCCTGGAGATCCACCACCTTCACTCCCAGCTGCAGAATCATGCAGCACTGGTCAGCCTGTGCGCCTCCGGGTGCGGCGAATGCGGTAATCCATTTCCAACACTACCAAAGAAAAGGCATTATAACTAAAGGCCTACCTTCTGTCTTAGTTAGATCTAGCATGCAATCGCTATGTACTTACTTGGGAAATGGATTCCGAAAAACCTCCGCACCCGGGGCATGTGCAGTCATTTCAGGTCCGACCAATGCTGCATGATCTGCGTGTGGGTGAAGGTGGTCTGATGTTGGATTCCAGAGATGATCTCCAGGGCAACGTTGCGCTTTTCAAATGAGTTGGGCAGGTAGTCGTACCTGCGCTCCAGCATGGTCTACAAAACAGAAAGCAAACATAGCATTTACTTCTAAATACATATCAATATGTGGCAACAATACATTATATTCTAAGTATACAGTACGTCCTGCTCCAGATATAATACTTACACTTGGGTAATCCTCCGCCAGATGGCGCTGTGCACTGCAGACATGCAAAAACAGGCTCCTCCCGACCCTACATATACCCGGGGACCTCCCACAAATCCCCAGATTTCTCTGCAGTGCTGACTGCGAAGACATGAAATATCACTCTCTCGCAGGAGAGCGGGGCTATTACAGCCTGCGGCCCTGTTGGACTACTCCCACCCGTCCTCCTTGTGATGTGCCTCCCAGCCTGGGCTGCGCTGGTCGGGTGAAGGTAGGCAGCACCATGCGTGCTTATGGAGCCCTGCTCCACCGCAGTCCCCCACCAAAGGGTAGGCGGTTTAGGTTGATGGTGAGCCTCTAGAGGATGCCCCTCCCACATCATTGCCCCACGCCCCGTGTAGCGGTGGACCCTGTGTAAAGGGTCGCCATCCTCCCTCGTTCCCCCCTTAGCCTGGGGGGAAAGAAAGGGGGGGAGGGGTTTGTGAGTATGGCGGCCTCAGTGTACCCTATTACACGGTTATGGCCTTAGTATCGCGTTTGACTGGGAATGGGTGTCAGAGCTGCGCTGTTTACTTTTAACTTGTATTGGTCGCCGCCACGTCTTTCCTATATGGTTGTACTGCATGGGCGGCGTTGACTTTGCAGATGCTGCGGCGTCTCTTTTTTTAGCCTTTAGTGGCTCTTCTACGGTGATCCACTCGATCAATTCCCTTCAGACGTCACTGCCCTACTTCTATATTGGCTACGCGTTTTTGGAGCTTCCCGCTCTCCGGGGGGGAGGGGGGGTGGGGTCCTGGCTTGGCACGCTCCGCGTCACGGTCAGCTCTGGCCCGCCCTTCCAGATTCGCTTGGCGCCATTTTTACTTGCGCGCGCGTGGTGAAGACCGTCCTCCCCCCTCTGTCTGTAAGTGCCTTCACGGGCGACTTTATATTACTTTTTATTACTCCCTTGCGCATGGCTCTGACATCCTTGTTCCCTTTATGTCTTTCAGACCGTGGATTCCGGTGGCTTCTCCCGGCCCGGTGTAGCTCCCGGTTGAGACTATTAAGTTTACTCCCATTTCCCCGCGGGTTATTGGGGCATCCAGGGTAGCTTACAGCGTCACCATATGGAGGTATCCCAGGATATTGTGAACGGGGTTCCATCGGGACAAGCCCGGCTGTGTGTAGCTTGTGGGGTCTTACCTAGCAGCGGTGACAATGCACGGGTCTGTGTTCCTTGTGCACAGCAGGCGCTATCGGTTCTTCCCGCCTCTTCCGTGGCTGGGACTGCACCTCGCCTCACTTCACCTACTCCCCCAAGCCTGAGTCTAACCCCCAATACAAGCGGGGATTCTCATCCTGACGTGGCTACTAGACTGGCCAGTGTTGAAAGATTGCTTGCTAGCTCATTAGCTCGTAAGGCCACCGCTAAGAGGCGGCATTTAACCCCTGACTCTGCTCTTTTCCCTATGGAATCTGATGAGTTGTTGCATCCTTACGGCCATACCCCCTCGGACAAAGGGGAGCTGTTCTCTGACTCGGGGTCATATGACGAGGAGTCAAGGGGTCATGACGAGTCTGGTTCCGAGCACTGGACCCCGGATGATATTGACAGACTGCTGGTTCAGAATTTTGAGGTTTTGTCCATCTCTCCCCCTGTTGTGGCTCCCAGGCAAAGGGTTGAGCTTTTTCGTACTGCTAAGGCTCGTCTGGAATTTCCCGAGCAAACCCATTTCAATAGCCTCGTGCTTAAAGAATGGGAACATCCCAGTAGACTTCCTGGGATCCCTAAGGGTGTGGATAGGAAGTATCCCTTCCCGGCTGACTTGGTTAAGTGCTGGTCATCGCCCCCCGAGGTCAATGCTCCTATTCTAGGGTTGTCCAACACCTCTATTATGCACTCCCCTGACACTACTACGCTACGGGACTCTGAGGACTGGCGTATTGATCAATTGGCATGCCATGCCTTTGCATTTGGGGGAGCAACTCGGTTTGCGCCTTAGCCATTATGGCAGTAGCGCTCAGGGCCATGGTCAGGAATGCACTCGATGGCACAGATGAGTTGCCACCTTATATTGTCAATGCACTGTCTAACTGTGATGTGTTTGTAAACTTTATCCTGTCTGCATCGGACGATGCTATTAGGATGTGTGCCAGACCTTCTGCCCTGGCGGTAGCTATACGCCGCGCAGTTTGGTTGCGCCAGTGGGCTGCTGACAATGCCGCTAAGAAAGCCCTTACTGGGCTTCCATTTAAGGGGCTGCGCCTGTTTGAGGACCGTCTAGACCTCTTCGCCAAAGGAGGCAAGTTACCCCAGCGCAGGCGGCAGATTCGGCCCTTTCGAGGCCAGGGCACCCTTTCAAACGCCTACCGTGGGGCTAAACAGGGAAAAGGGGTGTCCTTCGCTGGGTCCCACGCAGATTCCTGGCACAGGAATAGAGGACGCCGTCCTGGTTCCTTCTGGGGGTCAACGCCCAAAGCCCCTCCCAAGACCCCTCAGGCCTGAAGGGGCCCCCTCGCCCGTCAGGGTGGGGGGACGTCTGCAGCACTTCGAGCATGTCTGGAGGCGCCACGTCTCAGACCGGTGGATTCAGGAGGTAGTGTCCTCCGGCTACAAGATAAAATTTGCTGTACGGCCCCCCACCAGATTCATTGGGTCCCGGATTCCACAGGACCCTGCCTCAGCTCAGGTCTTGTTGCTGGCCATGCAGGGTCTCCTGGATCTAGGGGTCATTTGCAAGGTCCCCTTAGGAGACAGGGGTATGGGTTTCTATTCCAACCTTTTCACAGTACCCAAGAAGGATGGGTCATTCAGGCCCATTCTGGATTTAATGATCCTCAACAAATTTGTCAAGAACAGGCACTTTTGCATGGAAACTCTGCGCTCGGCCATCAGCTCTCTGCGCCCAGGGGACTTTATGACGTCCGTAGACATCAAGGATGCTTACCTTCACGTCCCGGTGTTTCCAGGACACCAAAGGTTTCTCAGATTTGCACTGAAAGATCAGCATTACCAATTTGTGGCCTTGCCATTCGGCCTCACGTCGGCTCCTAGGGTGTTCACCAAGGTGCCGGCAGGGGTGATGTCCCTGATAAGGCTAAGGGGCATACGCGTGCTGCCCTACCTGGATGATATACTCATCACCTCTCGGTCTCTGCGGCAGGCAGAGTTGGACACTCAGCTGGTAGTTTCCACCCTGGAGTCCTTCAGCTGGGTGATTAATTACCCCAAGTCCTCTCTGTCCCCCTCCTCGGTTCCTGGGAAGGATTCTGGATACGGTTCAGTCAAGGATATTCCTTCCTCAACAGAAGGTGGAAGCTCTGACTGCGCAGGCGAGGTTCCTGCTCTCGTGCCCACAGCCCTCCATCAGGCAGGGAATGCAGCTGGTGGGCCTGATGGTGGCGAGCTTCGAGGCGGTGCCCTTTGCCCAGTTCCATTCGAGACCTCTGCAGCTTCACCTTCTGTCAGTATGGGACAAGAACCCAGCGTCCTTGGACGGGGTCTGTGTGCTTCCCCCCTCGGTCAGATGGTCCTTTGTGTGGTGGCTGGACCACGGGAACTTGATAGGGGGCAGGTCTTTTTTTGGCCCCCTCCTGGGAGACGGTCACAACGGATGCCAGTCTGTCAAGTTGGGGGGGGATTCTGGAAGTCCCTGCGCTTCCAGGGGAGGTGGGGTCCTCAGGAGGCCCATTTACCCATCAACATTCTGGAATTGCGGGCAATCAGGTTGGTACTGGAGCGGTTGATCCAACACCTGAGGGGTCTGTCGGTCCAGGTACGCCCAGACAACAGGACGGCGGTTGCCTACATCAACCATCAGGGAGGGACCCGGAGCAAGGGTGCCCTCCAGGAGGTGTCTCAGATTCTGACATGGGCGGAGGCCAATGTACAATGCATTTCGGCTGTTTACATTCCGGGGGCGGAGAATCTGCTAGCAGACGCTCTGAGCAGGGGGACGTCCCGTCAGGGGGAGTGGTCCCTCTGCAACAGGGTATTCCAGTTCCTGTGTCACCGTTGGGGTCTACCGAATGTGGACCTGTTTGCATCCCGTCACAACCACAAGCTCCCGGCCTTCGTATCCCTGTCTCAGGATCCTCTGGCCTTGGCCACAGATGCCCTGTCCATGTCATGGAAGGAGTTTCAGCTCCTGTATGTATTTCCACCATTCCCCCTTCTGGGCAGGGTTCTGCGCAAGATTGCTCTGGAAGGGGTGCCTGTGATTCTAGTGGCCCCCAGGTGGCCAAGAAGAGTGTGGTTCGCAGACGTGGTTCAAATGGCAGTAGACCAGTACGATCTGACAGGGGTGCCAGATCTGCTAACTCAGGGCTCCTTATGCCATCCCAATTTACAAACGCTGGCTTTGACGGTCTGGCTGCTGAAACCTCCATCTTGATGGAGAAGGGTTTGTCTGCCTCTGTGGTAGGTACTATGGTGCAGGCTAGGAAGAAGTCTTCTTCTGCTATCTTTTATAGAGTATGGCGTGCCTACATTGACTGGTGTGAGTCTAGGTCTCTTCCCTGTAGGGAGTTCTCTGTCCCTAGGGTTCTGGAGTTCTTACAGCATGGTTTGGAGTTAGGTCTAAAACTCAGTACTCTAAAGGGTCAGGTTTCTGCCCTGTCCGTCTTCTTTCAGAAGTCCTTTGCTCAGCATCATTTGGTTAAGACCTTCTTTCAGGGGGTCACTCATGCGCGTCCCCCTCGTAAACCTGTGGTTTCCGTTTGGTATTTAAACTTGGTTTTATCTGCCTTGCTGGGTGCTCCCTTTGAGCCTATTCACGGTGCTGCTCTGGCTGTTCTTACCCTCAAGGTTGTCTTTTTGGTGGCCATAACTTCGGTTAGGCGTGTGTCTGAGCTGGCTGCTCTATCCATTCAGCCTCCGTACTATGAGAGGCACCAGAACAAGGTGGTGTTCCGCTTCAAGCCGGATTTTCTGCCTAAGGTTGTGCCTGCCTTTCATTTGAATCAGGACATTGTTCTTCCTTCATTGTGTCCCAATCCTAGCAATGACAAGGAAAGGGTTCTGTATTCCTTGGACGTGGTCAGGTGTTTGAAGTATTACCTGGTAGTCACTGCGGCTTTCAGGAAGATTGATACTCCTGCCAAGTCTACTATCAGCAAATGGATCCGTCAGGCTGTGATTCAGGCCTATTCTGCTAAGGGGAAGAGTCCTCCTTTCCGTCTTACTGCTCATTCTACTCGGGCTATTGGGGCCTCCTGGGCCTTCCAGCACCAGGCTTCTGTTGAACAAGTTTGCAAGGCCGCTACTTGGTCTTCTGTTCATACCTTTTCAAAGTTTTACAAGGTTGATGTTAGGGCCTCAGCTGATGCTGTGTTTGGCCGCAAGGTTTTGCAGGCGGCAGTAGTTTAAGCTGCATGCTGTTGCCTTTTTGTTGGGGATCCCACCCTACTTTTATGGACACTGCTATTGGATGTCCCAAGTGTAAGTATTATATCTGGAGCAGGACATACTGTATACTTAGAATAATACAATTCTGTGAAATACTCACCTGTAGAATTGGTATTATACGTATACAATACGTCCTGCTCCACCCCACCCTGGTTTTTTGCATTATTCTGGATCCCCTGTATGGTGATTGTTACCATTGTTGTTGTTACCAGTTCGGTGGTTAAATTCTCCCGGCTTCTTGTTCACTGCTTTTCAATGCTGGGGATTTGTGGGAGGTCCCCGGGTATATGTAGGGCCGGGAGGAGCCTGTTTTTGCATGTCTGCAGTGCACAGCGCAATCTGGCGGAGGATACCCAAGTGTAAGTATTATATCTGGAGCAGGACGTACTGTATATGTATAATACCAATTCTACAGGTGAGTATTTCACAGAATTGTATTTTTAGGAAATGCCATTAACACACACACATTTCTAGGCTAAGGCAAGTTTACAATCTGGGCGAAATGTGGTTTGGCACGTGTGTGCCGTGCCTTTGGTTGTGCATGTATTTTCACACATGTTGAACTTAAGCCATTTCTTCCTGCGCTTCTTTAACATGTAGAGCAGCATTTACTATTAAAAAAAAAAACCCTTAAAAGACACTTACGAGCATGATGATCTCTTCTTGTTGGCGGATGAAGATAGTGGGCGCCATCTTTATTCTTCTTCTCGGCAGCAGATAAGTAATGCCCCAGCGGTTTCCAGGTTCTGCACGGCCGTGTGAGCGGCCGGACGTACGCGTAAGCGAACGCGTAAGCATCACACACCGGCTAGCTTATTTAAAGGTCCCTGGACACACAGCTCATTCTCTTTGAGAGTCCCATGAAAATGGCTCCATAAAAAAAAACCCACCAAAACTGGAAAGGACACAATGGGCAAGAAGCAAGACAAGCAGCAGGAGCATGCAGGAGGGCCCCAAACCAGGTCGCAGCAGTCAAAAGCTAGGCCCAGCTATGGGCCAAAAAAGGAGGCGTCAGCAGCCAAATCAAAGACCCAGGCCCCAAAGCCTACTAGCTCTGCTGCTAAAAAAAGGGGTAAGAGGTTAGTAAGCCCCACACCACCCTGCCCCACATCCCCCCCCAAGAGGCCGCAGCAGGTCCCGCAGCCCCCCCAAATGGTGAAGCAGGGCACGCAGCCCCCCAAGAGGCCGCAGCAGGTCTCGCAGCCCCACAAGAGACCGCAGCAGGGCACGCAGCCAACAAAGAGGCCGCACCAGGGACCGCAGCCCCCCCAAACGGCGAAGCAGGGCACGCAGCCTCCCAAACGGCGAAGCAGGTCCCGCAGCCCCCCAAAACGGCGAAGCAGGTCCCGCAGCCCCCCAAAACGGCGAAGCAGGGCACGCAGCCCCCCAAGAGACCGCAGCAGGGCACGCAGCCAACAAAGAGGCCGCACCAGGGACCGCAGCCCCCCCAAACGGCGAAGCAGGGTACCCAGCCAACAAAGAGGCTGCACCAGGGACCGCAGCCCCCCAAAACGGCGAAGCAGGGCACGCAGCCCACAAAGATCCCGCAGCAGGTCCCGCAGCCCACAAAGAGGCCGAAGCCGGTCCCGCAGCCCACAAAGAGGCCGAAGCAGGTCCCGCAGCCCACAAAGAGGCCGAAGCAGGTCCCGCAGAGCCCACAAAGAGGCCGAAGTAGGTCCCGCAGCCCACAAAGAGGCTGAAGCAAGGGCCGCAGCCCCCCAAGAAGCAAATTTGGCCCATCAACATCCCCACCTGCAGGGGGCAAAAAACACCAGCAGAAGAGGCCCGGCAAGGTCGCCCTCACCCTTGGTCCACCCTACTACCTCCAAGGGCAGCACAAGCTCATCCTCTGAAAGACCCTCTCCTGCACACCCAAATTCCCCACCAGCACAGGTGGGAAGGAAAGGTACCTATGCCACATCCACACCTGGAACTTCTGTGGGCAGCCAGGCCAGAACACCCAGTCCCTTGCTCAGTCCAGTCCAATCAGCATGCAGCCACCAGTCCCTGCATTCTCCCACACAGCCCCAGGCCAGAATGTCACCACATTTGTCTAGAACCACGGAGGAGCCACAACCACAAACAAGAGGGCGCACATTGTGCAGAGGGCAGTTGAGTGGCCGTTTTGGTGACGCACAAATTATGGCCTTACCTTAGTGTATGATGAGCTATATGGGCACAAATCGAAAAACACCACCAAGCAGCGCAGAGCAAACATCTTGGCCGACCTAACCAGACAAGTCAATGCAGCGGGGGAAGAGTTAAAAGATGTTGAACAGATTCAACGGAAGATATCGGACCTCAAATATGCTGCATGGAAGAAAGAAAAAAAAAGGCGCAATTGCAGGTAAATATGTTTGATTTATGATTTTACTTCGTCTGGTATTGCCCACATTGGTCTTAATTAGGCAAACTATGTTTTTCAGCTTGCAAACTGGAGGAGGATATCCGTCCAAATTGAATTTTACACCGGCTGAGGAGATGGTGTTGGGCCTGCTCCATCCTGTCGCAGTCGAGGGACACGAGGCCCTAAGGGACACAGACTCCCTACCCGTCCTGCAGGTGACCAAGCTTTAGGTTAAATTCTAAATTTGTCATCATGCACAATTAGCCAGTAACACATATGTTAAGCCATGCCCCTAGGGTGTGCCTTGTAGTGGATTTCAGTCTTGGACCAGGGTGTGGCATGTGTGTGGCCAGTTAGATTCATATTTGGTGGGCCCATACATGACATTAATGAGCAGTTTACCCTAGTAACTAAGATTTCAGATTAGCCTTAAACTGCCAGTTATGTCTTTACACTCCGTCACATCCCACACTTCAATCTTGATCTGTTGTCTACTGTGTGAGCTGTGGTTGGGTCCAAAGCACCAAACATGCTTCTTAAACAATTTGACGAGATACAATGCTAGTCAGCCTCAAATGCTGGTAACTGCTAGTTGCACGCTGAGTGTGTACACTTAATGGCCTATAAGGGATGTTGGCAGCCACAGAACAAGCAGAACTTGAATGCTTGCAATAGTTTAGGGGACCAATGTTGAAGTAGTTAGGAAATTATACATTTAACAGATAATGGAATGGGAAGTGAAGGTCAAGTGTCACCGTTGGTGTACCATTACAGCTTTGCCCCATGAAATAAATAAACAAATGTATTTTTACCCAGCAACAATGCATACTTGGGTGTTTACCTAGTTTCTTTGCTTCTCATGCAGCCCAGCCTCATCCCTCAGCTACTGTGGAATCCTCTGCCAGTTTTGACATGCCGTCAACTTCCGTGCAGCCTAGGAGGCAGGATCCGATATTTTCGGTAAGTTGATTCCCCAAATGTAGGTTATCCATGTGACTTTGCATGTCACTACTAACATATTGACATATGTAGGGCAAAAGCTAAACAAAATTTTTTACATGTCCCTACAGACCCACACACTCATGGAGGAAATCCAGGAGCTGGAGGAGGATGGATACTTGATGGGCCCTTCGGAAGATCTCCCCCTGGGACCAAATCTGCAACTGTCCCAAAATGTCTCCCCAAACTCCGCAGCAGCAGAGTGAAGCTGGCTGCATGCTGCCTGCACATCGTGGGCAGCATGCAGAGACTGACCCTCAAGTCCCCAGTGTTCTCTCTGCTGCTGAGGATTTGGGAAGCATGCCTGTGGCTGTTGAGGGCCCTAGACCCACATCATCTGCACGCACCCGAACCCGGGGAATTGGGAGGCGTACTCTGCGACGTTGCACCTTTTCCCAGGGGAGAGGCATGCCGCTTTTGGACGCATGGCACCACGAGAGGGTTACCTTTCAACAACACAATCAAAGGAACAGAGAGGCACTGCATGGCCGGATTGACAACCTCAATAGTACCTTACAGGACGTGCTGACAGAATTTGGGACCCTCAACAGCCACCTGGAGAATGCAAACAATGATAACCGTGCCTACAGGGCTGAAATGATAAATATACAGAGAAACATTTTGGCACAGTTGCAAATTCAGAATGCCACACAGGCCCAGGTTAGGTCCAACCAGCAAGGGCCACAACCTGGGTTCTATGGGCATACCCCATATTAAGGTCGAAACTCCCTGAAACTGTTCAACATCTTTGCTCAAAATCCCCACTGTATTGACTTGTCTGGTGAGGCTAACTAAGATAGCCTTTGTGTCTGCCTTTGGTTGTCTAGTTTGGATTAGCGCACATATAGCTCATTAGAGGGCTGAGGTAGGCCACTAGCCAATGCCATAGCTCAATGCTCACTGAATGTGCCACTCAAGCTGTTGGCCTTATGCCTTGTGCGTCCTTAGATTGGTTGTGGCTCCTCCTGTTTCTAGACATGATTGTGTGACATTCTGGCCTGCAAACCTAATCCCTTTACTCCTGGCTAAGA
Organism: Gastrophryne carolinensis; assembly: GCA_027917425.1. Taxonomy (NCBI): domain Eukaryota; kingdom Metazoa; phylum Chordata; class Amphibia; order Anura; family Microhylidae; genus Gastrophryne; species Gastrophryne carolinensis. The sequence continues at coordinate 142,472,051 of CM051243.1, read as the reverse complement.
TTTCACTGGACTGGGCTTTGGACTGGGTGTTCTGGTTTGGGTGTGGCCTGAGTTCCAGGTGTAGATGTGGCCTAGGTATGTCTGCTTTACACCTGTGCCTGTGACAAATGTGGCAAAGCAGGAGAGGGTGTGTTGTGATTTATTCCCTTGTAAATATTTTTTTGGGAGCATTTTTTTTCATTGTTTGTCTATGATCTCTTTTGATGTGTAATTGACATTAATGTCGGGCAGGAGGAAGTTCCTTCTAAACACATGCCTGTGTGCAATAGGAATGTGGCATGGTTGATCTAGCAATTTTTGGTTTGTTTCTACATATGTTTGTATCCAAAATTGGAGTGAGCAGGAAATCAAAACGTTAAACACACCTGTGGCTCAGTAATTTTGTTTCTTCCTTTTTTGATGTCCCAAAGAATAATTAACTTGTACATTCACACAGTTCACACATACTAAAAATAGAGGCGTTAAGCATTCTGGCTGTGGTGAATAATTACTTAATTACTTAAGGTAAAAATGTGATCCAAAATAAATATACACAAAGGTTACCGAAACACAAACAACAACACAATTTTAAACAAATGAAAATCAAGGGTACATTATGAAAAATGTGTGTAAATCAAATTAGAACGAACAGTTTGTCCGGACACACTGTGTGTGCCCACAAAGGCTTCATCCTGGTCTTCGCTGGGTGGAGAGGGAGCCAAATCGACATACCGGGGGACCCGTTCTGAAATTGCAGAATTGTGCAGAACCGCACAGGCCATTATAATGTCGATGACCTTTTAAGGGCCATATTGCAGGGCGCCCCCGGTATGATCCAAACACCGAAACCTTGTCTTCAAAAGACCAAAGGCCCTCTCCACCACAGCCCTGGTCTTGCGGTGCGCACGGTTGTACGCATCCTGGGACGCATCCTGGGGCCGGAGTACAGGCGTCAAGAGCCACGGCAGCAGCGGGTATCCGGAATCACCTTCACCCAAAAAAAAATGTTTTTTAAAAAAAAACAAACATCAGTTTAAGGCAATAAACGCACCAGCAACATCAATATAAGCCTATTTGTCAATTGTGTGATCAATATGAGCAGACATTTGCCACTGTCCCCGTAGCAAAATAAACATATGTCATAGATATTTGAAATAGTTCCCCCAACAAATATTGTGGATGATGGACAATCAGACATAAGGATCCCAGCTCTTGGTTTACAAGTGTGCTGCCCAAGATGCATTTAGGATTGAGGTTTGGCTGACCCCTTATATGCTTTGTCTGAGGCCAAAACAGCAGAAACCCGCCACATGCACTTTCTCCCGCTCTCCTCTCCTCTGGAAGTGAAATCCATGTAAGCAAAGATGGGGCAGACACTATGATAAAGTTAAGTGCACTATTCCAGACGAGGGTGGGGGACGAGAGATTCATAAAGAGTACAAGCTGACAAGTTAAAATTTGGCTAATGCAGGACAAACTTGGCCCAACGCTTGTTTGTTTCCCAACTGAAATTCAAGTGTGTTTTCACATGGCAAGAAGGTTGTGCAAGTTATAATTTTAACTAACATAACATCCAAATGCAAATTCAACCCAAACAACCCAACCAAAACCAATGTTGTTTCGGTTAACTTACCAATGAGCCATGCCCCAGAAAATTCCCCAGACTCAAACCGACGGTACAATCCAGATCGTCTAAGGATGCAGGCATCATGTGATGAGCCTGGGTAGCCGGCGAGGACACTAAGGAACCGCATGTCCGGGGCCACCACTGCCTGAACATTCATTGAGTGGCCCATTTTGCGGTTCCTGTGGAAATATATAAACCAAAAAATTAAGGCTTTGTCTAAAAGGTAAACACACATTTGTAACACGAGGGATCTATTAATCTTATGTTAACCATTCAATGAGTGAGAATTGTGTATGAGGGTGCATTACAAGGAGGGATCATAACTTGGAGGGATCATTACAAGGAGGGATCACTACAAGGAGGGCTCTCTACAAGGAGGGATCGCTACAAGGAGGGATCTCTACGAGGAGGGTTCACTACAAGGAGGGATCTCTACAAGGAGGGAGCCATGCAAGGAGGGATCACTAAAAGGAGGGATCACTACAAGGAGGGATCACTACAAGGAGGGGGCAATGCAAGGCGGGATCACTAAAACGAGGGAGCAATGCAAGGAGGGATCTTGAAAAGGAGGGATCATTACAAGGAGGGATCACTACAAGGCGGGATCACTACAAGGAGGGATCTCTACGAGGAGGGTTCACTACAATGAGGGATCTCTACAAGGAGGGAGCTATGCAAGGAGGGATCACTGCAAGGAGGGATCACTGCAAGGAGGGATCACTGCAAGGAGGGAGCAACGCAAGGAGGGATCGCTAAAAGGAGGGATCAATGCAAGGAGGGATCATTACAAGGAGGGATCATTACAAGAAGGGATCATTACAAGGAGGGATTTTCGGCACTTTATAATTAAAAAAAAAACCACCGGGGCGACGTGGGTACAGTCAATGGCACCCATGACATTGAGCATGTCGGTGATATTATAAAATCCAAGCTTAAGGGCGTTTCTGGCTACCATATAATCGGGGAAAAAAATATATTTGTTGCTTAGGGTAGACATGCCTTCCAAAAACTGGGATAGTGCGCAGCTCAGCGTAGGCTGTGACATCCCCACGGAGAGGGCACCCAGCCTCTGGAACGAACCGTTCGCCAAAAATTGCAGGCAGCCAAGCATCTTGGTCATACCTGAAATTGCTTGCCCCCTCCTTGTGGTGCGGGCTAACCATGGCCGCAGCTCACTATACAATTTATGGAGGGAAGCGCGATTAAGCCTGATCAGCTCGAACAACTCAACGTCATGCATGCCATTGATGTTCATGCATCGCCGCCGGTGCAATCTGGCCTCTGACCTCAGGATCACATCAATGCCAAACAGAAGAAGAGCTTGATGCTCTTCAAAGTCACTCTCCATCACGCTTGGCTGCCTAGTCCCGAGGTGCCGTAAGGCGATCGAAAAGGAAACGATTATATGGGCTCTGGAACACTTGGCAATCAGCTCTCTGAATTAATCGCCAGCCCATTGCAATCACGTAAATGTTTGGAACGATCGAAACATTTTCGATTTCGAATGAAAAAGGGCCTGAACTAGCGTAAAACCAAAGATTTCCTTTCGAAAAACGAAAGAACATATACGTATATGTTCGAACGTTCATGCGAGTCGAAAATGGCCAAAAAAAAAAGGAAAAAATGACAAACACCCAACAAAACTTTCGTTTTCAAATACGAAAATAATGACATTTTGGATTTTGAATCGACCCTAATGTGAGAGACATGTTAGGATACTTATCAATGAAAAAAAATGAAATGTATAGCCCTTAACAAGGGTTATGTCTGTCTTAATATAGCATGCACATGGATGTTTGAGAAAGCTGAGCTATATCAGCTTAACATGTCCACCCCTTCTGATGTGTAAGGCTGGAAAACTGAGAATATATCCATATGGGAGTATAACCCACCACTGAGTAATACTTGGCACGGCAAAAATATTTTTACTGCACTATGCAAGATGAATGGATTTGTGTTTTTAATTGAACTGAAAATAAAACTTACTTTTTGTATGTCATACTTTTTGTATGACAAAAAAAATATCTTAAATAGGATGGGGTATAGTGATCTAATAGTGGTGTGGGGAGCAACTGGAAGCTTCTAAGTATTTTTAACCAAAACTCTTTATACATACTGGTCACATAACAGCCATGTATATACCTTAAAGGTGTAGACACAGGGCAGTTTGTGTGAAGGAGGGGTTGATGATCCAACTTTCCCTAGACACTAGAGATAATAAGAAGACAACTTGGTCCAGACATTTCAGGCTTTGTCATAGATATTCTAGATGCATTACATTTTCTCATCTCTTGACTAATAACTTCACATGAGAGTGTTCTTTCCCTACTGTTGACCCAACATATTTATTGCCCAGCGTCACTTTCTTTGACCTGCGGTAGCACAAAGAAGAAATTTAGCAAAGTGACTCATGCCTGACAAGTATAATCTTAAAGAGGAAAAACCATCCCCTCCAGTCTCTAATTTCTCTAGTCTATATGACTCTTGGGGCATGGAGGTGGTGTTCCTCTTTATGGGGCATCATAAATTGGGATGCCCTGCTGTGTAAAACTCACCTCTTTCCTGAGCTCTCGCTGCTTCTCAGTGGTGTATCTGGATTCCACCAAAGAATTTTCCCTTAGATGAAAATTGCAACGCTTATTCATTTTAAATCTGTGTTATTATGTTATAAAGTGAGGCAGGAACAAAATGAAAATATTTCTTTTAAATAAAAATCTATTCTGAATTCAAATGGTATTGCAGTCAGGCAGTGCCTGCCCAAACATTACTTTAAAGAGACACTGGAGTTGGCTTCAGGAGCCCAAAAATTGGATGAATCACACCCTGGTGTTGCAAGCAGCAGGAGCCCAAACATTGGCTGAAAGAGACACTGGAGTTGGCAGCAGGAGCCTAAAAGTTGGATGAATCACACCCTGGAGTTGCAAGCAGCAGCAGCAGGAGCCCAAACATTGGCTGAAAGAGACACTGGAGTTGGCAGCAGGAGCCCAAAAATTGGATGAATCACACCCTGGAGTTGCAAGCAGCAGCAGCAGGAGCCCAAACATTGCTTTAAAGAGACACTTGAGTTGGCAGCAGGAGCTTAAAAATTGGATGAATCACACCCTGGAGTTGCAAGCAGCAGCAGCAGGAGCCCAAACATTGGCTGAAAGAGACACTGGAGTTGGCAGCAGGAGCCCAAAAATTGGATGAATCACACCCTGGAGTTGCAAGCAGCAGCAGCAGGAGCCCAAACATTGGCTGAAAGAGACACTGGAGTTGGCAGCAGGAGCCCAAAAATTGGATGAATCACACCCTGGAGTTGCAAGCAGCAGCAGCAGCCCAAACATTACTTTAAAGAGACACTGGAGTTGGCTTCAGGAGCCCAAAAATTGGATGAATCACACCCTGAAGTTGCAAGTAGCAGCAGCAGGAGCCCAAACATTACTTTAAAAAGACACTGGAGTTGGCAGCAGGAGCCCAAAACTGGATGAATCCCACCCTGGAGTTGGCAGCAGCATAAGCAGGAGCCCAAACATTACTTTAAAGAAACACTGGAGTTGGCAGCAGGAGCCCAAAAATTGACTGACACACCCTGGAGTTGGCAGCAGCAGGAACCTAGAAATTGGCTGGAAGGCACCCTGAAGTTGGCAGCAGCAGGAGCACATACATTAGCTGGAAGGCACACCCTGGAGTTGGCAGCAGCATAAGCAGGAGCCCAAACATTGCTTGAAAGACACCCTGGAGTTGGCAGCAGCAGCAGCAGGAGGCCAAAAATTGGCTGAGAGAGACACTGGAGTTGGCAGCAGGAGCCCAAAAATTGGATGAATCACACCCTGGAGTTGCAAGCAGCAGCAGGAGCCCGAACATTACTTTAAAGAGACACTGGAGTTGGCTTCAGGAGCCCAAAAATTGGATGAATCACACCCTGGAGTTGCAAGCAGCAGCAGCAGCAGCCCAAACATTACTTTAAAGAGACACTGGAGTTGGCTTCAGGAGCCCAAAAATTGGATGAATCACACCCTGGAGTTGCAAGCAGCAGCAGCAGGAGCCCAAACATTACTTTAAAGAGACACTGGAGTTGGCAGCAGGAGCCCAAAAATTGGATGAATCCCACCCTGGAGTTGGCAGCAGCATAAGCAGGAGCCCAAACATTACTTTAAAGAAACACTGGAGTTGGCAGCAGGAGCCCAAAAATTGACTGACACACCCTGGAGTTGGCAGCAGCAGCAGCAGGAACCTAGAAATTGGCTGGAAGGCACCCTGAAGTTGGCAGCAGCAGGAGCACATACATTAGCTGGAAGGCACACCCTGGAGTTGGCAGCAGCATAAGCAGGAGCCCAAACATTGCTTGAAAGACACCCTGGAGTTAGCAGCAGCAGCTGCAGGAGGCCACAAATTGGCTGAGAGAGACACTGGAGTTGGCAGCAGGAGCCCAAAAATTGGATGAATCACACCCTGGAGTTGCAAGCAGCAGGAGCCCAAACATAGCTTGAAAGTCACACTGGAGTTGGCTTCAGGAGTGCAAAAATTGGATGAATCACTCCCTGGAGTTGCAAGCAGCAGCAGCAGGAGCCCAAACATTGCTTTAAAGAGACACTGGAGTTGGCAGCAGCAGGAGCCCAAAAATTGACTGACACACCCTGGAGTTGGCAGCAGCAGCAGCAGGAACCTAGAAATTGGCTGGAAGGCACCCTGAAGTTGGCAGCAGCAGGAGCACATACATTAGCTGGAAGGCACACCCTGGAGTTGGCAGCAGCATAAGCAGGAGCCCAAACATTGCTTGAAAGACACCCTGGAGTTGGCAGCGGCAGCAGCAGGAGGCCAAAAATTGGCTGAGAGAGACACTGGAGTTGGCAACAGGAGCCCAAAAATTGGATGAATCACTCCCTGGAGTTGCAAGCAGTAGCAGCAGGAGCCCAAACATTGCTTTAAAGAGACACTGGAGTTGGCAGCAGGAGCCAAAAATTGGATGAATCACACCCTGGAGTTGCAAGCAGCAGCAGCAGCAGCCCAACATTGGCTGAAAGGCACACCCTGAAGTTGGCATCAGCAGGAGGCCAAAAATTGGTTGGAAGGCACACCCTGAAGTTGGCATCAGCAGGAGCCCAAAAATTGGCCTAAAGACATAAATATGTTTTGCACCATTTGGAAAGTGTAAAACGTGGCACCATGCTCAATCTAGTTGCATGCATCAGGCATTGGTGGGTGGAAATCCTGGCTGATCCATCCCTGATTCATTTTGACAAAGGTGAGTCTCTCCACATTTTTAGTTGACAGACGAGTTCTCCTCGCCGTAACTATGGCCCCCGCCGCACTAAACACCCGCTCAGATGGCACGCTACTTGCCGGGCAGGACAACTTTTCCAGGGCAAACTCTGCTAGTTGCGGCCACAAATCAAGTTTGGCTGCCCAGAAGTCCAGCGGATCCTCAAGGTGTGTTGGCATGGTCATGTCAAGGTGTGACATGACCTGCTGGTTGAGGTCCTGCTCCAGGTCTTCCTGCTGCTCATGAGTAGCCTCACTATGCGGGTGTAGAAAGCTACTCATTAGCAACTGAAGACTGAGGCTGCTGCTGATGGAGCTTCTGCTGCTGCTCCTGCCAACCCCCCCAGCAGCCATGGCAGTGGAAGGTGAGCGCAGAGGTCCCCTCGAGTCAGACCTGCGAGAGTATGGACCATGGCGCTGATAGGCATTGGCCAGCTGCCTACGTAGAATGTCTTTGTAGTAGTTCAGTTTGTCCTCTCTCTCGGCGGGTTTAAAAAATGCCCCCATTTTGTGCTGGAAGCGAGGGTCCAATAAGGTGGACAGCCAGAAGTCATCCCGCCGAAATGGAAACAATTCTGGGGTCACTACGCAAGCACGTGAGCATGCTTCCTGCCATTTGCGCAAGTGACTCGGATGGGCTACCTGTCTCCATCTCCACTGCATACTGCCACGGTGTGTCCGGGTCCTCTGTCTCGCCTTCCTCAAAACCCTCTAGCTCCTCTGGCTGCTCCTGCTCCTCCTCTCCTGTCCGCTGACTAGATAAACCAGCCATTTCGCCAAGCCTAAACTGTGCTTCACTGTGCCCCTCGTCCTCCTCTTCCTCCTCCTCCTCCAGTTCAGCTCCAACGGGGTTCATGTGGCCGTAAGATGTAGACGCCATGTCTCCAGTGCCCTGACCAGCCATGGTTTCCAACATGTTCTGTAGTACATGAAGCAGTGGAATCACGGCGTTCATCCCGTAATCCTGCCGACTGACAAATAAAGTGGCTTCCTCAAAGGGCCTGAGCAAACGGCAGGTGTCACGTATGAGCTGCCACTGGTTGACATTGAAGTAACACAGGGGAGTCCCCCTATCCGCTTGGATCATCAGGAAATCCGTGATGGCTTTTCTCTGTTCATATAATCGGTCCAACATGTGAAGGGTAGAATTCCAACGGGTGGAAACTTAGCAAATCAGACTATGTTGGGGGATACCGTTCTGACGCTGTAGCTCAAGAAGGGTGTGTTTGGCGGTGTATGAGTGACTGAAGTGCATGCAAAGTTTCCTTGAAGTTGTTAGGATGTCTTGCATATGGGGGGAACATTTCAGAAACCGCTTGACAACCAGATTGAAGACGTGAGCCATGCAGGGGGCATGGGTCAGCCTTCCTTGGCGCAGAACAGACAAAATTCTTCCCATTGTGGGTAAACATGATTCCCATTTTAAGTTTTCTTGGAGTAAGCCATGTTTGGATTTCCTGATGAATACATTTAAGCAGTTCCTCACCTGTGTGACTCCTTTCGCCAAGACAAACCATGTGAAGCACTGCGTGACACCTCCGTGCCCTGCACACATGGTAGACTGGAGGGGCACTGAGACTTGAGCCTACAGTGGAGGGTTAGGAGATGGCGGAGGATGAGGAGGCCGAGTCGCACGGTGTCACAGGCCCAACGGGCAGGGAACGCGGAGGCCGTAGCGGCATGACCTGTCCAAGTTGCTGCTGCAAAGGGACCACATTCACCCAGTGGGCCGTAAACGACATGTACTGTCCCTGACCCTCTTGGCAAAGAAATGACGGCTTGGGACTCTCACACGCCATCAGTTATCTCAAAGGTGCAGAGTCCACCACCTGAAAAGGGAGCGACTGCAGCCCCAGCAACTTGGACAGGAGCACATTCAGCTTCTGCACCGTAGGATGAGTGGGTGCATACTGCTGTCTCTTGGACATGGCTTCGCTGATGGATTGCTGGCGGGATGCATGACTTGGAGGAGGAGGAACAGGAGCGACAGAGGATGGTATGACGCACAGCTGAGGTGCTGGTGCCTTGGCTGGCAGAAATTGGGAGCGGCGTGCCACTTGGTGAGGAAGCAGACTGGATCACCCCTTGGGAGCCTCGGTTCTCCCATGTCGCTTTATGGTGACGCATCATATGTTGACGCAGGGCCGTGGTGCCAACATTTGGGCCCTGGCCACGCTTCACCTTCTGCCTACATATCTTGCATGTGGCCATGTTACCCTCCTGCGGATGCTTCAGGAAAAACTGCCACACTGCCGAGTAGCTACTTTTCCCACCAACAGGCCTCACTGATTCGCTGCTATTGTCGCCAACTCCAGGAACCCCTGCCCCACTACCTCCCGATAAGGTAGCCTGCCGCGCAGCAGGTGCTCTACCCCGGCCCCGTTTGGCTCCAGGCTTTACAATTGTGCCCCCATGCTGACTGCCAACCATGCTGCTAACACCTTGCTGCCTGAGCTGCTGACTACGGGGCAACCTGCGCCCCTCTTCTCCTGATGATGACGATGAAGCCCCTTCATCACCCGGCTCCCAAGTGCGATCGGCTTCATCATCATCATCATCATCATCATCATCACCGAGTTGTGGCTGTACGCGGTTTCCTCAACAGTGTCTGGCGCAGAAGCTGGAAATCTCGCAACACCCACGACACTGTCCACATCACTATTTGTCTGCCGAGCTAAAGAAGCCACCTCCATTTCATGGCTGGGCAGTAGCTGCTGACTGTCCTCTATCTGATCGTCCTCCTCACTAAAGAGTGGAGCTGAACCCAAAGCATAGGATACGTCGCTGGCGGAGGGAACGGCGTAGGACAGAGGCAATGGGAGGACAGGGACTGCTCTCGGGGCATGCCAACTCAGGGTTGTGTCAGAGGAACCTACCGACCCTAGACTGGGGGTCTCAGACGTAACTTGTGATGATGTTGATGAGCACGTTAACCAATCTACCACGGCAGATGCGTTACTGGTGGAGACACGACTGCTAGCAGATACTGGCAGATCAGGTCTCTCACCGTGACTCCTGCTGCCACTCGCCCCCAGTCTGCTGCGACCTCTGCCTGCTGAATCTTGGCCTCTGCCACTCCTCTTTGAACATCCTGGCACTTGTCTGCCTGACATTTTTATGTATTTGCTTATTTAGTATAAACAGATAGGGTGCAAGGTGCAGCTTTGGGGTGCCCTGCGGCCTGGTTAATTGAAAGCAGTCAAAAAGGAAGTGCAAACTGAAGTAGCTTAATAAAGCAGCTGATGCTGATCAACGCTTATGTTGTATACCAGATAGGGTGCAAGGTGCAGCTTTGGGGTGCCCTGCGGACTGGTTTATTGAAAGAAGTCAAAAACAAGTGCAAACTGAAGTAGCTTAATAAAGCAGCTGATGCTGATCAACGCTTATGTTGTATACCAGATAGGGCGCAAGGTGCAGCTTTGGGGTGCCCTGCGGCCTGGTTTATTAAAAGCAGTCAAAAACAAGTGCAAACTGAAGTAGCTTAATAAAGCAGCTGATGCTGATCAACGCTTATGTTGTATACCAGATAGGGTGCAAGGTGCAGTTTTGGGGTGCCCTGCGGCCTGGTTTATTAAAAGCAGTCAAAAACAAGTGCAAACTGAAGTAGCTTTATAAAGCAGCTGATGCTGATCAACGCTTATGTTGTATCCCAGATAGGGTGCAAGGTGCAGCTTTGGGGTGCCCTGCGGCCTGGTTTATTGAAAGAAGTCAAAAACAAGTGCAAACTGAAGTAGCTTAATAAAGCAGCTGATGCTGATCAACGCTTATGTTGTATACCAGATAGGGTGCAAGGTGCAGCTTTGGGGTGCCCTGCGGCCTGGTTTATTAAACGCAGTCAAAAACAAGTGCAAACTGAAGTAGCTTAATAAAGCAGTTGATGCTGATCAACGCTTATGTTGTATACCAGATAGGGTGCAAGGTGCAGCTTTGGGGTGCCCTGCGGCCTGGTTTATTAAAAGCAGTCAAAAACAAGTGCAAACTGAAGTAGCTTAATAAAGCAGCTGATGCTGATCAACGCTTATGTTGTATACCAGATAGGGTGCAAGGTGCAGCTTTGGGGTGCCCTGCGGCCTGGTTTATTAAAAGCAGTCAAAAACAAGTGCAGACTGAAGTAGCTTAATAAAGCAGCTGATGCTGATCAACGCTTATGTTGTATACCAGATAGGGTGCAAGGTGCAGCTTTGGGGTGCCCTGCGGCCTGGTTTATTAAAAACAGTCAAAAACAAGTGCAAACTGAAGTAGCTTAATAACGCAGCTGATGCTGATCAACGCTTATGTTGTATACCAGATAGGGTGCAAGGTGCAGCTTTGGGGTGCCCTGCGGCCTGGTTTATTAAAAGCAGTCAAAAACAAGTGCAAACTGAAGTAGCTTTATAAAGCAGCTGATGCTGATCAACGCTTATGTTGTATACCAGATAGGGTGCAAGGTGCAGCCTTGGGGTGCCCTGCGGCCTGGTTTATTGAAAGAAGTCAAAAACAAGTGCAAACTGAAGTAGCTTAATAAAGCAGCTGATGCTGATCAACGCTTGGCCTGGTATATTTTAAGCTGACCAAAAAGTAAAAATAATCCAAGTATGAGAAATGCTTTTGCATAACAGATAGGGTTAAAATAGCATGTGCCTTGGGATGCCCGTGTGGCCTGGTATATTTTAAACTGAACAGAAAATGTTAACACTAATCCAGCATTTTGTGCCGGAAGCGAGGGTCCAATAAGGTGGACAGCCAGAAGTCATCCCGCCGACAAATGGAAACAATTCTGGGGTCACTACACAAGCAGGTGAGCATGCTTCCTGCCATTTGCGCAAGTGACTCGGATGGACTACCTGTCTCCATCTCCACTGCATACTGCCACGGTGTGTCAGGGTCCTCTGTCTCGCCTTCCTCAAAACCCTCTAGCTCCTCTGGCTGCTCCTGCTCCTCCTCTCCTGTCCGCTGACTAGATAAACCAGCCATTTCGCCAAGCCTAAACTGTGCTTCACTGTGCCCCTCGTCCTCCTCTTCCTCCTCCTCCTCCAGTTCAGCTCCAACGGGGTTCATGTGGCCGTAAGATGTAGACGCCATGTCTCCAGTGCCCTGACCAGCCATGGTTTCCAACATGTTCTGTAGTACATGAAGCAGTGGAATCACGGCGTTCATCCCGTAATCCTGCCGACTGACAAATAAAGTGGCTTCCTCAAAGGGCCTGAGCAAACGGCAGGTGTCACGTATGAGCTGCCACTGGTTGACATTGAAGTAACACAGGGGAGTCCCCCTATCCGCTTGGATCATCAGGAAATCCGTGATGGCTTTTCTCTGTTCATATAATCGGTCCAACATGTGAAGGGTAGAATTCCAACGGGTGGAAACATCGCAAATCAGACTATGTTGGGGGATACTGTTCTGACGCTGTAGCTCAAGAAGGGTGTGTTTGGCGGTGTATGAGTGACTGAAGTGCATGCAAAGTTTCCTTGAAGTTGTTAGGATGTCTTGCATATGGGGGGAACATTTCAGAAACCGCTTGACAACCAGATTGAAGACGTGAGCCATGCAGGGGGCATGGGTCAGCCTTTCTTGGCGCAGAACAGACAAAATTCTTCCCATTGTGGGTAAATATGATTCCCATTTTAAGTTTTCTTGGAGTAAGCCATGTTTGGATTTCCTGATGAATAAATTTAAGCAGTTCCTCACCTGTGTGACTCCTTTCGCCAAGACAAACCATGTGAAGCACTGCGTGACACCTCCGTGCCCTGCACACATGGTAGACTGGAGGGGCACTGAGACTTGAGCCTACAGTGGAGGGTTAGGAGATGGCGGAGGATGAGGAGGCCGAGTCGCACGGTGTCACAGGCCCAACGGGCAGGGAACGCGGAGGCCGAAGCGGTGTGACCTGTCCAAGTTGCTGCTGCAAAGGGACCACATTCACCCAGTGGGCCGTAAACGACATGTACTGTCCCTGACCGTAGTTACAGCTCCAGACGTCGGCGCTGCCATGCACTTTGCTACACACCGACAGGTTCAAGGACTGGCCCACCTTCTGTTCAACAAAAGTGTGCAGCGCTGGTTCTGCCCTCTTGGCAAAGAAATGACGGCTTGGGACTCTCCACCTCGGCTCTGCACAAGCCATCAGTTCTCTGAAAGGTGCAGAGTCCACCACCTGAAAAGGGAGCGACTGCAGCCCCAGCAACTTGGACAGGAGCACATTCAGCTTCTGCACCGTAGGATGAGTGGGTGCATACTGCTGTCTCTTGGACATGGCTTCGCTGATGGATTGCTGGCGGGATGCATGACTTGGAGGAGGAGGAACAGGAGCGACAGAGGATGGGTATGACGCACAGCTGCCTTCGGCTGAGGTGCTGGTGCCTTGGCTGGCAGAAATTGGGAGCGGCGTGCCACTTGGTGAGGAAGCAGACTGGATCACCCCTTGGGAGCCTCGGTTCTCCCATGTCGCTTTATGGTGACGCATCATATGTTGACGCAGGGCCGTGGTGCCAACATTGGGCCCTGGCCACGCTTCACCTTCTGCCTACATATCTTGCATGTGGCCATGTTACCCTCCTGCGGATGCTTCAGGAAAAACTGCCACACTGCCGAGTAGCTACTTTTCCCACCAACAGGCCTCACTGATTCGCTGCTATTGTCGCCAACTCCAGGAACCCCTGCCCCACTACCTCCCGATAAGGTAGCCTGCCGCGCAGCAGGTGCTCTACCCCGGCCCCGTTTGGCTCCAGGCTTTACAATTGTGCCCCCATGCTGACTGCCAACAATGCTGCTAACACCTTGCTGCCTGAGCTGCTGACTACGGGGCAACCTGCGCCCCTCTTCTCCTGATGATGACGATGAAGCCCCTTCATCACCCGGCTCCCAAGTGCGATCGGCTTCATCATCATCATCATCATCATCACCGAGTTGTGGCTGTATGCGGTTTCCTCAACAGTGTCTGGCGCAGAAGCTGGAAATCTCGCAACACCCACGACACTGTCCACATCACTATTTGTCTGCCGAGCTAAAGAAGCCACCTCCATTTCATGGCTGGGCAGTAGCTGCTGACTGTCCTCTATCTGATCGTCCTCCTCACTAAAGAGTGGAGCTGAACCCAAAGCATAGGATACGTCGCTGGGGGAGGGAACGGCGTAGGACAGAGGCAATGGAAGGACAGGGACTGCTCTCGGGGCATGCCAACTCAGGGTTGTGTCAGAGGAACCTACCGACCCTAGACTGGGGGTCTCAGACGTAACTTGTGATGATGTTGATGAGCACGTTAACCAATCTACCACGGCAGATGCGTTACTGGTGGAGACACGACTGCTAGCAGATACTGGCAGATCAGGTCTCTCACCGTGACTCCTGCTGCCACTCGCCCCCAGTCTGCTGCGACCTCTGCCTGCTGAATCTTGGCCTCTGCCACTCCTCTTTGAACATCCTGGCACTTGTCTGCCTGACATTTTTATGTATTTGCTTATTTAGTATAAACAGATAGGGTGCAAGGTGCAGCTTTGGGGTGCCCTGCGGCCTGGTTAATTGAAAGCAGTCAAAAAGGAAGTGCAAACTGAAGTAGCTTAATAAAGCAGCTGATGCTGATCAACGCTTATGTTGTATACCAGATAGGGTGCAAGGTGCAGCTTTGGGGTGCCCTGCGGCCTGGTTAATTGAAAGCAGTCAAAAAGGAAGTGCAAACTGAAGTAGCTTAATAAAGCAGCTGATGCTGATCAACGCTTATGTTGTATACCAGATAGGGTGCAAGGTGCAGCTTTGGGGTGCCCTGCGGCCTGGTTTATTGAAAGAAGTCAAAAACAAGTGCAAACTGAAGTAGCTTAATAAAGCAGCTGATGCTGATCAACGTTTATGTTGTATACCAGATAGGGCGCAAGGTGCAGCTTTGGGGTGCCCTGCGGCCTGGTTTATTAAAAGCAGTCAAAAACAAGTGCAAACTGAAGTAGCTTAATAAAGCAGCTGATGCTGATCAACGCTTATGTTGTATACCAGATAGGGTGCAAGGTGCAGTTTTGGGGTGCCCTGCGGCCTGGTTTATTAAAAGCAGTCAAAAACAAGTGCAAACTGAAGTAGCTTTATAAAGCAGCTGATGCTGATCAACGCTTATGTTGTATCCCAGATAGGGTGCAAGGTGCAGCTTTGGGGTGCCCTGCGGCCTGTTTATTGAAAGAAGTCAAAAACAAGTGCAAACTGAAGTAGCTTAATAAAGCAGCTGATGCTGATCAACGCTTATGTTGTATACCAGATAGGGTGCAAGGTGCAGCTTTGGGGTGCCCTGCGGCCTGGTTTATTAAACGCAGTCAAAAACAAGTGCAAACTGAAGTAGCTTAATAAAGCAGTTGATGCTGATCAACGCTTATGTTGTATACCAGATAGGGTGCAAGGTGCAGCTTTGGGGTGCCCTGCGGCCTGGTTTATTAAAAGCAGTCAAAAACAAGTGCAAACTGAAGTAGCTTAATAAAGCAGCTGATGCTGATCAACGCTTATGTTGTATACCAGATAGGGTGCAAGGTGCAGCTTTGGGGTGCCCTGCGGCCTGGTTTATTAAAAGCAGTCAAAAACAAGTGCAAACTGAAGTAGCTCAATAAAGCAGCTGATGCTGATCAACGCTTATGTTGTATACCAGATAGGGTGCAAGGTGCAGCCTTGGGGTGCCCTGCGGCCTGGTTTATTGAAAGAAGTCAAAAACAAGTGCAAACTGAAGTAGCTTAATAAAGCAGCTGATGCTGATCAATGCTTGGCCTGGTATATTTTAAGCTGACCAAAAAGTAAAAATAATCCAAGTATGAGAAATGCTTTTGCATAACAGATAGGGTTAAAATAGCATGTGCCTTGGGATGCCCGTGTGGCCTGGTATATTTAAAGCTGAACAGAAAATGTTAACACTAATCCAAGTATGAGAAATGCTTTTGCTTAACAGATAGGGTTAAATAGCATGCGCCTTGGGATGCCCGTGTGGCCTGGTATATTTTAAGCTGAACAGAAAATTTTAACAATAATCCAAGTATGAGAAATGCTTTTGCTTAACAGATAGGGTTAAATAGCATGTGCCTTGGGATGCCCGTGTGGCCTGGTATATTTTAAGCTGAACAGAAAATGTTAACACTAATCCAATTATGAGCAATGCTTTTGCTTAACAGATAGGGTTAAATAGCATGTGCCTTGGGATGCCCGTGTGGCCTGGTATATTTTAAGCTGAACAAAAAGTAACATAATCCAAGTATGAGAAATGCTTTTGTTTAATAGATAGGGTTAAATAGCATGTGCCTTGGGATGCCCGTGTGGCCTGGTATATTTTAAGCTGAACAGAAAATTTTAACACTAATCCAAGTATGAGAAATGCTTTTGTTTAACAGATAGGGTTAAATAGCATGTGCCTTGGGATGCCCGTGTGGCCTGGTATATTTTAAGCTGAACAGAAAATTTTAACACTAATCCAAGTATGAGAAATGCTTTTGCTTAACAGATAGGGTTAAATAGCATGTGCCTTGTGATGCCCATGTGGCCTGGTATATTTTAAGCTGAACAGAAAATTTTAACACTAATCCAAGTATGAGAAATGCTTTTGCTTAACAGATAGGGTTAAATAGCATGTGCCTTGGGATGCCTGTGTTGCCTGGTATATTTTAAGCTGAACAAAAGGTAACATAATCCAAGTATGAGAAATGCTTTTGTTTAACAGATAGGGTTAAATAGCATGTGCCTTGGGATGCCCGTGTGGCCTGGTATATTTTAAGCTGAACAGAAAATTTTAACACTAATCCAAGTATGAGAAATGCTTTTGCTTAACAGATAGGGTTAAATAGCATGTGCCTTGGGATGCCCGTGTGGCCTGGTATATTTTAAGCTGAACAGAAAATTTTAACACTAATCCAAGTATGAGAAATGCTTTTGCTTAACAAATAGGGTTAAATAGCATGTGCCTTGGGATGCCTGTGTTGCCTGGTATATTTTAAGCTGAACAAAAAGTAACATAATCCAAGTATGAGAAATGCTTTTGTTTAACAGATAGGGTTAAATAGCATGTGCCTTGGGATGCCCGTGTGGCCTGGTATATTTTAAGCTGAACAGAAAATTTTAACACTAATCCAAGTATGAGAAATGCTTTTGCTTAACAGATAGGGTTAAATAGCATGTGCCTTGGGATGCCCGTGTGGCCTGGTATATTTTAAGCTGAACAGAAAGTTTTAACACTAATCCAAATATGAGAAATGCTTTTGCTTAACAGATAGGGTTAAATAGCATGTGCCTTGAGATGCCCGTGTGGCCTGGTATATTTTAAGCTGAACAGAAACTTTTGACACTAATCCAAGTATGAGAAATGCTTTTGCTTAACAGATAGGGTTAAATAGCATGTGCCTTGGGATGCCCGTGTGGCCTGGTATATTTTAAGCTGAACAGAAAATTTTAACACTAATCCAAGTATGAGAAATGCTTTTGCTTAACAGATAGGGTTAAATAGCATGTGCCTTGGGATGCCCGTGTGGCCTGGTATATTTTAAGCTGAACAGAAAATTTTAACACTAATCCAAGTATGAGAAATGCTTTTGCTTAACAGATAGGGTTAAATATCATGTGCCTTGGGATGCCCGTGTGGCCTGGTATATTTTAAGCTGAACAGAAAATTTTAACACTAATCCAAGTATGAGAAATGCTTTTGCTTAACAGATAGGGGTAAATAGCATGTGCCTTGAGATGCCCGTGTGGCCTGGTATATTTTAAGCTGAACAGAAAATTTTAACACTAATCCAAGTATGAGAAATGCTTTTGCTTAACAGATAGGGTAAAATAGCATGTGCCTTGAGATGCCCGTGTGGGCTGGTATATTTTAAGCTGAACAGAAAATTTTAACACTAATCCAAGTATGTGAAATGCTTTTGCTTAACAGATAGGGTTAACAGTGTGCAGCTGTATTTAAACCAAACCAAATATATTAACAGTAACCCAGTAATTAATCATAGCCAGCACTAGGCACCCTGTCAATGTGACTTGTATGCTGCTGGATTGTTCCGGTTTTAAAACTCTTTGCCTAGCTCTGTCTAACACTCTAAATCTCCCTATCTGTCTCTCTCTTTACCTATCTGTAAATCTCCCTACCTATCTGTAAATCTCCCTACCTATCGCTAACTCTCTCTCTCTAGCTGCAGCAGCCACCTTTCTCTCACGAATGCAAGTCTGAAATGCGCACAAGCAAGATGGCCGCCGCTTTATATAGCGATGTGACGTCACCGGAGCTCCTGGCTGCTGATAGGCTGCATGTGACCTTCCCATGATAACTTGCCCCAGGGGATATGTCCAGACATGTCCATCCACCATTTTACAATGCCTGTAATTGAAATAAATGGAGTTTAAAGGAAAACTTCGATCGATCGAATCGCGGGGAAATTCGGATTCGTTCAGAAATGAATTTTTCATGAAATTCGGAATGAATCCGGGTTCGTCCGGATCGATTCGCTCATCCCTAGTTGAGGCATTAGATACTTTTAAACTTGTGTCAGTAAACCTCAGTAGGAAGATACCTGACTTTCCTTGTATGTATACAGTATATTTAAACATATTTATTAAATCCCCTCTGATTAAAAAGAAAACCCCAAAGAGCTCGGTCCAATTTGTCATATTAGATATAGATATATTCATTCCATATAGCATTCCATTTATTGATTATAGGCAATGTACTGTATATTTAGGAAAATAGCCTTTTTAATAGCCTATTTTAAGCCCCTGTCTAGGCACACACTAACTTCCACCCAGTTTTACAGGTAATGTCGGACAGGCACCAGGGGAGCTGCTAGCTGACCTATTATTGCTGTTGGGTTTGCAGTCCCTTTAATGTATTTTGTGTCTTCCTTAACCGGTTCCTGTGGCAGGATATTCCGGGAGTTTCACCACCCTCACAGTAACAAACCATTTAATACTCATTGTTGGAACTTAATCCCTTTTTCTTTGAATTGCAGGGAGTGACTCTGTTTCTTCTGCACTGATCCTAAGTTAAACAGTTTTTATTTGAGCTTACTTTACACAGTCATGTACTCTACACCTGTATTTAAAACGATCATGTCCTCCATTAAGCAAGGTCAAATTGGCCACAAGCAACTGTTGTGTAACACAATTCTATCAAAGCCGACCTGTCCTTTTTACGAGGACAGCTTTCTGAGGTTAAAGACAGAGCTGTAGCTAGCTTCTTTTGCGCCCGAGGCAAGCCCAGAAAATCGTTGCCCCCCCCCCCCCCCGTATACACACACACACACACACATATACACACACACACACACACACACATATATATATATATACACACACACACACACACACACACACATATATATTATATATATACACATACACATATATATACACACACACACATATGCACACACATATACACACACACACACACACACACATATACACACACATATACACACACATATATATATATATATATATATATATATATATATATATATATATATACACACACACACACACACACACATATACACACACCCCACGCCTGTTAGTTAAGTTAAAAATGAAACTGACAGATGATCAGCGAGGGGGGCGCGGGGCCGGGCTGGAGATGGTATGTGCACTGGTGTAGATTGGATCAGCCTGCGGACGCGCCCCTTTGCATCAGAGCTGTAGCTGCGCCCGAGGCCAGTGCCTCATTCGCCTCATGGCTGCTACGGCTCTGGTTAAAGAAATTCAAAATGTCACCAACCCCTTCCATTTATGTGTATTAAATGTATGATTGGGATTTTTATGATGAAGAAAATAAAGTTACATAATTTAAGGGGCAGTCAGGGCTTAAGGAAGTGATCATGTTAAAAGAGGGTTGCAAGTTAGATTTCCGGCCAGGGAACAGGATACAGGAGAAAGGCACCTTACCCTGCAAATGCTCCCTGGGCGCCAATGTAAGGGCAGCCCACTGCTTCGGGCATCTGCCCATTGCTCCAGGCATATGTGCACACACTTCTTGTGTTTGTCTCACTGCATGGTTGGTTAAATGTGGAGGAAAGATTCCTATGTGTGCGCGGGCATACAATAGCCATATATGTCCCCAAAAAATGCATTTTGTCTCAATGTATGTTGTCTTGTACACACCAGTCAAATTCCACATTTATTAAACTCTGTTTCTGTAAAATGATCTCTACTTGTTCCTTGCCAGTAAGTGAAATGGCAAAACTACACAAACTGGGTTTAGGCAATTCCCGGTTTTATGAAAACACACTTTTGACCATGACCTCACTGTTTAGTTACAAAAATATTTATTCATACACATTAAATATAAAATACATACACATTAAAAATCTATTAGTTGCTTTCATGTATTGTATTCATGTGCATCTATATACTTCATTGTATTGCATCATGTATTAATACATATATCAGACATTATTTACATGGATACCATTGCATATTATGCTCCCTGGTCTTTCATATTCACTTTTCATTCTCACAGAATCTTTTTAGTGGGTAGACATGTTTTGCCTGTTTATTCGGCTTTCTCAATGCCCTTATATAGGAAATAGGGGAGCAATGAAATATGAATTAATTAATTTTACTATTGTACATGATTATTAATTTCATAGATTAATTAAGTAAAATATATATACCTCAAAGAGAATCCATAAGTGCATGGTTTGTTTATGTCGATAGTAATTACTGTTCATACATTATTCACTGGCTTTAGATTTCCCCCAGAGAAATGTGGCTCAAACACCGTTTATATATAAGGTTATCAAATGCTGGCCCTTTAAGACAATTCATGTACTATTCAGTCCAATATAGTATGCATATTGTATTTATTAATAATTTTCTTCAGAAACGTTTGCACTGCATCTTATTTAATAAATGTACCTGTTCATAGCTTTGTAAAAGCTTCCAATGGGCAGCTGATAATGGATCAGTTTGAAAAGTAGTCCTGGGGTGAGCACTGGAAGGAATTAGCAAAGCTGTAACAAAGTAATTTTAGTTGCCATCCAAGGGCTAATATAGTGTGTATAGGGTTAAATGGCATAATAGCAAGACTGTACCTTAAGTGCGCAAGCTGCGCTTCCTCTGCAGTCTTCCTCTAGTCTCCAGACTAACACGATGTAAGATAACAAATAAAGACCTATTTGAACAGCAAGAACTGACCCAACTGACGTTCAACAAATTATACAAACTTTTAGCTAAAAAATCAAAGTTTCTAGTGGTCTAGGAGCCATAGCTGGTAATGTTATTACAAGCAAGGAAGGCATTCAGGCCACTTTTGAACTCTGGTAGTGTATTCTTCATGACTACCTCCTCTGGCAGAGCGTTCCATAGACTCACTGCTCTTACAGAGAGAAATCCCCTCCTATAACCTTTCCTCTAACCTTAGTGGATGCCCTTGGGTTATGGCATCTCCTTTCCAAACTAAATAAACCTAACTTTGACAAACTTTCAGGTTACTCTAGTCCGTGCATTCCCTTTATTAATTTAGTTGCCTGCCTTTGAACGCGCTCCAGTTCTGATATGTCCTTTTTAAGCACTGGTGCCCAGGAACTATACACAATATTCTATATGATCAGTGACTTATACAGGGATAAAATGATGCTCTGGTCATGGGCCCCATGCCCTTCTTGATGCACCCCATGATCCTGTTTGCCTTGACTGACAGCTGCTGCCTAGTATCGTTAGTTTTACAAAGTTATTCTTTATTTAGTATGTAATCATGGCAAAAATTGGTCCTTCCCATGTGCATATCCTTACATTTATCTGTATTAAACTTCATTTGACATGTTTGTAGCTGTCTGCTTTCCTCTTTTGGCTCAATTACTTTACACAGCTTAGGGGGTTATTCATAAAGGGATAGCACTAGGTAGTGCCTTGTAGTGGCAGGCAGTGTCTGGTGAACACCGGGCGCTGTAGGCAAAAACACGTTTATGAAAGTGAATCTGGTGAGCGACTCTAGCTTCCAGAGCACCAAGTATTGCCTTTCGCTCACTGCCGCACTCCCATACATTTCAATGGGCGTTCATGTTCCTATGTTTTTTTTTTTTTTTTTTGCTCAAATCATTGGGTGACGTCTCCTGGCTGCAATGCAAACAAACATTTTTAGAAACTTTTTGGGCTTTTTTTTTTTTTTTTGGCAGAATGTCATTACCCCTTTAATCGCCAGCCCACCAAGATATTTTGTCACCCTCTGTTGCCAGAGCATTTTTCAATATTTTCTGCTATAGAGGTTTAACTGTGATTTTTGAAGGGATTTCCTGGGACTTGTCAGGAAAATTATATACTGTTTTTTTCAGCAGAGTCTGGGCTTTAACATGAAATGTCTTGTTTGTCATTTTTTTTAGTCTATTCCTAATAATTTTGGGTGAAAGTAGTACAAAAAAATAAAAAAAGCATTTTTTTACATTTTGTAGTTTTTTTTTATAATCAGAAATAAAGGTTTTGAAATAAAATTATATTGAGTGTGAAAGCCCCGTTTCTTCCGGTTACAATGGTACCACATATGTGTTGGTAGACACCCTTTCCTACCCAGGAAACACCAAAAACTGCAAAGAGCGCTAAAGCAGATTTTCAGATAAAACGCAAATACCATTTGTGCCTTGCAGTTTTTCAAGAAATACAACCCTTTACATTCGTAATACCCCCCACAAACTATATATTTTTGGAAAGTACACACCTCAAGGTTTCTAGGCATACTAGGGTTCTTGGTGTCGCAACCAGAACCTCTGTCAAATATTGAATCCAAAGGCTTTTCCTAAAAAAATAAGAAAAAGCTGGATCAAAACCCTAATTTCCTAAAAAAACAATAAACATTTGTAATACCCCCCACAAACCATATATTTTTAGAAAGTACACACCTCAAAGTTTCTAGGCGTACTAGGATTTTTGGTGTGGGCATAGTTGTTTGGATTCAATTACTTGAAAAATATTCTGGTTGCAAAGGGCTTTCCTAAAAAAATAAGAAAAAAGCTGAATCAAAACCCTAATTTCCTAAAAAAAAACAATAAGCAAGTAAGAAATAACATAGTAAATCTGAAAGCGCAAGGTTCCCTGAACAGAACAATACCCAACATGCATAGGTACTTTGAATCGTAAAGTTGCTAAACACCCCAAAGTAAAGCATGCACGTAAGGGTAATTTCAGTGTCAAAAATCAGCTGCGCAGACAAAGCACGCACCTTGCAGTTTTTCAGGAAATACAACCCTTTACATTTGTAATACGCCCCACAAACCATATATTTTTGGAAAGTACATATCTCAAGGTTTCTAGGCGTACTGGGTTTATTGTTGCGAGAGACATTTTCTGGATGAAAACCCCTGAGGTGACCATTGATTGCACAGTATTTCCCTAAAAAAAATAATACAAATGCAGCATACAAGCCAATTTTCTTAATATATCGGTATGAAAACAAGAAAGACTCACGAAATCAGAAACAGCAAGTTCCCTGGAACATAACAATACCTAACATGCTTAGTTACTTTATGGGTAGAGTTGCTAAACACCCTGAAGTAAAACATATGCATAAGGGTAATTTTACTTCAATAATTTAGTTCTTTTTAAATAAAAAAAACCCTTACCTGTCTAATATCTAAAATAAACCTTTTGTGATCTAGGGATGCTATTGTAGAAACAGAACACTAGACAGAAAGTACAACACTTTAATAAAGATCGGGAAATAAATAATAAATTGCAAAATAAACTGATGCTCAATAATGGTACTAAGAGGTGCCATTAGATTAGAAATGGGAGGATTAGCCTTGTGCTGATAGCTTGTGAACTTCAGTAAACACCGAAATCCTAATAAAGGAGCCCATGTTTTCATCATCCTTCACAAGTATCCAGTGGCTCCTCCTTCACCATTTCCTCCGTCAGTTTTTGGCGTCGCCTCAAGTACCAAAAAAAAAGGACAAGTAAATACACTTTCTACACCCTACTTGTTAACTATGTGTTTCAGGCCACAGAAAAAAAAGGTAAGTTAAAGCGGGAAAAAGCCTAAACCTAAAAGATTCCAGGGATGATTACTTACCTTCCCCCGGGGCATCCCAAATTAGCATGACCTGCTGTGTGCCAGATTGGCAGTAACAGCTTACTTCTTCCTGGTCCAGCAGCACATGTTCTTGTCTCATTATAGCCGTTTGACATGTTCTTGTCACATGGCTCTATATGCAACGGGGAGCAAGAGCGGGCACATCCCCAGCATCTTGTGGTTGTGTGCATGTTCCCGACCCAGCTATTCAGATAGGCTGGGGCAGAAGCGCACGTGCTGCTAGGGATGTGGCAGCTTGCACTCCTATTGCAGATGGAGCCATTTGCTGAATGACATGGCAAGCGGCTTAGATGGATGAGAGCCCACACATGCACCGTTGGGCCGTGGAGAGGTAATCTGTTACTATAGATCGGGGGGTTTCACCGAGCAGGGTATTCCAAACCAGGATGACCCTGAGGCACAGTACAAAGTTGAAAAGTTGAAGGTCTGAAGCTGAAAATAAAAGTCCAGAAACGTCCAAAACAATGCAAAAGTCAATAATGCAGTTGTGTATGGTATGCCTCAAAACAACCCTCTGAACACAAACGAGGTTGGCTGGGACATGTCGGGCAGTAGTAGCGCACATCTCTCCTAAAGCCACTCCTACTGCATACCCTACAAGGCTTCTGGGCATACCTTTTCATATTGATGGAGGGAATGCACTTTATAAAGTGCTTCCCAACTAGCCTTACCTCATCATCATTACCAGCCATCTCTGGTGCCTGCTCGGTATCCCCAAATATCAAAGCAGGGAGTAACTGCTGCTGGAATTGGACAAAAGACAAATTGGAGCCTGGTACTACTGCCAACAAATTAGTTATACGTTGCCATTTGGACCAAATGGATAGCATCTTTTTTGTACCAGGCTCTTTTCTGGTGGCATTGTAATATGTTAAAATTTGGTCCGTCTTATCAACGCCACCCATGAATTTATTATAATCCTTGATACAACATGGCTTTTGGGAAGGGGTTCGGGGACCACATCATTGTACATTCATGACTGACTCATCGTGGATTGTTGTCAGCATAAATAATTTTTTTATGTCCATGTATTTCACGGCCAGGAGCTCATCACTTCTTAAAGCATACGACTCTCCACAATTTAGTTTTTTTTTGAAGCATTAACCTGGGCAAGCATTTTTGATTACAGTTGATGGTGCCACAGGCCAGGGTGTCCAATGTGTATAGGGCTTGAAATAGGGGGATGCTGGTATAAAAGTTATCCACATATAAGTGGTAATCTTTCCCCAGTAGAGGAGTCATGAGTTCCCATACAATCTTGCCACCGACAGACAAATCAAGGGGGCAACCAGGGGGGTCCAGATGTGTGTCCATAGACAGATTCAGAAAAATTTGGTGTAGCTGGTCACACTATCTATAATTTGTAAAATTTAATCCCATAGGGGGCACGCTTACTAGGGATATACTGATGAAATACAATGCGCCCTTTAAAAAGCAGAAGTGATTCGTCAATACTTACATTTTGAGAGGGGGTGTACACTTCTGCAAAGCACATAGACAGGCTATCGATCAGGGGACTTACTTTGTGAAGCCTGTTGTGACCGGCTCACCTCGGGGAATTGCAGTGGCATTATCATTAGAATGTAGAAACCGCAGTAAAATTTGGTAGCGGTTTCTGGTCATTATGGCTGGAAATAATGGGGTTGCCAAAAGGGTTTGGGTTTCCCAGTAGGAGGTGATGCTAAATTTTTTGCAGATACCCATGGCTAAAGTGAGCCCCCAACATTTTTTCAACTCACTTATCTTTGTAGGATGCCATGCATGAGCACGGGTGTGCCTTTGTGGGGGATTTTGTGCTAGGACCCACTCAGCATAGCAGTTTGTATGGTAGACCATTTCCTGTAGGATGGCCTCTGTTACGAACAATTTGAAAAAGTCAACGGGACGGAAGTTTGTTGTGTCGACGTTGACTCTGGGGACCGAATCGAAAGGGGGAATTTCGGGGGAATAATTATTAGGAGGCCTCCACGCAGGCGCTTCATCACCAGCTGCAGCACTCGCCACCTGACCTACACTCTCCTCCAACATAGCCTCTACTTGTGCGCTACCATCCCTTCTAGGATGCCTAGCACTACCACTGGTACTACTGCGCGGCTGTGTCTCCTCAGTAGAGGAGACACTGTCAGACTCGCAATCTAAGGGCAAATATTCTGAGCCTAAATTACTAAACTCTTCCGAGTCTAACTCCATCATATAAGTTGCTGCTTCCTGGGCAGTGTACCTTCTCCCAGCCATACCGAAATCTGCTAAACAAAGGCTAAAACCAAATACAACCTACAAAATTACTACACTAAAGGGGACAAACTAGGGGGCACTTTACAGTAACTAAATCTAAAACCTAATAAGCTAAGTGTAAGAAAAAAAAAAGCAAACAATTCCTCAAAAGATGGAGGTGTATGTGGGGATGTATTTATATGATACCAAAGCAGCAGGAGGTCCCAGACGATCCGGTGGATTAAGGATGGAGGGAAGGGGGGAGGAGGGGGAAAGGGGGAGGAGGGGAGGAGGGAGGTGGGGCAAGGGTAAGGCCAAGTGGGGGGCTGTAAAACTAGAAGCTTGAGACCTTCAAGCTGGAGTCCACCATGTTGTCGGTCAGCAAGCTTGATGCTTTCAGGATCTTCTAGAGCAATCGCACACCTAAAGGAAGTTAAAATAACAGGACATTAAAATTAAGAAGGATGGTTGAAACCCCCAGCAGCTTCAGCTGTGTGGCCCATGTACAGAGAGGCTGCGGGAGGAGCCTGTGGGTAGGTATGTACACAATAGGCTCGATTCAGAGAGACAAAAAAAAACTTCCGTTTTAGTTCCGATCCGCTTTTTTTTGGAAATGTTTCCGTTCTTGTATGAGCATACGAGCGATTCTATGCATGCATTGAAAACCTTCTGTAAAGTTTCCGTCCATTCGTACGGCAGATTACGAATACGAGAATGTCATTTTCCATCCAGACTTTTCCGTTTCATTTTCACATGTTACAATGTAGGCTTTCGTTTTTGCCCTTTTCCCATCGTATCCTCCAACGAATCCTTTACGTTTCCCGTTAGTTTCTGTTTCCCTTTTTCAATAAATAATCGTCCAGACGGAAATCCATACGATCTTGCGCCTGCGCACTACAAACTTAACTCATTAAAGTGCTCGACTACATATTTGCCACCCTCACTTCTACTACAATGTTTAGCTAAATCACTTAGCACTGTCCTCCATCTTTCCGTTTGGACCCTTAAAGCTCACCCAAACCACTTAGCACTATCCTCCATCTTTCCTTTTGGACCCTTAAAGCTCACCCAAACCACTTCTCGGTTAGGTTCTTCTTCCATTTTAGCCCCCTAAAACTTACCCAAATCACTTCTCGGTCATGTGAATATTCATCTTTAAATATTTCTGGGCCCATTCGTTTTGTGTTAATGTATGTTGTAAATGAAATGACAATGTAACATTTTTTTTTATTCCATCATAAAAAATAACATTTTTAAAAATTTTGAAAATTTCACATTTTTACAACTATAAAAAACAAAATACCTAGCAATGGCAGGCCACTGAACACTATTCTTTATCTGTGGTCCCCAATGAGTTGCGCAGCTCCTGCATCTCGCCCACCAACTGAAGGACCCTGACACTCAGTTGTGCCACTCTGGCACGTGTGGTCCCTGTTAAAAAAAAGGTAAATTAAAATATTGGTATAACCTTGTTGGGGTCATACTGCAGTGCCCCCCCCCCCGTATGGTCCAAACACCTAAATCTGGACTTCAAAAGCAAGAGGGCCCTCGCCACGGGCCGGGTTTTGCATAGTGCCCGATTAGAGAACCCCTGGCCCACATTCTGCAGGCAAAGAACGGGCATCAGGAGCAAGGGCGAGTGGCACATCTTGCAGTTCCTGCAACCAAATATAAAATAATTACACAAAGCAAAGGTAACCAACTAAAACAATAACTCCTACAACAAATTAAGATTCAAGTTCAACAATCCAAATATAATTCACAAAGGATATAAGTCTAAAAAAAATATAGCAATTATATGGATGTGTGGGAAAATAAAGGTTTACATGCTAAGGACTAATTTAGGTCAGCATTAAAATGCTGAAGGCATACATGAAATGTATTGATTCAGGTGTGCATTGCTATACAATTTATGGCCTCGGCCATGCTGATACATGCAATGCCTTGGTGCTAAAGGCGCGCAGACTCCTCCACATAGCCGCAAAACATGTTCAACAATAGCAATCTGAGCCCTCAAAGGTCCCGTAAGTGGATCGGAAATGAAACGGATTTATAGGGTGGTGATCTGTCGGAAATCAGCTCTCTGAATCAGACAGAAACCCATCCCAACAACGTAAGTTATCTGAACGAACAGAAAATTTCCGATTTTGTTTGGAAAATGATCCGAACTAACGGAAATGTTCCGATTTGCTTCTGTTCATCGAAAGCGCATTCCCAAACGTTCGTACGAATGAAAAATGAACGAAAAAAGCAAAAAAATGACAAACACCCACCAAAACTTTCACAGACAGCTACGGAAGTCCGGACGAATGTGTCTCTGAATCAAGGCTAATATGTATATGCTCTCTCTGGTCACAGCATGGCACCTGACTAGGCTGGCCTTATCG